>CM053028.1:167098865-167698865 GCA_028564925.1 Lithobates sylvaticus
GGCTGAGAATTGTATGGTTTTCTATTTGTAACCATTTTGCAACAGTCACTAGATGAAAATTGTGTGTGTTTGATGAACAAATAACTGAAACTATGTCCCTTTTTCATACACAGGAAGACCTCAGCCAGGAGGAGGCTGTGGAATGTGGCAGTCAGGAGGAGGGAGGGGTTAGTGGCAGCCAAGAGGTGGGTAGTGGCAGCCAAGAGGGGGGTAGGCCTAGGAGCCTGACTGACTCCCAAATCCCTCCCCTCCGCCTTCCCTACAGAAGGGCGAGAAGGGGGCGTGAGGCGGGAGAGTCAGCGCTCCGGATGATCAGAGAGGCTTCAGCCTCCCTACATGCCACACCCACCGACGAGGAGACCTTTGGCTCCTTGGTTGTCACGAAAATGATGGGTATGGAGGTGGGGCAACGCAACATGTGTGAGGATGTCATCCTCAAAGTCCTAAATAAGGGGATGGCTGGGGGGGTGACCCCACTCACACATGTTTGCCATAGTGACCATGCTCCGCCTCCTCTTCCTTCTGCCACCCCACCAGCAACACAGCCACAGCGTGCAAGGAAGCGTGGAAGGAAGACCTGAGAGTGACGACCTGGATTCAGTCTGGTCTGAGAGAAGATGGAGCCTCTCGTAGTACCAGAGCCTGGGGACCTAGATGGCATCTGCTGCAGTTCCGGATGTTTTGGACTTCAGGACCAGATAGCACTCCCTTATTATTTAGATACGTACTCCTCAGGCCCCCAATTTTAGACGCTTCAAAAATTATGGTTGCCGTGGGGGTCCAAGGCTTTGCAAATTCCCCAAGTTTCTCCATCGCTGCGTTCCTCTTTGGTTTGTTGCTGAGACCTAAATAAAGGTATTTTTGATTTGAAATAATCATTGCCTATTGTGTTTTCCTTTTCTACAATGACAGTTTATTTGTGAGTAGGCAGGTACATTTCACTAATCATAAAGTATAATTAACAAGGGGCACCAACAACAAACAAACTCCTAGTAAATTTAAGCAACAAATAGAAATGTTAATAATGTTGTTTTGCTAAGTTGAGACACACAACCCCCCTCAAAAAAAAAAAAAAAAAAAAAATCTCCTTAAAATATGTATTCCAAAACAAATACAAAAATGGGAAATCATCCAAAAAATATAACAAAGATTCTTTTACGATCTGAGTAAAAATAAACATGTTGTCTAGAAATCCTGAAAACTAATAAAGAACTAAGTTTGGGAGAAGTGCGGGTGAATAGGAGCAGCTAAAACATGTCATTCTTCTTGCATTGTAAAGAAAAAGAGAATGCGCTGCATTAAAGACATTTTAACATTGCAGCGTGACGAATGTGCTGTGTCGATTAGGAAAGGTAGTTTTACCTGACCGAGCGCTTCCGTCACAGAATTTCTTCTGAGCATGCGTAGCACTTTGTCCGTCGGACTACGCTACACACAATCGGATTTGGTGTGATCGGACTTTGTTGTCGAAAAATCTATCCAGCAGGAGATAGGACATTGTCCGTCGGACAATCCGAGGTACACTGTCCGATGGTGCCTACACACGGTCGGAATTTCCGACAACATTGTCCGATAGGACAGAATCCATCAGAAAATCCGACCGTGTGTATGGGGCTTTACTCTGAACACACATGGAACAGGCAGATATGAAGGCAGTTACATCAGCACGTAAACTAGGCCACCAGAATTGTTGGAAAATGGCACAAACGAGTTGATTCTTCCCAGGGTGGCGAGCTACTTTGGGAGAATGGTAAGTCTGGAGCACGGCAGTAGGGAGTGTCTCTGGGACAAAGCAGCAATCACAAGGTTTCTCAGGAGGAGCATGGACCTGAGTAGCAAGAATTTTGTCACCCAAAGGAGAAGTGAGACTGGTGGGAACTGTAGCCAGAATACGATGAGGAGGAATCACTGGAACCGGAACCGACTTCAACTTGGAAGTGGAGGAAAATTGTTGTGACAAGGCGTCGGCCCTTACATACTTAGTACCGGGTAAGAATGAGACAATGTAATTGAAACTTGACAAGAAAAGAGCCCATCGCGCGCTTCTGGGAGAGTGACGTTTAGCCTCAGACAAGAATGTGAGATTCTTATGGTCAGTAAGAATGAGAACCGGCACAGTGGTACCTTCAAGGAGATGTCTCCATTCTTTCAGGGCTAAAATGATCTCCAACAGCTCTCTGTCACCAATCTCATAATTGCACTCTGCAGGTGACAATTTCTTGGAAAAGTAGCCACAAGGATGCATAGCGCTCTCAGAAGTAAGGCGTTGAGACAGAAGGGTGCCAACTCCAGTCTCAGAAGCATCAAACTCAAGGATAAAAGGTAACGTAGAATCAGTATGTGCCAACACAGGAGCAGAAAACAAAGGCAGCCTTGAGACTCTCAAAGGCCTTAATGGACTCCGGAGACCAACTCTGTGGGTTACTGTCCTTTCTGGTCATATCAGTCAGGGGCTTGACCAGAGACAAAAAGTTACGAATAAATTTCCAATAATAGTTTCCAAAGCTCAGGAAATGCTGCAGAGGACGTAAACCCATGGGTCGGGGCCACGTAGGACTGCCAAAAGTTTCTCTGGGCCCATCGAAAAACCAGCAGTGGAAATGACATGATGGAACCTCTTAGTTTCTGAAGCACACCACAGACATCTGTGTGGTGGCTCTCCAGGGACTAGACATGTGCGATTAGTTTCGTACGAATCCAAATTTCGTACGAATTTACGGAAATTCGTACGAATCTGAAATACGAATTTTTATGCATACAAATTTCATACGAAATTTCGTTTACGAATTTCGGATCCAAATTCATAACAAAAATTCGTAATAGTTACGAAAAGTTAACAAACCTAAAAGTTAAAACCCCAGGATGTCAGCACAGGGATGGTGGGAACCCCTCATAATGGGCACAGCGGGCGTACACTCAGACCCAGGAACTCAGCACAGGGATGGTGGGAACCCCTCATACACACACCAGGTGTACAGACCTGGGAACTTCGGATCCAAATTAACAGAAACATGACTGGTGATTTGTTCACCAATCAAAAGAAGTCAGCACAGCACAGGGATGGTGGGAACCCCTCATTGTGGGCACAGCAAGTATACAGACCTGGGAACTCAGCACAGGGATGGTGGGGACCCCTCATAATGGACACAGCAAGTGTACAGACCTGGGAACTCAGCACAGGGATGGTGGGGACCCCTCATAATAATAAATTAATCATAACATTTGTAATTGTTACAAAAAGTTAAAAAACCTAAAAGTTAAAATCCCAGGAAGTCAGCACAGCACAGGGATGGTGGGAGCCCCTCATAATGATAAATTCATCATAACAAACTTTCGTTATTTTAATAAAAAGTTTACGAATCTAACGAAAACTCGTATTTTGTACGAATCCGAATTGAATTTCGTACACAAATTACAGAATACGTTTTATTTTGTACCAAATGAAAACAGAACGAAACAAATTTTTTGACGGCGCCCATGTCTACCAGGCACTTGGAAAATATGAGGATATCATCGAGATAAGCCACCACACATAACTGCAACAAATCTCGGAGAACATCGTTAATAAAATCCTGGAAAACTGCTGGGGCGTTACAAAGGCCAAAAGGCATTATGAGGTACTCATAATGGCCTGTTCTGGTATTAAACACAGTTTTCCACTGGTCGCCCTGCTTAATCCTCACAAGATTATATGCCCCTCTCAAATCAAGTTTCATGAAAACAGTTGCTCCCTTGAGGCGATCAAATAACTCTGTAATCAACGGAATCGGATAGGCATTTTTAATCATGAAACGATTGAGACCCCTATAATCAATACAAGGTCTCAGTTCACGGCTCTTCTTCTTCACTAAGAAGAAACCAGCAGGAGAAGAGGATTTGCGGATGAAACCTCGAGAAAGTGCATTTGCAACATACTCCTCCATGGCCTTATCCTCCAAGACCGTAAACCCGGCCACGAGGGGGTATGGCACCAGGTTGAAGGTCAATTGCGCAATCATACGGCCGGTGTGGAGGCAAACTACCAGCTTTACCTTTGTCAAAGACATCGCTAAAATCGCGGTACTCCTCCGACATGGGGGAGAGTGAAGAGGTCCACAGGACCTTGGCTACCTTCTGGAAGCATGTCTCACTGCATTGTGGTGACCAGGAGAGAACCTCAGCAGGGAGCCAAGCAAAAGAGGGGTCGTGCCTCTGTAACCAAGGATAACTAATAACCAGTGGAAACTTAGGTGAGGAAATAACTTGGAATTGGATTATCTCGTGGTGAAGAGCGCCTACGGCCATGGGCAATTGAACAGTCTCATGAGTCACATGGGCAGGCTGTAGAGGTCTCCCGTCAAGAGCCTCAATGGCAGCCTCACGCAGCTGCAGTGGAATCGAGTTGGATACAAAGGCAGCATCAGTTAACAGGCCTGCAGCCTGTGTCGATTAGAGCCTGTATCTCAATGGACGACTCAGCCTAAGAAAGGGTGACCAAAACCAGGCTTATCCTTCTGGATAACTGGTGATGAAACAACACCACCCAAGGTCTGTCCGTGACAGGACCTCAAGGGTCGGGCGTTCCCTGGACGGGTAGGGCAAGACTCCCTCCTCCTAAAGGTGCTCTCATCCACAGAGAGACACGTGAAGCCCAAGTGCATGGGTTCAACTTCACTGACCGACTCAGTACCAGGTGGCATGGGAGGTGAGGGAGGCACGGGTGGGACTGCAAAGCTCGGAGGCAAATGTACAGGAGGCTTCCGCAAGTGCTCCTTAAAAGAGTGTCTTTCTCTGAGTCTGGAGTCAATGAGGATGGCAAACATGATCAATTTCTCCACCTCAGTGGGTATATCTCGGGCTGCTATTTCATCCTTGGTGAAATCCGAGAGACCATGAGAAAAAGCAGCCACGAAGGCCTCATTGTTCCAAGCAACCTCTGCTGCCAGAGTATGGAATTCAATGGCATAGTCGGCAACAGTTCTCATACTTTGTTTGATGGACATGAGGCACTTGGCAGCAGAAACGGAGCATGCGGGAATGTCAAATACCTTTTTAAAGGAGGCCACAAACTCAGGGTAACTCAAGACAACAGGTTTTTGCGTCTCCCATAGAGGGTTTGCCCAGGCCAAGGCTCTCTCAGAAAGAAAAGATATCATTAAACCTACTTTGCTTCTGTTCGTGGGAAACACCTGGGGCAGCATCCCAAATTATATCTCAACCTGGTTGAGAAACCCTGTGCATTGAACTGGATCACCCCCAAATTAATGGGGAAGCGGATCGGAACCAGACATACCTCTTACAGAGGTAATACTCGAGGCGGGTGCCTGCACAGAGACTGGCGCAGCAGCAGGGACGGCCTGCAACTCAGGTTGCACCGGAGCAGCCACAGTGGGAGTGTCACGTACCTGGTGGTGCGAGCCCGAGATTGCAGGGAGAGGCCTCCCTTGCGTCTCCCACTCCTGGTCCCCTGGTGTGGGAACAGGAGAGCCAGGAGTGAGGAGGAGCACGGGTGCCTGGCAGGATCAACAGACCGGTGGGAAGGAAACTGGTTAGCTGAGCAGGCAGGATCTCTGGGAAGCAGGCTCACAGGGAAACCGGATAGCAGAGCTGGCAGGATCACAGGAAGCAGGCTCACAGGTAAACTGGATAGCAGAGCTGGCAGGATCACAGGTAGCAGGCTCACAGGTAAACCGGATAGCAGAGCTGGCAGGATCACAGGAATCAGGCTCACAGGTAAACTGGATAGCAGAGCTGGCAGGATCACAGGAAGCAGGCTCACAGGTAAACTGGATAGCAGAGCTGGCAGGATCACAGGAATCAGGCTCACAGGTAAACTGGATAGCAGAGCTGGCAGGATCACAGGAAGCAGGCTCACAGGTAAACTGGATAGCAGAGCTGGCAGGATCACAGGAAGCAGGCTCACAGGTAAACCGGATAGCAGAGCTGGCAGGATCACAGGAATCAGGCTCACAGGTAAACTGGTTAGCAGAGCTGGCAGGATCACAGGTAGCAGGCTCACAGGTAAACCGGATAGCAGAGCTGGCAGGATCACAGGAAGCAGGCTCACAGGTAAACCGGATAGCAGAGCTGGCAGGATCACAGGAATCAGGCTCACAGGTAAACTGGATAGCAGAGCTGGCAGGATCACAGGAAACAGGCTCACAGGTAAACCGGATAGCAGAGCTGGCAGGATCACAGGAATCAGGCTCACAGGTAAAACTGGATAGCAGAGCTGACAGGAACTGGACAACGGCTTGGCAAGCAGGTTCGCAGGTAAGCTGGGATAGCAGAGCTGACAGGAACTGAACAACGGCTTGGCAAGTAAGTTCACAGGTACACTTGGATAGCAGAGCTGACAGGAACTGAACAACGGCTTGGCAAGTAAGTTCACAGGTACACTTGGATAGCAGAGCTGACAGGAACTGAACAACGGCTTGGCAAGTAAGTTCACAGGTACACTTGGATAGCAGAGCTGACAGGAACTGGACAACGGCTTGGCAAGCAGGTTCACAGGTAAGCTGGGACAAAGGAACAGGTATAACAGGATCAGGTTTCTTTTACTACACCACAACGCTGTAGAGCAGACAGCAAAGACCGTCTGCTCAAGTCAGGCTTAAATAGGCCGGCTGGTGCTAACTAGGGCGCGCGCGCCCGTCTCCCTGTGCGCGGTTGTGCACGTGCCCGCGCCCGGGCGCGCATGCGCATGCGCAATGGAATCTGAGGGCCAGGACGGCCCGGGTTTAGATTTCTGGCAGGATCTTCATGACATTGCCCCCCTCCTAGGGGCAACCTCCGGGTGCCCCTCTGGGCAAATCTCTCAGGGTGAGCTCTTTTGAAGGCTTGAACTAGACTCTTAGCATGGATATTACACTCGGGCTCCCAGGAATTTTCTTCAGGACCATATCCCTTCCATTTGATCAAAAACTGGTTCTGATTTCTCCTTTTTCTAACATTTAGTATGGCCTCTACCTCATATTCTTCCTCGCCATCTACCAAGACTGGGTCCGGGGGTACCGTCCTTCTGTTGGAAAAGGGGTTGGAAGTGGAGGGCTTTAACAGGGAAACATGAAAGACTGGATGGACCTTGAGGGAATCAGGAAGTTCCAACTCATAGGCTACTTCATTAATCTTTCGTTTGACTGGAAAGGGACCTAGGAACTTAGGGCCCAGTTTCTTTGAGGGACAAGCCAATTTCAGATTCAAGGTGGAGAGCCACACAGTGTCACCCGGTGCCAGTACCAATTCTCCACGCCTCTTTCGGTCAAAGACTGTTTTGTTATGTTCCTGGGTCCGGGCCATGGTGTCCTGCAGGAGTTGGTTATTGGAAGCAAAGAAGTCAATCTTCTCCTGGACTGCGGGCACAGTACATTCAGGAAGAGAATTGGGCAGGAATGAAGGATGAAAGCCATAGTTGGCGAAAAAGGGTGTCTGTTGGGTGGCCGAGTGGATAGCATTGTTATATGCAAACTCGGCAACTGGTAACAGGGAGATCCAATCGTCTTGGGAGAAGGAAGAAAAGCATCGAAGATATTGTTCCAGGGTCTGATTGGTTCTTTCGGTCTGTCCATTGGTTTGAGGGTGATAAGCGGAAGAAAACGATAGCTCAATATTGAGGGCCTTGCAAAGTGATTTCCAAAACCGAGAGGTGAATTGTACCCCTCGGTCGGACACTATGTTGGCTGGTACCCCATGGAGTCTGATGACTTCTCGGATGAACACTTGTGCGGTTTCTGAGGCAGAAGGGGTACCCTTCATGGGAACAAAGTGTGCCATCTTTGACAGACGATCAACTATCACGAAGATCGTAGTGTGGTCCTCTGCTGGGGGCAGTTCCACAATGAAATCTATGGACAGCATTTTCCAGGGGCGATCTGGGACTGGTAATGGCTTGAGTAAGCCCCAGGCTTTGGTTCTGTGACTCTTGCTCCGAATACACACAGTGCATGTTTCCACAAATTTCCTGCAGTCTTCCTTTAGCTGAGGCCACCAGAAGGTACGTTGTACCAATTCAGTGGTTTTGGTGACACCAAAGTGTCCGGCAAGCTTGTGATCATGGCACAATTCCAGGACGGTTACCCGCAGACCCTCGGGAATGAAAATCTTATCCCCATGCCACAATAGCCCATCCTTGGCCTGCAGCCCAGGACCGGGAGTGGGTATGAGGCCACTGGAGGCCCGCCTGAGCTGGGACAGTAGGTCTTCCTGTAACAGGAGAAAGTTTCCAGGGGCAAGGATAGTGTCTGGAGGGGAACCATCCTGGGATTTGTGATACATACGAGACAGAGCGTCCGGCTTCGCGTTCTTGGAACCCGGACGATATGTCACGTGAAAAGTAAAACGAGAGAAAAATAAGGCCCAACGGGCCTGTCTAGGTTTTAACCTCTTGGCAGTCTTCAGGTACTCTAGATTCTTGTGATCTGTGAAGATCAGGATTGGGTGAGTAGCCCCTTCTAGCAGGTAACGCCATTCCTCGAGGGCGGTCTTTATGGCCAGTAATTCCCGATCCCCCACATCGTAGTTCTTCTCGGCTGAGGACAGTTTCCGTGAGAAGAATGCCACGGGGTGTAGCAGGGCTTTGATGCCCTGTCTCTGGGACAGGATGGCCCCTACAGCTATCTCTGAGGCATCCACTTCGAGGACAAAGGGCAGAGAAGGATCTGGATGCTTCAGGATAGGAGCTGAGGTAAAGAGCCCCTTGAGGGCCTCGAAGGCCCCTTGGGCCTCAGGGGACCAATGAAAACGGGTACCTTGTTTGGTGAGTTGAGTAATGGGTGCCACTATGGCCGAGAATCCCTTGATGAATTTGCGATAAAAATTGGCAAAGCCAATGAATCGCTGGATCCCCTTTTTATCTGCGGGAACTGGCCAGTCCAGGATGGCTGAGATTTTCTGGGGGTCCATCCGGATGCCTCTACTGGAGATGATCAAACCTAGGAAGGGTATGCTTTCTACCTCAGAGACATTTTTCTGCCTTGGCATAGAGGCCATGTTGCCGGAGACGACCCAACACACTTTTAACATGTCCACGATGCAGCTCTAGGGAGGAAGAGAAAATTAGTATGTCATCAAGATAAACAACAGCAAAAACATCAAGGAAGTCCCGAAGTACATCATTTATAAAGGCCTGGAAGGTAGCGGGGGCGTTACAGAGTCCAAACGGCATCACCAGGTACTCGAAGTGCCCAAATCGAGACCGAAATGCCGTCTTCCATTCGTCCCCATCCTTTATACGTATCAAATTGTATGCCCCTCTGAGGTCCAGTTTAGAAAAGATGGAGGCCGTGCCAAGCCTCTGAAACAGTTCAGGTATCAGGGGAAGCGGGTAGCAATTTTTGACTGTGACCTCATTTAGGGCACGGTAGTCCACACAGGGTCTGAGAGAATGGTCCTTCTTTTCTACAAAAAATATTCCAGCACCTGCAGGAGACGTAGATGGGCGGATAAACCCTTTTTTCAGGTTATCATCAATATAGTCCTTTAATTTTCCCTGCTCCACCTCTGTTAATGGGAAAACCCTACCGAAGGGAATCTTGGCCCCGGGAAGGAGCTCAATGGGACAGTCATAGGGCCTATGTGGTGGCAGCACATCTGCCCTTTGTTTACTAAACACATCCAGGTATGCATGGTAGACTTCAGGGATGGACTGACGTAGACCTGCCTCGTTTTCGAGGCAGAGCAGAGCAGAGGGTCCTGCGGGGGCCAAGGAGCCGCAGGACCTTTGGCAGTAGGGAGAAGAAAAGGCCACCTCTCCTGTGGACCAGTTGATGACCGGGTTGTGTGCTTGCAGCCAGGGGATCCCTAGAATGACTGGAAACAAGGGAGAAGAAATTATGTCCAAACATAACAGTTCTTGATGTGACTCTGAGATCACTGTGTGTAATGGGGCAGTCTCCTGAGTCACTGGGCCAGATTTGATGGTGGACCCATCCGCCAGGTGGACAGACAGGCCTTGTTTTCTCAGACGGAGAGGAATTCGATGCCGGGCAGCAAAAGCAGAGTCCATAAAGCAACTGCAGGCACCAGAGTCAATGATAGCTGTGGTTTGTAGGGTCCTTCCTGAGAACTGGAAGGAAACAGAAAGGGCAAGATGAGATGAAACCCCGGTCACAGGATCCACATAACTGGAGAGAATAGTGGGGAACTTACGGAGTTTAGCTGGGCAATTCCGAACATAATGACCAGGCTCTCCACAATACAGGCACAGATTGTTGCTGCGGCGTCTCTGACGTTCTGCTGGGGTGAGAGAAGGCCGCAGGAGTCCAAGTTGCATGGGTTCGGATGCTGAAGAGGCATGAGTAGGTTTAACGGGGGGAGCAGTGCGGAAGTGACTAGGACCCCTGGGGAGCATCCAGGTAGGTCTTGGGGACCCCAAGGTTCGTTCGGCCCTACGCTCCCGTAGGCGCCGGTCAATTTGGATGCTTAGGTCTATGAGGGAATTCAGGGTCTGGGGTACCCCCACTCTGGCGAGCTCGTCCTTGAGTGCGTCTGAGAGGCCCATGCGGAATTGATGACGGAGGGCAGCATCGTTCCAGTCGGTGTCGGCACCCCAACGCCTGAACTCAGCCACATAGTCCTCTGCTGGTCTTCGACCCTGTTGGAGAGAACGTAAGGCGGCCTCCGCAGTGGTTGAGAGTTGGGGGTCCTCATAAAGCTGCGCCATGGCATCAAAAAAGGTGGAGAGACTGGTCAATGCTGCATCCTTTTGTTCCACGAGACGGTGGGCCCAGATTTGGGGATCTCCAGTCAGTAGGGCTACCACAAAACCCACCTTGGTGGTCTCTAAAGAGAAGGTCCTAGGTTGCAGGGCAAAATGGAGTTCACAGGAGTTACGGAAAGTTCTGAAGCTACCACGGGCACCCGTAAATTTCTCTGGAGTAGGTACCTTGGGCTCAGGTGGTAGCATCACTATAGTCTGGGTAGGTGCAGGCCCCGTTGGGGGTATTGCTGGGTGAGGAGTTCCTTGGGTACTGGATGGACCAGACAGGGCCAGTACCCGTTCCTCCAGCCGGGTATAACCCTGCTGGAGGTTCTTCACCGCTTCGGTCAGACCTGCCAGGTGTTGGCATAACCCCTCCATGGCGGGGGCTCCCTGCTCGGGCTCAGACATGGCTGTCTGCTACTGTCACGTACCTGGTGGTGCGAGCCCGAGATTGCAGGGAGAGGCCTCCCTTGCGTCTCCCACTCCTGGTCCCCTGGTGTGGGAACAGGAGAGCCAGGAGTGAGGAGGAGCACGGGTGCCTGGCAGGATCAACAGACCGGTGGGAAGGAAACTGGTTAGCTGAGCAGGCAGGATCTCTGGGAAGCAGGCTCACAGGGAAACCGGATAGCAGAGCTGGCAGGATCACAGGAAGCAGGCTCACAGGTAAACTGGATAGCAGAGCTGGCAGGATCACAGGTAGCAGGCTCACAGGTAAACCGGATAGCAGAGCTGGCAGGATCACAGGAATCAGGCTCACAGGTAAACTGGATAGCAGAGCTGGCAGGATCACAGGAAGCAGGCTCACAGGTAAACTGGATAGCAGAGCTGGCAGGATCACAGGAATCAGGCTCACAGGTAAACTGGATAGCAGAGCTGGCAGGATCACAGGAAGCAGGCTCACAGGTAAACTGGATAGCAGAGCTGGCAGGATCACAGGAAGCAGGCTCACAGGTAAACCGGATAGCAGAGCTGGCAGGATCACAGGAATCAGGCTCACAGGTAAACTGGTTAGCAGAGCTGGCAGGATCACAGGTAGCAGGCTCACAGGTAAACCGGATAGCAGAGCTGGCAGGATCACAGGAAGCAGGCTCACAGTAAAACCGGATAGCAGAGCTGGCAGGATCACAGGAATCAGGCTCACAGGTAAACTGGATAGCAGAGCTGGCAGGATCACAGGAAACAGGCTCACAGGTAAACCGGATAGCAGAGCTGGCAGGATCACAGGAATCAGGCTCACAGGTAAACTGGATAGCAGAGCTGACAGGAACTGGACAACGGCTTGGCAAGCAGGTTCGCAGGTAAGCTGGGATAGCAGAGCTGACAGGAACTGAACAACGGCTTGGCAAGTAAGTTCACAGGTACACTTGGATAGCAGAGCTGACAGGAACTGAACAACGGCTTGGCAAGTAAGTTCACAGGTACACTTGGATAGCAGAGCTGACAGGAACTGAACAACGGCTTGGCAAGTAAGTTCACAGGTACACTTGGATAGCAGAGCTGACAGGAACTGGACAACGGCTTGGCAAGCAGGTTCACAGGTAAGCTGGGACAAAGGAACAGGTATAACAGGATCAGGTTTCTTTTACTACACCACAACGCTGTAGAGCAGACAGCAAAGACCGTCTGCTCAAGTCAGGCTTAAATAGGCCGGCTGGTGCTAACTAGGGCGCGCGCCCGTCTCCCTGTGCGCGGTTGTGCACGTGCCCGCGCCCGGGCGCGCATGCGCATGCGCAATGGAATCTGAGGGCCAGGACGGCCCGGGTTTAGATTTCTGGCAGGATCTTCATGACAGGGAGATTCCAGGTGAGCCGTGCGACCCAGGAGCATTTTTAACGCTATGGCAAACTGATCCATGCGGTGATCTTACTCATCCAATCTGGAAAAAATATTACCAACAAGTGGATTAATAGTATCTTCTGAATTCATGGCCTTCGCCTACTGTCAAAAAGCATTAAATCAGACTGAGTTAATGCTTAGTACAATTAAATCACACTTGTTTAATAATAAAAGTAATGTAGCACTGACCCCCGAAAGAGCTTCTGATGTTTGATTGGGCCTGCACACACTTTTAAACCCCCAATAACTTGGCACAATCCCCTTGACACAGCTGTGGTGCAATGTTGGTGTGAAGCTAACAATAAAAGAAAACCCCACAATGTACAATATAACAACAGTATACCTTTGTTATTACCTGGGTACCCGATGCTCCAACTGCAGAAAAAGGAACAATGCTTCACATTAATTGTACTTAACCAGAAATGTGATTTTACTGGAACTGGTATAAAACAGTAATTACAGTATTAGCACTGTCTCAGAAATGTAATGCAACAGCACAATAGGTATTCACAACAATCTGTACATATAAAGTTGCCTTGAATGACCCCTGAGAGTGTGTCTCGAAGTGAGACTAGTGCTCAGAGTGACAACGCCTTAACTCTGGGCACCTTCCCACTTCCAGCACACCTAGGTAACCACAGGAATGTAAAGTTATAAATACAGTACAACACAAATACTAGGGAGCTCCCCCTACCCTACTCTTAATATTAATAGGATGCAAGGCCTTGAAATAAGAGATGCAGTCTTTAGTCTTCTATCTTCTGCTAGCTATTTGTGTTGTAGGAATTGTAATCCAAACAGTTGAACAAACAAGGATTATTGTGAGTGTTAGAACTGTTCTTGCAATGCAGCACACTTGCAACCAACTGTCTTTGGTGTAATTGGTTCTGAACCGCACAGTGTCAGTAATCAATGGAGTGTAGGCTTGAGGCCTGCTTAAACTCAGTCCTTTAGATAAGATCTCTTCTGTGGGACTACAGGTCCCGACAACACTGTGTTTAGAGTCAAAGTGTTAAAAAGTGCGTTAATAACTATCACCCAACCAGGCCTGGAGAGTAGAACAGCTCCGCTCCTGTTGTCTCAGTCTTGCTTCGTGCCAGCTGGCGCCGTCACACTCCACTCTGCAAGAAGATCCGGGACCCTCTGATGGCTCCGACAGGTGTCTCTGGATCCTTCCCTGATCCGGTCACTCTGTCTCTCCAGCTACAGGTGTAGAGCAGAATCGCTGGTTGCTCCGCTGCTCCGCAATTGAAACAGGCCGCGCTCTCTGGAACGCGTCCAGAAGAGGAAGAAAATGGCTGCGTGTGTCCCTTTATAGCCTACCCAGCATTCAGTTCATAACTGAGTGTTCATGGGTAGGTCACTGGGCATTCTGGGTAGGTAGGTCATTGTAAAATGTAAACAAACAGTCACTTCCTGTTATATTTCTAATACTCTTGGAATAGAAAATAATTGAGGTCCATTTCCAGTATAGGCCACTAGATGGTGCCAAATACTAAATTATAACACTGTTCATGGATTAACATTGCATTACATTAGCAGGCAAAATGACCGGTGCTACAGTAAGAAGAAAAAACGTAGTCAAAACATAGCCAGAGTTCAGTAACGGAACGGATCATCAGCCAAGCCAGGAGTCAGGGATCAAAGTAGTGGAACAGCAAGCAGGATCTGTAGCTTGAAGGGATGTCAGCAAAGCCGGTCTTTAAACAGGCATGCAGGAGATAGTTTCTTGTGATGTGACCAAGGCAAAGGCAGAGCTTCTCTGGACTGGACAGCTTAAGTAGGCAGGACTGATGAGCAGGATCAACAACAGCTGAGTAACTGTGGAGAGAGATGGGAGCTGGCAATTAGCTGACAGCTGAGCGGCCAGCTCAGAGAAGGAAGGGCTGAGCCCAGCCCTGACACATCGTTAATATTTATCCTTAAAAATTGGGTATTATATAGTGTTTGTATATGTTAAAATTGTATTTAATGTATTTTTTTTTGTAAAATATGTGTTTGATAAACAACTGCACAAATTGTGTGCAACATAAAAAATTGCAACTGCCCCTATCTATTTTCTATGGCCTCTATTTTTAGAAAATATATAATGGTTGGGGTTTTTGAGTAACTTTCCAGCAAAAAATGTAAATTTTAACGTGTGTGTGAAATACTAAAAAAAATTCTGGACATGAAATGGTTAATACAACCTTGTGTACTTACCAACTAACGAAACCCTCGTGGATACCAAGAAGTTAAAGTGTATTTCCCCTTGTGCAGTCGATCTTGTGAAAACCTTATTATGTTTTTATGTGTTACCATTCACACAGCATATTTTTTTGTTTACAATCGATGAGATGAGATCTGCTAGCATAGTACAGACAGACCAAAAGCCAAACAAAATTGATATCACTTGAATGCTACAATCTGTTATCCCAGCCGACTGGACACAGTGTTTGCAGGTGCTGGTTAGGTTGAATACATTAAGGGCGACAACTAAATGGTGCCTGTCCGCACACTGTTACGGCACAAAGTGAGCTCCTCTTAGTAAAAAAATGGCTTCAGCTTGGTCCCCTACTTATGGGAGAACTCCTTCTAAGCAATAGGGAGTGTTACCCTCCACCAAACATTTCCCCCCATATCCCATATCCACCCACATCCGATGATCCACAAGCAAGTAATCTGGCCACCGCCCAGGGTGAACTCATGCATGCCAGCATCCGCTCCAGCAGTGGACTGGTCCCCAACAACTCACAGACTGCCCTTCCCAAGCCTGACTGTTTGTTGTTCAGTTAAGACTGCAGACGGGTGCCATTTTGTTATAATACAGACAGAGTTAATTATGGCAAACGCAACTCCTCAACCCCCTCATAAACAGACCTTGGTGGAGTTTCCAGAAAAGAGCATAAAAAAAGTAAGCTGCAATTTTCTAATATTTTTAAAGTTATGATATGTGAATGGGAACCTGTAACCAATATAAAATAGGCTTCATCCCAATTTCACTGTAAAAGTGAAAATAGACTTTAAAAAGTAAAGTGAGAGAAGGCTTTTGAGCAACATAAATGGATGATTTCAGTTTAGCACAATTAGAAAATTAATCAAAGATAATTACAGGGTACAGGAAGGGTGAATGAGTAGTTTTATTAGCTCTTTATATTTAAATTGTCCAAATGATAGTACTCAGTATTAATTTCTTACAGGTTCTAATCCTTCTTTGTAGAGTGTAAAAAAAAAAAAATATGTCTGAAGTATTGTCCAACTGTGCAAACTTTTCCAAGGTGATCACTGGCCAATGTTATACTAGCTTTTTGTTTAGGTTGTAAACAAAATACTTGAGACAATACTAATAAACTAGATCTGTCATACAGATCAAGAAAAAGCACTAATGAATGATGTTTTAATCCAAAGGCAGGATTGTGTTTGGAATACATTGAAGAATATAAATTAAAAATTGATTGCACACTGTGGTACTAAGATCTTTAGTAGTTTAAGCTTTGCTTAATCAATAAAGACATCACTTAAATGCCAATTCTTCTGTTAAACAAATGAGTATAATCTCTATGTGCTCTAATGAAAATGTATGATGGATACAATACAGTCAAGTTGTTTTTACTATTACAGATAAGAAATATAAAGGAATCTTATACAAATAATGTTTGTATATTGTGACTACTTTAAACAATCTCCTTCCCCACTAATGTGGAAAACTAATCTTCAGAAATGCAACTTTTATTACATTATTATTATTATTATTATTATTTTTATCATCATTGTTACTACTAATATTAACTGATATATTTGTTTGTTGTATGGAACTAAGGTTCCCATTTTTACTCTACAATGAAGCTCTACTTTGGACTGAAATACATCAAAGAGAGGTGCCTAGGCAAGTAATGAAAGGACTTAGCAATATGCTGGACCAACATGGGATAGCTCAAAGGAGGATCCGCAGTCTGCTGTGCTTTATTTATTTTTCAGGTTGCCATTGGTCACTGCAGTTTCCCTGGGCAGCAACAGCCATGGGATTGGTTAAGTTAATGGAGCAGCTGATTGGTGCAATTTGGCGGTTACTGTAACCTGAACTGAGGAAGCCTATAAAAGGGCCTGCAGCTGTGTCTCCTCAGACCGTTTGGACCGGACCTCAGCGCTGGAACGGACCGCAGCGGAGCTCCTGAGATGAAGCACCATTCCCCAGACAGCCGCGAGTCTTTCCTATGCCGCCTGCTAGAAAGGGTCAGAGAGCAGAGGCGGTGAGGAGGCTATTGCGGTGCCTTGGAGAAGAGGGCTGCTCAGCTCCACCTCCTGGACTCCCCCTGTATCACAGAAAATGTCGGCCCCAGTCGGGGGCGGGACAAGACAGCAGCCTGGAAGGAAGAAGAAGCGACAGAGACTAACTGCTTCTCCTCAGCTGACAAGCGGTGAGAGAGCCATTGATGTGTCATTACAGTATGCTCCTCGTCCGAAGGCAGAGCTGCGCTACTCAGTCTGCAGCTGAAGCAGTGGGTGAGCAGCTTCAAATTGTTAGTGAAGGTGAGCAGTGTGTGGTGTCTCATGCTTCTGAATTCATGTGTTTGGTTGATTCTTTATCTAATGTGTTACAAAAGTTTAAAGGGGCACATGATAATGTTGCTGATAAGAATGTTGTTAAAAAACAAAGGGCACAGGTTTCTGGTGCAAGCATTGATGTTAATGATGTTATTATGGAAACAAGGGGCACAGTTATCTGGTACAGGAAATGGTTTGCAGAGTGATGATAATGATTTTATTATTAAAACAAGTGGAGCACAGGTATCTGGTGCAGGGGATGGTTTGCAAAACATGCAGTTTAAAACAAATACAAAGGCACATGGTATTGGTGCAGAACAAAAGCAGCAGACTAATGTTGCTGCTAACTTATGTCAGAGGGCACAGGTCACTGGTGCTAACATTAATAATATTAATACAGTTTATAATGATATGGAGGTTATTCCTTCAGGGGCACATAGGAATGATGCTACAGATACTTTGCTATTTCCAGATTATTTGAATGATGTTGGCTCCATATGGCAGAATGTTAATGAGTCCACTCAGGTTAAAGATAAGTTTTCTCGCTCTAAAATCATTAACCCTTCCTTGCCCCTCAGACCCACGGCCTTATTAGCCAAGGAATCTTCTTTTAAAGAGCCCCTTCCATGTATATTGTCCCTGTTGGGCTTTCATTTGCCTAAGGCAGTAAAAGATAAGATTTGGAGGGGTGAATTCCTAGATATATTATCGTTGTTACCCGCATCAAAAGAATTTTTATATAAAAATTACAAACCAGGGGATAGGTCTGAGGAGGATAGGAGGAGGGCCATTCCCAAAACCTTCCAGAATTGGTTACAAGCGTTTTGCATTTATGCAGCATACATGTTCGGGTCTCTTTCAACATCTGGATATAATTTCAGAAGCCTTTTGCCATTTTGGCGGTTCGGCATGGTTTACTTATGATGAAAACTTCCAACAAAAACTAGCAGTACATCCCTCACTGCACTGGGGTTCTAAGGACGTGGGTTTATAGTTGAACCTTATGCTTCCACCTAGACCTCATTTCACTCCTAACAGACAAGCAGCCAATCCTGAGAATGTATTTCGCAAAGGTTTTTGCTTTGCTTTTAATGATGGGCAATGCAAATTCCTATGAAATTGCAGATACAAGCATGAGTGCTCAAATTGTAGTGGAAATCATGCGGCCAGTAGATGTTTTCACAAATCCGCCGCAACCTCTTTTCAGCCATTTCTCAGGGAAGCTCATGGGAAAGGCAATGACTCCAGTGAAGCTGGAAAGAATGCTCCCATGGTTAGAGAGTTACCTGGAGCGCAGGATGGCGGCCTTACTAACTAACGGCTTCAGGGACGGTTTTCTGGTCCCGGCTTTTAGAGGAACAGGTTGCACTATGGTGCAGAATTTGAAGTCAGCGGTTATTTATTCTGATGTGGTTCAAGAAAAAATATCCAAGGAGCTGACGGAGGGCAAAATTGCAGGCCCTTTCTCCTCTCCTCCATTTATAAACCTGCGGTTGTCCCCGCTCGGAATAGTTCCTAAGAAAGAAAGTGGTTGCTTCCGGATGATTCACCACCTTTCTTACCCATTAGATTCATCTTTGAATGATGAGGTCTCAGATGTGGATGCCCCTTTGGTCTATTCTTCCTTCGATGAAGCCTTGCTTCTGTTAAGGAAATTTGGTCAAAATTCTTTGTTGGCTAAGGCTGACATTAAATCAGCTTTTCGCCTCCTTCCGGTCCACCCCCAAGGTTTCAACTCATTAGGCTTTCAGTTTATGGGTCAATTCTTTTTGATAAATGCCTTCCAATGGGGTTTTCATTGTCTTGTTTTTATTTTGAATCATTCTCTACCTTCTTAAACTGGGTTTTATCAGCTAACTATCCACATGGGTGGATAGTTGTGGGCCCGGGTGAATCCCTGGTTTGCTTAGAATCCTTACAGATGTTTTTCAATGTTTGCGAACACTTTGGTGTTCCGCTCGCACATGAGAAAACAGTCCTTCCCTCTAATTCTATTGAATTTCTGGGAATCATGATTGATTCGGCCACTATGGAATTCAGATTGCCATCAACTAAGATTCAAAGAATGAGAGCTTTGATCGCTTCTTTTTTACTGCGTAAAAAGGTCCTGCTTAAAGAGGCTCAATCTTTATTAGGTCTTTTTGCATTCTCAGCTAGAATTATTCCCATGGCTAGAGTATTTTCTCGCAGGTTTTCCCTTGCTATTAGTGGTATGAAAAAACCCTCGTGCCCATATTCGTATTTCCAACGGTATTAAAGAAGACCTAAGCATTTGGGATGCCTTTCTGTATAACTTCAATGGTTCCACAGTGTGGCAGCACGAATTTGTTGACAGCAATCAGCTAGAATTCTTTACTAAAATGATATACCACGGTGAACGTGAGCATCAACAGACAATACCAATCCAAAATTGATAATGTTAACAAAAACTAGTGTATAAAGTTCATATGATGTGGTCACTGGTAACCCCAAATAGATCACACGAATTGACTCGGGGATGAGGGAAAACAGCCACACGAAAAAGAACACAGCTTGTCTGATGATAAGGAAGTAAATGGATACTCTTACCAGAGATGTTGGATACAGCTACCGTACGGTATTTGTATCGGACAAGCTTAAGTGCTGGAACTCTTGCTTCAGTGGGTGCCAGATGGGGCTCTTACTTCGGTGGGTGCCAGATGGAGCAGATGGAGATCACAGTGGTGAAGAGCCAGATAACATCCACGGCGGCCACAGGACCAATCGGTGTGCACAGCGGCCAAAAGGGTTTCCAATGAGCAAGATGATCCCAAGGGGATGAGCCAGGGGAAGAAAAGGGGAAAAAAAAGGAGGCAACTCCAATGGTGCAGGTCAAAAATATTGAGATAAAATTTATTCATATTGATATGTGAAAAATGGACAAAGCAATATAAAAATCTCGAGATAGATGTATAAAAATGGGTCGGCAATGTGGAAGGTATGAGACAGCAGGCCCGACGCGTTTCGACACTAAAGGTCTTCTACTGGGGCATATCTCTGACCTCACCACACTGCCACAAACAATATATAAACATATGGCTAGTATAACCCCGCCCACCTATTCCGGAACAGGAAGTAATGTCCTCTGCCCGAACTAAGTGGGGGGAGGGGGGAAAACATATCACTTGATCCAAATGCAGTGCACATGAAAGGTTGAACAATCATAGAACAAATTCAAACAATACTGGTAGACTATGGAATTCAGATTGCCATGGGGGCCAAATATGCCCCCAGTGTGGCCAATCTTTTCATAGCCCAGTGGGAGGAGGACGTCGTCTATGCCCTCGGACGCCCAGAAACTGGTCCTATGGGCCAAGGTACATAGACGACGTCCTCCTCCTATGGAGAGGTGATATGTCTTCCTTGGAGGATTTTATGACCACTCTCATTCCAATGAGCGTGGGATAGTTCTCAGCTATGAGGCTAGTTCCACTAATGTACATTTTTGGACCTGGAGATTGAAGCCACTGCTCAGGGTTTTGAATTCAAGACATATATTCAAACCCACCGACAGGAATGGGTACATTCCTGTCGGAGAGCTGCCATCATGAGCGAGGGCAATTCCTCCGACTAAGATTCAAAGAATGAGAGCTTTGATCGCTTCTTTTTTACTGCGTAAAAAGGTCCTGCTTAAAGAGGCTCAATCTTTATTAGGTCTTTTTGCATTCTCAGCTAGAATTATTCCCATGGCTAGAGTATTTTCTCGCAGGTTTTCCCTTGCTATTAGTGGTATGAAAAAAACCCTCACCCATGCCCATATTAAGTGACGTATTTCCAACGGTATTAAAGAAGACCTAAGCTCTAGTCGCGTAGCGCGATGTCGCCAATTTGTAGCGCGATGATGTTTACATCCTTACAGGATTGTGATGTCCCTTATTGGATGCGGCCTTTGTTTACCTTCCGGGTCCCCCCTGTCAACGAGCACACTAGTCGGCTGGCTTTTTGCGGCGATCGGGCCACCAGCCGTGGAGTTAATCTCTGTGGGGGTCCCTCCAGCACCATCCCCTATTTCACATTGGTGGATTACTTTTCCTGTCCCGGTTACAGGCCTTATGTTTACTATTTCGGGAGTCCACCTTATTCATTCATTCACACTACCCGGGTAACTTTTCCTATTTCCGACAGTGTGGGGAATGGTTCACAGTGTGGCAGCACGAATGTTTTACAGCAAGATCCCCAGTAGAAGACCTTGTCGAAACGCGTCGGGCTTTATCTGATGCGGCCTCCTTTTTTTTCCATCTTGCTCATTGGAAACCCTTTTGGCCGCTGTGCTGGCAGGGCCGGATCATTCAGGTTTTTAGTGCATTTATGAAGGGTCAGTGGTGTGCTGCCGAATGGCATCGGGATTGGCTGCAGAGGGATATTCTTCAGAATCTTGTCCTTCTGGAGCTTTTCCCGTTTATAGTCTCATTAGTAATTTGGAAGGATTCTTTCATGAACCGAAGGATCAAGGTCTACACTGATAACAGAGGTGTTTTCTTTGCCATTAACACATTATCCTCCAAATCTGATCCGGTTATTAAGTTACTACGTTTTCTGGTGTTACACTGTATGAGATTTAACATCTGGCTGAAAGCCGAGCATATAGCTGGTATAAATAATAACATTGCTGATGCTTTATCTCGTTTGCAGTTCAAGAAGTTTTGGGAATTGGCGCCGACGGCAGATCAGGATGGAACCCCTTGCCCAGATTTCCTCTGGGGCTTAATTTGGAGCTGATACTTTCCAAACTCAGAAATTCTGTGTCCGCAAAGACATGGTCGGACTATAAGTTGTCATGGTTAAGATGGTGTGCCTTGTGCAAAAATTTAGATTTGGATGAATTGAATGTATCTTCTTACATTGCATTAGCATTTATGTCTTCCCTAATCCAGTCTAAGCTTAGTCCGGCCTCGGTGGGTAAGATTCTAGCAGGAGTATCTTTCTTTCTGAAATTTTCAGGTGCTCCACCCCTGACTTCTTTCTTTCAGGTTAGTCAAATCCTGAAGGGTTTCAGGAGGTCTAAACCTTCTAGGGACTCTAGGCGCCCGATCTCTGTCAAACTACTTGTAGACCTTCTTGAGATTTTACAATCGGTATGTTCCTCCAAGTTTGAGCTGCTCTTATTCAGAGCTGCTTTCTCAGTCGCTTTCTTCGGGGCCCTTAGAATTGGGGAATTCACGGCTATAAATCGTAAATCTTTATCCTACCTCCGTAGTTATCATGTGTTGTTAAAAAAGTCTGTTAACCTTTTCCTTTGTAGGTCTAAGTCTCTTCCGGTAGGTAATGGCCAATGGTTTTCCTTGTCTAGTTCTGCTAACCCAGCGATTTGTCCAGTCTTGCACATAGCTAACTACATGTCCATCAGGCCTTGTTCAGAGGGTTCATTTTTTATTCACCAGGACAAGTCTTCTCTATCCAGGTACCAATTATCTGCTGTTTTGGCTGCAGGCTTAAAATCCCTGAATCTCTCAGGCTTTTCCTTTTCCTCCCATTCTTTTAGAATAGGGGCGGCCACTACAGCTGAGGTTTTGGGCCTCCCAGAAGATAAATTGATGAAGATTGATCGTTTGGATAGTAGTAGATACAAATTATATGTCCGCCCTGATTTACTAATGTTATGAATTCTCTTTTTCAGATTTCGGCAAAACAGTGGTTTGGATATTAGGACACTCCTACATTTTCTGGGCTGCCAAACATGCTGGAACTAGGACCTACTCCACCAATTTAGGTCTGGACAATGACTCTTTTATGATTTTCTGGTCAGGTGTTAGGGGTTTGCAGTGGCAGGACTTTAAAGAGCAGATTATTTAGCCAGTATATGGCCTTCTCTGCATATTTTAATTGTGTATGCCGGAGCAAATGATTTAGGAAAAACGGGTACTTGGGAGTTAATGTGCGAAATGAAAAGAACCCTTTTTTCTATAAAGCTAATGTTTCCGGAGGTGGTATTGGCCTTTTCGGAGATAATACCATGCTTGTTGTGGTATCCTTGTGGTAATTTATTGTATTTAGATAGGATAAGGAGACACCTCAACAGAACGATCCACAGCTTTCTAAATCTGGCGATTTGTCTTTTCGCCACTATGAATTGGAAGGCTTTGTGCCAGGTTTATTTAGAGAGGATATGGTACATTTATCACCAATAGGTTTAGACAATTTCAATATGGAGCTGCAGTCCATAATTGAAACAGCCATGGTGTGGGGGGGCCTCAGCCATTAGCTTTGCGGCTGTCCTCAGCCGTTGGGGAATAGTCGTCTAGCATTGGCTGAATGGACACCACTTAATTTTGTTTTAAATATATTTTAGCCGAGGTGGCCTTATATATTTATATTTATTAAATTTATAATCTCAAAGTTTTCCCCCCTTATGGATAACACCGTGGCCAAATATTTCCAATAAATAAATATTTTTGAATGGTAAATGGTGTTGTTTCTTTGTTATTATGGAGTACCTTTGTGCTAGCCCATGAAAGGTCTTAGCAATATGCTGGACCAACATGGGATAGCTCAAAGGGGAATCTGCAGTCTGCTGTGCTTTATTTATTTTACAGGTTGCCATTGGTCACTGCAGTTTCCCTGGGCAGCAACAGCCATGGGATTGGTTAAGTTAATGGAGCAGCTGATTGGTGCAATTTGGCGGTTACTGTAACCTGAACTGAGGAAGCCTAGAAAAGGGCCTGCAGCTGTGTCTCCTCAGACCGTTTGGACCGGACCTCAGCGCCCACCCACCCTCCCGATTTTCAGCGAAGTCATGTTGTTGTCCTAGTGGGGGAATAGTCGTCCAGCATTGGCTGGATGGACACCACTTAATTTTGTTTTAAGATGATGGCCTTATATATTTATATTTATTAAATTTATAATCTCAAAGTTTACCCACCTTATGGATAACACCGTGGCCAAATATTTCCAATAAATAAATATTTTTGAATGATAAATGGTGTTGTTTCTTTGTTATTATGGAGTACCTTTGTGCTAGCCCATGTATTAACTTCTAGTCAACAAAGTTTTATGCAAGATTGAAACCTGGTGTGCATCTCACACATCTTTGCATGTTTCAGATTTTTGTGCTTTGATTAAAGCGGTGGTCCACCTGCACAAAAAATATTAAAAGTCAACAGCTACAAATACTGCAGCTGCTGACTTTTAATAAATGGACACTTACCTGTTCCAGGTTCCAGTGGTGTCGGCAGAAAATGACGAGCAACCGCTCGTCTCTTGGCTGCCCCCGCCGCCATCCTCTGTCATGGAATTTAGGAAGTGAAGCCGCAACTGCTTCACTGCTCGGTTCCCTACTGCACATGCGCGAGTCGCGCTGCGCATCTTTATTGGTCCCCGTTGTGTCCTGGGAACTGTGTGTTTCCCAAGAATGGGGGGGGCGGCATCTGCGGATACGGGCGGGCATCTTCAGATAGGGGCGGGGCAGCTGCGGCTAGCTAATCCCGGAAGTGAATGCAGATACCTGGATTATACAGGTATCTGCACCCCCTTCCCCCCTGAAAGGTGCCAATTGTGGCACCGGAGGGGGGGAGGAATCCGATAAGCAGAAGTTCCACTTTAGGGTGGAGCTCCGCTTTAAGTTATAAGTAATATGTTGCTAAAAAATTGCATACACCCCTTTTTACATCTTTGTTTCTTTTACAGACAAAGATGCCTTTTATTATTCTCTGAAATCAATAGTACATAATATTTAATAACCACTTTGTCCACAAAATAAAGATGCCCAAATGTAATGTAAGGGGATTTTGTGTATGAAAAGTACTTATAGTTGAAAAAGAAAAAATATCAACCTGGAACAGGTAAGTGTCCATTTATTAAAAGTCAGCAGCTGCAGTATTTGTAGCTGCTGACTTTTAATATTTTTTTACTAGTGTTTTATACACTATATTACCAAAAGTATTGGGAAGCCTGCCTTTACACGTACATGAACATTAATAGCATCCCCATTAACCACATGCCGACGGGGCCATAGCCGAAAGACGTCTCGATCGCTGGGTTCCTAAGGCCCGGCGCATCACAGATCACAGTAAACGGCCGCTGATAGCGGCCGTTTACCACGTGATCGCTCAGTCAAATGACGGAGCAATCACATGTACACAAACAAGCGTCATGTCATGACGCCGGTTCCTCCCTCCCCTCTCTGTACCGATAGGTACAGTGAGAGGGGAGAAGCGCGGTGAGGGGGCGAGATGGGACCAGCGCTGTGGGCTGGATGTGTAGTGCCCACAGCGCTGGTCAGTGACAGCTACTCTGCCACCACTGTGCAATACTGCCACCACTGTGCAATACTCTGCCACCACTGTGCAATACTCTGCCTCACTGTGCAATACTCTGCCAATACTCTGCCAATACATTTTAATCGAAACAAATAATGTTTTTCTTTTTTTTTTACAGAATTTTCTGTATTTTTTTATTTATACCGCAAAAAATAAAAAACCCAGCAGTGATTAAATACCACCAAAAGAAAGCGCTATTTGTGTGAAAAAAAAGGACACACAATTCATTTGGATACAGTGTTGCATGACTGAGTAATTGTCATTCAAAGTGTGAGAGCACCGAAAGCTGAAAATTGGTCTGGGCAGGAAGGGGGTTTAAGTGCCCAGTGGGTAAGTGGTTAAAGACATGGATGAGCAAGTTTGGGGTGGAGGAACTTGACTGGCCTGCACAGAGTTCTAACCTCAACCCGATAGAACACATTTGGGATGAATTAGAGCCAGGCCTTCTCGTCCAAATCACTGCCTGACATCCCAATTGCGCTTCTGGAAGAATGATCAAACATTCCCATAGACACATTTCTTAACCTTGTGGACAGCCTTCCCAGAAGAGTTGAAGCTGTTATAGCTGCAAAGGGTGGGCCAACTCAATTCTGAACCCTACGGACTACTGCCCTGTACACACGGTCGGACATTCCAACGACAAAATCCGTCAGATTTTTTCAGACGGATTTTGGGCCAAACTTGTCTTGCATGCACACGGTCGCACAAAGTTGTCAGAAAATCCAATCGTTCAGAACGCGGTGACGTAAAACACATACAACGGGACTATAAAGAGGCCAGTAGCCAATAGCTTTCGTGTCGTAATTTATTCTGAGCATGCGTGGCACTTTGTCCATCGGAATTGTCTACACACGATCGGAAAAAATCTGATCGGATTTTGTTGTCGTAAAATTTTAGATCCAGCGCTTAAACTTTTTCTGTCGAAAAATTACCATGGAAAAAGTCTGATAGAGCCCACACACGATCTGATTTCACGACAACATAATCCAATCGGATCTTTTCCGTCTGAATTTCCGACCGTGTGTGACCGGGGCATTAGACTGGGATGCCATTAAAGTTAATGTGCGTGTAAAGGGATATGTCCCAATACTTTTATTATTATAGTGTATATTTCTCAGTAACTGATTATAATCCAGAGTACAATAAAACGTGCTATTCAGCACCTTGAATGAATGAATCATCTAATAAACTACAATGGTGCAGTACTATAAGAAAAACCTTTCAAAGTTGTATCAATGTGATAAACATAAAGTAGAATTTGGGACTTAGGGTTATACCATTTATTGGTTAACTAATTATATTATATTTAGCCTGAATTATTGGTCAGTGTGTCTGCAAATCTTGCACTACAATCTATTTAGTTAGGCAATAAATGGTATTGCCCTAAATTAACTTCTACGTTGTTGATAGCTAACATGGTACAACACTTTATACAGCTGCTGATGATAAAATAAATACATAAAACTTCATTTTATCCTAGGGCAACAAGAAACAACTCCAATTTGTCTTTAATCATAAATAATCCTATGACATTCACTTGGGAATTTGCCCACTTACAGAGCTGCCCAGCCTGACACACCAGTCATGCATGTTGACATGCCGATATCCTTATTGCAAAAGGGAAGAAAGCATGCAGTTGTCCTGCTATCTTAACTCCAGCCCATGTGTCCTTCAGCATAGTGGGATGCTTTGAGAGGAATTCAATAGTCCTTTAACCACTTAACCACTTGCTTACAGGGCACTTAAACACCCTTCCTGCCCAGACCAATTTTCAGCTTTCGGTGCTCTCACACTTTGAATGACAATTACTCAGTCATGCAACACTGTACCCAAATACATTTTTTGTCCTTTTTTTCCCACAAATAGAGCTTTCTTTTGGTGGTATTTGATCACCTCTGGGTTTTTTTATTTTTTGCGCTATAAATTAAAAAAGACCGTAAATTTTGAAAAAAAAAAAAAACAATTTTTCTTGGTTTCTGTGATAAAATTTAGGAAATTATTAATTTTTCTTCATAAATTTTGGCCATAATTTATACTGCCACATATTTTTGGTAAAAATAACCCAAATTAGTGGATATTATTTGGTCTTTGTGAAAGTTAGAGAGTCTACAAGCTGTGGTGCAAATCATACAAAATGTATCACACCTGATGTACTGGTGACCTATCTCATTTCTTGTGACCCGAACAAGCCAGGAAAGTACAAATACCCCCCAAATGACCCCTTTTTTGAAAGTAGACATTCCAAGGTATTTAGTAAGAGGCATGGTGAGGTTTTTGATGTTGTAATTTTTTTTCCCACAATTATTTGCAAAATGAATTTTTTTTTTATTTTATTCCCCCCCCCCCCACACACACACAAAATTGTCATTGTAATAGGTTATTTCTCTCACATGGCATGCAAATACCACAAATGACGCCCCAAAATAAATTCTGCTACTCCTCCTGAGTATTACGATACCACATGTGTGGGACCTTTTCACAGCCTGGCCACTTAGAGATGCACAACATGCAGGGAGCGCCATCACGTGTTCTAGGAGCATAAATTACACATCTAAATTGTTGACTACCTTTTACACTTTTGAAGGCCCTGGAGCACCAGGACAATGACACGTGACACTGACGTGGCACTGGTGACACATGACACTGATCTGGCACCGATGACAGATGGCACTAATACGGTGCACTGATGACACGTGACACCGATGACAGATGGCACTAATATGTGGCACTGATGACAGATGGCACTAATATGTGGCACTAATATCACGTGGCACTAATATTTGGCACTGATGAGAGATGGCACCAATACGTGGCACTGACAGATGGCACTAATACGTGGCACTGATGACACGTGACACTGATGACAGATGGCACTGATACGTGGCATTGATGACAGGTGACACTGATAACAGATGGCACGTGACACTGACAGGTGGCACTGATGACAGATGGCACTAATACGGTGCACTGATGACACGTGACACCGATGACAGATGGCACTAATATGTGGCACTGATGACAGATGGCACTAATATGTGGCACTAATATCACGTGGCACTAATATTTGGCACTGATGAGAGATGGCACCAATACGTGGCACTGACAGATGGCACTAATACATGGCACTGATGACACGTGACACTGATGACAGATGGCACTGATACGTTGCATTGATGACAGGTGACACTGATAACAGATGGCACGTGACACTGACAGGTGGCACTGATAACAGATGGCACTAATATGTGGCACTGATGACACGTGACACTGATATGGCACTGGTGACAGATGGCACTATGTGGCACTGATGACACGTGGCACAGATGAGAGATGGAACTGGGGACAAATGGCACTGGGGACAGGTGGCACTGACAGATGGAACTGGGGGCAGGTGGCACTGACAGATGGCACTGGGGACAGGTGGCACTGACAGATGGCACTGGGGACAGATGGCACTGGCAGATGGCAGTGGTGTCAGTGGGGACAGATGGCATTGGTGTCAGTGGGGACAGATGGCAGTGGTGTCAGTGGGGACAGATGGCAGTGGTGTCAGTGGGGACAGATGGCAGTGGTGTCAGTGGGGACAGATGGCATTGGTGTCAGTGGGGACAGATTGCAGTGGTGTCAGTGGGGACAGATGGCAGTGGTGTCAGTGGGGACAGAAGGCAGTGGTGTCAGTGGGGACAGATGGCATTGGTGTCAGTGGGGACAGATGGCAGTGGTGTCAGTGGGGACAGATGGCAGTGGTGTCAGTGGGGACAGAGGGCATTGGTGTCAGTGGGGACATATGGCAGTGGTGTCAGTGGGGACAGATGGCAGTGGGGACAGATGTCAGTGGGGACAGATGGCACTTTTCATTTTTTTTTGTTCTACTTACGGCAACTGCAGCCGTTTATCTCTCCCTCCTCACACGCTGTCTGTGTGAGGAGGGAGAGCGGCGCTGAGAGATGATCTCATATATTTACAGTGGTGTGAAAAAGTGTTTGCCCCCTTCCTCATTTCCTGTTCCTTTGCATGTTTGTCACACTTAAGTGTTTTTCGGAACATCAAACCAATTTAAACAATAGTCAAGGACAACACAAGTAAACACAAAATGCAATTTGTAAATGAAGGTGTTTATTATTAAAGGTGAAAAAAAATCCAAACCATCATGGCCCTGTGTGAAAAAGTGATTGCCCCCTAAACCTAATAACTGGTTGGGCCACCCTTAGCAGCAACAACTGCAACCAAGCGTTTGCGATAACGTGCAATGAGGCTTTTACAGCGTCCTGGAGGAATTTTGGCCCACTCATCTTTGCAGAATTGTCCTAATTCATTTACATTAGAGGGTTTTCGAGCATGAACGGCCTTTTTAAGGTCATACCACAACATCTCAATAGGATTCAGGTCAGGACTTTGGCTAGGCCACTCCAAAGTCTTCATTTTGTTTTTCTTCAGCCATTCGGTGGTGGACTTGCTGGTGTGTTTAGGATCATTGTCCTGCTGCAGAACCCAAGTTCGTTTCAGCTTGAGTACACGAACAGATGGTCGGACATTCTCCTTCAGGATCTCTTGGTAGACAGCAGAATTCATAGTTCCTTTTATCACGGCAAGTCTTCCAGGTCCTGAAGCAGCAAAACAGCCCCAGACCATCACACTACCACCACCATATTTTACTGTTGGTATAATGTTCTTTTTCTGAAATGCAGTGTTCCTTCTACGCCAGATATACTTGGACACACACCTTCCAAAGAGTTCCACTTTTGTCTCATCGGTCCACAGAATGTTGTCCCAAAAGTCTTGGGGATCATCAAGATGTGTTGTGGAGAAATTGAGACGAGTTTTGATGTTCTTTTTGCTCAGCAGTGGTTTTCTCCTTGGAACTCTGCCATGCAGGCCATTTTTGCCCAGTCTTTTCCTGATGGTGGAGGCATGAACGCTGACCTTAACTGAGGCAAGTGAGGCCTGCAGTTCCTTGGACGTTGTTGTGGGGTCTTTTGTGACCTCTTGGATGAGTCGTCGCTGCGCTCTTGGGGTAATTTTGGGCGGCCGGCCACTCCTGGGAAGGTTCACCACTGTTCCATGTCTTCGCCATTTGTGGATAATGGCTCTCACTGTGGTTCGCTGGATTCCCAAAGCTTTGGAAATGGCTTTATAACCCTTTCCAGACTGATAGATCTCAATTACTTTCTTTCTCAATTGTTCCTGAATTTCTTTGGGTCTCGGCATGATGTGTAGCTTTTAAGGATCTTCTGGTGGACCTTACTGTGTCAAGCAGCTCCTATTTAAGTGATGCCTTGATTGTGAACAGGTGTGGCAATAATCAGGCCTGGGTGTGGCTAGAGAAATTGAACTCAGGTGTGGACAACCACAGTTATAGTATGTTTTTAACAAGGGGGGCAATCACTTTTTCACACAGGGCCATGATGGTTTGAATTTTTTTTCACCTTTAATACTAAACACCTTCATTTACAAATTGCATTTTGTGTTTACTTGTGTTGTCCTTGACTATTGTTTAAATTGGTTTGATGTTCCGAAAAACACTTAAGTGTGACAAACATGCAAAGGAACAGGAAATGAGGAAGGGGGCAAACACTTTTTCACACCACTGTACATATGAGATCATCTCCCATTGGACACGCCGATCGCGCTGTAAACGGCCGCTGTGATTGGCTGTTTACAGCGGTCTGTGACTGGCTGTGTCCGAGGGACAGGCCAGCACAGAACTTCCCTGTGGAAGTAAACAGGAGGATGTCCCTGGACATCCTCCCGGCAGGGAGCGTCCGCGCTGTAGCTGTCTTTTGGCTATAGCCCGGGAGCGAAGTGGTTAAAGACCAGTCTCTTTTTGAGATTTTGGTGTTTACATGTTTAAAACATTTATTTTTGCTAGAAAATTACTTAGAACCCCAAACGTTATATATTGTTCTTTCCCTAACACCCTAAAGAATAAAATGGTGGTCGTTGTAATACTTTTTTTCACACCGCATTTGCGCAGCGGTCTTACAAGCGCACTTTTTTTGGAAAAAAATCACTTTTTTTAATAAAAAAATAAGACAACAGTAAAGTTAGCCCATTTTTTTTATATTGTGAAAGATAATGTTACACCGAGTAAATTGATACCCAACATGTCACGCTTTAAAATTGCGCCCGTGGAATGACGTCAAACTTTTACCCTCAAATATCTCCATAGGCGATACCTCACATGTGTGCTTTGACCACCGTTTTCATATTTCGGGCACTACTCATGTATGAATTTGCTTCTGCGCGCGAGCTCATTGGGACGGGGTGTTTTTAAAAAAAAAAATGTATTATTTATTTTACTTCAAAAAAGTGTCTTTTTTTTTTAAAAAGTGTGCTTGTAAGACCGCTGAGCAAATACGGTGTGACAGAAAGTATTGCAACGACCGCCATTGTATAATGTTTGGGGGTTCTAAGTAATTTTCTAGCAAAAAAAATGTTTTTAACTTGTAAACAACACATCTAAAAAAGAGGCCCGGTCCTTAAGTGGTTAAGGCTTTCAACATTGGGGTGTTATCTTGCAATGAAAAGGTGGCAAAATCTCACCCCCTTGCAAGGTACCTTGTGCTAATGTTGAGAGACAAGGACCACTTCCCCACATTTAGTACCCCCAAAAGAATGTGGGTGTTATTGAGGAGACTTATAGTGGAATCTGGAAGCCCTCCTTATAATAAGAGGGCCCTCAAATATGCATACCCTCCCAGGGGATTGAGTGCAAGGATCACATAATATACCTATTTCTCAATACCACAAAATTGTGTAAATAAACAGACTTTAGAAAAAGTCCTTTGATTACATTGTATGAAAAATACAAATCACTGTTGTCACCCAATGTAAATTCACCATTAATAATAACATCCAGTGATGTAAAACCTTGCTAATCACAGAGACTTGACACCAACCAATGTTTACTTGTTGCACTTCCATCGCTAAATGACAGATCCCCAATTCTGTAGTAATGTAAACATAGCACTGGGAAACCCAAGTGACGTTACTGACCATATTAGGTCAATTACATCTCCCAGGACCCCCTGCACTGTGTTTACGTCACAGCAGTGCTGGGAGTTAACGGGAATGAATGGCCACAATAGGTCTGCAAGTCTGCAAACAGGCTGAGTTCACCTCAAACCCAAGTCTGATTGAAACCCAAATCTCATCCCCAGTTGGAGGCATGCTGAGTCACTGCTGAGAGTGGAGAGCAGAGTGAGCTAAGCTGCTATTAACTTTGAGGATGAAATGCTCCACAGTGCCTGTAGCTACAAATGTTACTGAGGACTTGCTTGATAACTAAATGTATATATCCTGGACACAGATAATAAGTCCTTATTAGCTCTGTTCATACCATGTTGCCTTTTTCATGAAGAAATCAGTTTGACATAAAAATAAACACAAGATGATGCATCTTTAAATCTGAACGTAAAATAATTTACAAACTCTTTTTATAAGTATATTAAACAAATTGCATTAACATTAGGTTTTATGCATTATCCAACAGAGACAAAATACAGTGCCTTGAAAAAGCATCTATACCCCTTGAAATTCTACATTTTGTAATGTTACAACCAAAAACATAAATGTATTTTATTGCAATTTTATGTGATAGCTCAACACCAAGTGGCACATAATTATGAAGTCGAAGGAAAATGATAAATGGTTTTCAATTTTTTGAAAAAAAAATAAGTGAAAAGTGCGGCGTGCAATTGTATTCAATACTTTTAAGAATCACCTTTCACTGTAGTTACAGCTGCAAGTCTTTTTGGGGATTTCTCTACTAGCTTTGCATATCTAGAGAATGAAATTGTTGCCCATACTTCTTTGCAAAATAGCTCAAGCTCTGTCAGATTGAATGGAGAGTGCCTGTGAACAGCAGTTTTCAAGTCTTGCTACTGATTCTCAATTGGACTTTGACTGGGCCATTCTAACACATGAATACACTTTGATCGAAACCATTCCATTGTAGCTCTGGCTGTATGCTCAGGGTCATTAGTGAACCTCCGCTCCAGTCTCAAGTGTTTTGCAGACTCTAATAGGTTTTCTTCTAAGATTGCCCTGTATTTGGCTCCATCTACCTTCCCATCAACTCTGACCAGCTTCCCTGTCCCTGCTGAAGAAAGGCATCTCCACAACCCAATGCTGTGACCACCATGTTTCACGGTGGGGATGGTGAGTTCAGGGTGATGTGCAGTGTTAGTTTTCCACCACACATAGCATTTTTCTTTTAGGCCAAAAAGTTACATTTTTGTCTCATCTGACTAGAGCACCTTCTTCCACATGTTTGCTGTTTCCTCCACACGGCTTCTTGCAAACTGCAAATGGGACTTCTTATGGCTTTCTTTCAAGAATGGCTTTCTTCTTGCCACTCTTCCATAAAGGCCAGATTTGTGGATTGCACCACTAATAGTTGTCCTGTGGACAAATTCTCCCACCTGAGCTGTAGATCTCTGCAGCTCCTCCGGAGTTACCATAGGCCTCTTGGCTGCTTCTCTAATTAATGGTCTGCTTGCCCAGCCTGTCAGTTTAGGTGGACAGCCATGTCTTGGTAAGATTGCAGTTGTGCCATACTCTTTCCATTTTTGGATGATGGATTGAACAGTGTTCTGTGAGATGTTCACAGCTTTGGATAATTGTTTTATAACCTAACCCTGCTTTTATCATCTCCACAACTTTATCCCTGATCTGTCTAGTGTGTTCCTTGGCCCTTATGATGCTGTTTGTTCACTAAGGTTCTCTGGTGTGAGGGCTTCACAGAACAGCTGTATTTATACTGAGATTAAATTACACACAAGTGGACTCTATTTACTAATTAGGTGACTTCTGAAGGCAATTGGTTTCACTAGATTTTACTTAGGGGTATCAGAGTAAAGGGGGCTGAATACAAATGCACGCCACACTTTTCAAATATTTATTCGTAAAAAAAAATAGAAAACCATTTATCATTTTCCTTCCACTTCACAAATGTGCCACTTTGTGTTGGTCTATCACATAAAATCCCAATAAAATAAATTTACATTTTTGGTTGTAACATGACAAAATGTGGAAAATTTCAAGGGGTATGAATACTTTTTCAAGGCACAGTACATGCACACGAGGATAACAATTTTGTGCAGTACAGCCCTACGGCTGGATGTGACATTGATCCAGGAGACGCTATGCAAAACACATAGCCTGATACAATGTTGCTGAGCTTTTTTTCATTTTAAACATTGTGAGTGTGTATTTTATGAGTGTTTTTTAATAAAGAATGTGAAACTGAATTACACTATGAGGATTGGTCACATCCTCTATGTTTTAACTTTCAGAGGTACCAGGTAATGAGTTTGGTGATCTGTGCCGAGTTTGAAGTATTAAGTGAGTTTTGCCAATCAGAAATGAGAGTCAATAATTAGCAGTGAGTGAGATGGCATGTGGGGAGTAAGGCATATTACTTCACTAGTGGTGATTTTAAGTTTACTGCAAGCAAGCATGCATAGGCCTGACATTTTTGAGTGGGCCTGGGCCTGGGGGGGGGGGGGGGGCAATGGATTCCCTTAATTTGCATAGATTTCCTCTCACTTCCTGATTGGCTATGGGGCAGGAAGTGAAGGGAAATCTCTGCAATGGGACAGGAATGGTAAAAAATAAACTGACAGGGGCTATAACCCTTTCTTACTCTATCCGAAATGCAAAAAAAAAAGTGTTGCCTATAGTTTTACTTTAAGCACAAATTTCTGATAATTTTAAGGAGAGGACTAAGAAGATATAACCATGCCAATGGTGCAGCAAAAAACATATAGCACAGTGAGGAAGGTTTGTGGTCCAGGATGATAGGACAGTCAAAATTAGAAGCGCCCCCCCCCCCCCCCCCCCACAGTTGCGGAATGCTTTCCTCCCATACCGGAAGCAGTGCGGACACTTTATGGGGGAGCTAGACTAATTTGCCTCTCAGCCCAGTCCACCCCATAAGACTTGCGCTAAACTAACAGTGTAGTGCAAGCTGGCGGGGCTCTTTCCCTGCTGCCCCCTTCAACGTGCTGCCCTAGGCCTGGGCATGTTTTTAATAATTACATGTTTTTAATAATTATACATTTCAGAAAATATATACATTACAAAATCTTATAAATTTAAAAAATGATAGTCTTGATAAGACTAGTGTTTACTATCATATTTTATGTCAAGTATTAATGATGCCTTCTTTTTTTAAAGAAAATGCAGAAGGTAATAATCTTTTCATATATATAATATAATAATAATATTTTCAAGTAGCTAGTATTTGGTGCTTTGAATGTGAAAAGCTTCTTTTGCTGAAAACCTCAGCCTTGTAAAAATTGATGATCTGCAGAGGTAGACAGGAAAAATCTATGAGTTTCATAAATCCAATCAGTTGAAGTAGAGGTTTAATAATTCACAATACATTTCATCTCACTTAAATGATGTACAGCCTGATCTCTATCTATGACCAAGTTATTTATTGACCTTTTTTAAAAAGTAATATCATACTTTATATGGCATTTTTGAAAATTGATATGTGGTAAAAATATGTTCACGGAAAACCATTTCCTGTGATCATCGTAACCTCTGAAGGACACTAATACCTGTGTATGAAATAAGGGGAAAGTAGACATGTTAAGAAATCTAAACATAAGATCTTTCCATAGCAAGTTATCAATCATTTAGAGATCACTTTTTCTTTATCTGACAAGCAGACCAGTTTGACAGTTTGATTTGCTCCTTAACCCACCCAACAGCTTAAGGTGTAATTTACTAAAATATGTGCTTTTTTTTTAATTAACATTTATATGTGTATGACAGGGACCCCATCTGTTACTATTTACTATTTGTTTAATATACAATGGGACCATGGGCATCCGCGGAACTTTTTTCAGGGGGGGGGGGGGCATAATTTTAAGGTCTGGTCATGTGATCTTACCTGTGTCAGTCAACAGTTGCCGCAGGGGAGAAAGCACTTGGCGACAGCTGATAAAGCCTGAGGAGGTGATGTTACCCATGGGTTCCCATATCACAGTTGTTAATGGTGCTCCCTCCTCTCCCCTGCATATGCTGCTGGATCACATGGGTGAGATAACATGACCAGATTGGAACAGTCTGAAAATAGGTTAGTACGCATAGGTGTTCGGGATAAGGGGCCGGGGGGCAGTTTTTAAGGCTAGCGCAAGCTGGAATTCTACTTTCAATCTACCCTCCCTATTGGTGCCTTGTGGTAGTGTTAAAGCAGAGCTCCACCCAATCCATCCACTTGTTTGCACCCTCCCACCTTCCACTGCCACATTTGGCACATTTTGGGGGAGAGAGTGTACCTGGTTTTGCCGTGGCGATCTGAGCCACATGCAAAACCATGCAAAATATGCTGCGAGCGACCACAGCAAGTGAAGGTATAAATAAACATACAATTAGGCAATAAATCAATTACAAAAAGAGAGGGGGGAGAAAAGAGACAAGTCTCTTTAAAGAATAATGGGATTTTTATTGAGACAAGGTCTATTGATAGGGTAGGCACATAAGACACCAATTTTTTAAAAATATATATAAATGTATTAATCGTATCAAAATCATATAAAAATACATATTCATAGCGTATTTGATGGACCATGAGACAATACTTGATAATCGTAATCTGATGCGTTGATAAGCAGAACCAACATGTTTTGCATGATTGCTTTGTCAAGGTTTTGCATATATCACAGATTTCATCTGGTCCTTAAAATAATTAATAACCATATGCGCCTCTGATTGCTCCACCACATCACAGGTGACGCAGATAACCACACCAAGTTCCCACTAGGAGTCAGATCCCAGCTGGGCTGCCAGAGGGGAGATTGGATTGTGCCTGTCCATCAAAATGTAAACAGCAACAGTAATCTGAGAACAAAACGAGCGGATTAATCAGAATAGCTAGATGATGGAATGGCAGTTGCAATGTGAGATGATGGTACACCACATCTCGGGCAGGAAGACGCTTGTTCTACAAAGATCATTTAGCACTTCACCTAATGGAAGCTCCCATGGCTTGATTCGGGAACTTCTTAGCTGGCCTGGGGTGAGCTCTGGTGACTGTTGGGCTGGACAGTGGCTGCTGAGTGAACTTTATCTTTCTGCTCCGCCCACCCTCACTGCTGCTCTGACTGTGGTCACTCTGACTTGGACAGCAGCCAAACCTGGGAGGATTGTCTTTCTCCTGTCTGGTACGGCTGCAGCTACAGAAAAGGAGGCAAACACGGCCTCTGTTCAGTGTGCGGTCATATCAGAGGTCAGAGCATGGGGTAGTGTGACAGCTGGGCAAGTTGCTGAAGAGCTTCTCCTGAGTGTTATGAGCATAGTGCAGCTCGTAATTTGGCCCCCCTTCTCCTCCCCGCTGTGCCTGCAAGGTCTGCTCATGGACACATTGCCAATTCCAGAGGGGGGCACTTGACCCTCCTTGCCTCTACCTGCGGACGCCCATGAATGGGACTTACCACCCAGTGCTGACAGCCTTAGTTCTTCTTGTTGGTTCTTTTCACTCTCTATTGTATGTCATTCAGCCTTCTTGTATAATTACTATTATTTGAATAAAAATAATGCTGACGTTGGGATTTGCTTGGATTAGCTGAAGGGCATTTCATTACATACTTTGGTCAAGAACCAAATTGCTTGGTAGAAATAGCCAGCTATAGTAGAGCTTTAAAAATAGTAATAAAAAACATATAATATTGACAAGAAAGGAACACCAAGTGAAACCACTTTGAGAATGTCGATGGAAACCCAGGCTATATTATACACATGACATTTGGGGGTCTCCATACCTTTTTCATCTAATACATACTCTACTTTTGCAGGGCAGTCTCTGCATCAGTTCCTCACAATTGTTTCTTAATAGAGAGTATCATATTAATGCAGTGGCAGCTCATCTTTTTCCCAATTCATCAACAGATAGATATAAAATCTGTAAAATAAATTAATGCATCTAGGTGGTACTTAACCTCCTAATCGGGTGAAAGCATACTTGGAAATTAGCAAAAATTGTAATTTTAAATCCAACCCAGATGTAAACAATGTACACACATACATATGTAGCGCCATAACCCCTGGGGCGGCTAGGTTTTTTCTGGGCTTACCGATTACCTCCACCAGCTTGTACTTATCATTCTTGTCTAGTTCCCAGGGTTGATACCCAGCAATTACAGAGACTGACACTTGAATTCCAGTTTAGGATTTTTATTTGCATAAAACGTTGAACAGAACACAGTCTCTTAGTTGGGAATAGAGGGTAAGGGTGATGAAGCTCAGGCACTTTAGAATTCAGTAAATGTCTCTCTCTAGATGATCCAGGGAGTAGCCACTCGCAACTGTATAGCTCAACCCTTGCTTGTAGATTTAGCAGCCAACAAGTGATTTCTGATTAGAAAAGTCTCTGCCACAGACTTGGTTGTGAAACTTTCAGGTGAACACAAAAGTCTCTCTCAGGAACTTTTGTTGTAACTGAAGGATAGGTTAGGAACTTTTCTTACAGCACCTGTATCTTGCAGCCAATCCGGCGATACTATGAGAAATGCGGATTTAATAGTGTCCATGTAGCTCAGCTTCCAGGCTCTTACCAAACAGCCAGCCTTGTGCGTGGCCCTCCTCCGAAGAGTCCTCCCCTGGTTGTGTGCACAGTTGCTAGGCCTCTCCAAAACCAGAGACGGCACCGGAACACTTCAGAATCCTCCTTCCAGTTACTGTGCCTCGAACTAGCCAGTTCCGAGGCTCGGAAAGGATGGATCCGCACCCCAGGCCTTGAGGGCCACTGGGGGCTGGTCAGGAGGACCAGGACCATGGAGTCAGCAACAACTTCTGGACCGGAACCCAGAACCATGTGACTTCAGCACCTTAAGTACCCCAATCTCGGAATACACAGCGTGACAAATGTACCCACTGATTGGCTCCGAGAGAAAATATATATATATATATATATATATATATATATATATATATATATATATATATATATTTTATTTATATATATATATATATATATATATATATATATATATATATATATATTTTTATATATATATATACAGTGGTGTGAAAAAGTGTTTGCCCCCTTCCTCATTTCCTGTTCCTTTGCATGTTTGTCACACTTAAGTGTTTCAGAACATCAAACCAATTTAAACAATAGACAACACAAGTAAACACAAAATGCAATTTGTAAATGAAGGTGTTTATTATTAAAGGTGAAAAAAAATCCAAACCATCATGGCCCTGTGTGAAAAAGTGATTGCCCCCCTTGTTAAAACATACTACAGTGGTGTGAAAAAGTGTTTGCCCCCTTCCTCATTTCCTGTTTGTCACACTTAAGTGTTTCGGAACATCAAACCAATTTAAACAATAGTCAAGGACAACACAAGTAAACACAAAATGCAATTTGTAAATGTTCTCCTTCAGGATCGTTCTAAGCCAGATATACTTGGACACACACCTTCCAAAGAGTTCCACTTTTGTCTCATCGGTCCACAGAATGTTGTCCCAAAAGTCTTGGGGATCATCAAGATGTGTTGTGGAGAAATTGAGACGAGCTTTGATGTTCTTTTTGCTCATCAGTGGTTTTCTCCTTGGAACTCTGCCATGCAGGCCATTTTTGCCCAGTCTTTTCCTGATGGTGGAGGCATGAACGCTGACCTTAACTGAGGCAAGTGAGGCCTGCAGTTCCTTGGACGTTGTTTGGGGTCTTTTGTGACCTCTTGGATGAGTCGTCGCTGCGCTCTTGGGTAATTTTGGGCGGCCGGCCACTCCTGGGAAGGTTCACCACTGTTCCATGTCTTCGCCATTTGTGGATAATGGCTCTCACTGTGGTTCGCTGGATTCCCAAAGCTTTGGAAATGGCTTTATAAACCCTTTCCAGACTGATAGATCTCAATTACTTTCTTTCTCAATTGTTCCTGAATTTCTTTGGGTCTCGGCATGATGTGTAGCTTTTAAGGATCTTCTGATGGACCTTACTGTGTCAAGCAGCTCCTATTTAAGTGATGCCTTGATTGTGAACAGGTGTGTGGCAATAATCAGGCCTGGGCGTGGCTAGAGAAATTGAACTCAGGTGTGGACAACCACAGTTATAGTATGTTTTAACGAGGGGGGCAATCACTTTTTCACACAGGGCCATGATGGTTTGGATTTTTTTTCACCTTTAATAATAAACACCTTCATTTACAAATTGCATTTTGTGTTTACTTGTGTTGTCCTTGACTATAAAATATATATATTGGGCAAGGTAAGGTAAAAATACGTTTTAGTCTATCGCATCCCAAAATTGAATAGATAATTATAACAGTAGGCTATAGTGTGCATGAACACTAGCCAGTACCCCTGGGGGATGCTTGGAGTGGAGATAGACGCTAGAGAGGTGTATGCTCTTAATAAAGTAAAATAATTTATTAAAGAAGAATTGTACAGATATATAAATGCTGAATAAGGTTCAGTATGTTTGCATACATAATAGGGTAGGCTTGTACAGTTTTAACACGTCAACAGCATAAACATACAACCACGTTGTGACAATTAAGAACTTGCTTGATACATGAAAGATAAGGATGATGCCAACATGTTTCGGACTTTGGTCCTTTGTCAAGGCAACTAGATATCCTTTAGATTCACATCTAAATGTGTGTAAGAATCATAGGGTTAGTACATATATAGATTGAAGCAGATAATACAGTCATTTAAACCATTGCTATATACAACCAGTATACTGCATGAAAATTTGTATGAAAGTAAAAAAGGGTACTCACATGAAATGCCACCTGTCACAGGTGCTCAATAATTTGTAATAATTCGTAATGGAGGTTGAGTAGACCTGTAACCTATTACGTAGCACGGAGGCCTCGTGTTCAAAGGAGGTATCCGTCGAGCAATTGTGTCGAGAACGTAGATATTGGGCAAAAGGAATAGATTTCAGTAAGGGCTGTGGGTGAAAGCAGGCATAACCTCAATACAGCCCAGCCAAACTGATGCCAAAGTATAATCTAGAACAATTAACCCCAAAACTCAACTACAGTTCTGGGCAAAAACTAAATTTACATGCATAGCGCATACTTTGAAAAGTACCGGCGCTACATATATATATATATATATATAGAGTTTATTTATATATATATATATATATATATATATATATTTTTTTTATATACAAAAAACATTATATATATATATATAGTTAGTTAGATATGGGCAGGTTACTTTTTCTTCAGTAATGGGAGTATTAGAAGCAGGCTGTGCTTTTGAAATAAGATGTACCTTTGAAATATCGAAGTAAAGGATTTTCGCAATTGAAGTACGTGTCCCGTCTTGATTTTCATATATATATATATATATATATTTATATTTATATATATATTTATATTTTTTTATAAACTGCGTCCCTAACTGGACATTAAAAACAGTATATATTACTGGTTCAATAAATGTAATTCACTATTACATTCCAATGTTGCTACTTTAAAAAGTATAGGTTAAGGTGGAACATCTAATGTGTAGAGCAATCCCCTTTAGATTTGTTATGGTTTCCTTGTAAGATAAGGCTCCCAGTTCAGACAAGAGGACCTTCCACCCCATTTGAAACTGACACCATTACTGTATTTACTGCCAGATGAATACATCTAATTATAATTACTTAATCTATTTATTTCTCTTTTGAAATGTACTAATGCACCTCTTCACCTCCCCTTATAGTCCTGAGCAGCCATTTTTACTTATAGATATTAATGGTGGCCATCTTCTTACTAATAATTTCCCCACAAAGCCAGTAAAATATAGTACTGACATACATAGTAGATAAGCAGGCCACATTTTGAACAGCAAACGCACCATGAAGCTTTTATTCATGAAATATAAATTGCAGTGTAAGTATGTCCCAACAATGCTTGCACGATATTTTATTGACTCTATACACAGTATTTTTTTTTTTTATAATTGAATCTTTATTGAAAGTTTTATATATACATTTTACATTTGCCGACTTCGTTTCAGTAATCTATCCATACATTTGGTGCGTTTATGGACTTAAGATTGGCCATCCTATTGGCCCTCGACCCTCGAGAGAGAAAACCATTTTTTACTAAGCCACATTTTGAACAGGAAACATGCAGCTTTTAATCAAAAAAATAAACATCAAAGTATATTGATTTTATTGAAGAAAAACACCAGAATGTTGTAGTGACTATATATGCCCAGTAATTAAAGTGGTTGTAAAGCCTCAAGGTTTTTCATCTTAATGCATTCTTAATACATTAAGTTTAAAAAACCTTTTGTGCTGCAGGTCCCCCCAGCCTCCACCCTATTACCTGAGCCTGATCCGATCCAGCGATGTGCATGAGTGCAGCAGCTCCAGCCGCTGTCTTCTTCCTCATTGGACAGAATGATAGCATCAATCAATCAAATCCAGTGACATGGGAGCAGGGGGCAGAGAGGAGTCCCACTGTCTGTGTCAATGGACACAGCAGTTGGACTTGGTTACGAGCCCGTATGGGTGTCCCCAGGGAAAGCGGCTTTCTCTGGGGGCACTTGATGAAGAGGAGGGGCCTGGAGCGCTGAAGGGGCACCCCAGGAAATGAGCATTGGGGCTGCTCTGTGCAAAATGATTGCACAGAGCTGGTAAGAATAGACAATTTTGTTATTTTTATTTAAAAAAACAAGGGGTTATTACCCCTTTAGGCACAACGTGCTGTAATAGCAAAACATACATAAGTTATTTTTGACAATCCAAAATAAACTTACCTCAAATATCTAATTGCATGTTGTTAGTGCTACCTGTCCACTTGCCATCTCTTTCCACACCTCTGTGGATTCCCAGCATACTTTATAGCTTCTCCTCTGCTGATTCCTTTCCATTTCTAAAGACTACATATCCAATGGCACCAAGCTTCCTGTATTGATGCTACCTCCTGAAATTCCTCCTCTCAGTGCCTTTGCAATTCAGAATGCAGGCTCTGTGAATTTTAATGACACAGCAGTGCCTACACACAAGGCATAGTGAATACATGTCACCAAATTCAAAGCAGTAAATCTTCAAAAAGTAAGTTTACAAACAACAAGATTGTTCTAATGAATAGGAGTTGGTTGGAAGTAATTGAAATACAATCAAATGAATATACAGTATGTGCAGCCCTCTTTTGAAGGGGGGGCAATTAGACATGACTGACCCCAAACAGGGTAGTGCACTAAACCTGTAGGTAAATAAGAGAACCAGAGCCTTTGCTTAATGGAAGTGTGGTTTTGATAATTAAGTTGGCAATACCTCCACCCAGGACAAGGCCTCTGTGAACTGAGGGGATTCCCTTCCAGCAAAATCAACCAGTAATTTAATCAAAGGAATTGGGAGCAGATAAACTACTGCGACCAACATATCACATTGACCATGAGTATATAAATTCACACCTGTATGGAAATAATACAAGCTTTATATATGAATAGTACATACTGTACATCCATGCAAAGGGGTTTAATTGGAGTACTGGAGAAATTGTGCAGATATATTTGGGTATATATAGTTATAGTACTAACAGAGATAAAGTAACTCCAGATGAATATTGCAGCAAAGTCCAGTTGCAGGGGCCCCTAAGGATGCTCATGGTGCATTATATGTATTGTTGAAGACCTAAAGACAAGATAAGAAGTGATGGGGGGGATCCTCCAACTTTTGTCCAACCAACCTGGAAAGCAGCTTCCCAGGCACAGAAACTGTGGTGTGGCACTGGAACTCAGAGTCAGCCTATATGAAATGCAACTGGACCTCTAACCTAATAGAAGTGGTTTTCAAATGCCTAATCTGGTTCTAACCTATGCTGGTTATTGAGCCCTAAGCTAAAACTAGCTGTAGAATCCCAGACCAGAAGAGACAGGAGCTGTATATAAACTGTATTGCAATAAACAAGTTCACCTACTAACATACTGGAAGGTGAGCACTACAACGCATACAATCCTGCTTTTCACTACAGATAGACCCAGACTATTCTGAACCTTGCCTGCCTTGTAGCTGGACTGTCAATGAACCACTATGCTTGTCTGGCAACCACAAGTATCTGTTTGCTTTGGTAAGTTTTCACCTGCCCCAGTGTGTTAGCCAGGCACTATAGCATTGTGGGGCAATCGAGTACTGGTAGGACTGCTTGCCTTATGGGAAAGGGGCTGCTATAAGTGAAGAACACAGAAGCTAGCTATAGTGACTGCCCACCTGCGTTAGGGGTAGGCATGACAATACAGTATCTTACATCCACCCTTGTTATGCTGAGGCTTTTACGCCCACATATCCTTATCCCTAAGAAGATACCGTCATCTGCCCATATGGACCAATTTCTTAATTTCTCAGGTGGCCATATTATTGGTCTTTTTTGTGGAAAAGGCAGCTTCTGCCATGATTTGACATTTCCGTGCTCCCTCTTAGTCTCTGGGGTTTAATCCATGGAAACATTAGACGGCTGCTGATCTCAGGTCTGTTGATTATTCTGTGTCTTCTCCGTAGGTTTTACTTAGACCATTGTTATACCTTTTGTTTTGTGTTTTCCTGTTTTTGGATAGATATGTGCACCACATTATACTTTTCTGTTTTAAAATGGCTCCTCACAGGATTTCTCCTCCCTAGGCCTGCTTACCAACAATTGCTCAAGCCTCTTTTGAATAACGCCATTGTAGATCCTATCATATATTGTGTAAAAGATTTAAATTCCGTAAGAAAGAAGTGGTTAGCTTAGGATAGCTTGTGCAGACATAGTTAGGGTACAAAAAACACATGTCTGCAAAGACCCTACAGATTTGCATTAAAATATTTCCCATCAGTTTATGTTGCCTCTACTCTATCTGGGAAAGCAGGCGTAGCCATTATAATTAAAGGCACCTGTCCACCACAAGTACTGCCCTCTGACTTAGACCAAGTTAACACATATGCAAATTGGGTGGGGGTTTCCCCGCATCCAATTCACATGGCAGGAAAGTGTGACCAGCTCTCAATGGAGCTGGTTTACACAGCTCCGAGGCAGCCACAGTCCACATTTAAAAAGGGTCTTGTGCATCTTTGGTTCTGATTCAGGTGAAAATTCAGGCAAAAATTTGGACCTGATTCACACCTGAATCGGTGAACGTATTAACTGCAGATTTGCAGGTACACCCATGACATAGATAAATGTATATGCCCCAAACACTGGTCAAACATTGTTTCTTTTAAACATTAAGATTTTTATTGAAAGAATAAAGAAGGTGCACAATTTGCGACAAGCAGATGCAACTGCATGAATAAAAACTTTACGTCCATACAGCAGATTACATCATTGAAATAAATTCAAAATCTGTTTAAATTGCACTATTGGTCCTGAGTAATAAACAGAGAACCTTTCAAGTATAAAGAAAAAGAGGGGCTTCCTCATGTAGTCTTAATTAGTGCCCCGACATTCAACTTAGACTATGGTATAGTCTTCAGTAGTACGATCATCAGCATCTACTTTAACAGTGTTTGTTGAGCATAGAAAGAGAGAAATTAAGAGAAAAGATATAGGGATAGATAGGGTATAAAGGATAGGTACGGTGCTAATCAAGCACATTTTGTATCTGATGGTGTGAGTAGTTGTGACCCGGGAACCTTGAGGGTCTGCACCTAGGAGAGCCCTCTGGCGGTTACAAAGTCTTGAGAATATTTGAAGATCAACCAGGGTTGCCAAGTTTCGTTGCCAATTTTCTGCTGTGCCTCTGTCTTGGGCAATGATGTCCTCCATTTCATAGATATCCTCTACCTTGCTTAACCAATGTGAGACGGAAGGGACCCTGGTTGAGATCCAATGCAAGGGGATCAGTGATTTGGCAGCTTTAAGTAAATGTTTTGTCAAGGAGTGCTTGTATTTCTTAAAGGAGAAGTTTGTTATGTGCAGCAGACAGCAAGCTGCGTTCAGGATTAATTTGGTTTCAGTGATCTTGTGTATCAACTTCCGGACATCGTTCCAGAAGGGTATAATTAGGGGGCAATGCCACCAAATGTGGAGTAAGGTGCCCTGAGCCAAGTTACATCTCCAACAAACTTCTGATTTAAGAGCATTCCATCTGTGGAGTTTAGCAGGGGTGTTGTACCAGTGTGTCAGTAATTTGAAGCTTGTTTCCTGTATTTTAGTGCTAATAGAGCACTTATGTGCCAATATGCAAGCATACCTCCATTTCTTCTCCGGTATCTCTTCTCCTAGTTCCTCCGACCACCTCCTCCTGTGTGCACTTGGTTCCTTGAGTCTAGAATATTGTAACCACGTGTATGCCAACGAGGTGGCCTTATCAAGGGGGCTCTTGTCCTGACAGGCCCTTTCTAGGTCAGTCAAGGGTCTATGTAGATTTTGGGAATTTCCAAGTTTGGACAGGTAGCTACGTAATTGGAAGTAGGTCCATTGGTGCATGTGGGATAGGTTTTTTTCAGTTTTGAGGGGCAGCCAGTCTTTAAGTTTGTCCCCCGTAAAGCAGTCTCCTATTAGCAGTGGGGAGGCTTGTGTTGTTGATTCAAGGGTCGTGTTGTCTAAACCTGGTGGGAAGTCGGGGTTCAGTGGGGTCAGTGGACCTGGAGAGGTGGTGACCTCTTTTTTTTTAGCAAGAGAGTGTATTATCCCCAAAGTGGTTCCCATGAGGGGGTGCTTGCGTAGACTAGGCGGGAGGCTTTTTCCTGGGACCCATGGGAGGTATCTCAGGGGAAGCGGGCTCAATGCAGCTTCCAGGGATACCCAATCCTTCATGTGATCATGGCAGTGCCAGTCGATCACTCTAGCTATGTGTGCTGTGTGGTAGTAGTGCTCGAAGTTTGGGAGCCCCATTCCCCCTGCCTCTTTAGGTTTAGTCAGAGTAGTCAGCTTAATTCTGGGTTTCTTTTGGTGCCATAGAAATTTTAAAATCACGGAGTTTAAGGCCTTAAAGAATTTCTGGGGGATTCTAACCGGTAAGGTGCGCATCAGGTAGAGGAACTTAGGTAATATGACCATTTTGATGATTGCTGCACGTCCAAACCAGGAGAAGAACTTCAAGTTCCACTTTTCAAGATCTCCCTCACAGTGTTTAAGCAGCAGTGGAAAGTTTCTCTCAAAAATGGAATGTAATTGCGGGGTAAGCCATGTCCCCAAGTATTTGAGGGCTGAGGGGTCCCATCTAAAGGGCGAGTTTTCTTTGGTTTGGGTGAGCAATCCCTCAGGAAGTGTGATGTTTAAGGCCTCCGATTTTGAATAATTGATCTTTAGGTTGGAGACGAACCCATGTGCGCAAATTCTCTCATGAGGTTAGGGAGTGAAATTATTGGGCTTGTTAAAAAAAATAGAAGATCATCAGCGTAAGCCGCTATTTTGAACTCCCTGTCATGCACCCGGAAGCCATGAATTGCTGTATTATTTTGGACTGTCCTGATGAAGGGCTCTAAAGTGAGTATGAATAGCAGGAGTGACAAAGGGCACCCCTGTCTGGTCCCATTCGATATGTGAACTTTGTTTGATAGTGAGCCGTTTATCTTCAGTTTGGCTGAAAGATTCTGGTATAGGGAGGATATCCATGACAACATATGTGGTCCCAACCCAACTCTTGTGCAGACCTCCATCATGAAATCCCATGCTACTCGGTCGAAGGCCTTCTCCACATCAGTTGAAATGAGAAAGCCCTCGACCTTTCGCATTTCGGCCGCATGAACCAGAAGCAGCATCTTTGTAACGTTGTCTTTAGCTTCTCTGCCTGGCATGAAGCCCACCTGCTCCAGACCTATCAATCTCGGGAGCAGGGGACCTAGTCTCAGGGCTAGAATTTTTGCAAACAGTTTCACGTCAAGATTTAAGAGAGAAATGGGTCGGTAGCTAGCACAATCTGCTGGGTCCTTGCCTTCCTTTGGGATCACCACAATATGTGCCATGAGAAAATCTGGTGTCACTGTTCTAGGTGCTGACAGGCAGTTTAGGGCCCTCAAGAGAGGGTCTACTAGTATGTCATTGAAGGTTTTATAATAAGCGGCTGAATACCCGTCTGGGCCTGGACTTTTGCCTGCCTTGAGCTGTTTAATGGCTTGCCTGAGTTCTGCATTAGTGATCGGTGCTTTAAGGGATTTGGAGTCTACGCTATCCAGGGAGGGGATGCTACTTTTAGTCAGATAGTCTTGGATTATAGACTGTCTGTCTCCTTCCATGTGTGGTTGCCTGTGTTGTGGGGGGAGATTGTACAGTTTTGTGTAGAAGCTACGGAAGTGCTCGGCTATGGTTTATGGCGAAACGTCAAGTTTCCCTTTTTCATCTCTAATGCCCGCAATCTGGGTAGCCGAGGCATGTTCCCTCAGCGCTCTCGCCAGAAACTTGCCTGCCTTGTCTCCTGAGTCATAGTAAATACGCTTTTTAAAGAATAGCATTCTTTTAGCCCTAGTGTCCAGCAGGGTCTGTAATTCTTTCCTTGCTTCTAATAGGCTTTTAGCAGAGGCAACTGAAAGTGACTGTTTATGGAGTGTTTCTAAGGAATTGATCTGTGAGACCAGACCCCCTATCTTAGCCTCCCTCTCTCTCTTGCGTCTGGCACCCATCCTAATCAGAGTCCCACGTATTGTGCATTTGTGGGCCTCCCACACTGCCATAGGATCGGAATCTGGGGTTGCATTATGTTTGAAAAATTCTGTCAGATTAGTCGTGATATGGGGTAAAAGTGTCGGGTCTGTCAAGAGTGACGTGTTGAGCCTCCAGGTTGGTTGGGGGCACGTGGCGCTAAGTAAGTCCAAAGAAATGGAGATTGGAGAGTGATCCGAGGTCATCTGGTTGCCTATATGTGCTCCAGTCAGTCTCGGCAAATCTCTCTGGGAGATGAATAAACAGTCCAATCTGGCGTATCTAGCATGTGGTGAGGAGAAGTGTATATAATTTCTACCCTCTGGGTTAAGAAAGCGCCACGTGTCAACCAACTGCAAGGATTGTAGGAGAGATTTGAGTTTTTTGAGAACCCCATAAGTGATGCAGGTCTTTCTGTTAGAGGTGTCTACAAGAGGGTTCAGGGGTACGTTAAGGTCTCCTCCTAAAATTAGGCAACCTGATGCAAACCCCTGGAGTTCCCTGACAATGCGTTGACAAAATGTGACATGGGCTTTATTTGGAAAGTAGACATTCAAACATTGTTTCTTAACCATACTTTTGCCAAACTACTTTAGTCAACCTCACCGTACACCTTAATTATGTCACCAACTAAAGATAGGCATTCACTCTCTGGGAACTTTTCAAACAGCTTATTAAAATGTCCACCTCATTCCTCAAGCTAATAAGGGAATGTCTTCACACAAACAGTTTATGTTTTATTCATCATCACATAATATGTACTTGTAGCGCCACACCTGAAGGAGCCGTTTGGTAAATTCAGGTTCTCTGATCTCCACCTCAACCCCAAGAATGACCTCAGCCCCTCTGGCACATTAACTTACTGTAAACACATTTAAAGACACATGTGGAAAATACTGTTATCCTGGCTGTGGATTATCACCAAAAACAGACACACACCTGGTAGTGATAAACAAATTGAATATATTATCACGGTTTAAAGCATATGGAAGAGAACAACACTGTTAAACATTTCTGAAAATAGTTAATACATTAGAAAAGACAACCTTCAATACTTAACTGTAAATTTAGAAAAGGGCAATAATGTATATACCCATAACACAGATGCTGAGAAGGAGAAGAGAAGATCTATTAACTTCTCAGCTCCTTCTGGGCCACAAACACCATTGAAAGTAACAATACAAAAATAAGAAATGGGTTAACAGGTACAGTAAGCACAGTTCTGTAACATTACAGGTCCTGAGTTGAAGGGTACTAGTGTCTTCTGCTAGCAAACATTGGGGCCCTTTGTAAAGAGAGTAGGTTTAATCAATCAAAAGCGAGACAGTAATCCTCTAGGAAATCCAGTTAGGTAGTGATTGTAAGAACAGAATTGCTAAAAGTGGCAGCTCCAAACAAGCAGTGTCTGTACTGTGCTAAGAAAGATGTTGGGTTTACACGCGCTCACCAATCCTCTGGGTGATGACACAACGGAAGTCCCAAATGGTGGTTCAGGCTCCTGGCAATGTTGTAAGGCACTGGATCACCCCCTGTCAGCCGCTTAGGATGGCTGGTAGCTGAACTGGCAGGGTGATGGGACAATGGTCAACAGGACACCTGAATGGATCTTCTGATCCTCGAAGTGCTTGACTAGATGGCGCTGAGTTGCTGAGCAGGGTCCCTGGGCTGAACGGTGGAGGACTATGTGGGTGACACTGTCCCTGGCTCCTTTATCCTCAGTCTCTTGGCAGCAGTCTCCGGAAAAGTGTGTGTCTCTCTCTCTCTCAGATGCTGGTAGACAGTGTAGACAGTGTGGCCCTCTCTTTCTTTTTTTTTAACTTTATATCTTTATTTTATTTTTCACAATTACATGATATACACATACACATACATCTTAATTACATTACTCAGTAAAAAACGCTAGTCCACAGGTGAGTGTCTTTACTCTCTCGCTACCCTTACTGCTCCATCATTCTCTCCCCCACTACTCCATGCATCCACAACCTTGCTCTCACTCTAGTTCGTTGTTCCCACCTATTACTCTTTCTACTACTTCATCAGTCTGTCTATACTTTGGCTTATTTTAGAAGTTCATGTTACTCTCTTTCTCGATCCACAATTTCCAAATCAACTGGAATTTAACCAGGTTCCTTTGTTTAATGTATGTCGTTCTTTCTTTACAAATCACCCTCTCCATATATTGTTCCCACTCGTTAACGGATGGTGGGGTGGCGGACTGCCACCTCTGGGCAATAAGATTCCTGGCCTGGAAGAGGCATTGCAAAATCGCTGGCTGAACCTCTCCGGGCCTACCCGCTCCCCCAACCCCCCCCAGGACACACATAACAGGATCTAAATCCAAATGTGTTTTAAATACCTGGGCAATCCTATCCACCACCTCTTTCCAGTAACGGTATAATTTGGGACATCTCCAAAACATATGGATAAGATCTGCGCCCGCTCTCCCACATCTAGGACATGTATCATCTTGTCTACATCCAAACCTAAACATTTTTGCTGGGGTGTAGTAAGCTCTGTTTAATAAAAAAAGATGTGACATCTTCTGAGGTGGGGAGAGTGAAACCCATGGAGCAAGCTCAAGAATCCTTTCCCATTGTGGGACAGATAGACTTCCCACATCTCTTTCCCATTTTTCTTTAAGTGGTCTTCTTTGGAGCCCTTCCCAAATCCCTTTATGTATATGTGAGTACAGACTGGAGATCTTCCCTATACGTAACTCAGCCTTAACTAAACTCTGTAGTATCGGCATATTGGTCCATTCTAATAACATCCCTTTGAACTGTGCAAAGAGAGCATGCCTTACCTGCAGGTACCTAAAAAAAGACTTCTTGGGATACGCAAATTGTTCTCTTAGGTCCTGAAAACTTCTCATACTTCCCTCATGGTAGAACTGAGCGATATACTTTAAGCCTAATCTCTCCCATTCTCTAATAGTCCCCATTTTATGGACCTCACATAAATTGTTATTTTCCCACAAAGGGGAGTATACTGTGAATCCTCTATAGCCTAATATTTTTTTAGCCAGTCTCCAAACTCTTGCCATTAGGTCCTGCGTGGGAAACCCCTTTTCGAAAGTCCCTGCCTCTAACACCTCAGTCAGGGAATTGTGTGCCAGTTTGTAGAGGAGAGACTTCCACTCTCGCCCTTCTTTTATAGTCTCGCATCCTCCCAGATGGTGGAGCTAGGCCGCCAAAAAATAACTAAAGGGATGTGGAATAGCAACTCCTCCAACTTTATTTGGGAGTTGCAAGGTACTGAGGCCAATACGAGATGTACCCCCTTTCCAGATTAACTCTCTAAATATAGTAACTATCTATCTTATTAAACCATTTTTTATAGATCCATATTGGGGAGTTATGGAGGACGTATAACAATTGTGGCATAAGTACCATTTTGATTAAATTACAGCGGCCTGCTGCTGAAAGGGGGAGTTTTTTCCAAATTTGGATTTTACTTTTAAATTTGTTCAGAAGTGGCACTAGATTATCAGTAATAAAATGTTTAGGGTAACTTGAAATAATTATACCCAAATACTGTATATGTTGGACTACTTGAAGCTGTGCTGCCTCCTGAGGCAGGGGACTATCCAATGGGTCAATAGGTAATAAATTCGATTTTTCCCAGTTTATCCTTAGTCCCGATAGAAGTCCAAAATTTTCAATTCTACACATAGTCTCACGTAGCGAGTCCTGTGTATCATTGAGTAATAAAAGGAGGTCATCTGCATATAGTATTACTTTTTCTTCCAAATCACCACGTTTGAAACCTTTTATTTCATGAGATGATCTAAGAGAAAGAGCCAAAGGTTTGATTGCGAGGGCGAAGAGGAGGGGGGACAATGGGCACCCCTGCCTCGTCCCCCTCAGCAATCGAAACCTGGTAGAATGTTCATTGTTAACTTTTAATCTTGCCCCAGGGGAGCCATATAATAGTCTCACCCAGTTAACAAAGTTCGGACCAATCTGGAATTCCGCTAAAGTTCTCCACAAATACTTCCACTCTAAGGTATCAAAGGCCTTGGCAGCATCTAAAGAGAGAACGGCCCTACTGCCCTTTTCTTCCGTAGGAATTTGAAGGTTCAGAAAAAGCCGTCTAATATTTATACTGGTGGACCTTCCCGGGATAAATCCCGATTGGTCAGAGTGAACCTGTTTCTGGATGACTTTGTTTAGTCTAGCTGCCAAGACCTTTGCTAGGACCTTCATATCTGAATTCAGTAACGCTATCGGTCTATATGAGGAGGGGGAGCTCTCCCTTCACCGCCGAAGAATTGAGTACCTTCAGCAATTCGGGGAGAAGCACCTCCCCATAGCGACGATATATTTCTATGGGAAGGCCATCCGGACCAGGGGACTTCTGGCCTGCCATTTCTCGGACGGTCCGCTGTAACTCCTCCAGGGTGACAGGGCTGTCAAGGGCAGCCCTGTCCTCCTCAGAGAGACAGGGGACCGCAACCCCCTGAAAAAATGTATCCATTTCCTCGGTCATGTCCTCCTGTTTAGAGTGATATAAATTCTCATAGTATAATCGAAAAGTATCCGCGATCTCTGGGGTGTATGTAGTTGTCCTACCCACACCAGTGTTGATCATCGATACCATTGATGATGGTGAGTTAGTTCTAATTAAATGGGCAAGCATTCTACTTATTCCTTCACCCTCCCCGAAAGCCACTTGTTTTTGAAAGATATACTTTTTCTCTGCTTTCCCCAGAAATATTAAGCGATAATCCTTTTGTGATTCTGTCCAAGCCCTAAAATTTACAGCTGTTGGGTTGTTTATATATTTTATTTCTGCAGATGTTACATTACTCGCTGCCATTTCTTCCCCTTCCCTAGATTGTTTTTTTATTTTTGAAATCTGCTGAATTAGTAGTCCCCGAAGGAAAGCCTTGACTGTGTCCCAAATTACCCCCTGGGGGGCCGAACCTTTATTCAAGTCTACGCATTCCCTCAAAGCAGTTAGAACCTCCTGGGGTTCTCCCATAATCTCCAACCAGGAGGGGTTAATTCTCCATTCCCGATAAGTGCTACTTACCCCCACCTCCATTGAAGCTTTTATAGGGGAATGGTCGGAAAGACCTCTTGGCATGTACCTAATGTTATCTACCATGGTGATCGATTCATCATTCCCTAGTATCATGTCGATCCTCGACAATGTGGAGTGTGTACTGGAGAAACAAGAGTAGCCCCTAATCCCCGGGTTCCTTAATCGCCAAATGTCTTTCAGTCCCAGTTCCTCCAAAAAACAAGGCAAACGGGTATCCACGAACCCTGCCCGCTGGCTCCCCTGAGGGAGCCTATCTAATATCGGGTCGAGGACCCTATTAAAATCTCCAATAACCAGTATCGGCAGACCTGGTCTATTCAACACAAACTCCACAAAGTCAAGTAAAACCGGGATATCAAAAGGCGGAGGGATATACACATTAGCCAACAGAACCACTTTATTTTCTATCTTGCAGTGTAAGAAAATATACCGTCCCTGATCGTCAATCTTACTTTGAATGCAGTTAAATGTAAGCCCTGAGCTAATAAAAATGCTGACTCCTCTGGAAAAAGATGAATGAACCGAGTGAAACTGTGTAGCAAACTCTCCCTACCCTAACCTAGGTATGGAAACATTGGTAAGATGAGTCTCCTGAAGGCAAAGGACAGAGGCCCCATAGGATCTAACCATAGACAGTGCTGCAGCTTTTTTTCCCATATCACCCAATCCCCTTATATTCCAAGAACAAATGGTGACCTTCTTCCTACTAACCTGTGTTTCCTTAATCATTAGTGACAGTGAATGAAAATTCTACGAGAGCATTATTTGTTAATCCCTTGCTCATTATCATATACAATTTTATTTTTATTTTTTTTATATTTATATATATTCATATTTAATACATGTGAAATATTCCTAGTCAAACTTATTATGTGATCGTGGCTAATTACCTGAAAATAGATTTCCCACTCATCCATACACCATACGTCCTTATTATACCTCACCCCCCCACCCATACACTCCCGTCTATCAAATCTAACACTCTGTTTACATCCATCTTTTTTTTTTTAAATTGTATTTTTATTTAGAGTAAAGATCAAAAATACATGTACAACAGTGAGAACAGAGGGGTAATAACAACATGGATGAGAGTAGAGGTGATTGTAAAAAAACGTACATTACATTAAATCTTGCATGTTTCATGTTACAAACTTCAAAGCAATCTAGGTATGCTTGCAGTGTTACCAGCAGACATCTTCAAATTTTAAAGTGCAAAAGAGTTGGGTCGAATAATAAGAAGGGGGTTAGGAAGGAGGAAGGGAAAGTAAGGGAAAAAAAAGAAAGAGAATGGGGAGGATGGATCCAGTGAGAGTGCTGTACAATCAATAGACATAAGGCATATGCGAAGAAAAAAAATGTAATTCACTGGGTGTAGTAGAGGCAAATTTTTCAGGGTGCCCATAACTGAGGGAGAGGCACTCTGTCGAATTTTCATTAAAGTGCATGGACAGGGGGAGAGGGGTTTTGGGGGATACCATGGAGACCTTGGGTAGGCTAGCCAACGTTTCTAAGCTAACAGCTTAAAAGGCGTATATAAGGTAGGGGAAAATTGTATGTTTAGGGGATCAAGGGGATGGCATTTGGATTGCAGTCTGAGTGGTCCCATAAGTCCCAGATTTTTGAGAATTGAGGGAGCATGTCATTAACTACTGCGGTGAGGCGTTCCATTCTATGGATTTGATCCAATATTTGCAGTGTCTGCGGGAGATCTGGTGGTGTGGTGGATAACCATTTGGAGGGTATAGCCCTTTTTGCTGCAAGGAGTATAAAGGAGGCTAATTTCTGGGAATGTTTGGAGAGGCCGGGAAATGGCAGGCCTAGAAGAAAATGTGCCGGGTCTAGGGGAAGGGCCACTCCGAACAAATCTTGCAAAAGAGTCTGGATAGAAAACCAATATGGTTGAATCAGGAAGCAGTCCCAGAAGATGTGGTATTGGGAACCAGTGTCTCCCCGACACCTCCAGCATGTCCGAGGGAACTTAGGGTCATATCTGTGGATGAGTTCCGGGGTTCTGTACCAAAAGAGCATTATTTTATAGGCTGTTTCTCTGTGTTCCACACATCTGGATGATTTGGAGACAGCTTCCCAGATCCTCTCCCACTGATGTGTAGAGATGGGTCGGTCACAGATCTGAGACCATTTCAGCATGTAGGAGTGGGATGTGTCTGTGAGAGGGATGGCGCTGTGTAGTAATTTATAAATATCCAAAATTAAGTGAGTCTGGTATGGACCCTGTGCACAAAGAAGTTCAAATGGATTAGGCTTATCTAGAGTCAGGATCGGAGATTTAGAAGCAAAATAATGTTGAAATTGGAGATAAGAGTAGTATGATTGATTTGGGATCTGGTGTTTCTCTTGAAGTTTGACAAAGGGCATAAGAGTATGAGTGCGTGGGTGAACCAAGTTTCGGAGTTGAAAAATTCCGGCTTGGGACCAAGGAAGCATTTGAACCCGGGATAGACTGTCTGGGATGTCTGGGTTGAACAGCACATTTAATAAAGGTGGGCAAGGGGAAATTAATGAGTATCGGCTGGAGCACTGCCTCCAGATTGAAAGGGTGAAAAGCATCGGGTGTAAGCATAGACTCCTTAATTGGCTTAAAGAGGATTGTAGTTTTGCCCAGATCATAGAGCTGGGATGTACCGGACTAGTGATGTTCATCTCAATTTCAGACCAGATACTAGAGGATTGTTTAGAGGACCAAGCAATGACCGGTTTGAGATGGGTGGCAAGATAATACTTGGTGAGGTCAGGTGCTCCCAAACCTCCCCTATCTCTAGGGGATAACATTACTGTGTTAGCTATCCGATGTGCTTTGTTATGCCAGATAAAATTAAGGAATGCTCTTTGGGTGGCTTTAAGTTGAGTCATAGGGATGGGAATCGGTAGGGTTTCAAATAAGTATAAGAGTCTTGGGAGGATGGACATCTTCAGGACATTGATACGACCCAGGAGAGAGATGGGATAAGCGTCCCATTGTCTCAAGAGTCGGTCAATGTCACGGAAGAGTGGGGGGTAGTTAGCTTTGTAGAGTGTAGAGTAAGTGGAGGTTAGGTTTATCCCTAAGTATTTGAGAGCGTCTGGACACCAATGATAAGGATAATTTTGTTTAAGGGCGGCGAGTTCTGAAGGTGGGATTAATATTGGGACGGCTTCTGTCTTGCTAGTATTAATTTTATAACCTGAGATAAAACTAAATTCTTTCAGTAATACTATAAGGTTCGGGAGAGATATGTGGGGTCTAGTTAGAGTCAACAAAACATCATCTGTGAACAGAGATAGTTTGTATTCTCTCTGGCGTAGGGAAACCCCACGTATGTCAGGGTGGTTACGTATGGCTGTGGCTAGAGGTTCTAAGCAAATGATGAATAAGAGGGGGGATAACGGACATCCCTGTCTAGTGCCGTTACTTAACCACTTGCCGACCGGCGCACACAGATGTACGTCGACAGAATGGCACGTACAGGCAGGAGGGCGTATATATAAGTCCCTCCTTTCTGCCAGTCCGTGCCATCGGGAGCGCGCCGGGAGCGGCACGCTCCCGCGCCGGTCGGGACCCCCGTGAGTCCGATCGCGGTCCCCGCGGACTCGATCGCCGCGGGGACATCCGCGATCGTCTCACGGGACGGCTGAACGGGGAGATGCCGAGATAAACAGCATCTCCCCGTTCTGCCTAGCAACTAGTGACGCCGATCTCTGCTCCCTGTGATTGGAGCAAAGATCAGCATTCACTAGCTGACAGCCATGCCCCCCACAGTAAGAAACACACCCCTAGGCCTACTTAACCCCTACACTGCCCTCTTGTGGTTAACCCCTAAACTGCCAGTGTCATTTTTACAGGTATCAATGCATTTAAATAGCATTAATTGCTGTAAAAATGACAATGGTCCCAAAAATGTGTCAAAAATGTCCGATGTGTCCGCCATAATGCCGCAGTCACAAAAAAAAATCGCAGATCTCCGCCATTACTAATAAAAAAAAATTATTAATAAAATGCTATAAAACTATCCCCTATCTTGTAAACGCTATAACTTCTGCGCAAACCGATCAATAATCGCTTATTGCGATTTTTTTTACCAAAAATATGTAGAAGAATACGTATCGGCCTAAACTGAGGAAAAAAAATGTTTTTTAATATATTTTTTGGGGATATTTATTATAGCAAAAAGTAAAAAATAATGCATTTTTTTCAAAATTGTTGCTCTATTTTTGTTTATAGCGCAAAAAATAAAAACCGCAGGGGCGATCAAATACCACCAAAAGAAAGCTCTATTTGTGGGAAAAAAAGTACGTCAATTTTGTTTGGGAGCCACGTCGCACGACCGCGCAATTGTCAGTTAAAGCAACGCAGTGCCGAATCGCAAAAAGGGGCCTGGTCCTTTGGCTGCAAATTGGTCCGGTCTGAAAGTGGTTAAAGAGAATGAGGGAGATAAATAAGAGGACAATTGAACTTGAGAGGATGGGCGGGAGTACAAGGCCTGTAATGCTGATATGAAGGGGCCTTTAAATCCGAATTTGGAGAGCGTGGCAAACATAAAGGGCCAGCTGAGCCGGTCGAAGGCCTTCTGTGCATCGAGACTCAATAGGAGGGCTGGACGAGAAGTTCTGTTTAGTAAGTCTATGAGGTCAATGGTACGCCTCGTGTTATCGCCGGCGTGTCTAGCGATCACAAATCCAACTTGGTCCTTATGTATGAGTTTGGGGATTAAGAGGGATAGTTGGTTAGCTAAAATTTTGGTGAATATTTTGTAGTCCGAATTAAGCAAGGCTATTGGTCTGTAATTGTCGGGGATGGAGGGATCTTTGCCAGGTTTGGGAATGACAGAGATGTGTGCGTGGAGGAATTGGGGATGTGGAATGGTCCCTTTAAATAAAGAGGCATATAGTGATATTAAGTGTGGGCTTAAAATTGGTAAAAAGGCTTTGTAGTAGGAGTATGGCAGGCCATCAGGACCAGGAGATTTTTGGGTGGGAAGGTGTTTCACTACGTCAGCTAGTTCTTCAGGGGTGACAGCTGAATTAAGGGATATAAGGTGTTCGGGGGAGAGTTTAGGTATATGTAGAGATTCGAAAAAGGAATTTAATCTCTCTTGTGTAAAGTTGTAATTGGGGTCAGTTTGCAGACAGTTGTACAGTTGGTGATAGAAATCTCCAAAGACTTTGGACATGGTGAGGGGGCAGTAAGTGGGGGACCCATCTGGTTGTCTAAGGAAGTCTGGGGCAGAGTGGAAGGGACAGGGTTTTAACCTGTTCACTAGTAGTCTGTGGGGTTTGTTTGAGTATTCATAGAATTTTTGTTTGGACCATAGAAGAGTTTTATCAATCTTGTTTATTTTTAGTGATTTAAGTTGGCTGCATAGCAAGACTACCTCTCGGAGCCTGGCCACCGTGGGGGAGGACAACAAGGTTTCCTGTTTACATCCATCTTTCTTTTTTTCCAATTAACGTTTTATTATTAATCAACATATTCAAACAGGTTATGTAACTTTACATACATTTTAGCAGAAACAAGCTCCCATGTTCAAGAAAATATGCTTCGTGCGTGTTCTGGTTGGTCCATGGGTATGCCCATAAGTGGTACATTGTTATTTTAAACAGTATTCCCTCTGCCGAAATGCAGGGGGTTAGGTTTTTAGCTTATAACACCTATGGTAACATTTATGTAACAACATGCAGGATTGGTCTGCTTTACAGATGGTAGGAAAGAAAGGAGAAAAAGAATGAGGTGGGGGGGGGGGGGAGGAAGTGGGAAGAGAGGGTAGAGAAAGGGGTAGATAAGGGTGGGGGGGGGGGGGGGGGTAGGAAGAGAGGGGGTGTAGATACGTTCTCACCTTAGTTGCCAATATGGGTTGTCTTAGTCCTCCCGCCGATGCCACGTCTCCCAGACTTCATTGTGTTCGTCCAATTTTTGTCGGATCCTGGCCGTCATCTTTTCCATAAGTTCAACGTCTTTGACCCTGGTGTATAGGGCCTCTTGGGAGGGTGGGGTGGGGGATTTCCAGTTTAGGGCTATTAGGCATCTTGCGGCTGTCAGTATGTGCCTGAGGAGTTTTTTGCTGGGCTTGGACATTTTTGGTTGGGACAGGCCTAGCAGGAAGAGTTTAGGAGTAGACGGTATGGGCACCCCAAATAGCCGTGTCAGGAGCTGTCGGGTGGATTCCCAAAAGGGGGTTATACGTGAGCATGTCCAATATATGTGGAAAAGTGTCCCTCTCTGTTGTTGGCAGCGCCAGCATTTGTCCGGGGTGGAGGGGTATATTTTGTGGAGTATGGCAGGGGTCTGGTACCAGCAGAAGAGAATTTTGTAGGAGTTTTCCTTGTATAGAGTGCATATCGAGGTTTTGGTTGCCTGTCTCCAGACCGCCTGCCATGCTTCCATTGGGAGCTCTTCGCCTAGTTCTTTCTCCCACCTGCACATGTATGAGTGTTTACCTTTGGATAGGAATTGGTATTTGTTTATAATTTTGTAAATGTCCGATATCAGGCCCCTGCGGTTGCGTCCTTCTAATATAACCTGTTCAAATGGAGACGGTGGGGAAAAGAGGAGTTGTGGGGCAATTGATTGGGCGAAGTGTCTGATCTGAAGATAACTGTAGAACGCTTGTTTTGGGATGTCATATTTGGACTGGAGCTCCGAGAATGTGAGCAACCTGCGAGATCTGGGGTTCACAATGTGACCAAAGTGGAACAAGTTCCGTGTGGCCCAGGGCCACGACATCTGGTGTGTTAGGCTGGTTGGTAGTTTAGGGTTGCATAGGAACGAGTTCATCAGGGAGTTGTTGGATTTAAGGTTGTATTCGCGGGAGACCTTGCGCCACAGTAAGTGGAGTTGTGACATTGAGCCTAGCATGCGTCTGGGGTCCACCTCCACATTTGCACTCCATATTATGCTATTTGGGTGTACTGGGGCTAACCAGATTTTTTCCAGTTCCGACCACTTGCTGTAGGACCTCTGGGTGAACCATGAGGTCAGTGCGCGGAGCTGGGTCGCCTGATAGTACCTGACCAGGTCAGGGAATGCCAGGCCCCCGTCCGACCGTGAGGCTGTCAGGACTGAGCTGGGTACTCTGTGTTTCTTAAAATTCCAGACATATTTCAGGAGATCTTTTTGTAGTTTACGGAGTTGTATGTAGGGGACGGGTATAGGCAGGGTTTGGAATAGATATAGCAGTTTTGGGAGGATGACCATTTTGACGGAGGTGATCCGACCTAACAGGGAGATGTGATGTGGTTTCCATTTTTGGATCAGTTCGCGGATTGATCTAAACATCGGTGGGAAGTTTGCCTGATACAGGGTGTGGAATGATGGGGTAATGGATACCCCTAGGTATTTAAGTGAGGTGTTCGCCCATTTGTAGGGAAAGGTAGTTTTTAGGTGATTCGTTTCGTCTGTCGGGGTGTTGAGTGGGAGTGCAACTGACTTAGAGGTGTTGGTTTTGTAGCCTGACAGCGTGCCGTAGTGGTCTAGTATGGTGTGGAGGTTGGGTAGGGAGATTCGGGGGTTGGTCAGGGTGAGGATAATGTCGTCCGCGAACAGCGATATCTTAAATTCCTTGCCCCTAACCGGAATGCCTCTGATGTCAGGGCTGTTCCTAATGGTAGCCGCCAGGGGTTCTACACATAGTGCAAATAGCAGGGGGGAGAGCGGGCATCCCTGGCGGGTACCATTCGTAATCGGAAAGGTGGGGGATGTGGCAAAGGGTGTCTTTACTTGGGATGAAGGATGTGTATAAAGGTTCTGGACTGCGTTCAGGAAGGGACCTCTGAATCCCATGTGTTGCAGTGTGGCCGTCATAAAGGGCCAGCTGAGGCGGTCGAATGCCTTTTCTGCGTCTAGGCTAAGGACCAGGGCTTGTGTGGATTCTCTGTTCGCTACGTCTATGAGGTCTATGACTTTTCTGGTGTTGTCTCCTGCCTGTCTCATGGGGACGAATCCTACTTGGTCTTTGTGTATCAAGGTTGGGAGGATTGCGTTGAGGCGGGTGGCGAGAATTTTTGTGAATATCTTAAGGTCCGAATTCAGAAGGGCTATGGGTCTGTAGCTGGCGCATATTGTCGGGTCTTTGTCGGGTTTGGGGATCAAGGTTAAGTATGAGCCTAGCATCTCGTTCGGGATGGGGGTCTGTCGGAGGAAAGCATTAAATAGTCTGGTCATGTACGGGCCTAAGATGTGTATGTAGGTTTTATAGTACTCGTATGGGAGTCCGTCTGGACCCGGGGATTTGTGTGCTGGAAGGGCCTTGATGGTCGCCGTCAATTCCTCTGTGGTAATGGGGGTGTTTAATTCCAAGAGGTCAGTTTCTTTTAGTTGTGGTAACCTGGCTTGTTCGAGATATTGGGTGATGCGGTCGGTTAGATCTGCTGTCGGGGGGTTGTGGGGTATTTCGCGTTTATTGTAGAGGTCTGTGTAGAACTCCGCAAACGTTTTCGCGATGTCCCGGGGGTGGGTCACTAAGTCACCTTTCTTGTCTTTGATCTGGTCGGGTGTGGATGTGTGTGCTTGGTCCGCGAGTTTTCTGGCTAGGAGTGATTGTGCCTTGTTGCCTTTATCGTAATATAGCTGCCTCAGTCTTATTATTGATTTTTCTACTGCCCCCAGCGCTAGGTCTCGGAGTGTTATTCTAATTTGGACTATCTGCTTAATCAACGTTAGGGAGGGGGAGGTCAGTAGTTTGCTTTCAAGATGTCGGAGGCGTTTTTCCCCTAGGATTCTGGCAGTTTGAGCGTCTTTCTTCATTTTAGATGAGAGTGCAATGCATCTACCCCTGATTACCGCTTTATGTGCGGTCCAGAGGGTGGTTTGGGTTATGTCTGGGGTGTTATTTTCTGCGAAGTAGTGTTGTAGCGTGGTGTCTAGTTCCGTCTTGGTTGGGAGGTGTTGTAAGAGGAGGTTATTAAGCCTCCAGTTGTAGGGCCTGCGTGTGGGGGTGCCCAGGTCTAACGAAATTGTGACCGGGGCATGGTCTGACCAAGATATGGGCAGGATTTGTGCGGACTTTGTGGTTCTAAGCGTGGCGTTGTTGACGAAGATGTAGTCCAGTCTTGAGTGGGTATGGTGCGGGGCAGAGTAGAAGGTATACTGCCTATCTTTTGGGTGTAGGGCCCGCCATGTGTCGAATAGAGCATATCTCCTGGTGATCTGCCGGAATTGTTTAGAGTCCCTGAGGGCTCTTGTCTGGGAGGCTTGGGGGTTGATCACAAGGCGGTCTTGTTGAGTGGAGTGTGCTAGGTTAAAGTCCCCTCCCACTACTAGTATGTTATGGGGTGTTTTAAAGAGGCGAGTAAGGACCTTGTTCAGGAACCGGTGCTGGTGTACGTTCGGGGCATATAGTGTGCACAGGGTTATGGCTTGAGTTTGCCATGTGCCCCGTACAATAACGTAGTGGCCTAGCGGGTCTATGTATGTCTCAGTGTGGGAGAATGGGGACCCTTTTTTGATGAGTATGGCAACCCCAGCTTTCTTACGTGGGTTAAAGGCCTGGAATGTTGTGGGGTAGGACTTGGAGGCAAATGTGAAGGAGTCACCCCTACCGAAATGTGTTTCCTGTATCATTATAATATCTGCCCCAGATTGCCTGAATTCTCGGAGTGCCAGGTGTCTTTTTTTGTTGGAGTTCAGGCCGTGGACATTAAGTGTAACTACCTTGGCCATGATTTGTGGTAGGGGGGTGTGAAGGTGGTAGTGTTACTTATCTGATCCGGTCGGTGGGTAGGTCTGGTCCGGGAGTGTGGCATCCGCGGGAGGAGGTTCGACGCCCAGGGGGGCCCTGGGAGGAGGTAAGTCGTTAGTTGGTTGGAGGTGAGGTATCTAGGAGGAAAGAGAGGGGTTAGAACAAGAATAAAACAAGTCAAACAGTTAAACAACATTTGCTGGGTCTGGGTGGCCGTCAAGGTCCAAGGGCCCAAACAGTTCCTGTAGGTCTCTCCGACTAGGATATCCGGAAAGTTCGGGTCGGAGAGATACCGGGGGGGTGGAATCAAGAGAGGAACTTGTAGGTGGTAAACCACGGGGGGGGTTCGTAATTCGGAGGGGCAACCTGTCCGGCTTCTCGGCCCAGGGTAGCCCGTGGGGTGAGGCTTTGTAGATTAGTAGGCTTTCGGGGGAAGTGGTGGTTTCATGGAGATCTTTGTGGGGTGGATGTTGGTGTCGCAGTTAGAGGCCCCCTTTGGGGGAGGATCATCCCATTTTGGGTTTGGGGGATCGGCGGTTGGGGTCTGTGCCCCTTGGACGTTTAGCCGAGGAGGCTTTCTGCCACATTGGTGGCTGCGGTGGAGGGTTGGCCACCAGGTCCCATTCGGGGAGTTGGGGGACGGGGATCTCCAAAGTGTCACAAAAGAGTTCCAGGTCCTCTGGGTAGCGGAGGATTGCCGATTTTCCTAGGTGTTTTGCTGTTAGGCTGAAGGGGAATCCCCATCTGTATGTTATTTTCTCGTCTTGAAGTGCCCGGAGTAAAGGTTGTAGGAGTCTCCTTTTTTGAAGTGTGATCCAGGAAAGGTCTGGATATATTTGTACTGGAGCGTTGTCAAATTTCAGGTCGCGTGTAAGCCGGGCTTTACGCATGATGTCCTCTTTTAGTGGATAGGAGTGCACTCTGCATATTACATCCCGGGGCTTTGATGCGGGGCCTTTAGGGCGGAGAGCCCGGTGTGCTCTGTCCATCTCTATGTGTTTGTTGGGGTCCTCTCCGAGCATCTCGTTAAAGAGGATTTGTAAAGTGGATTGCAGGTCTTCGGTATCGTCAGTTTCGGGGAGTCCTCGTACCCTAATATTGTTTCTCCGGCCCCTGTTGTCGAGGTCCTCGACGTGGCGTTGCATGTCGCGGAGCATAATGTGGTGATCTGATGTCTGTTGTTGTGTGCGGTGTACGGCCAGTTTGGTCTCTTGGATCTCCTCTTCTGCCATCTCTACTCTGTCTGAGAGGTGCTTGAGGCCTGCATGGAGTGTTTGGATCTCGGAGCGGCAGGTGGCCTTAACGTCAGCTATCAGCTGCTTAAAGTCCTCTTTGGTGGGGATGGCTTGCAGGTATGCTTGCCATGGGGGGTGTGGGTCTCCGTTGTAACTTGGAGGCTGGTGGAGATGCTGTGGGGTCGGTGCATGACTGCTTGCTGGGGTCTCCCTCAGTTGCGGGGTGTCCCATGGAGGTTGGGGTGCCCAGGGTTCAGCCCAGGATGTGGCGTGGGGAGAGCTCGGGGTGGGGGCCGGTGGGCTGTATTCTGGGTGCCGTGTGTTCCCCTGAGTTGCTTGGGGGAGTATGGGGGGGATTGCACGTGAGTCCCTGGTCAGGGTAAGGTCCCGGGGCCTTTGGGGTCCTGGGGGGGGTAGTGTCTGCCATGCGGACTGTGCCCCTTGCTCAGTGGGGGGCTGTTGGTCCGCCCTGGGGTGTCCAGGGCCTGGGAGAGGGGGGAAGTCCATTGCTGAGTCAGATGCTGTGGGGGACAGGGTGCCTGTGTGGAGGCATGGGTCCGAGGCTGTTCTCAGTAGCTTAGGGAAGGCCTCTGTGCACTGGGTGTATTCTTGTGGGTGGGTTCCGGCCTGGTCCCCCTGTGGGGTATGGTGTCCCTCCGGTGTTTGGTGGGTTTCACTCACCCTGTGTTGGAGCCCGGAGGGGCTCGGGAGCTGTTGTGGGGAGTCCTTTGCGGTCTGCTGCGACCTGCCGCTGCGGAGAGGCGGCGGGTTTGAGGCCTGCTGCCTCGTGTTGTCGGCCATCTTGGTACACCCGCCCGGAGCCGCCGGCGGCTTGAAGAGCTTTTTGAAAGATGCTGCGGTGCTCGGTGGCGGGTGTGCAGGTCTCCGGGCTGAGGAGGATCGGGTGGTGCGCGATCCTCCCATAGGCTGGCTTTTTTTCCCCCGAAATTAGCCTTATTGCTGCGGGCTGGAGAGGAGCTCTCAGTCCGTGCTGCCTTCCAGGTCGGCTTCCGGTCACGCCCTACATCCATCTTTCAATACCTCCCTGGGTTTGGCCGGGGGTCTTCTACTGTGACCTAACCATACACACCTTTTGTGAAAAAATCTTCGTGTCAATACCAAAAAGTTTTCCCCTTCCCTAACCCTCCCTTTCCCCACCACCAACCATACGCCCCCCACCCCCCAAACAAAAAAAAACAAAGAAAACATTCCCCTCAAAAAACAAACGACATAACATAGACTCATAAAGGCCATCCTGCTGCACCCCCATGACAGGGTACCCTGCCTTATACTCTCTTTCCCCCATACATTGCATCCCCATCCCTCCCACTCCCAACTCCCCTCGCCCCGAGGGGGGTGGGGGAGAAGGAGGCGACAAGACAGCTCTAAAACCAAATATATTTAAAAAAATTAAATAAAAAAAAAAAGAAAAGAAGAAAAAAAACGAAAGAAAAAATGACAATAACTCATAACCCCTGTCTGTCGCCGCCTGCTCCCCCCCCCCATTATACCATAACAAGTATCATTACATCCCAGTCTCCTGAGAACTTAATCAACCCACTAAATAAGTCCCACTCCTCATCTAAAGTGAAAATGTAGTCAACACGCTATGTTAGACCCAGACCACAACTGGAATCACTCCTTATATTTTGTTAGCCATTCCCCCACCCCTTCAGGGGTGTCGAAGAATATAGTCCCCCCAGGCCCCGCCACTCTCAGTTTTGCTGGGTATAGCAGGGCATAGGTTAAATTGGCTTGACGCAGATTGCGTTTTACTTCCCCAAATTTGGCTCTTTTTTTTTTGAAGATCTGGCGAGTAATCAGGATAAATAGACACTCTCGTGCCATTAAAAAGTATATTGCCCATTTCCCTTGCTTTCCTAATAATCGTCACTTTGTCCTTGAAGAATAATAATTTTGCCAAGAAAGGTCTTGGGAGTGCCCCAGGGTGGGAGAGCCTGGAGGGGACCCGATGGGCTCTCTCTACTGCAAGAAATGATGAGAAGGAATCCTGACCGAAAACCTTGGTAAGCCACTTTTCTAGGAAAGCGGCAGGGTCTGTACCCTTAGAATGTTCTGGGAGGCCAATTATACGTAGATTTTTCCTTCTCAACCTGTTCTCCATCTCATCCATTTTATTTATTTGTTTATTTAAGAGAACTTTAATGTCACTCATTTCACGTTTCAATGGTACCAGGACATCCTCCACTAGACTCATTCTATCCTCCAGGGTTGTGGTCCTTTCCTGGACCTTTTGTATCTCGTTCATGACCAAAGAAAATTCATCATGTATTGTTTTTAATTGACCGTTCATCTCGTTCAGGGAAGATCTACAGGAGTTGATAGCCTCCAACACCTCCTTCAAGGTTGGCTCAGGCCCCACTACAGTATTAGGCCCGTTCCCTGGTATCGGTACTCCCTCTACCTCCTGAGCCTGAGACCACCCCCCAGGGTCACCTCCCTCCGGGTGTGTTAGCTGTCCATTTTGTGTTAAAGTTTGGGTCTGCCCGTGACTTTCCTTCCCCCTGTAGCCCCGGTCGTCCGATTGGGCTGGGCCTGTTGGTTCTGTGGAGCAATTTTTGGGGGGGTCTGAACTGAGTGTGGGCAAATTTCTCAAGTTTGGCAGCAGCTTGACTTGCTTGGCTAGCCGCTTGGCTGGCCTTTGTAGTGCGTTGTGAAGGCATACTTTTTAACAATGTGGAGAAATTAAGAAGACACCACAGAGAAAGTCTGAGAAAGAAGAAAACCAGGCAGCGGCAAAGGTGAGAACCACCCTTACCCCCTTTTTCTTAATTCCTCCCTTTCCCCCGTCTCTAATTGATCTAGTCCAAGCGGGGAGAGAAAGAAAACAAACAAAAAAATAAATAAAAATAAACAGCAAACAAGGGGAACAGGGGGCTGGTTGGGTCAGGTTTATCTATAATGTCCTGAGTCAAAGTCCGCTCACATATAGCACTTTCAAATAAATTTAGTACAGGATGTATCAACACAGTCCAGAAAAGCGGGAGAGGGAGACACAGATGTCAGGTTCTTCCCTGTCAGGAGCCTTCACCCTTGTTTCTCCTTCTTGTTCTAAAATGCATAGCAAAGAAACTAGGAAATTAATAAACCTTTTCTCACCCCTCCAGAGCGGTAGCGGTAGCAGTTGAAGAGTCCAAAGTCCGGAGGGACAAGCAGCAGAATTGTACTAGCCTCCGCTGAAAAGACAGTTCACCGTGGAGATGAATAGGGGTGGTTAGCAGCCAGCCCCACGTAGTGTGTTGATGCTCGGTACAGGGATCAGGGGAAACCCTCTCACAGCTGTCCCCCAAAGTTAGCAGTATCAGCTTTAATCCTAAAAAAAAAAGTAAGAGGCAGTAACAAATAGGCTATAGACAGCCTAGGATGTATTCTAGAACAAGGGTGGCTATCCTTCACAACACTGGGAGCGACGGTAGGAGACTCTCACTCCCCTTGCTGCTGCTCTCCTTTTCTGAATTGGCCTCTGGGGACACGCTGCTCAGTGCCGCGCTGTGCACAGATCGGTGGATAATGGTAGAAAGGTGGACGCTGAACGCTCCACCCGACAGTCACACCGGCGCTCCTCACAGCCGTTTGGCTCCACACCCCACACTGCTATCCAGCCTCCTCTCGTCTCTCCTGCTCCCCTTCACAGTGTTGCAGCGTCGGCAGGTTCTGGGCTTCTAGTCATATGGAGCAGGGGACGGGAGGGTGAAGGGACGCGTCCTGCACTCACTCCTCACTCAATCTCACTTGCATCCAGTCAAGCCCGGCTTCTACATACTTAACATGTCGGCCCTCTCTTTCTTAGGTGGAGATCCACCTCACAGTCCCATCACCTCACCACTCCTGTTCTCTATCCCCTCGCCACACGGTAACTCTCCAACGGTAGTCTCAAGAGAAACGTGACTTTCTCTGCCTCTGTTGGGTCACACAGTCCTTGGTGTCAGTGTGCGTTTCTGCCCTCAATTAGATGCTGGTATCTCAGACCGCTCTTCTCACTCTCCTCAGACAGCCCTCCTCATATCTTCTGTCAGCACTCTCTCTGTAATACTGTGTGGAAAATCTGTCTCTCTCTCCTTTCTCTTACCTCAGCACTTCCCTCTACTCATTTACCTCAGTACTTCCTGAAACTCCCCTTTTTTTGTGTCTCTGAGTTTTCTGGAAGGACAAGTCAGCATCTCTTTGTCTCCATCTTGTGGCCGAAAGGAGAAATTGCATTACAACATGCCTGCTACATACTCTAGGCCGGATTTTTTTTTTTCGGTCCCGCTACTCAAATCAGTGGTTTCTGCTGAAATAGACGTAATTCCTCTATAGCCTTGGATCTTGAAGTGGCATAGACTAGCCTAAGAACATGCCACTGACATCTGAATGAATCACTCCACTGTACAAGGACATTAGGGCTCAATTGTTCAGGGCCGCTTTTCAGGGTTTTCATACAGCAAATGCTTATTTCCATGCAGTAGGTGCTCATTCTAATGCACATGTGCAGGATTGTGAGCATAGAAGGCTAACAAGACGTGGCGCCTAGCAGCTTATTAAAACCGAGAGTCTGCTTGGCCTCAGTGCTGGATTGACTTCAGCTCTGATTCCTGTGTTCCTGGTTCCTGAATGTCTGCTTGCTTTGACCCAGATATGCCTGACATCTCTCTTGGATCACCCCTGCCTGTTATATCTGCTGCTTGCTTGTGTTACTGACCTCGGCTTGGATTTCTGACCATGTCTCTGCCTTCTGACTTGGTACTTTGCTGCCAGCACATTACCAACTTCTGCCTGTTCCTTACCTTGAACTTGATTCTGACCCTGCACCTATCTGCCTGGCTGCTGCTGAACAAGGCTTGTGACCAGACTCCGTACTACCACTGAAAGGACTCCTGTGATTCCAAGCTTCAGCTGACAAAAGCAGCTTCTTGGCACCCTTCCACTGCCCCAGAAGTCCATATCTCCATTAGAAGGGATGCTTGGATAGGAAATGAGACCACCCTCATCATCTTGAGCTCCACAGTCAGGTAAGTGACATTTCCACTAAATACTGGTACAATCTCACAGGCCTCCATCTTATGGGAAACCCACAAAGCTTACATCAGAGATCAAAGTATCTTAGCCAGTTCATGTCTTAAATAAGACTCTGTTATACAGTAGGTGACCACGATATTGTGTCAATCTCGCCACTTTTATCAACGAGATTGACACCATGCAAGCAGCATTGTGGGAGCCAGCGCCGAGCTGACTTGCTCATCAGGAAAGTAAAAATGTGTTTTTTCCTTTCCCAATGAGCGACAAGCATTGCTCACTTTGAGGCCGGGTTCACACTGGGGACAAGCGAGCGCCCCCCCCTCCTGAACTGTACCAGGCCGCATGGGGGGTGGGTGCTTTGGGGAAGGCGGGCGCCCTGTCGCCCCCCCCACCCCAAAGCACCTTGTCCCCATGTTGATGAGGACAAGGGCCTTTTCCCAACAACCCTGGCCATTGGTTGTCAGGGTCTGCGGGGGGGGCTTATTGGAATCCGGGAGCCCCCTTTACTAAGGGGGCCCCCAGATTCTGGCCCCCACCCTATGTGAATGATAATGGGGTACATCGTACCCCTAACCATTCACCTGGGGAAAAGTGTCAATAAAAAAACACACTAGAGAGGTTTTTAAAGTAATTTATTAGGCAGCTCCGGGGGTCTTCTTCCGACTTTGAGGGACTCTTCTGACTCCTTCGCACTCTCCAGCCTCTTCTCCCGCTCTCCGGTTCTTCTCCGCTCTCTCCGGCCTCTTCTCAGCTCTCTCCGGCCTGTTCTTCCACTCTCCGGCCTCTTCTCCCGCTCTTCGGTTCTTCTTCCAGGCTCCTCTGCTATCTTCTTCCAGCTCTTTTACTATCAGTGGTCCGGTCTCCTCCGTCCTTCTTCCCTCTCCTCTCTTCTTCCGATGTTGAAACGACGCTCTCTCCTGTTGAAATGCCGCGTGCAAGGTGTGCAACGAGTTATATAGGCATGGGGCGGGGTCACCGGGTGATGTCACACGGTGACCACGCTCCATATGACGTCACAGTCCCGGGAAAATTATGGGACTGTGACATCATAAGGGCGGGGTCACCGTATTTCCTGACGGTGAAAGCATGCAGGTTTTATTATTAGAGAGGCGACATTGTCGCTTATTTCTCATGCTCGCTGCTATAGGAAAATGTGACATTTTCCTTTTGCAGCCAGCGCGAGATGTACAGCACCCTGTCGCCGAGAACCAGCGCAATGGGACCACACTAGAAACACATTCTCGCGGTCAGGTACTGTATTTAAAATAGATCTACTACAACAATTATGTACAGTGAAAAAACGGTTGTTATCTTCAACTACACTGTAGACTTGTTGCGAAATCAGCTCAAGGCAGTTGACGTGGAAAATACTTGAAAAAAATCTTATATGGATTAAACAGAAATTTTAGTAGACATGTGCACACTGAAATATTTTGTTTCGGAATTTCATTTTCGTCCGAAAAATAAATGTATTTAGTTACTCCCAAAACTCGTTTTTCTTTATTTCGTTTCATTAAAAAATGCATTCGTCCGAAAATCCGAAATAATTAAGGTTGAATCTGTCATTGAAGGCTTATGGTGTCTGTCGAATGTTCTAAGAAGATTCGACATTGCAGCTAAACTGTACGACGCTCTTGGTCAAATCCTTATTTCGAATCTTTTCTATCTATGTCAAATAATCTTGGACTAATAGAGTTAGGTTAGGCACATTTGACCTTTTTTGCTATTGTCTCTATAGTGTCGAATCTTTTCTCTCTATGTCAAATCTTTTCTCTCTATGTAGAATAATCTTGAACTAATAGAGCTAAGGTTAGGCACATTCGACCACAAGTTCGATGAAAACAGATCGCTATTGTCAGCGTCATGTCAAATCTCCTATCTATATCGACCTGTTGCAACGAAAAGGAAATAAAGCATTTGTTTATGTTGGATCTTTCGGTTTTCAGATTCTGCACATTCGTTATCATTCGTTAAAACAATAACGAAAATACTTGATTTTTCGGCCGAAAATGTATTCGGACGAAAACAAATGCACATGTCTATTTACAAGTACTCCAATAAACCCCATTAGATGTTAGTAAATAAACTAACAGGTTGGTACCCTACTTACTGCCCTCAAGCTATTGCAAAAACCTTTTATAGTAAAATGATCAATAGAGTTATGTCCGATTATTGGTGAAACACCCATAAAAGTTGGCACCACATCCCAAAGTAGTTGTATGTATAAATTGGGAGAGGAAAAAGGATTTTAACGGTGCATGATATACACAGATGTGAGAAAGTTCAAGACCAAAAATTTGAAAAATCACTACATTTTTTAATAAGTTTAAAGTTAAAAAAGGTCACATGCGAGCAATATTTGATATGAAAAATAGACAAAATTTCATATAAATGGTGGTCATAACAAACAGGTTAAATGAAGGAGAATAAGATGCACAGTATCCTGACATGTTTCGCTATGACACTTCTTCAGGGGATGTGCAGATATTAAGTCACAATTTCAAGAGTAACTGTACAAATATAGAAACAAAACAATACAATTAAATGTTGATTCATGTAAGAAATCACACAATACATATAATGAAAAATCGTCAAAACATGTGTGTTGCAATACAAAAGTCCCGCTTACCCTGCGACTGACTTCACCTGACACAGACACTGCCAAATGTAAGGACCGAACAAAATCCCCCAGGGGGAGAGATTCTCAAGTGGTCACAGGAGACACACAAGGGTCTGACTACAAGAAACAAGAAAAATTCAAGAAAAGGAAAAAAAAAAAAGAATTTCACAGTCAAAAAAGGGACAATAAAGAAGGTAATTAAATGAACAAAAATCCATAGTCTTGCTGTGCAAAACAGTAAAACACAGCAAACAAAAAAAAACACCCAAGTGTTTTTACTTACTTTAAAATCAAAAATATGCCAACAAGGGATAAAGGGCCAACTAGAAAATAACCCTCCAGATATTACCAGCTGGGTATATTTCTAAAGATAGTCAACTGAGAAAAATAAATGAAAAAAAAATTTACATCAGAATGTTATGCAAATAATCTGTAAAATAGTTATTAATGATACTACAATGAACTAATGTAATAAATATTGTTATTCAAATCCCAATGAATATGGACAGAATATCAAAATACCCAACATTTTGATATTCTGTCCTTATTGATGAGGGTTAAGAAGGGGTTAATCGAAGAGGGCAGGTACTTCCCCTTCAGACCTGTTTATTGTCAGCTGGGCTGAAAGTGTCAGAGGAGAGCTGTTTGAGTTGGAGAGAGGGTGAAATTTTCACTGCTGGATTGTGTACACTTGCTGGGTGAGCTTAAATTACTGAACATGCAGTTTACTGCAAACCCCAGCTCAGCGAACCCAAACTCCATCCTTAAAAATTAATAGAAAAGCACTACATTATTTAAAGGCTATTTCAAATTGATGTGATGTGAAGACTCTCACTATTAAAATGACTGCAATATTTTTCATCTCTCTAAGTATTTCAGTAAATATTGTAAATTTGTAATGGCTATGCACAATTTGATGCTGGAAACCAAAATGATGGCTAGCACTTAATTGTGATTAGGAAAAGCACAGCAAGTATTTCCAGATGTTAAGAATTCAGCAAATCCAAATACTATGAATATTGCAGTATAAATGTCCTGAACAATCTGACATTTGATTCCAGACCCTGAATAGTACTGTCAGCAGTGACAAGACAGCTGAGCGGACCTTAGGGTGAAACATTTAAATATGGCATTTGATACCATTTGGAGTATCAAGAGATATTTCAAAGCATCATACTGGTATGCTGTTTACTCTAGTGGATGATATTTGTAATGATGAGAGTGGATAGGAAAAAAGAGAGACATAAATGAAACGATGTACAATTTAGTGGAATATATACCGTATATACTTAAATATAAGCCGAGATTTTCAACCCTTTTTTTAGGGCTGAATGCCCCCCCCCTCGGCTTATATTCGAGTCACCGCCGTCTGCCTACATGAACAGCGTGTCATGCAGACAGACGGCAGTTTTCAAAAGCCGCGCCTCCTCCTCCTCCTCGTCTGTGATAGGAGGAACACTAATTTTCCCAGCAGTAAGTCAGTGTGCAGTGTTCCGCCTATCACGGATGTCCTGTCATTCTCATCTCATGGACGAGGATGAGAGGACGTCCATGATAGGCGGAACACTGCACACTGACTGCTGGGAAAAAAGTGTTCCTCCTATCACGGACGAGGAGGAGGCGCGGTTTTTGTATTATTGGAATGGCGCCTTACATGGGGGGACAGAGCGGGACTGCATCGGCTGCCAGATCGTACAGGGAGGGACACAGGACCGAGGACTCAGAACCCAGAACCCAGAGCCCAGAACCGGCGGATCGGCACATTGGCACAGGTAGGCTGCAATGGGGACACGGGGGTCTGTACAGGGGACATGCAGCTGCAGATGGACATTGCTGACTCTTTTCCACTTACAGTACCTACTGCATTTTTCACCCTCGGCTTATACACGGGTCAATACTTTTTCCCATTTTTTTGTGGTGAATTAGGGGCCTCGGCTTATACTCGGGACGGCCTATACTCGAGTATATACGGTATATAATTATATAAATATTTTTTAAATCAATATTTATCCTGTGTAATGTTCTACTGATTTGATATCAGCATTGCATATATGGAAGCAACCTTTTTGTCAACAATTCTTCTGGTTATCCCATTGAATTATTTGACACCCTATACTGATGTTTTTTTAAACACTTTTTTAGGCATGCATGGCAAAATAGTAAACCTGTACTGTTATCAGCAAACCTGCACTTTATTTCAAAATATAATGCAAAGAAGCAAGCTTTGGTTTTTCATTATGTGATCTGTCCTTTAATAAGTGCATGTGACTTTTCTCTTTTCATTCAACCTTTACTTGGAAAAAAATACCACTATACTTTTTTTCATAGGTAGGCTTTAAAATCAGAATTACATAACATGCAAAACATTATAAACTATTTGAATTCATTTTATATTTTTATTTTTGTAGCTAAAAAAGTTAAATCTGCATTTTGTATGCAGAACAGACTCATTATTTACAACAAAATATTTATTTCCTTTGAGAATTAAAGTGATTTGACTATTTTGCCTTCTCTTGAGGATTGGTTTAGTATCCGTTATCTAATTGCATGTTGTGCTGGCTAGGCTACATTTTTTTAATTATGATATTTTTCAGCAGGAACAATAAATGCAGAAACAGTTTACATTCCTGGAATTGTTGACTTTCTAACCATGAGCATTTTACTGTTTTCTGTTCAAAATGTTTTTATTTTTATTTTAAAAGCATTGGATAAATTACTATTTTGTTTCTTTTGTCAGTTAGCTGTATTAGCGACATCATCATCTCTGAAAGAGAAAAATACACTTTTCCAGGAATGGCCTCCATCTCTCTAGTGATGTCAGCTCATCACACAAGGCACTTCGAGCTGTATATACCAGTAGCTGGAGACTTACCACAATAATGCTGATATCAGCTGTTATGAACTTTAGCATTGGAAATTTAGTTTTCATTGTGGTGTGTTATTGTCAGGTTAGGAGTATACAATAGATGACAGCAACCCAGAATTACTACATATGCAAACAGTTCAATAATACTGTAGATAGCACATATCATGAGCAGGGCCGTAAGCAGAGCAGGCTGGCTGGTACATGTGGTGCACCACCACAGATGTCAACAGGGCAGCAAGGACAGGACTGGTACATAGATGAAGCTACACACCCCCTAATGTGAAACGCGTTGACGTCAGGTCCGCCCAGATGCCACGCTATGGCAACATCCTCCATAGGTGCTTGTGAGCCTGCACACCGAGTGAAGGACTATGACCGTTTGGTCACGGCAACTGGAAGGAAGGAACCTGACGTGCACGTCCATGGACTTTGCCTGAATTTCTGGTGATAAGCCTCTGCATTAAGCAGCCCTGCTGGTCCCACAACACAGCGCTCCCTCAAGCAATACCTCCCTGATGGTATGAGGATCCCATGGGAGCTGAGCACATGAAAAGGAACGCACCACTTCTGAAGTATTAGACGGCACTTACCTGCCATTGGGAGTGGTAATATATTGCGGCTGCTTTCACTCTTGAACAATATCAGAATGATAGCTATTTGTGCTCACTGCTGATCAACAGTCTTTTTACTGGGGACACATTTTTAGCAGGACATTTCGTATTCTATGCAGACTATAGTTACATCTATGTACAGTGATCCACATGTCTGTCTTTGCTAATATTATACTGGCTGCTCCAGTCTGTTCAGTGCTGTAGACGGACATTACACGGGATCATCCCTGTATTAAGTCTATTCAGGACACACGTTGATCCACTATTCCCCTTCCCCGGCCCTCCTTTCCCTTTGATGGCTTGAGCCCCTGGGGGATTGATGTTAGCCTACCTGCCACACTCAGCAATTGCTGGACACTCCACTCTGGTGGATGGCTAGGCTGACACCAATTTCCCTTGCGTCCGGACGTTGTTTTTATTATTTGTTATATGTTGTCTTGTCCCCTCTTTCTGTGGCTGTTTTTGATCAGCCCACTCAGGCTCATTGGCAATCTGTACTAGGGCTAGTATTGGTTTCTAATGTTTTACCTAAATGTTCTTTATATACCGATTTAACATCATTTAAAAAAAAAGAGATTTGCAATGTGTATTGCTTTTCAGTAAGCCCCATCCTTTTCTGTCCCCCTCTGTTTGGGATACTTTTTACAATAGCTCTTTCGTTGGTTGAACGCAATCATCATCTTTTCCTGGTGCCTCCATGGCAGCATACCTGTGATAGAGCTCCGCCTCGACTCCTCCCTCAGGACTAGTGAATAGCATAAATTAAAGGCACCGTCCCTCCCCCAACATTCTCCTTTTTTTCCTCATACCTCTTGCGCTGGTGAAGAGTAGCAGATGTCCATACCTCTGCCTTCGGCAGCGTCCGCCGGGTTTAGCCTTTCCCGTGCGAAGTCCCTGTTCTTGGGTCCGCTCAATGCACTGATAAGACTGGGAACCCCTCTGTGGATCTGTGGGGTCTTTTGCAGAGTTTCCTCACAGGAACGCAGTCTGCCACTTTCCAGGATGAATCGCAGCGAGTCGCAGATGGATCAGCTCCCTCCCTTGTTGATGCAGTCTCAGGCCGGTTACTTTTTGTTTCTCTCTCTTTCCCCTCTCTTCTCTTTTCCCTTCTCTCTCTCTCTCTCTCTTCTCCCCTTCCCCCTCTCTCTTCCCTCCATATAGATTTATCTTGTGAAGTTACTTTTCTGCCCCCTTTTTGTTGCAGGAATGTCCTCAAGGACTCTGTCATGGGGGGGGCCCGCAGGAGCGCTCGTTTGTGGCGCTTACATTCGGCTGTCGGGTCCCCCCCGTGCTCGGCGTCCTCGCTGCCTGCTGGGCGCATGCGCGTTCCGGGGTAGTGTGGGGACGCCGACTGGCGAGGGCTCCGCACAGAGCCCACGGCGCCGTTAGCTACTGCGCATGCGCGTGCGCGTGCGCAGCGGCCTGACCGCCCGGCGGCCATCTTGGTTTCTGGAAAAAATTCCAGTTTTGCCCTCACTACCTTTTTTTTCAGGTAGGAGGTGGTTTGGGATTAGCCCATCCGCCCCCTTTTGTATTAAAAGGTTAGCAGCAGGGTCAGGGCTGTCAGTGCTGTTTCAGCTGTGCCCTGCGAGCCTCTTTGCTGACTGTCTCCTGGTAAGGTGTTCCCAAGTGAACTTTTAAAAAAAAAAAAAAAAAAAAGTCGTGATGATTAGGCTGTTTCTTTTTTTTTTTTGAATAAATATAAGGGAATGTACGTTGTGTGCGGTGTATTCACGGGAGGTCTTTGTAAAAAAAAAAAGAGAGAGATGGGGGGGAGGGGGGGCGGGAGGGGCACACATGTATGCGCATGGGTTATGTATGCAAGTATATGTTACATGGGTACTTATGTATACGCTTAAATCTACATAGTCCGTTTCTCTCTCTTTCTTCCCCTATCTTACTATATTTCCGCAGCTGATCCCTCTGCCCAACCGCGCTATGAGTTATTCATCTCGTAACAAAGATCCTCCTACGTCCAATAGGTATGAGACCAACTGTACGTGAGTATTAAAAAAAAAAAAAAAAAAAAAAGTGCACTGCATGAATCTAACATAGATTCTTTGCATCGTAGCCCTGCCCACTCCAAAAGCACCAAGAAGTCGTCAAGACGCAGCGACAATGATGACAGTCCAGACCGCAGGTCCCGTTCCTCTCATCATGGGTCCCGGTCCTCACGCCACGAATCAGAGAGGTCAAGATCCGGAAGACGAGACCGGTCGCCTTCCCCTAGAAGTGGCGCAAAGAAGAAGTGCTGGACATGTGGGGCTACGCCGCTACCGGGCAAACTGGTCTGCAAGGACTGCTTCAGGGACTACGCGGCCAACCGCGAGCTCGAGAGCCAGCAAGTCGTGGATCTGCTTAAGCGGACAATGAGGGACTCATTCTCCGAGCTAGCAGCCCTGGTTCCCGTTCAGCCAGTCCCACGGACGCAGGCAGGGGAGACAGATCACGAAGTCCCAGGCCCCTCGGCAGTCAGTACCCCCCCGCCGCCATCACGGCTGGCCGAGAGATTGCCACCTGAAGACCCCTCAGGGGACTCTTCAGAGGAATCAGAGCCGTCTGGATTCAGCTATGCCCTGGTCCCACCATTCATCCAAGCGGTCAAGACCGCGATCACCTGGGAGGAGGCGGAGGAACCACCTCAAAAGTCCAGGAGTTACTTCCCATTCCTCAAAAGGAGACAGATTCTCTTCCCTCTGATGGGGGAGATCACGGAAGTCATCCAAAATGAATGGTTAAGGACCGACAAGAAGCTCTCCGTGGGCCGGCTCAATAAACTTTATCCTCTACCAGAGGCTGAAACGCAGTCGCTGAACTCCATGCCGGTAGTAGACGCGGCCGTGGTGCGTTTAGCGAAGAATGTCACCCTCCCAATGGAGGATTCCGCTTCCTTTAAAGATCCTCTAGATAGACGGATCGATCTGGAGCTTAAGAGGAGCTACCTGGCCGCAGGGGCCGCCTGTAAACCGGCCATTGCCCTCACTTCTGTGTCAAATGCCATCAGAGCCTGGACAGACAACATCGAGACGGCCCTACGACAGGAGGTCCCTAGGGAAGACATAATAAAAGCCTTGGAGGAACTTAGACTGTCGGCAGACTTTGTCGGGGAAGCAGCCATTGACACCATCAGATGCTCGGCCCGGTCTATGCTCCATTCTGTGATGGCAAAGAGAGCCTTATGGCTGAAGCCCTGGACGGCTGATCTCGCCTCCAAGCAAAATTGGTGTAAAATCCCATTCGATGGCAAAGCGCTATTTGGAGACAAATTGGAGAAGGCTATCTCCAGGGTGACAGGGGGGAAATCTGGTATGCTCCCCCAGGACAAGAGGGTGCGAGGACCCAGAGGAGGTCCGTCCAGGTTCCGCCAGTCAAACGCCAGGGACTTTAGACAGTCAAGGTACTTCAGAGACAACAGAAGGCCCTGGAGAGGCACCCAAGCTTCCTTCCTGAGCAGAAAGAACAAAGCCCCTAGGACCCCTCAGGAGCAGAAGCAGTCCTTTTGACGCCGGGCTACTCCAGAGACCATCGGTGGGAGCCAGACTAAGGTCCTTTGTCCCAGTCTGGACTACCCATTGCCAAGACCCCTGGGTTTTATCAACAATCCAGTGGGGACACTTTTGGAAGTTCTCTCACACTCCACCTCCCATATCCTTCAAGAGAACCGAGATTCCGGCCTCACCGTCAAAAGCGCAGGCCCTAGTACAGTTTATAACATCCCTCCAGCTTCAGGGGGCGGCTGTACCGGTTCCCTTGTCAGAGCGCTTCACAGGCTTCTACTCTACCCTGTTCCTAGTACCCAAAAAGACAGGTGGTTGGAGGCCAGTGATAGACCTGAAGAAGCTCAATCTGTACATCAGCACCGAGAGCTTCAAGATGGAGTCCCTGCAAACAATTATCCAAGTAGTCCAACCGATGGATTGGATGATCTCGGTCGACCTGCAGGATGCCTACCTGCATGTCCCGATTCTTCCTGCATTCCAGAAGTATCTGAGGTTTGCAGTGGGCCAAACCCACCTACAGTTTCAAGCCCTACCCTTTGGGCTGTGCACCTCCCCCAGAGTGTTCACCAAGATATTGATATCCGCTCTGGCCCCCCTTCGGGAGAAGGGCCTGAGGATATACCACTACCTGGACGATATCCTCCTACTAGCCAGCAGTCCGGAGCAATTGGTACATCACCGGGACATCCTTCTACAGTCCCTAAGAAGTCTGGGATGGCTTATAAATATGGACAAGAGTCAATTAACACCAACTCGACAGATGGTCTACCTAGGCGCGATGTTCAACACTCAGGAAGGGACAGTGTCGTTACCTCCTTCGAAGGCAAGGATCATCATCCGCAGGATGCGCAAGACCATCCAGAGCCAGTATCTGACGGCATCACAATGTCTGAGTCTTATTGGCACAATGTCCTCTTGCATTCCCCTGACGCCTTGGACCCATTGGCACCTGAGATACTTTCAAACAGGTTTTTTGGCTCAGTGGAAGAGACAGCGTCTCTCACAGACAATCCTGCTGACGGGAGTAATGCGCAGGAGTCTGCGCTGGTGGACAATCCCGGGGAACCTCTCCAAGCCTCACCATCTGGGCTCTCTCTCTTGGACCACGGTCACATCCGACGCGAGCGGGCAAGGCTGGGGGGCCCATTGCGGGGAAACCAGGATTCAAGGGAGATGGTCATGTTCTACCCGGGGAGTGGTATCCAACATCTTGGAGATGAGGGCAGCCTTTTTGGCACTGACCACTCTGACATCTCAAGTCAGAGGGCGAAGGATACTCCTACGCCTGGACAACAGGGCGGCTGTCTCATATCTGCAGAGGCAGGGAGGCACGCGCAGCAGATCGCTCCTCAGGGAGGTAGAGCCGATCATGCTCTGGGCGGAGAAGAACCTCCTGGATCTCAAAGCGATGTATCTCCCGGGCAGACTAAACAAGGAAGCAGACTCGTTATCAAGAAACTTCCAAGACATCAACGAGTGGGCGCTCCATCCCCAGGTCTTCCTTCAGATCTCCAACCTGTGGGATCCCCCTCAGGTGGATCTATTTGCCACCCCGGAGAATGCAAAGCTGGACAGATTTTTCTCCCGCCTGCCACACACGCAAGCCGAGGCAGTGGATGCCCTGACGTGCCCCTGGAGGTTCGCGACAGCATATGCCTTCCCTCCCCGGCCACTAATATTCAGGTTCCTCCTGAGGGTCCTCAGGGAATCAGTACAAGTGTTGGCGGTACTCCCGTATTGGCCGAAGAGACCCTGGTTCCCTCTGGCCATGCGCCTCAGCGTGAGTCCTCCAATCAGGATCCCCCCTTTCCCTCATCTTCTGTCGCAAGGCAACCTGGTTCATCCGAACCCACAGAAACTAGATCTTCGAATCTGGAGGTTGAGAGGCGAAGGTTTGAAGCCTTAGGGTGTTCCCCAGGGGTTATTTCAACACTACTGAGGGCCAGAAAGCCGGCGACCAATGCTATCTACTCAAGAATCTGGAACAAATTCTTGTCTTGCGCCACGGATAAAGGCTTTGACCCAATCCTTCCCTCCACACCCAATATTTTGGGTTTCCTTCAGTCAGGTCTCGACCTGGGGCTCGGTCTGAGTTCTCTCAAAGTGCAGGTAGCAGCTATTTCCGCAGCCACAAATAAAAGATGGGCAGAGGATCCTCTGGTGGTCACCTTCCTCAGGGGGGTGCTAAAGATCCGCCCTCCGGCCGGGCGGCCGTTCCCTAAGTGGGATCTGTCCCTAGTCCTGGAGGTCCTATCTAGCCATCCATTTGCTCCAGTAGAACAAGTGGCAATCTGGAACCTATCACTGAAAACTGCCTTCCTGCTAGCCATCACATCTGGCCGAAGAGTTTCAGAGCTACATTCGTTAGGGATAGGGGACGACCATATCTCCTTTTTCCCAGACAGAGTGGAACTCCGTCCCCTTAGGGGCTTCACGCCCAAAGTCACTACCACAAGCCATATGGCAGAACCTTGGGCACTACCAGTATTCACAAATACGGATTCAGAGTCCTGTCACGAGCTAGACATCTCCAGAGTGCTCAGGGCTTACCTCGAAGCCACCAGTCCCTTCAGGGACTCCGAGAGACTTTTTGTGGTACCTTTCGGTAAATACAGGGGGAAGGAAGCTTCCATCAGAACTCTGGCATCTTGGGTTGTCAAGTTGATTCAGAAAGCCTACAGGGTGAAGAATATGGATCCTCCTTCCCGAGTGAATGCTCATTCTACAAGGGCAGTCTCAGCTTCCTGGGCAGCAAGGGCTAATGTTTCATTGGAGACGGTTTGCAGGGCCGCCACCTGGTCTTCTCGCCATACCTTTCTCAGGCACTACCATATCGATCCAGGAGCTCTCACTACTGTTGAGTTCGGAAGGAGGGCAGTCCAGGCTGCAATGTCCTTTTCTGATTAAAACATTTAACAAGCATTATCCCACCCTTGTCAGCTAGTTATTTATCACAGGTATGCTGCCATGGAGGCACCAGGAAAACGGAAAATTGTATCATACTTACCGTAATTTTCCTTTCCTGGTGCCTATCCATGGCAGCATACGCTCCCACCCTCGGTATGCTATATTACAGAGAATGTTGGGGGAGGGACGGTGCCTTTAATTTATGCTATTCACTAGTCCTGAGGGAGGAGTCGAGGCGGAGCTCTATCACAGGTATGCTGCCATGGATAGGCACCAGGAAAGGAAAATTACGGTAAGTATGATACAATTTTCCGTTTTCAGGTATATACTGATTACATGGCAATCAAGCCTCTCACTTTTTATATAGATGGAGCAAGGCAGAGGAGGCCAGGATGTAGCAGAGAGTCTGATAACACAGGAAGACCAGGCGGAAGCATAGTCTAGAGCCCAGAGCTGGTCAATCACTGTTGCTTCCTGATAAAGGTTGTCTCATGTGAGTTTTGATCAGCCTTAAAGGGCCAGTCCAAGTCTTAATACTGACTCCTATGTGCAGCTTACCTGCCCCCTTTGAGGTTAAGCAATTTAAAAAACAGTAAATATAATTCTAGATTCAAAAGGGGTGGAAAGCCCTGATTCACTTTGTAGCTTTATCTTTCTCAATCACAGTCACATCTTAGGACTATCCTTACAAGTGCAAACAAATAAAAAGATAGTGCGGTGCTAAAAATTCAATCAACTAGTCAATGATCAAATATAATGATTGTAACACCGCCCAAAAAAAAACTGTTCATAAAAAGGAAAATCACACTCGCTGAATGTTAAAACATATATGTGCTATAAAAAACAATACCCATATGAGCAGATTTCAAATAAACCAAAGTTCCTCCTCTGTGCTCCATATAAAAGAACACCGCTGGTAAAGGAATAAGTATATGATAGCTAACCAAGAAGAAGATCCACACCCATTTTGTATAGTAAAATGCTTACCAGAGAAAAATGACCACTGGAATACATGTGGTCAAACAGGACATAGGGAATTAAGGTCTCCCTCAGACATTAGCTGGCTCCATCTGCTCGCACTATTACAAAAGTGGCTTTGTTTCTGATCTGATCACTGTTTCATCATGGTCTGTTCTCTGTATAGCTGGGTCTGTTCATTCACTACCTGGTGAAACTTCAGACTTTAAAAATAAAATATGAAATATCAATACTTGTGGCCACTGTGCCTTTAAGTGAACACCCAAACCATGTGACTAATATATTTGGGTTGAAAATATATTTATTGATAGTTTAACAAAGTACATGGAACAACGTATAAAGGTACAGTCTGGAGACAGTCACAAGTAAACATGTCTGATGAGTCAGCCAAATGGCTATCACCTACAGCTTAACTCTTAATTGTTATGCAGTATAATATTAACATCAACGACCGCTACTTGGTGCAAGAAGTGATTTTGGCTAGAAGAGCCTCGTTGTTCATAATAAAATTGTATACATAAATTTAAAAGATTAATATATATAAAAAGAAAAGACAAGGGGGAAGAAGGGGAAGAAAAGGAAGAGAAAGAAAAGAAGAAGAAATAGAAAGAAGGTAAGTAAGAAGTCGCAGAAGAGCATATAATGTGCTAAAGCTGTCCAGAAGAGTCTGTAGCCATTTCAGGCAGTCATACGCAGCCAGTGCTTGGTTGGCTTAAATTCAGTGGGAAATCCACCTGCCCCTAAACCACCTAATTTGTGACATGCCCAGCAGGTGGAAGTCGACTTTGTCAATGAATAGATAATGATGTTGCACTGTTTAAAATGTAGATAACAGGATGCACAAAAGTGCGGTAATAGATAAAAAAAAATACCATTCACAGTGTATTAATAATAATAATAATAATAAAGCATATAGCATAAAACATCAATTAATCAAGTAAACAAAACAAAGTGACAAAGGTCCATGTGCAAAGTCAAACAAAAGTGAAGAGTCAGACGATGTGATCCAGAAAAAAAAGTCAGACAGTTTGAAAAAAATATATTGCATACAAAGTAAATCCCTCCACCATAAATGGCGAATGGCCAGTGCTGAAAAAATCTTCTGTGATGACACCTGTGTATCTGCAAGCCTCTCACCTTACTGCCGTAAGGAATACAGCATGAATCAATCACAGGTGGTAGTATTTAGTGGTTCCCTCTTGGTTTGATAACTTAATCCTTTTCGAATGGTCTCAATATGCAGGGTTTAAGCACAAAAAGAAAAAAGCCCATAGCGTAATTCCATTAAAGGAAGGGGAGGTGGATGTGGCATACAAAAGTAGTTACACTCACTTTTTAGAATGTGAATATAGGCAACAATCCATAAGCGCCAAGCTCCTTTGCTTCCATGCAATCTTGGTAGCACCTATTGTCCAGAATCCTTTAATACATGTCTCGGTGTGTGGGGTTTAAACATGGGAAAGAAAGATGCCCATAGCCTGATCCCGTTTTTAAAAGACAATTTATTGTAATAGCAACAAAGTAGACAAACTCATGTTTAAGTAAACAAGGAACCTGCAACAAACCACGAGCGCCACACTCGTATCCTTCCATCAGATGTTTATAATACCTATTGCTCCAATCCCGACGCGTATTGTCACATCATGTGACTTCATCAGGGGTGAACATTAGGTAAACGTTCTGTCCTTAAATAGTGTGTTCAATTAGATAGACGCCGGCCATTTTCCCGTGGCTCGTCATTGAAATGAATAGCGTCAGCCATTTTGCTTTGGTCTCCTAAAGGATCCCATTATAGCAGCCATTTTCTGTTGGTTCGTGGCACATATTAATATTGCGGTAGCACGGACATGACTAATCGCAAGGCGAACTCACACGAAACTGGGAAAATATAGTACCAAAACAGGCACATTAATCTGGGCAAGTGGATAATAAGGGACAATAAAAAGGGGGTTAAAATCTAAAAAAATAATTAAAAAATATATAAAGACGTTTAAACAGTGGCCATCCAAAATGTATACATAAACAACGGGAAAGGGACAATGAATGAATAATATGTAGATCTATGGAAACAAACCGCCTAATATAAATTTGTATAAAAAGGAGCCACAGGAATATCAAAAGTGACACAAGGATAATAAACAAATAGCTAAAAAGGCCAATAGCCTACAAGTGCACTTGTAGGGCAAAGTGGATTGTCCTTTTTGAAATAAGCCCCAGTGTGTCAACATGTGCTAGCTCCCATCATGGGGGATCAATGGACATGTTTTTTCGGGGGTGCAACCCCTTCCTCTCACCTACTTTAGTTTGATATCCTATGATGGGAGATAGCACATGTTGACACACTGTGTGTTTTGTGGCTTTAGCCAAATAGATGTAGGGAAAAGACACACAATTTAGGCATGGGATCATGAGGGAAATCCAAATGTTGAGTCCCAATTTGTGTGCATCTTGTGTGCATCAAAATGTGGCTTTTAGAGGGGTGAGATCACCCCATCTGATGAAGGCAAGATCAACACAGTTTTGACGTACTAATGTCTCATATGGCCTTCACTTTAGCAAAGTCGAACTTCATAAGTTCCTGAGTTGGGGATGTGTATGTAATGTTTTTAAACATGCAAATTTATGTCAAACATACATGTTATACACCAATATGTTGGTTTGTTCCAAAACTGTTTATAACGCACATCTGAATGTGCTTGGAGTAAAATTTTTATACTCAACAATATGGGGCTTCTTATTTCATTGCTCAATACCAGTTTATTTGTCAAGTTGGTGTAGTTACAGTGACAATGGGGGTTATTTACTAAAGGCAAATCCAATTTGCACTTTCAAGTGCACTTGTAGTGAAAAGTGGATTTGCCTTTAGTAAATAACCCCCACTGTGCTGTAAAATGTGGTAAATTTAGGCCATTTTAGGGACTCCAAGCAATTAATTCATGGAGTTGAAAAGGATGATATTTTTATCATGAATGCATTATATACATTAACAAGAACATTGTGTGTGTGTAGCAGACCCACAACATAATAGCTATCTGAAGAAGAGATTGTCACCTCATATCAAATAAGTTATGTTTGCACTATTGAAGAAAATGCCAAAAATTAAATGGCCACTTGAGAACCTAGGAGACAGATAAGAAACACAAACAGTAATTTAAATGAAATATGAGTTTAATTAAAAATAAAAAAAATTATAAACATCTGCAAGATTTTGTTGTAAATCAATTGCCCCCCTATCAACAAAGTAATCAACATAGTTTTGCCTGGCTTCGCAGGCACTTTGGGGGGGGCAAGCCAGGACGGCCACTTTCGAGCACCATAATTGATGTAGGTTCTTCTGAAAAGTCGCAACTAAGGCCAGATAGCTGGCTGCATTCTTTATAAGGTAGATGTGCAGAATGCAGCAGCTCAACACAATGTCATTAAGTTTGTACTCAGCCAGGTTGATGAACGTAAGGAAAAGCCTGAACAAGGCTAGCCATTATGCCAAAGGCATTCTCAACTACTCTTCTGGCACGGGCCAGCCGGTAATTAAAAATCCTCTGCTCTGGGGTCATGTTCCTCATGGGGAATGGCCACATCAGATGTTCCCCCAGAGCAAAGGCCTCATCCGCCACGAACACGAATTGAGGCCCGCAACATTGTCCTCCGAAGGTGGCAACCCCAAGGTGCCGTTTTGTAGATGCTGGTAAAACTCAGTCTGGGCGATCACTCCTCCATCAGAGTTACGGCCGTTCTTCCCTACGTATTGGTGGACGTCACCGCCGCCAACATCACTATACTACTAAACCCCTTATAGTTAAAGTAGTATGACCCCGAGTTGGGTGGTCGGACGATCCTGCTTCCTATTGATAGAACCACCACAATTAGGAAATTCCCACTGGTGGAGAAGCTGGGAAGCCACAGTCTGAAATTCCTGTGGGTTGGAAGGAAACTGGAGTCAAACAAGAACAAATATACTACTTTTGCACATAAAATTGCAAGCAGATTAGACACAAACATTCTTGGCCAACATAAGTATAAAATTTATTGAAATTTGTATTTAAAGACAAAAGTATAAGGTCCTCTGGTGGCCCATTGTAAAAAAAATTATGGTGGGGGTGGGTAGATGTTTTGGACATCTAGATGTTTTGGACAGGTAACCCTGTCCACTTCATTGAGAGCTGAATGCATAAATAATGTGTGTTACTTTGGCCAGCCCCTCCTTACTTACACTATTGGCAGCCCACTGGACAGGTAAGAAGTGTCATAATCCAAAAATATGAATACACACTGTCCAAATTGAAGCACATTTTTACATTCTGCAATTTCCTATCAAGACAATAGGAGAAAAAAACTTTAACCACTTGCCGACCGCTGCATGCTGATATACGTCGGCACAATAGAGAAGGAGGTAGCAGGCGCATGTGAGCCCACCACGTACAGCATGACTGTGCCCGCAGGACCGGTGGACTAAATGTCTGGCATTCATGTCATGGAGCCTCAGAACGGGGAAGTGCCTATGTAAACAAGGCACTTTCTGGCTAGTGTCATGACAGAGATCACGGCTCCCTTTCATCGGGAGCGGTGATCTATGTCATGTGACTTGAAGCCAATCCCCCACAGTTAGAATCACTCCCTAGGACATACTTAACCCCTTCATCGCCCCCTAGTGGTTAACCCCATCCCTGCCCGTGTCATTTACACAGTAATCAATGCATTTTTATAGCACTGATCGCTGTATAAATGACAATGGTCCCAAAATAGTGTCCAAATTGTCTGATGTGTCCGCCATAATGTCGCAGTCCTGATAAAAATTGCAGATCGCCTCCATTACTAATAAAAAAAAATGCCATAAAACTAGCCCCTATTTTGTAGACGCTATAATTTTTGAGCAAACCAATCAATATACGCTTAATGTGATTTTTTTTTTAACACCACTGAAACATCAGCCCCACCAATGTTCCCCCTTTCTCCTCTGCCCATGACTATATCCCCTGCACATCTGTCCCACCTCTGTTCCCCCTGCTCTTCTGCCCCACCACTGTAACCCCCTGCTCATGTGTTCCACCGATGTACCTCCTTTCTCCTCTGCACATCTGCCCCACCTCTGTACCCCCTGCTCCTCTGCCCCACCGCTGTAAACCCCTGCTCATTTGTCCCACCAATGCACCTCCTTTCTCCTCTGCCCCAACACTGAACCCCCCCATGCTCATCTGTCCCACCACTGTAACCCCTTGCTCATCTGCCCCATCACTGTGCCCCCTGCTTTTCTGTCCCACTGCTGAACCTCCTTCTTATCCCTCCCACCACTGTACCTCCTGCCCCCTTGCTCTTCTGTCCCATCACTAACTCCTCTGTCCCACCATAAGACATCTCTACTTGTCCTGGCACTCATCCTGCTGATTCCCCCTCTTGCAACCAGCACATGTGCAGCAGTATGTGCATGTGCTTGTATTTTGTATCACATACAAGCATATGTAATTTATGAGCAATGATGAGCTCAAGTCAGGGGCATTTTCTTAAAGCAGTGGGCCTGTGTGCAGGATAAGTTGGGAACCCGCAGCTGAGAAAAAGTGGTTGGGTGTGATTTTCATTGCGCTAAATACTGGCTGTGGCTTAAAGAGACAAAGAGTGCAGGGGTTCACTAGTAAGTGATGCAAAGGTTCAGGAATAATTTCAACAAAGTTCCCAGAAGCTCAGGGTTGTCGGGAAGAGGCCCTTGTCCCCATCAACATGCTGGGGGCATGTGGCCTGGTATGGTTCAGGAGGGGGAGCGCTCGCTCGTCCCCTCCGTTTCCTGACCTGCCAGGCTGCATGCTCAAATAAGGGTTTGGTATGGATTTTTTTATTTTTATTTTTTCCTGGCAATTTCTTTTTTTACATTCAGCTGTCAGCGGGAACCCTGCTGACAGCTAATGACTCATTGATGAATAGGACGTAGCGGCCAGCTTCTCTGCCCCCTCCTTTAGCAACCAGCTATATACAGTCTGTTTAACCCTTTTGCTGCCAGATCCTGTGCTCTATTTTTACCCTCAGGTGGCCAGACCATTTTTTGCAATTTCTCCTTTGTAAAAGACCCCCCCCCCCCAACCATATATTTTCTGAAAGCACATGACCAGTAGAATAAAAAGAAGGTGCTACTAATTTCTTAAGTCCCACAATATTTGCGCAAATGTTTATCAAAACAATATTTTACAAAACATCCACTAAAATCATGATTAGCAGATAAATACACAGCAAATTTTACAAAATTCCAACTAAATATAAAAGCTTAACCTGTATTGAGTTAATAAATAACAAATATTTGTAATTTTTACATTGCGCCTTTTTGCAAAATGGTGAAAATAGAACGTACGCAAAAATATAAATAACGGAAAATTGAATACTTACCTTCCGTAATTTTCCTTTCCTGGTGCCTACCCATGGCAGCATACCAATGGTTGGTTTCCCCGCCCCCAACCAACCCACAGGACCACTTCAAACTCTAGAAATAGGAGAGTTGAACCCCCCTGTCAGTATTCTTGTAACTAGCCTCCAAACCTCTTAAGGATTTATTGAAGGGAGGGTGTATGCTGCCATGGGTAGGCACCAGGAAAGGAAAATTACGGAAGGTAAGTATTCAATTTTCCATTTTCCTGGTGCCTCCATGGCAGCATACCAATGGTTAATAACTCGCTTACAGGGAGGGTACTGCAATAATAATTTTAATAACAACTACAGTACAGAAAGTTGCAAGGTTTTTTTTCCCAAAATCTCGGGAAGTGAGAGCTGCTGGATCCACACTATAGTGGGACATGAAAGTGCTGAATGATGACCAGCTGGCCGCCCGACAGATCGTTTCTGGGGAGACCCATGCCAAAGCTGCCCAAGAGGCCGCCATCCCTCTTGTCGAATGTGCATTGACCGCGTTTGGAGCAGGGAGACCACTAGCCCGGTATGCCCTTTGTATTAACTTCACAATCCAGCTTGCCAGGGTTGTCTTTGATGCCGCTTTCCCCTTCTTTGCGCCTTTGCTGATGATAAACAGCCTTTGATCTTTCCGAAGCTGTTGTGTTAACAGCAAGTAGTGTTTCAGGGATCTGGCTACGTCTAGCTCATGAAGCCTTGTGGAGGATGGTTCCTCCTCGAAAGCTGGTAGAACCCATTCGTGACTGAGGTGATAGATTGAAGGCACCTTCGGGACGAACTGATGGATGGGTTGCAAGACCACCCTATCCGGAAAAAGGTGGTGTAAGGCTCTTGAGCCCCTAGGGCTTGGATCTCCGATATCCTGCGCCCCGAAGTGATGGCGATTAGGAATACCGTCTTCATGGTGATATCCTCCAGGGAGCATTCTTCCGTGGGGGCGAAAGGAGGATTTGATAAAACATTGAGTACTATTGTTAGGTCCCATTTTGGATACAGCGTGTTTCTGGGGGGCCGAAGCCTTAGTACTGCTTTTAAGAAGCGTTCCACCAAAGGGTGCAGCGCCCAGCGTGTGTCTGTCAGAGCTGAAAGGGCTGAGACTTGAACTTTTAAGGTGTTTAGACCTAGACCTAAATCTAAACCGGCCTGCAGAAACAGGAGAATATTCTGTACCCCCGGCTCCAGGGGGTCAAACTGATTAGCTTCCGCCATTTCTGTGAATTTCCTCCATATTCTATAGTATGTGGAGTTGGTGGTAGCTTTTCTAGCCTGCAACAGTGTTTGGACAACATTGGGTGCACACCCTAGCTTGTCCAGCCTTTCCCGCTCAATTTCCATACCCTCAGATCCAGGATTTCTGGGTGTTGGTGAGAGAGGTCGCCCTGTGACAGCAGGTTGTTCCTGTAAGGAAGACGGAGTGGCTTGCACATGGCCAATTTGACTAGCAGCGCGAACCATGGTCTTTTGGGCCAGTATGGGATTACTGCCAGCATTGTGACTTTCTCTGACGTCAGCCTCTGGAGGAACCTCAATATCAGGGGGGTTGGCGGGAACGCATACCCCTTCCGGAAGTCCCAAGGTTGAATCAGGGCGTCCACCCCCGCTGTTCCTAGTGATGGGAACCTTGAGAAAAAACGGGGTGTTTTCGCATTGAGGGGAGAGGCGAAGAGATCTATTTGGGGAGTGCCCCACTGTTGGCATATCCACCAGAAAGCTTCCTGACTGAGAGACCACTCGTTGTTGTCGACAAAAGTTCTTGACAACTGATCTGCTAGCTGGTTCTCGGGCCCTGGGATGTAAGAAGCCCGTAGATCGACTAGGTTCTTCTCGGCCCAGTTCAGGATGGGTGTCACTTCGCTGAGAAGGGACTTGCTGTGTGTTCCCCCCTGGTTTTGAACGTAGGCTACCGCCGCCTTGTTGTCCATCCGTAGGAGTATGGATTTTCCTCTGAGATAGGGGGCCAGGTTCTGTAATGCCATCCATGCCGCCCTCACTTCTAAAATGTTGGACACAACATTGACTGGGTTGAATTGCCACCTTCCTTGAACTAGTTGACTCTGCACGTGTGCTCCCCAACCCACTTGACTTGCATCCGATGTCAGGATGGTCCATGGGATGGGCCCTAGAGAGCAGTGTACTTGAAGATTGGCTGTTCTCGTCCACCACCAAAGACTGGACTTCATGGAGGGGGTAATCCATATACTCTGATCTAGGCGGTCCTTTCGCCACTGTGATAGGAACCCTATTTGGAATCCCCGCAGATGCCATCTGGCCCACTTGACCATGGTGATACAGGAGGATAGGGACCCCAGCAGGCTCAGGCAATCTGATGCAGGTATACGATGGCTTGCTAGCATCCTTTTCACCTTGGCTATTAGAGCCGGCATTTTCCCTGATGGTAGTGATACCGCACTTTCGGGGGTGTTGAAGAAAGCCCCTAAATATACCATCCTCTGGGTGGGAATCAGCTGACTTTTGGAGTGGTTCACCAGCCATCCAAACTTGCCTAATGTGTTCAGAACCTTCTGCACATGTTCTTCCAGGTTCTCTCTGTGTTGGGACAATATTAGTATATCATCCAAGTAGTGCAACACTCGGATCCCCTCTTCCCGTAGGGGAGCTAGAATCGCCACCAAAACCTTGGTAAAAGTCCTCGGAGCTGTCGAGATCCCAAAGGGGAGACATCGGAACTGGAGGCGTACGTCCCCTATTTTGAAACGCAGAAAAGGTTGAAATTGCTTCTGGACCGGAATGTGGAGATAGGCATCTTGAAGATCTATAGAAGCCATCCAATCCCCCGGCTGAACTGACAGAATCACAGTGTTTATTGATTCCATTTTGAAATGTTCTATCTGGATGTATTTGTTTCATTTTTTGAGATCCAGTACCGGTCTCCAACCGCCTGATTTTTTGGGGACCAGGAAGATTGGGGAATAGAACCCCAAGTGTTCCTCCGAAGCTGGGACTGGTACCACGGCTTGCTGAAGCACCAAAGCTTGCACATATTGCCGAAGAGCTTCCCTTTTTTCTGTGGAGGTCGGAATTTTGGTGGGTTGAAAAGATAGGCGTGGGGGGTGTCTTTTGAACCTCCAATGATGACCCCGCTGGACCGTGGATACGGCCCACTGATCTGTGCAGTTTTCCACCGAAACTTGGGCGAATGCTCCAAGTCGAGCACCTACATGCCCTATCTGGGTGGGCAGAGTGTCAAAAGGACTTCTGGCCCTCGGTCATGGAAGTTGAGGCTTTGGGTTTTCCCGACTTCAGGAAGGTTGCCTGTGACCCCTTCCAGCCTCTCCTATACTCCTTGCCTGGGCGGTAGGATCTGGAATCTTTGGTTCTCTGATTCGTCGGGCGCGACACAAACCTCTTTCTCCTGCTTCTGTCTTGGGGAATTAAGCCACTCTTCCCCCCCGTGACCCGGGTGATTGCTGCATCCATCTTGTCGCCAAATAATGCTTTCCCATTGTATGGGATACGGCACCATGATTGTTTAGAGGTAGGGTCGGCTGCCCATGGTTTAAGCCACAATGCCCTTCTGGCCGTAATAGAATATAACATGGCCCTGGAGGAACACTTTATAATGTCAATGGCGGCCTCCGCCATGAAGTCTGAGGCCAATTTCAGCTCATCTAGCGCCTTAATGATTTCTTCCACATCCACACCTTGTCTGAGGGCTGTTTCAATGTTGTCTGACCATACTCTTGTGGCCCTGGAAATAGAGGTTAGGGCGACTGCTGGTTTGCATGCCCCCCCCCCCCCGTTGCCTGATAGGATTTTTTCAGGTCTGAATCTATTCTTCGATCCAGGACGTCCTTAAAGGAGACGGCGTCTTCCAAAGGAAGTGTTGTATTCCTGGCTAATCTCATAATTGAGGCGTCTACCATCGGGACAGCATCAAACAACTGTGCATCTGCTTCTGAAAAGGGGTACAATTTTGTAAAATGGTTATAGGCCAATGGCCTTTTATCTACCTTCTGCCATTCGTCTGTTATTACCTCCTTGATCTCCTCCATCAGGGGGAAGGTTGACAATTTTCTTTTCAGGTGTGGAAAATATTTTTTGGATTTGGCCGGAGGCTCTGGGTCCTCCTCCCACTGGATTGCATCTTTTACAGCATTAATAAAGGGTTCCACTAGAGCGAAATCAAAAGATGATGGGTTTTCCTCCACCGATTCGGTTTCCTCCTCAGATAGTGCTTCAGGGTCTTGGTGTGGGATGGGGGTAATCACTGAATCACCTGAAGATGGAGCCGCCTGGTCTTGACTTACCGCGAGCTCGCGGATAGAATCCTTTATTAGCTGTTTAATGGAATCCATGGATTCCTGTTTGTCTTTTTCTTTGTCTCCTGCGGCTTCTCTGAGGCATTGGGCACATACTAATTTGTCTGGGAGGGCTTGTTTTCCACATACCCAGCAGGCTTTCTGACCTGGATACCCTGACCTTTGTGCCGAGACATGTCTATCTGTAGAATGTCGGGGTGACCTCTGGCCACTGCGAGAGGCATGCGCTGACGAGGAGTGGGAGTGACCCGAACTTCTATGCCCCCTCGACCTCCTATCTTGGGACCCCCTGTGGGATGACCGGCGTGATGATCTGTGATGCGGGCTGAGTAAGAGAGAGGAAAAGAGGAGAAGAGAAGAAAGAGGGAGAGAGGAAAAAAAAAAAGGAAAGTTTTTTTAGTCCCGTTTATTAAAAAAAAAGTGCTCTTTTAAAAACCTCACCTGATTGTTGCAGCCCTTACCTAGTGGTATGTTGAGGATCTTTTTGATGCGGTGTTAGATTGCTATGGGCAGCTAAAAAGGTAGCAGAGGTACTTAGTTGGACTAATGTGAAGTACAAAACTAATACATCAATATGTCAAAAAATACTTCCCAAATATAGATCATAGGAAAAACAAGGGGAAAATGACCCCTTCCAGTACCTTGGCTTGGTTCCATATCCAGGGAAGAAAACAGGCTGGACAGCAGAAGAGAGAGAGAGAGCGCTTGAGGTGTGTACTCCTATGTAGCTGACACCATACTGAAGCTTTGCTCTCCTTTTATACTGAGAGCGCTTAGGGAGTACCAAGATGGCCGCCAGAGGTCTCAGAGTGGCTATTGCGCATGCGCCGTCGACGTCACGGCGCGGCTCCGCCTTCCGCTGAGAAAACAGAGCGGAACGGCGCGCGCGAATCGCCGCACACCAGGGAGACGCTGAGGAGGGGAGGATGCTTTCCCCAATGCTGCCATAACTTGCCCCAGGGGAACTGTATGTAGGCATGCCTCTGCGTGCTACAATGTGGGGGTATATAGAGGAGAAAGACAAGCGGCTCCTGTTGATCCCCAACCCTAAAAAGATCCACAGAAAAACGGGTTTCCCATACTTATCTGGTGCCTTTAGCAACCCAAGCCATGGGACTCCATGCTGCAGGAGAGCATTAACCTGCAATGGTTGCACCATAGAGCGGTGAGGAAGGGCTGGCCGTGATCCTGCAGGTATGAGGACAGAGAAAAGAATACTGACAGGGGGGTTCAACTCTCCTATTTCTAGAGTTTGAAGTGGTCCTGTGGGTTGGTTGGGGGCGGGGCAACCAACCATTGGTATGCTGCCATGGAGGCACCAGGAAATCCAAATTTCTCTAACAATTTGAAGGTTTTCATTTTTCCCTTTACAGATTTCAGAATTTGTGAAGGACCTCCAAAACCATATATTTTCTTAAAGAATATGATCTCTAGAATAAAAATAAGGTGCTACTGATAGTTTAGACCCCGCGGTATTTGCGCAAATGTTTATCAAACCAATATATTTGCAAGAAATACACTAAAAACATTATTAGCAGATAAAAACACAGCTAATTTTACAAAATTCCTGCTAAAACCCTACTAAATATAAAAGCTTAACCTTTATGGAGTTAATAAATAACAAATATTTGTAAATTTTAAATTTCGCCTTTTTGCAATTTTGCAAAATGGTGAAAATCGAACGTACTCAAAGATTTCTCCAACAATCTGGAGATTTTCTTTTTTCACTTACAGCTTTCAGAATTTATAAAAGTCCCCACAAACCATACATTTTCTGAAAGCACATGGCCAGTATAATAAAAAGAAGGTGCTACTGATTTTTAAGGCCCCACAATATTTGCGCAAATGTTTATCAAATTCAATATTTTCTCAAAAAATATACTAAAATCATTAATGGTGTACATAAATACAACATAACACAATTCCTGCTAAATTGCTACTAAAGCATCGTTCACATATGGCATACTAAACTGTACGCCCATGGAGGGCCATGGTGGGGTCATGTTTACCCGCACATGAATGCGCAGGTGTTCCGTACAGGCAGTCCGATTTATGTCAATTGTGATTACAATGGCTGTATAGGCCTAGCTGCTGTTCCCATTCTGACATCCGTGTGGGTGTGGATACATGACCCCAAACGCAGACAGTGTGAGCTCAGTGACATGCATGCAGACCTACGTGGATGTAAAATTGGGAGTAATGGCTCTGTTCATGCAGGTGTTACATCCCAAATTACATCAATGGGACTGCCTGCATAGAGATGCACGGAACACCTGTGCGTCCCCGTAAAGGTACGATGTGTATGCCCTGTGTGAACAAGGCCTTATGCCCCTCTCACACAAGCACACCGATTGGGTCTGCCTGTCCGTTTTTCAGGCAGGCCCAATCGGACCACCCATTGTTCTCTATTGAGAGGCTGATGTAAATGGACATGTGTCTGTTTACACCCACCTGCATCCGATCAAGGCCAGCGGAGTGGACACGGACCTGTCATCCGCCTTCTCAACAGGGATCAGCAGACAGATCCCCTGCTGAGCAGACAGTTATGCTTGACAGAGTCCGCTCCATGTGAAAGGGGTCTTACCAGGTACCAGGAGCGGCCAGTCCATTAGGGGCACAGGGGCGTTTGTATGATTTTTTTTCAAGCCGCATGATTAGAGCCCGAGGCTCTAATTGGCTTGAAAAGGGTTGGGCTCATTGCGCAGAGCATTGCACCCCGAACCCACCCACTTGTGACAATAGTGACGTAACCGTCACCTTGGGGGTGTGAGTGCGGGGGGGGGGGGGACTGTCACCATGGAGGGGTCAATGCGGGCGGACCTGGGGGGTCTTACTATGTTTGTGTTTTGTATTTTATTTTACTTTTGATAGGTTTTTTTTTGGGGGGGGGGGGTTCTTTGTTGAGATATCAGAGCTCTAAACAGACCCCCATATCTCTTTTTTTTTTTTGAGACAGAGAAAGGGACTGAAGATCGTCCCTTTCTCTGTAGCACTTTACATGAATGAATGGAATACAGATTCCATTTATTCATTCATGAAATTACAGTCTGATACATTACTACACTTACGGTTACAATGATCAGCTGTCAGTGGATATAGCAGTGATCGCATGTATACACATGTATACCAAGCCACAACTTCACCCCCCCACACCACTCCCCCCATCATGATCCCCAGCCTGACAAATCATAGGAGATCTGTGCAGGGAGAAGATGCAGGCGGTGGGAGGGAAGGAGGGATGCCACTCAGAGCGGCCATGGATTGGGGGTGCAGAGGCAGCATGGGGGGTGATCAGAGGTATTGGGGGACACATCTGGACCCCCCCAAGCCCCATGCAGCATCTAAAGCCAGCGGGAGCGGCAAAGGAGGGATGCCGGCTAATGATGGTGGCTGCGGGGAGCGGGTTTGCTGGGGGGGTTTGGATCGGATGTAGGGGGGCTAATTGGTGCTGGGGGGAGAAGAAGGGGGTAAAGGGGATAAGAGAGGAGAGTCGGGGGAGTAGTTATAACTGAAGGGTTAGCCGCGGGAGGTGGAGAGGCAGGGGACAGGGAGACGGCAGCTTGGGTGGGGGGGTGGTCACATTAGGGGTTAATAACTCTGATCAGCGGGTTGTAATTCGCTGATCAGCATTATAAAATTGTTCAGCAAAGTCTGCTGAACAATTCTGATATAAGATTATGGTTATTAAAGTGACCATAAGCTTATAGGAGAGGGAGCTATGAGGTCAGTACGGACTCGGCCACCTGCGAGCACTTTTTAGGTCCGTATGGCCTATGGACCTGGCAGTGAAAGTGTTAATGAGGGGGAAAAAAGAGTTGAAAAACGAATGTCAGCGGTCTGGTAAGATTTTCTTAAAGGAAGAAAAATAGGGTTTTCTTCCGTCTTGAAAAACTGAGCTTAGCGGAGACGGATGTCAGCGGATGGTCATCTCCTAACGTTCACTAGCCCATAGAGATACATGTATGTTCGTTTTTTAATATGTCAACGGATGGAGAAAAAATGGACGTACAGTATGCCCGTGTGAAAGGACCCTAATGCCCCATACACACGGTCGGATTTTCCGATGACTATTTCTGACTATTTCTGATCATTTCCGTCGGAATTTGTCCGAAGCTGGTGTTGCGTACACACGGTCGGACAACTTTGTCGGAATTTCCGGTCTTCAAAAACGCAGTGATGTAAGCCGTGTTCCAGGAGACTATAAAAGGGAAGTTCAGCACCACGTCCGGCACCTGTTGGGCTCCTTCTGCTGATTCCATGTTTTTTTTTTTTCCATAACGTTTTTATTGAGAAAATGGTAAAATAAACAGGTATAAAGAACTTTTACATACAATGCAAGTGAACATGCATGTGCAGGTACAATGGGATCTCAAGGATTATTACAAACATCATATAAGTATGACCTTGGGTTCAGTGGTCCCTTCAGTTGGGTCTTGTAACATATCCAGTTGCGGTAATATTCAGTGAAGGCAAGGTTGGAGTAGGGGATAAGAAAGGGGGTGTGTGGAACCTAAGTAGACTTGGGTACTTCAGTGCAAGTGGAAGAGGAGTTGCGCCAGTGGGGCCATCTTCAACGGGCCCCCCTCTGGCGCTATCGGGGTTTTGACCTTATACGGGCTGTGGTCAGGAGATCTCCTACACAATGTGGTTCGGGCAGACCGAAAAGAGCCAAGCTATTTCCGGTCTTCTGGGGAATGCTGATTCCATGTTTATCGCGTGTTAGTAGAAGTTTCGTTACATTCGATTCGCGCTTTTCAGTTTTCAGACTCAGATCGTTACTGCTCTTCAGTTTGTGCTTGTCGTGCGTATCTGTTTATCGGTGCGTGTAGTCAGTTCGCATTTGTTGGTCATTGCGGCCTATATCTTGATATAGGACGCTTTGATTTTCACTGCTTATTGTCTTCTCGTTTCTGGTATTAATTTAGTTCTTTCAGGCCTTGCTGTTTATCTGTACTTTCTGTTTGTCCTTTCTGACCAGCCGACCGTTTGTGAGCTATGTTTCGTGTACGTACTCGTCGTAGAGTTCGTGCTGTGCAGGGGCTTGGTGTCGGGCTTTTAGCTTTGACCCAAGACCAGTCCATGAACAGGGCGAGGAGGAGTTCATGGACCAAGAATTGGTTGCTTCAGCGTGACCAATTCTCGCACATGTCTTTTCTTCGTGAGATCCGGGAGAATAATCCTGATGATTTCAGGAACTTTCTCAGGATGACGGACCCCGTTTTTCACCGTCTGTTGGCTTTGCTTACCCCTTTTATCAGCAGGCAGGATACCTGCGTGAGGCAAGCCATCACTCCGGAGCAGAGGCTTGTTGCCACATTGAGATACTTGGCGACAGGGAGAAGCCTTCAGGATCTGAAGTTCTCCACAGGTATCTCTCCCCAGGCTCTGGGAATCTTTATTCCAGAGACCTGTTCTGCTATTATCCAGGTCCTGCAGGAGGACTATATTAAGGTAACATTTCTCCTTTACTATTCACTTCTATGTATGCTCTGTTTGCTAATATCTTGTAGCTTTAATATGCTGTGCCCCTTTTGTCCTTCATGCATTTTTGCCTTCACTTACCTCCCCAGCATGCTCTTCTGGGCCAATATACACCTATGGCCTAGTCACTTAAGCAATTTATTTTGTCTGCTCCATAGTATTGGTTTCCCCCAAACACCCCCTAAAATATGCACAAATGTTTTCTGTATGTTTTACTTCATGCAGAGTCCCCTTTTTTTTTTTTTTTGGTGTGCCAAACTCATTAGGAACCCCCCTCCCCCAACTGCTCTGTCAGATGATACCAATCCTCTATCTGCTGGCTTTGCCAAGCTCAATACACACTATATACCTACCTCTTTATAGTGGTCATGTTTAGGGATGAATTCAGCAAAGCACGTAGTGCAAGGGGCTGGCTCAATACTTTTAAATGTTTTTTTTTTGTTTTTTGGGGTTTTCCTCCTATTATTAGCTTGATAGGTAATTGCAGAATGTCAAAATGTGCTTCCTTTTATGTTTTTTTTGTTTTTTGGGGGATTAGGAATCTTCTTTTATCTTTCCGGTGGGCTGACAATAGGGTTAAGTAAGGAGGGTCTGGCCAAACTATCACACATTGTTTAGCCATTCGGCTCTCAATGAAGTGGAGAGGGTTACCTGTCCAATCCCCCCCCAACCCCTAGTTTTTGTCAATGGCCCATCAGAAGTGGGGGGAGTGATGGGGGGTGAGTAATCTGCTAAGGGGACCTTGTACTTTGGTTTGTAAATACTTTCTTGGTTAAATTTTAGTCTGATCTTGTTCCAAAATGTTTGTGTCTAATCTGATTGCAATGTTTATGTGCAAACTGACTATTTTTTTTCTTGTTTGACTCCACAGTTTCCTTCAACGCCACAGGAATGGCAGACTGTGGCCTCCCACTTTGCCAGCCGTTGGGACTTTCCTAACTGCGGAGGTGCAATTGATGGGAAACATGTCCGCATCGTCCCACCCCCCAACTTGGGGTCGTACTATTATAATTACAAGGGGTTTAATAGTATAGTGATGTTGGCGGTGGTGTCGGCGACATACGAGTTTTTGTATGTGGACGTGGGGAAGAATGGCCGGATCTCGGATGGTGGTGCCATTGCGCACACAAAGTTCAACTGGCGTCTCCAGAGTGGCAGTCTGTGCTTGCCACCTCCAGAGGAGAATGTGGAAGGACTCCCCTTCGTCTTTGTCGCGGGTGAAGAGTTTGCGTTGTCAAGCCATCTGATGCGGCCCTTCCCGATGAGGACCCTCACCCCGGACTAGAGGGTCTTCAATTACCGGCTTTCCTGAGCCCGCAGAGTGGTGGAGAATGCCTTTGGGATCATGGCCAGCCACTTCCGCCTCTTTTTGACACCTATCAACATGACGGAATATAAACTGAACCACATTGTGCTTTCCTGCTGCATATTGCACAATTTCTTAAAATGACATAGCACCAACTATGTTGTGTCTGTTGGCCCTGATGCAGACATGCCACAAAATGACAACCTCACAGCCCTGCAAGCTGCACGTCCTGGCTTGCCCCCCCTAAATGCCCGAAAGGTCCACGAGAGGTATATGGAGTACTTTGTGGGTAGGGGGGGCATTGATATGCCAGACGATGTGTGAGAGGCATTTTTTAATAAATTTATTTTGGAAACTGAACTAAGATTTCTTTTTATTTACTGCTTGTGTTTCTTGTAGGTGTGTTATAGCTTATTTTTTGTTTTCTTTTTGGGCCTTTATCTTCAACAGTGGGAATGCACTTTCTTGGCGAGAGGAGGCTACAGTCTCTTCTTCCTAAAAAGAATATTCTCATGTTGTGGGTCTGATACATACTAGTTTTTCTAGGTAAGGTATGTAGTGCATAACTGACCCCAAAAATACTCCTTTTCATCACCATGACAAAAATGTGTTTATTCCTGAAAATGGCGTGATAGGTGGTTTATTACAAAGCACTGTGGGTGTAATTTCCAAAAGACAAATCCACTATGCACTACAAGTGCACTGCAAAAGTGCGCCGGAAACTGCACTTGGAGTGCAAAGTGGAATAGCCTTTAATAAATAACACCCATTGTCACCAAATTCATCTACTTTTGACGCAAATAATGCTTTTGGGGTTTGGAATAGGGAAGCCACACATTGTTCACATGGTAAAATTTTACTTCAAACACATTCACAAGTGCCTTTCAAAAAGGCTTTTTGGAAACTCAAAAGATCTTTGGTCTTTAGAACATTCTTTACTAACTTGGCGCATTTGTGTAAACCAGGCATGTAGCAAAGCAAAACATACTGAACACAGAAACTTACAAAGTTCAACTTTGAAAAGTGAAGACAAGATCAGACATGACTATGTCCAAACTGTGTTTGATCGTGCCTTCATCACATGGGGTGTCACCCCTGGAAAAGCTAAATTTAGAACATGCACACAATTTGGGGATCAAAATGGGCATTTGATGCAAGAACACATGCCTAGAATTTCCAAATGTGCAATCTCCCATCATGGGGATCAATGTACGTGTTTTGGGGGTGCAACCCCTTCACCGCAGCCACTTTAGTAGTTAGTAAAGTGGTTGCACCCACAAAACGTTGTCATTGATCCACTATGATGGGAGCTAGCACATGTTGACAAACTGTGTGCATCTTCCAAATTTGGCAAAGTTCTGACGTAAAATCTTTTGGGTTACACACCCACAAATGTGTGATAAGTCGTTTGTGTGGTTTCATATTTTCCCTAAAACATCAATGATGTTCTTCATTTTTTGTTGAACATAATTGATGTTTTTCTTGATATCATCTAGATCTTGATTGCACACCATTATCTCCCCGATGAGGACGTGTGCACTTTCACTGGTAAAATGCGATTCTTCTTCCACAACATCCACATCACCTAAAAAAAAAAGGGGTATTTTTAAGATGCAGGCATACATTGATTAGCTTACCTGTAGCTGTGGTCTCCGACACTCACCTGTTGTGGTGACAAGTTCTCCAACTTCTACAATCTCTCCTTCCTCCTCCTCCGCTGCTTCTGGTGTTGGTAATTCCCCTTCTTTGGGAGGTGTGGGGTTCCTGGTGTCCTCAGACGCCCCGAGTTTTCTCTCCCCTATGAGAATGTACAAAAGGAATACTTAGCACACCAATCTATGAGGGCAGAAATCGGAAATATGAAACATTGCTTGGAAGTGACATACACTAGTGGTTTGTGGCCAGGTTCAAAGGCTAACAACATTCATTTTGACACTTTGTAAAGGTGCAATACTTATTACCTGTTTGGTGCAAGTTTGTCAGATGGAGACACCCCTACAGTATCCACTGGAGCACATGTGTGGGACACCCTAATAAAAAGGGTGTTTGGGTGTCCCAGCACTAGTGCTCTAGAGTCCAGATGTGTAAACAGCTACTGAGTCACCTCTCCTTTACACTAAAAAAGTTTGCATTTCATTCTGGAAAAAACTCTTATAGACAACAAACTTCCTTTGACTAAAAACAGGCCTGAAACAATGTAGTTAACTCCAACTTCACCAAACAGCGTATTATAAGTGGCCGAACGATCGAGGTTTAGTATGATCGAATGGACACACGAACATAAAAGTGGCCATTTTCAAATGTCCAACACTGAAAAACAAAGCACATGGAGCAGTATGCAAGCAAGAAAAAGAAAGATTAACACACGACAACTACTTACTTTTTTGAAGAACTCGCTTGATCTTTGTGTACTGATCGTGCTCCCTCAGTTTCAGGTCTGACCAGCATTTCCTCAGTTGATCCTTGGATCGTTGTAACCCAAAATTCTTTTGCAGCCTCTTCACAACTTTAGCCATGATCTTGGCCTTTCTGACATTTGGGTTGGGGTAAGGCCCATACTTCCCATCATAGTCGCTCCTCTTCAATATGTCCACCATCTCCAACATTTCTCCAAAAGACATATTTGACGCCTTAAATTTTAGCCTCCGGGATCGGGACGTTTCTGCCTCCGGGCTTTCCTCGTTGCTGGAATAGTTAAGGCGCACCTGCTGTGTCCCCGCCATGTGCTCTCCCCACTGTGCCGTAAAGAGAAGGGGTGGGGAATAGACGAGAAAGATCGTCAGGGGCGGGCGAAGTTTCACGCATGCGCACTGTATATAAAACGTCACACGCGTGTGTCGTACCGACGATCTGTGAGCAGAGGGGAGAGAGAGCTGTCGCACAAGACGATCGATATAACGAAGGTACAATTTGAACTTGGTACATCAATAGCCTAGACTGCTTATACATTGAGGCTTATTTATGGAGAAGATTAGGAGAGTTTAGCCTGACATTATTTAGTGTTTTGTCTGGTGTTGTGTCTTGCAGAGAATATGGAGGAAGCTTCTTCCCCCTGTTCATTGATAAGTTCAGGGAGATGCCCCTTTTGTGGCAGGCCAAGCACCTACTCTACAGCAATAAAATAAAGAGGCGGGCAGCGATGAAGAAACTGCTGGAATTTGTAACGCCGGTTATCCCCACGGCAACCGTTGAGAAGTTAAGAACCAAAATTGGCAGCCTGAGGAGTACGTATTTCAGGGAGCGCAATAAGGTCCTGAAGTATCTGGAGCTGCAGCAGATGAGGTATATGTCCCCAGGCTGTGGTACTACGAGAGGCTCCATTTTCTCAAAGACCAGACTGATGTCAGGGAATCACTCTCGATTCTTCCTTCCACGCTTCCTTCCACGCATTCCACCCCTGATGAGGCTTTCGAGGACCAACCTGGGCCTTCCAGTCAGGAAGATGTGGAGGAGCCCAGCTTGAGCCAGGTATAGTATTTTTCTACACTTTTTTTGTGGAAAAATGAATGATGTTCCCTTAATTTAGGATCAAAAATTGCTTATTTGCTAAAGTGTTTTACATATCAATAGACAGTAGTGTTGGAGAAATTTTGGGCAAGAATATATACTGCTGGGCTGAGAATTCTATGGTTTTCAATTTGTTAACAATTTGCAACAGTCAATAGCTGAAAATTGTGTGTGTTTGATGAACCAATAACTCAAACTATGTCCCTTTTTCATACACAGGAAGACCTCAGCCAGGAGGTGGCTGTGGAATGCGGGAGCCAGGAGGTGGATGTGGAATGTGGCATCCAGGAGAAGGCAGGGGTAAGTGGCAGCCAAGAGGTGGGCAGGCCTAGGAGCCTGACTCAATTCCAAGCCCCTCCCCTCTGCCTTCCCTACAAAAGGCCCAGAAAGGGGGGGGGGATGTGGGGGAGTCAGCGCTCTGGCTGATAAGGGAGGCTTCAGCGGCACTACAAGCCACACCCACCTATGAAGAGGCTTTTGCCGCCTTGGCTGCCACAAAGCTGAAAGAGATGGAGGCGGGGCAACGCAGCATGTGGAGGAGGTAATCCTCAAAGTATTAAATACGGGGGTGTCTGGGGAAATGACCCCAAGGACACATGTTTGCGAGATGGACCATGCTCCTCCTCCTCCTCCTCCTTCTGCCACACCTCCAGCACCACAGCCACAGCCTGGAAGGAAGCGTGGAAGGAAGACCAGAGTGTGATGACCTGGATTCAGTCTGGTCTGAGAGAAGATGGAGCCTCTTGTATGACCACAGCCTGGGGACATAGATGGCATCTGCTGCAGTTCCAGATGTATTGGACTTCAGGACCAGATTGAACTCCCTTAAGATACGTACTCCTCAGGCCACCAATTTTTGAATAGAAAAAATTGATGTCTGCCGTGGGGGTCAAAGGCTTTGCAAATTTCCCCAGTTTCTCCATCGCTGCCTTCCTCTTTATTTTGTTGCTGACACCTAATAAAGGTATTTTTGATTTCTTTTCAAATGTTTTTTATTAAAGTATTAGCAGATAACAGGTAACAAGTAGGCCGTAAACATGACCTTAAACATTTTGTTGTTGTACAGAAATGTAAGGGTTAGTGCCGTTCAAATTTCAAACATTTCAAACATATCTCTGGTTTTATTTTAAACCTTAAATTGACTCTGGGTCACTTGCTAGATATCTCCACATGTCACATAGGCGGCGAGGCTGCGCCACGGGCACCCTTTTGGGCTCACGCTGTGCCCGTGACGCTGGCTCCCCAAAGCTCAATTCTTACCTGTGACCTTGACCTTGAGATTAGTAGGGTATACCAGAAGTTGAATCTTTTCAAGTAGTGTTATAAAATATAATATAAAATAAATTAACTCAAAACATAAAAGAAAGTATAGAGAGTTTAGGTATAAAGGAATCAGTTAGTGGTATTCGCATCATATAATGAAATGTACCTTTTCTTTGACACTTATTTATGTAAGTCACTTCGGCCCACCAAATGGCTATAGTCAAGCAGGGTAATGTCTGGTCCATGATTCCCAGCAGGAGTTAAATGTGTGTAACGAATTATGTTTTATAGCGAAGTATCTCTCATAGCTGTACTGGGTTTGAACCCTCTGTATAACCTCTGCAATAGTTGGAATGATCTTAGATTTCCACTTAGATGTTATAGTGAGTTTTGCTGCTATCAGAATATGAGTGGCTAGCGCCCTGCGGTGTTTCTGGATGGATCCTGTCCCTATATTTAGAATCGCTAGTTGGGGCTTGAGCAGTAGTGTTTTCTCAATCACCTTGCTCAAGAGAGAAGACACATCCTTCCAATAAGCCTTGAGACAGCTGCAATGCCATAAAATGTGGAGGATGCCGCCTCTCCCCCCGCACTCCCTCCAACAGTCAGGAGGGGACTGCGGGTAAATCTGTGCCAGTCTGACGGGGGTAAGATACGTCCTGTAAAGTACTTTGAGCATTAAATCCCAGTGGTTTACGCAATGGGAGTATCTGTAATATGATTGTAAGGCTTGTTGCCATTCCTGGTGGGTAAATGTAATTCCCAGTTCCTTTTCCCAGTTGAGCATATTCGTGGACTTCTGAAAGATTTTGTTGTATTGTAGCTTCCCGTAGAACCAAGACAGTCCCTTTGCACTGTCCTGATCCGACCGCAAGCGTGACCAAGATTCCCTATGCAGAAGATAAGATAGGTCAGGATTATTCCTTTGGAAATAGTTTATTTGTATGTGTGCGAATGATGCAGGGTGTGGATATTTAAGTACTAATTCTTTATAAGTTTGTATGCCTTCCTTTGTCCATTGGTGGGTTTTAATGTTTGGTATGGTATGTTCATATACTGACAGTGGCAAGTCTGTACACTTGTCCATTGTGTCTAGTGGTACTGTGTGATGTAGGTATGACCATGCTACTAGAGTAGCCTCTATGGCGGGAAGGTACTGGCTGGGTGTTACTTTCCCTGTTAAGGTCGCTAAGAGCAGAGCGGGGAGATCACCATTCCCCACCATGCTCTTCTCGATCCCCACCCATAGCTTCTCTGGGCCCTTTTCTGCCCATGCCATAGCTTGATCTAAACGTGCTGCGTAATAATAGTGTTTTATGTTTGGTAGATTGACTCCTCCATTTTTTTTGTGTTTTAAAAGCATGGGGTATGCTATTTTACTCGTTTTACCCCCCCATAGGCGTTTCCTGAGCAGTTTATCCACTTCCGTAAAGAATTTGTCAGGTATTGTTATTGGGATCGTTCTAAAGTAGTATATTATCTTGGGTAGCAAAGTCATCTTGATAGCCGCTATTTTACCTATCCAGGATAGTTCAAAATTAGAAATATGCTGGAGGTCCTGTTTTATTACTTCGGATAGTTTAGCAAAGTTAGCGTCATAAGTGTTAGCAGTGGGGTGTGCTAGATTTACTCCTAGATAAGTCAAAGTGTTTGTGGCCCATTGGAACGGGAAGGATTTCTTAATAGCCATCCTCATGGACTTCGAGAGTCCAATTGGAAGGATAGAAGATTTGTTGGAGTTTAGTTTGTAGTATGATGCCACCCCAAATTCATCTAGGATTCTCTGGAGATTAGTTAGGGAAGGGATCGGATCAGTCAGTGTTAGAACCACGTCATCGGCGAAGAGTCCTATTTTATGTGAGTATCCACCCACTCTGATACCTGAAATCGAGTTGCAAGATCTAATGGCCTCCGCCAGGGGCTCCATAATTAGGGTAAATATTAGAGGTGATAAGGGGCATCCCTGGCGAGTGCCATTAGTTATGCGGAAGACATCCGACAAGACATTTGAGGTGAAGACTCTTGCGGTGGGCTTCGTGTATAGCGCCATGATAGCTGTATGTATTGTACCTGACATGCCAAATTTTAATAGAGTCGCTTCTAGGAACCCCCAATGTACTCTATCAAATGCCTTTTCGGCGTCAAGTGTCAGTACTACAGTGGGGGTTCCTCTGGACTCTGTCACTTTCAGTAGATTAAACAGTCTTCTTGTGCCGTCTGGTGCTTGTCGCTCTTTCACGAAGCCCACCTGGTCCAGACCAATCAGATGAGGTGTAATTAAGGCCAGTCTGTTGGCAATAATTTTTGCATACAATTTTAAATCTGTATTTAGCAATGAAATAGGTCTAAAGTTTTGTGGGCTATCTGGGCTCTTTCCTGGTTTCGGCAGAGCAATAATAGTAGCTTGCAGCATTTCTTCGGGAAAAGAGGCATTAGTGGCAGCGTAATCAAAAACTTTTTGGAGGTAGGGTGCGAGAGTGGGAGCGAAGGCTTTGTAATACTCCGCTGAGAACCCATCGCTACCTGGGGATTTGGACGCGGGGAGTTTGTGTATTGTGGTCAAGATCTCCTTCTCTAAGATGGGGGAGTTTAGAAAAATTAGGTCTTCCTCCGATATCTGTGGGAGTGACACTTTGTCTAGGAATGATTGTATAATATCAGCAGATGGTTGCAGTGTTGTTGAGTCAGTCGCTAGGTTGTATAGATCACTATAGTATTTTTTGAAAGCGTTAGCTATATGGGTGGGATGGTATACCATTTTTTTTGTGTGTGTGGATCTAATATATGTGAGAGTCTAGAATGTTGCTGGCGTTTCCTGATGTAGTTGGCTAGTAGTTTCCCTGCCCTATTTCCATGTGCATAGTAGTTAGCCCTAAATCTTTTCAATGAAGTAATGTGGTCTTCTAGAAGAATTTGCCTTATTTGGTATCTATAGTTGGCTATTTCTTGGGTGATGGTTGGGGAGGGTGTCTGTTTATTTTGTGTTTCGAGTCCTCTCATTTTAGCAATGAGAGTAGTTAATTTGGAAGCCTTTTGCCTCTTTTCCCTTGCTGCCGCTTGAATCAACAAACCTCTACTATATGCCTTATGGGCGCACCACAGTGACATTACATTGGTATCAGCATTATCGTTAAGTTGAAAAAATTCTACGAGTTTAGCCCCTAAATGTTCCTTAAATTAGTCTTTTGCTAGTAATTGTGTGTTGTTCCTCCACAAATATGCCGGAGTATGCGAGTGTTGTTCTTCCAATATGATGGAAACGGGAGCGTGATCGGTCCATGTAATATCATGGATTTTGACTTCCACCGAACGTTGCAAAAGGGACAGATCAGTGACAATCAAGTCAATCCTAGAGTAGGAATTATGTGGGGCTGAGAAGTGCGTATAGTCCCTTTCAGATGCATTTAAACATCTCCACGCATCAAACAAGTTGAGTTCCTGTAGGAGTGATTTGATTTCATACCTGTGGGTTCCTCTGCTAGATGAACAGTCTATGTTCCTGTCCAGCACACAGTTGAAGTCCCCGCACATAAGTATGGCTCCTTTACCATGTTTCAGGATTTTTTGGTGAAGGGACTTCAGAAAGGAGGCCTGTCCGGAATTGGGTGCGTACAGGTTAACTACTGTATACAGAAGGTTGTTTAGTTCACAGATTAGAATGATATATCTTCCTTTGGGGTCTGTTATAACATCATGCTGGGTGAATGCGACATTTTTGTGCACTGCAATCAGTGTGCCTCTTTTTTTGGACGTGGTGCAGGCTTGAAAGATGTGAGGGAATGCCTTATCTGTGCATTTGGGCTGGTTGTGTCTCGAAAAATGGGTTTCCTGGACGCATAGGATGTCCCCTTTTAGTTTTTTAGCTTCTTGCCACATAGCCCGCCTCTTGAATGGGCTGTTGAGACCATTGGCGTTAATAGAAACCAATTTGATGGTCATTGTAGGTGTATGCAGTTATTGATGTATAAGTAGGAAATTGGCTTTAAAGGTGATGCAATATAGATTTTTACCTTTAGGTGGCGATGATGGTTCCTGACAAAGAAAGGATGCTTGGTAAGATGTCTGATTCCTGCTTGACTGGTATTCCGAAGGACTGCATTTCTTGGTGGTACAAAAAGAGAAGTAAAAACTAAAAAAAGAAAGTGAACATAAAAACAGGTTGAACATTTAGGACAACGTAACAAGTGCGGAAACTTTCCGCTTCTGTGCATCAGGGGGTCCCTTGCTCCCTCTATCCAGCATCTCCCCCAATCCAGTTATTAATGTCCAGTAAGCAGATTAATTTCCTTGCAGATAACCTTTTATTAAAGTCGTCATTTAACTTTTTGCCATTCTTGGGGTAGTTTGTGAGCAGGTGCTGAGGCGTGAGGTAATTCTTCTTCAGGCAGAAGCTGCCATTTCCTGGCTAATTTCAGGCCGTTATCTAAGTTGTTGATAGCATAGGTTTTACTTTCCCTTGTGATCAGGATTTTTGTTGGGAATCCCCATGTGTATGGGATTTTGTGGGATTGCAGCAGCTTAGTCAGAGGTGCCAGGCTCCTGCGTGCTTGCATGGTATGTTGTGAGATGTCTGAATACACGGAAATGTCAGCATAGGGGTCTGGTAGGGGGGAATTTTTCCTGGAGAATCTCATCAGATCTTCCTTCACGTGAAAGAAATGAACTCTTGCTATAACATCTCTCGGTATTTTCTCGGGTAGGTGTTTGGGTTTGGGCAGCCTGTGTGCACGATCTACAATCACCTCCCTCTCTGGTATTTCTGGCAGCAATTCAGAGATGAATTCCTGTACATAGTTCCTGAGCTCTGCTGGTGGTACGTCCTCTGTCACCCCCCTCAGTTTTATATTTTTTCTTCTGGATCGGTCCTCCAAATCTGCCATTTTACTTTTAATCGCTTGAATTTCATCGTCTGCCCCATTATATGCATCTACCAGCTCATTATGTGCCACTGTAAATTCCCCCATTTTGTCTTCCGTGTGGGAAACTCTTTCCCCTATGGCCGTCACATCAGCTTTAAGTTGAGTTGTACATTCTAAAATGTCTCTGTGCAGAGAGCCTCTCAGAGTCACAAGCATATCCTTCATTTGGGTGTCAGTTAATGGCTGATCCAGGGTAGGGAAGTCATGCATCTGGTCAATAAAATCTTTAGTGCTGTCCTGTGACATGTCATGGCCCCCTTGCTCACCTGGATATTTGTGCTCCTCCGATCGCTTCAGCGTCGCTTTTTGCGGGCTCTGTACCGGCGACGTGCCTGGGGACAGTCTGTTGGTGTATCCCGGGGATGAGGCCTGGTATCTGCCTTCTTGTTGAGCGGTCGAATCTCAGCCGCCGCGTCCGCGGCTCCGGCGTGGTGTGCAGGCCTCGGCGCCATCTTGGGCCTTCCTTGCTCCTGGGCTGAAGAAATCTGTCAGCTTTTGCGGGCCTCGCTCCTTTTTTCTTTTCTGCATAATGACCGCAGCAGGTAGTCGGTCTATCAGGCAGCTGATGGGTGCTTACTGGGCCTTCTGGCGTCGCTTCGTGTAGCTGGATTGGGCTGGATACACCGGGAGCTCTCTCCTCACGCTGCCATCTCCTCGGCTGCTGGCCACGCCCCCCTCTTGGTATTTTTGATTTCAATAAATACTTGCCTATGTGTTTTACTTCAAAAAGGACAGTTTATTTGTGAGTAGGCAGGTACATTTCACAAATGATAAAGTCAAATTAACAAGGGGCACCAACAACAAACAACCTCCTAGTGAATTTAGCCAAAAGATAATAATGGTGTTGGGATAAGTTGAGACACACAAATCACCACCCGCCCCCCACAAAAAAAAAAGACAGATAAATTCTTAAGATCTGACGAATAAAAAAATTCAAGCCAATAAATCAGGAAAAAGAATAAAGAAAGAAGTTTGTGAGAAGTCAGTGTGAATATGAGCAGCTAAAAACGTCATTCTTCTTGCATTGTAAAGAAAAAGAGAATGCGCTGCATTAAACACATTTTAACATTGCAGCGTGACGAATGTGCTATGTCGATTAGGAACGGTAGTTTTACCTGACCGAGCACTTCCGTCACAGAATTTCTTCTGAGCATGCGTGACACTTTGTCCATCGGACTAGGCTACACACGATCGGAATTTGCGCGATCGGACTTTGTTGTCGGAAAATTGGAGAGCAGGAGATCAAACTTTTTCTGTCGGAAAATCCGACGGAAAAAGTCAGATGGAGCCCACACACGGTCGGAATTTCCGACAACATGGTCCGATAGGACATTTTCCGTCGGAAAATTCGACCGTGTGTATGGGGCATAAGAATGTTCCCACTAATCTAAATGTCTTATGCCCTGTACACATGGTCAGAAATTCCGACCACAAAAGCCGTCTGATTTTTTCTGACGGATTTTGTCCGACACTGGTGTTGCAAACACACGGTCGGACAAAGTTGTCGGAAAATCCGATCATTCTGAACGTGGTGACGTTCGTTGCGTACGACGGAACTACGTAGAGGCTAGTAGCCAATAGCTTTGGTCTCGTAATGTGATTTGAGCATGCGTGGCACTTTGTCCGTCGGAATTCGCTACACACGATCGGAAAAAGTCCGATAGGACTTTGTTGTCGGAAAATTTGAGAGCAGGATCTCAAACTTTTTCCGTCGGAAATTCCGACGGAAAAAGTCAGATGGAGCCCACACAGGGTCGGAATTTCCGACAACATGGTCCGATAGGACATTTTCCGTCGGAAAGTCCGACCGTGTGTACGGGGCATTAGTATTTATTACAACAACAAAAATATCAAAAGGTGTATGTACAATTGTGAAAGTCACATATGCCTCAAAGCAAACACAAAATATGTACTCAATGAAAATATACTATATTTTCCTTTTAATCAGTTAATGGAAGGTGTTTTTTCATACAATATATTTTCTGTTCCTTTTTTGTTCTATTTTATAAATATAAAAATTGACCTTAAATTTTAATAGAATCAAACATTACATTTTGAACAGCTTTAAAAAAGATGGTTGAAGAAGTAAAGACAAAACCTTATCTCAGCACTGCAAACTGTACTATGCCAGAGGTTGATGGAAAGCTTTAAAGCTTTGAATTGGATTGAATTGAAGTAAGAATTCATATTCTAGAGAAAGTATGGGAAAAAATTAACATTTTCAAAGCAGTAAGGGGAACTGATATTGTGCAGGCAATCATATAGAAATTAATTACTTGCCTTTTTTTTTAGGAATAAAACAAGTTGTATAGTTAAATCTTTGTTATACTTTAACTGCTTGCTGATCAGCCACCGCAGTTTTACTGCGGCAGAATGGCACGGCTGGTCGAAACGACGTTACCTTATGTCACTTCGTCTTTTGACCACTAGGGACGCGCACGCCACCGAAGGCACGCCCGCAGCATGTGCTCAGAGCTGATGCGAGTGCCCGGTGAGCGCTATGACTGCTGAGCACCCTCAAACGCTTGTGACAGAGCAAGAACCGTAATCTGTGTGTGTACAATGCACAAATCCCTGTTCTTTCAGGGGAGAGGAGGCAGATCATGTGTTCATACAAAGTATGAACACCGATCTCTCTCTTCCCCTAGTCAGTTCCATCCCCCCACAGTTAGAACACACCTAGGGAACAAGTTAACCCCTTGATCTTCCCATAGTGTTAACCCCTTTCCTGCCAGTGATATTTATACAGTAATCAGTGCATTTTTATAGCACTGATTGCTGTATAATTGTTAATGGTCGCAAAAATGTGTCAAAAGTATCAAATTTTTCTGCCGCAATATCATAGTCCCAATAAAAATCGCAGATCACAGCCATTACTAAAAAAAATAATAATAAATAATAAAAATGCCATAAATGTATCCTCTATCTTGTAGACGCTATAACTTTTGCACAAACCAATCAATATGCGCTTATCGCGATTTTTATTTATTTTTACCAAAAATATGTAGAAGAATACAAATCCTAAACTGAGGAAAAAAATTTGTTTTTTTGAAAAAAACATGTGGGATATTTATTATAGCAAAAAGTAAAAGATGTTTTTTCTTCAAAAATGTCGGTCTTCTTTTGTTTATAGCACAAAAAATAAAAACCGCAGAGGTGATCAAATATCACCAAAAGAAAGCTCTATTTGGGGGAAAAAAGGACTTTAATGTTAATTTTGTTTGGGTACAGCATCGCAAGACAGCGCAATTGTTTAAATTTAAAGCGACGCAGTGCCGTATCGCAAAAAATGACCCGGTCATTGAGCAGCCAAATCTTCCGGGGCTGAAGTGGTTAATGGGTGCCCTCATATATCTTGTGGTATCACATTTAACTGTAACCACCAAATGGCAGATATCTTTAGTATGCCTCCTATCCTTTTTCAAGTACCAACTTCAGTCAAAAAGATGAGGAATATCCATATATATTTAAAGACCATCTCCTGAATGATATAACAACAGTCTAAAAACATATGTTCTTAAAGACTTTTCTACAATGATCTTCTCCCCACAAGAAGGCATGTACAAGCTAACCCTGGCACTTCACTCTTCATGCACGTAAGTAGTAAAGTGTGTGTGTATGGTGATTGCTAAAGCACAAAACATACCACTGTAAAGCCTCGTACACACAATCTGATTTTCGTCCGGGAATTGTGTGATGACAGACATGTTTGCCTAAAATCCGACCGTTAGTACGCTCCATCAGACAATTGTTGTCCAACTTTCAGCCAACAAATGATGGATAGCAGGCTAGTAAATTTTTGGCGGACAACGGTCTGTTGTCAGATTTTGGTATAGTGTGTACACAATTACGTCACACAAAAGTCCAAAGTACAAACACGCATGCTTGGAATCAATGCTCACCAAACACGACAACGTTCGTGTTTGTTGGCCGACAATTGTGTGCCGTTAGTAGGCAAGACAAGTTCATGGCGCACGCCCTTTGGACCAATGCCTGGCGCTCTGTTGACCAACAATCTGATCCTTCAATTCAGCAAAAGGGAGTGAAAAATACCTCTATTGCTCCAGCAACAGATAGTCATTTTCACTTTGTGTGCAGTACTGATTGCAAAAATATATAGACCAATGGTAAAAGAGGGAAAATTCAGGTTTATATCTACTATTTACTTTTATAACTAAAAATGATTTCCCTTCTTCAATGAAATCAGCCCCTTACACTATGTAAACTGTTGCTTTGCCTATAGACACTGGGGTTGATTTACTAAAAGCAAATAGGCTGGTAATTTTAAAAAGATGTATTTTTGTTTTCAAGGTGATTTTCCTTGAATCTTAGCACAGTATACCCAGTTAAATGCAGGAAAAATAAAAACAGTATTTTTGCTTGCACATGATTGAATGATGGAAGACAACAGAGCTTGACCTTTAACTACATTCAGCTCTGATATAAGTTCATATTTCATTTAGCATTTGCAGAGTGTTTTGTTAAGAATATCCCCCTCCCCCAGTGTGATCTTGGTGCAAATGGCTCTTCCTCTCTGCTAATAAACAAGAGGTGTAGGAATGTTGGGGAGAACAGCTATGTGCAGTTAAAGAGGTTGTAAACCCTGTGAAAAAAAACAAACCTGTAAGAAAAAGGCATAATGAGCTAGTATGCATCGCATACTAGCTCATTATCAAATCCTTACCTTAGAACGAAACCCTCCAGCGGTTCCCGCACACCGCTGAGACACCTGACATTTTCCCTGGTATTTCTTCTGGGTTTGCATGCTCTGGCACTGTGAGTGGCCGGAGCCGCGCTGACGTCACTACCGTGGCATGTGAGCGGGAGCCACCGTTTACGGCACAGGCTCTGAAGGTCCAGCACAGTAAGCCGGACCTTCAAAATGCATGTGCCGATGATGTCATCGGCTGCATGCACTCTGAATATCTCCTAAACGGTGCAAGTTTAGTAGATATTCACAGTACCTACAGGTAAGTCTTATTATAGGCTTATTTGTAGTTACAGGTAAAAAATAGGACTTTACTTCCACTTTAACCAACACAATGTTTGGCTAAACCCTGCCCTAGTGAATTGGACCTCTAGGAAATACTTTTTGCAATTAAAAAAGTTTTCAATGCTCTTTTTTAGAAATAACAATTCCCCCTCATTCTATTAAACAACATAAATAAAAAGCATCAAAGGGTCTTTTCTCTAATTTTTCCTGTGTTCTCCACTTGAGAAAATACAAATCTGTGTAAAGCTAAATTTGGAGGTCTCCTATGTGTGTACTGTACAGTTTGCAGAATTCAGCCCAATTCTAGCATGTACATGAAATTGCAGTGAAGAAAGTGAATAAGTGTGGCGCTATAAAATGTGTATCTGATCGATGGCCGTAAAAGGGAATGGAATCCTTAGTACAGTGCCATCGCGCAGAATTTGGTGACTAACCACCATAAAAGTGGTGAACAAGTAAAGATATAAACAATCCACAACAGGCCTGCCACAATAAGAACCCAGAGGGTTCTAAATTTCAAATCATTGACAAGTTTACAGCACATTGGAGAGGTGAATCCAAGGTTAGGGGTGTATCAAAGCTTGAGACATTCTGGATACACCAAATTAAATGTTACACCCCACATGGGTTGAACGTAGAGTGGGACATTAACTCGTTTATTAATCGCTCCTGAGTTTTGTCCTTATACTAATCCGCATGTCTCTTGGTGATAAAAAGCATGTTAGTATGGATACCATACAGCTTAGGTGCAAGATTACCGGTTTGAAAGATATATGAGATTGACACATTATCACTGATGTGCTGTCCGTTTAAAATACTTCGATCTTCATTAGTATTATTATTGTTTTTGCTTAAATTATGCTATTACTCTCTCTCGGATTATTATATTAGATAACTAGTACTGTGATTAACACTCTTACATGTAATTTTGTGATGATAACCTTAATTCACAGTATTTATGTGGGTTCCATTGTCAGATATATTCATGGTCATCTATTTCAATGTGACAATGACATATAATGTATATGAGTCTATGCATTAGTGGCAGTCCGACTCCGGTTTCCATACTTATCGTATACACTACGAACTGACGCCACTATTCTATTTTCATTTTTCAAATTTCTATTATCCAGTAATTTTTAATACAAATACCATTATTTGTTCGTTCTTTATTGACCGTTTTTTAATTTGTGCCTCATTTGAGCATCGCCATGCTAGTGCCTTGCGCTATATGGATGCTCCTCATGTGTTGATTGAGTTGCGCGTGACGTGCCTGCGATATGTCCCGCCCACCCTCATTGGGATGCCATGACGGACGCCGTCATGTGATCACAGTGTTTACCTTCGCGATCGTCGCGCACGCGCGTTTGGACTGTGCGCGGTGGCTGGCGGCGATCCGTTCCCTGACAGTAGCGGCGTGGCCGCTGATTGGTCATGCCGCTACATTGTCATGCGTTATGTGCCGCGGGCCTTCACACATGCGCAGTACAACTGCGCGGCGCATTATTGTGACTGGCTCCGCGAGCGTCACGAGTCCTCTCCGTTCATTGGATGCGCTGGGACACGTGACCTGGTGGCGTCCCACGTGTGTGCTTAGTGCACCTTTCGCGCCCGAACCATCACTCCGTCCAGTTGCAAGTGGGAGAGGTTAGTACTTGACCGGGAAGTCCAGCAGCCAATGACACTTTGTGATATTCCCTATACTCACTTGGACTTTTGGATTGACCATTACGGTTTGATGTGGCTATGTTAGATCCTCCTATTCGGGAATAAGATACCCCGATTGGTTAGTTGTAGCCAATCAGATTGATTTTTCTTATGGGAGTGTACAACCGGAAGTGGGACTGCCCTTAATGAGCTCAGGTGTATGTCTTTATGTATTATATAGGTGGTATATATATAACGCAGAGGTGGTCTACTAGCCTATGCCCCTGTTGAAGACTTGTGAGACGAAACGCATCGGGCGGTTACGCTAGACACACTACCACTGCGTTTATTCATTTCTTGGTTTGTCCTTGTTTTTACTTTGATTGTTTTACCTGACAAACAAGAATTTTTTAAAATAAAATTTAATCCGTGACCGGATTGTTTTACACTATGAGGAGGCCCTCTATCTCTTTTATTTTCATGGTCCTGACCCATCGAGTTTTTTGGGGGTAAAGATAATTGAGTGTCCTTGCGGCTTCTCCGATTGTGCTCGTTAAATCCACATTCGTGATCTGGTGAGTATAGACTGCTGTGCCGGCTCAGTCTGGTTCCTACTTCCTGATCCTGGCTCACCACCCTGCAAGCATCACCTGCCGGCATACCCAAGCTCGTTTGACCCCTCACCAAAGGTCAGTGGGTCCATCTCTAACGGTAAGCGTACCAAATCTTACCTTTGCTCCATACAGTTCTAGACGCCGTCCAAATTATATGAGGATGCCACGTCGATGAACATTACGAATTGTCATAGGAATACTGATATATCGTTGCACTTGAACTTTACTACCTTGGACTATCTCATGAATACAGTCATTGGGTTGTTCATAGCACATGTTTATTAGTCATTTTTCCTTTACCACAATTTGACCTTTTTTTGATATTTTTTACACGTCACCACGGTGTCCATCACTTTGTTTGGGGAGATACTTCCTCCACACATACAAGCGCAAGCGGTTATGACCACAGTGTGAATATTGCAAATGCGACCTTGGTTGTCATGTATTTTACATACCAATTGTAACATATTGTTTGGTATTCACCATCTGATCACCGCATTACCAAGTGTTTTTACACATGTCTTGTATTGTTTTTCCATTTTTTGGGTTATAATTCAACAGATTTACACCTATTTATAACACGAACGTTTCATGCTTCATGCTTTATTTTTTATAAACATTTCTGTTGTGGATTGTTTATATCTATACTTGTTCACCACTTTTATGGTGGTTAGTCACCAAATTCTGCGCGACGGCACTGTACTAAGGATTCCATTCCCATTTACGGCCATCGATCAGATACACATTTTATAGCGCCACACTTATTCACCTTCTTTATTCACTACACAATTTGTCATATTGTCGTGTTGGCAGCTCCTCACAGGGGAAGCGCAGCTGCATCCACATATATATATCTATGAAATTGCAGTGATTTGGTGGATATCTGAAAAATATAAGACAGAATTTTATAGAAGATACATATTTATTATGAAAGAAATATGGAATGGAATTTCAGAGAAGGGGAAAAAACAGTGTATTTGTTTCTTGAAAAACATTTACCCTTGGGTACTTTTGACATATCCTGGGGAAGGTTTTGGTTCTGAAATGTAGCTCAGAAAACCTGGAAGCTGATTGATTTCTATGCAGAACTGCACCAGATTTTGCACTCCCCGGTTTTAGTAAATCAGCTCCAATATGTTTACCAGTGATTGTACTAATATTAGATAAGTGGATATGCATTTAGGAATATGGAAAACATACAGTATATAAAAAAAAATTCTTGCCAAATGTCATCTTGCTTGTGGGCATATTGAAGCCCACAAGCAATCACTTCCTCTTTCCCTTTCATTATGGGAACCAGCATGCCTCGCTGGTTCCCGCGCATGCGCACGGGTAACAGCACCGAGCTGTGTAAACACTGCACGTCCTTAAAATCTCGTGAGATTTCTGGTCGGATGTCCGCAAATCTTGCGAGATTTTGGGTCGGATTTCCGCGAATCTCACAAGATTTCGGGTCGGATGTCCGCACTGACTCCTGGGATGAATGACACCAGATCCCAGGAGACAGTGTGAAATGAAGAGGAAATGACGCTGATCCCCACTCAAAGCCCGCCCACCCCTGCAGGGAGAAGAAGACAGATGAAGCCAGCATGAAAGGTAGGCTTAAAAGATGCAGAATTGAACCATCAATTCTGTCATCTAACATGCCATAGAGACTTAGTTTATAAGATGGGTGCAGAACCGCTTTAATGTGGTATTAAATGTTCCGCTTTAAAATGCATAAAGGTAAAAAGCTTCAGCTGTTACAACCACTTTAATCTAAATATCACCACTATGGTATTATTTTTTATTAATTTGTGGTTGCATCCATAATGCCAGAATTTAAAAATGTTGCATATAAGAACATGTTGCACATGTATCACGCATGTCAGAAAAATCAAGAAAACTATCACACAGCTTTCATGAATTTGGCGCATGAGGTACTAATATGGCATAACATCATGGATGCTTTATTGAATAACTCCCTACAGTGCCTTGAAAAAGTATTCATACCCCTTGACATTTTCCACATTTTGTCATGTTACAACCAAAAACATCAATGTATTTTATTGGGATTTCATGTGATAGACCAACACAAAGTGGCACATAATTGTGAAGTGGAAATAAAATCATAAATGGTTATCAATTTTTTTTTTGTATTCAGCCCCCCTGAGTCAATACTTTGTAGAACCACCTTTCACTGCAATTACAGCTGCAAGTATATTTGGGTATGTCTCTACCAGCTTTACACATCTAGAGAGTGACATTTTTGCCCATTCTTCTTAGCAAAATAGCTCAAGCTCTGTCAGATTATATAGAAAGCATCTGTGAACAGCAATTTTCAATTCTTGCACAGATTCTCAATTGGATTTAGGTCTGGACTTTGACTGGGCTATTCTAACACATGAATATGCTTTGATCTAAACCTTTCCATTGTAGCTCTGGCTGTATGTTTAAGGTTGTTGTCCTGCTGGAAGGTGAACCTCCGCCCCAGTCTCAAGTCTTTTGCAGACTCTAAGGCCCCTTTCACACTGGGGCGTTTTTCAGGCGGTACAGCGCTAAAAATAGCGCCTGTTCACCGCCTGAAAAAATCCGGCCCCTTTAACTCCAGTGTGAAAGCCGGTAGGCTTTCACACTGGAGCGGTGCGATAGCAGGACGGCAAAAAAGTCCTGCTAGCAGCATCTTTGGAGCGGTATAGGAGTGGTGTATTCACCGCTTCTATACCGCTCCTTCCCATTGATTTATATGGGAAACCGCGGTAAAACCGCAGCAATACGGCGGCGCTCTGCGGTGGTCTTTAACCCTTTTTTGGCCGCTCGCGGGGGTAAAACCGCACCGCGAGTGGCCGAATACCGCGGTTAAAACGACGGTAAAGCAGCGCTAAATATAGCGCTGCTTTACCGTCACCGCGGCCCCCCCCGCCCCAGTGTGAAAGGGGCCTAACAGGTTTTCTTCTAAGATTGCCCTGTATTTGGCTCCATCCATCTCCCCATCAACTCTGACCAGCTTCCTTGTCCCTGCTGAAACCAATCATCCCCACAACATGATGCTGCCACCATCCTGTTTCACGGTGGGGATGGTGTGTTCAGGGTGATGTGCAGTGTTAGTTTTCCGCCATACATAGCGTTTTGCTTTTAGGCCAAAAAGTTAAATTTTGGTCTCATCTCAGCAGAGCACCCCACATGGCTTCTCGCAAACTGCAAACAGCACTTCTTATGGTTATCTTTAAACAATGGCTTTCTTCTTGCCACTCCATAAGGCTAGATTTGTGGAGTGCACGACTAAGTTGTCCTGTGGACAGATTCTCCCACCTGAGCTGTGAAACTCTGCAGCTCCTCCAGAGTTACCATGGGACTCTTGTCTGCTTCTCTGATTAATTCTCTACTTGCCCGGCCTGTCAGTTTAGGTGGACGGCCATGTCTTGGTAAGTTTACAGTTGTGCCATACTTCTTCTATTTTCAGAATGATGGATTGAACAGTGCTTCATGAGATATTCAAAGCTTGCAATATTTTTTTATAACCTAACCCTGCTTTAAAATTCTTCACAACATTATCCCTGACCTGTCTGGTGTGTTCCTTGGCCTTCATGGTGCTATTTGTTCCCTAAGGTTCTCTAACAAATCTCGGAGGGCCTCACAGAACAGCTGTATTTATAATGAGATTAAATTACACACACAGGTAGACTATTCTATTTATTTATTAGGTGACTTCTGAAGGCAATTGATTCCACTAGATTTTAGTTAGGGGTATCAGAGTAAAGGGGGCTGAACACAAATGCACACCACACTTTTCAGATATTTATTTGTAAAAAAAAAATAAAATCATTTATAATTTTCCTTTCACTTCACAATTATGTGCCACTTTGTGTTGGTCTGTCACTTAAAACCCCAAATAAAGTACATTTACATTTTTTGTTGTAACATGACAAAATGTGGAACATTTCAAGGGGTATGAATACATTTTCAAGGCACTGTATGTGTCTATTACAGTGCTTTGTAATACCAAAAAAAAAATCCATCTTATCAAATCTGAGTATGCAGCCTAGCTGGGTCTAAAGGGGAAGAGTACCTTGCCAAAGGGAACTCAGCTGGCAAAGCAACTTGTTCCCATGGTGATGAGAAAGAGGGTCTCTTTCCCATCACCATGATGGTGATGGGACTAGTCCTTTATGCTTTGCTTTCCTTTTATGGGCACAGATTCCTCAGTTCAGGACCTGTTTGAAGATGATATTTCAGAATCAGAACTGAGGAGTTGCTAAGATGCTTCTGCAGAAAACGAATCCTACAGTGACTGAGTGAGTATGAATGGCATATATTACAGCATGTACTGACAGTTTTTAGTGATGTGGGTTTAATGACACCTAAATAAAATATACCTTTGAAAGTTTTATTGTTATATCTGAAAAACAGATGATCTTGCCAGACACATGTAAGGTTATAACTTCCTTTGCTGATTGTTATTAACTACATTATTCTCAGCTAGGGTGAGCCAAAACACCCCCCCCCCCCAGAACATGCGAGCAGACAAAATATTTGTGCGAACATAAGAACACTGTTAAAGTCTATGGGACACGAATGTGAGAAAATCAAAAGTGCTCATTTTAGAGGCTTATATGCAAGTTATTGCCATAAAAAGTGTTTGGGTATTCAGCCCTCATTCATTCCACTGACAAAACCTCTTACATGATGGCCTGGGAAGCAGACCTCCAACGCCAATGGACTCTGGAGACCTGGCAGTCGGCTACCACTAAATCTTTTAAAGGAATCCAAAACGTTTCCTTGATGGAAGCTAGCATCAAAATTTTAGTTAGATGGTACCTTACCCCTTCCAGGCTGGCAGCCATTTATCCTTCAGCAGACCCCCAATGCTTTAGGGGCTGCCGACTGCTAGGCTCCATGGTCCACGTCTGGTGGGAATGCCCCAAGATACGTACTTTTTGGAGAAGGATCTTTAACATGATCCACAAGGTGACCGGTTATCAGATTCCCAGGTCTCCTGAGGTGGCGCTCCTCAATGCGCATATTCCACGACTGCCTAAGGCTGCACAAACATTAATCCACTTTATTCTCCTAGGAACTAAAATTTCGATAGCCAAAGCTTGGAAAATGCCTAAACCATCTGTACTTGCAGTGACAAGGAAAATATCGTGGATCATGACTCAAGAGAAGTTATCCAGTATACTATCAGATTCTTTCAATCAATTTCAAAAGACCTGGGAACCATGGGCCACATACGTAGGCATTTCCCTAATCCCGGGGGTTCACTCTGCGGCTCTTCCTCCCAGGGCCCCTCGCTAGGTGCTTTTCACACCCTCCATCCTCTCCTTCCCCTTATCTCCTTCTTTTTCCCCTTCTTCCTCTCTTTTCTTCTTTCCTCATAAAGGTTTTTATTGTTTGCTATTACAGATTCCGGGCTTTCCAATACTGTCCTTACGATGTTGGTACTTATCATGTCGTTTAACCTACCTTTGAATCTAAAAGCCTAGTGGGGTTCAAGGGTCCTTGATCCTTTAAATGTAATGGAGGGGAGGGATCATCATCTCTAACACAGTATGTTCCCGATTGGGGTGTTGGAGGTGAGGGTCCCCCTCGCTATACTTGAAACCCATTCCATGACTAGGATGTATAGCCTATGAGCCTGGAATCCTGTATAGGACAGGTTTATGAATGTTCATGTTGCTTCACATTATTGCTCATGTACTCAGCATCTATACTTTTCAACATGACATTTTGGGGATGTTCCCCACAGTTTTTCTATATATGCTTCAAATATACTGTATCTTTGTCTTTGTTAAAACAATAAACATTTATTGAAAGTAAAAAGTGTTTGGGTGCCCGGGTACATTGATATGTATCAATGCAAAAAAAAAGGTTTTACAACTGAAGTTTTTTAGGAGCAGTGATTTTAAGAATGCTTAAAGTGAAACAATAAAAATGAAATATTCCTTTAAATATCGTGCCTGGGGGGGGGGGGGGGGAGTTATCTACCTTGTCCCCTGGATCCTGCGATGTCTCCCCGCTGTGTGAGCGAGCCGTCTGCTCGCTCGATTCACACAGCTCCCGAGTGCCGCTGATCTCCGTTCCCTGCGACATTACGACGCACGGGAGCGGAGATCGGCGCCAAATTCAAAAAAGTTAAAAAACACAATACACATACAGTACTGTAATCTTACAGATTACAGTACTGTATAAAAAATATACACATCCCCTTTGTCCCTAGAGGTCTGCCCAGTGCCCTGCATGTCATTTTATATAATAAATAGATTCTTTTTCTGCCTGGAAACTAGAGATTGTCCATAGCAACCAAAAAGTGTCCCTTTATGTCAAAAGTGATTTTAGACCAGCTAGAAAACACTGATAATAAATTAGAATCACAATTCATCATCAAACACTAAATTTAATGACAGCGACAATTCTGCAACTGAGCAAATTTTAGTGTTTTTGATTTGATTACATCATTGAATAATTTTTATATATATTTTTATTTTATTATAATTTATGATTTTGTGTTTCAAACTTTATCATACCCGGGATGTCTACTAGACTCTGGTTTGGACAGATTTAAGTGAGTTATTCATAAGAATTGCATGCCTACAATATAAAAACGCCAAATTTCCATGCAAAATAATTGTACCGCTTTCAGCACAAAATTCCAGACAGAATCATACCACCCGGAAGGTTAAAGATAAGAATATGAAACAAAGAAAGTAGGAACGAGAAAGAAAAGAAAAAAATAAAATAAACAAAAAATTGAAAAAACATACAGTTTTAATGCTGCTTCAACCCAGACCGTTTATCACACACATTTCACATTATGTCAAAGAGCATTGAATCTGCATTTATAAAAACAAACAATATATAACTGCCCTGAAAAATTATTATAAAGTGCCTTGAAAAATAATACATTGCATCTGTTGCAGCAGCAAAAAATAAAAATAGATAACTCCTCTCCCCTATTAGTGATCAACAGGTGAACAGGATCACTGTCACAAAAAATGTACAAGTTGGGTACAAAAAAATATTTAAAAAAAGGAGAGAATAAAACAATGGTTGCCAAAAACTTTTAGAATTTAGTCAAACCCAACTGCACTTTATTGCTCAAAATTTTTTTAGAGGCTTTTTCCCAAAACAACAAAAATAAAAATATTAGTTCTAGGGTCCTTTGCGCTCTTTTTATGTTTATAGCGCAAAAAATAAAAACCGCAGAGGCGATCAAATGCCACCAAAAGAAAGCTCTATTTGTGGGAAAAAAATTACATCAATTTTGTTTGGGAGCCACGTCGCATGACCACGCAATTTTCAGTTAAAGCGACACAGTGCCGAATCGCAAAAAGTGGTCTGGTCTTAAGCCAGCAAAATGGTCCGATCTGAAAGTGGTTGATAGTTACCCACATCAGGACAGCAACAGGGTGGAGTTCACTAAAACTGTGGCCTTAAGACTGTACCTGAATGAACTTTTCCCACTAAGAAACCTTAGTTTGAGATATTTGGATTTACCTCTTTTGATCTTGAGATCACCCAAATCGTCCACTTCACTCCTCCTAAGACATCCTGATTTCCAGCTCCCTTGTTACCTCCTCCCATGCTCAACCTCAGGACTGCTCCCGAACCTCTGGAACTCCCCCACCCCAATATGTCCAGCCAGGCCCTAACCTTTTCACACCTAGGTGATCCTTAGAAAAAAAACTTTTATTCCCGGGAAGCCTCCACCTAAAATGTTAACTCAGCCAGCTCCATATCAGATAATTCCCAGCAGCTATTATTTTGTACCACCCTCCTCTCCTTAGATCGTAAACCCTTTGAGCAGGGCCCTTCTATTCACACCCTGCACAGACTGTTGGCACTATCTAAATTATTTTGCCCAAACTACCCAACTACCCAACTTTTAACTCCTCCCCAAATCCCAACAGAAGTTTCAATAGGTGTAAGGGGATGTCAGGTTTGCTATAAAACCTTTCTTCAGGGGTGATCGGGGTACAACCCCGTGTTCCTGCTATATCTATGCCAAGGGCAAGAGGAGATGTACAATAGACTCCCCGAGGTAGTGTACCCTGCTGAATACCATTTAAACTGATGCTGAAAACAGTGCAACATTAGACATGTGATACCAGCACCAGTACCCTGGTCTCAGGTCTCAAGTATTTTTAACTTTGTTTAGGACCAGTTGTGCCAGCATTGCTGTCCCATGATTCTGTCCCATAGCAAAACACCTTCCTTTCTCCAGCACTCATCAGTACCAGTCATCTGAGGCTTTCCAGACTCAAACCATCAGAACAAGATAGACTCCAGGGTGTAACACAGTAGAGCCTGATAGGATAGTACCCAGATTGACCGTGTTATCTGCACAATGTTTTCTCCCTGTCATTAGGGATGAGAGCAGTGCAAGTTAGATTTTGACAATCCTGGAGTCATCCACCAGTCTATTACAACTCATAGGCAACCTGGATACTGCCATCACCTGCCTGTCCTTGCAAAGTGAAAATTGACCCACTGAGAAAGAGTCAGTCACTTCTCCAAGGTCCTGGATGCTGGACAGAGCAAGTTGGCTCTCCTAACCCCTTCCCTGATATGTAGCACAAGACCTCCCAATGTGGTCTTGAGTATCTCCAGCTCCATAGTGTTTTAAGGTACCCAGTGCCCCACCTCCAGCTCCAATTGCAGTCTCCTTTAAGCCTCTCTTTATCCTAATAATAGGAAATAGTCTGAATACCCGGACTGAAAACCACCTGCCAACAGGTACACTCAATTCATTATAGAGGCTGCACCCCTTTTTCCCTCCTTTATCAATTCGATAATCAGACAAGGCTATACTTCACCCATACAAAATAAACTACCTACACTATTCAGACAGGACTCACATGAATGACAGGGGCATAGTGCAACACTGGGGCACTGGTCTTCCTGGCATGCAGGACACAGACAATTAGTTAAGGTACACAAGGAGTCTAGGACAGGAAGGACACCTATAGGTATTGACCACACATATCGGAATTGAGCGCCCTTGGAACAGCCAAGAGCTGGTAACACCCCACACAATCTTCCTGCGCAACTCTTCTCCAGACTTACCAAAACTATACAATACGAGGCCAGACCTATACACTCTCAACCTGTATACCATCAGGCAGGCCCTCGTACTACACATCTGAAGGTAAATCCAAAGGAAACCGAACAACAAAAAATTGCATAATGTGTATCCAGCTCGAGGAACTGCTGCTACCAGACACAACTGGCCAACAGGCAAAGAAAAATCCCCTGCAGCACTGAGGCGCCGGGATCGCTGAACAGTAGGGGGTACAATTTGAGCCCACGGTGTGCCTTCAAACACACAGATATTAGTGACAGATATGCCACAGACACATTAGACAATTGGTAACAAATAGCAAAGTAAAAACAGACAAATAGGAAGCTCTAGGAGCAAATAGAGTGGCATGGTGACCCTGGGCAGGAAGCAGGCTTGAAATACACTTGGGGACACACAGATTGCTAGGGACATTAGCATACCTTAGCCTAAGGCAAAGAGCCTTGCTTGAAAAGAAAGCACTGGCTGGGTGTATAACTAATTATAACAACAGCCAGGGGGTTAAGCAGTCTTAAACACAAGTCCACACAAAGTAACATGAGACCTTTACCCTTTAAAGTCATGAAACTCAATTATCGAATCTAAGGAAGCTGAGGAATAAAACACCAATAAAATTTAGTAACAAACATTCCATTTTTCACCTAGAAACACAAAACCAATGGTTATATACATGTAACAAGACATTAGCATATGAAACAAATATACATTACATTACATAAACAGTGCATTTTTTTTTAAAATACCAATTTTTTTTTAGCACAACTTATTATTAATATGTATTACTTAATACATATTAATACTGCATGGATTTTTGTTTCATGGTTTATGGTATACCAATAATTTCCCCATAAAAATGTATTCACCATGGTGAGAAAAAAATTAGCAATGCGTAATAAACCTTTTAGCGGTACCATTTATCTGCAACTCATAATACCTCACCTAAAAAAGAACCTCTCACAGAACTGTCTCTCTGGAAAACAAACATATTTTGGTAAATACACATTTCAATTCACTATTCCAGATAATTATCTTGGCTCAGTTCATTTGCATGTTATTACAGTTCGTTTTACACTCACAGTTCTGATTTAGAAAGAGGGGGGGGGGGTGTCATTTGGGTGGGCTTCAGCAGCTGAGACAACAGACCTCAGAGTTAAGCCCCATACACACGGTAGGATTTTCGCATGGATTCTGTCCGATCGGACAATGTTGTTGAAAAATCCGACCGTGTGTATGCACCATCGGACAGTGTACGTCGGATTGTCCGACGGACAAAGTCCTATCTCCTGCTGGATAGATTTTCCGACAACATGGCCGATCACACCAAATCCGATCGTGTGTACCGTTGTCCGATGGACAAAGTGCTACGCATGCTCAGATCACATTACAAGACCAAAGCTATTGGCTACTGGCCTCTACGTAGTCCAGTCGTAGGCAACAAACGTCACCACGTTCAGAATGATCGGATTTTCCGACAACTTTGTCCGACCGTGTGTATGCAAAACCAACATCAGACAAAGTATGACGGACATGATCCGACGGACCTGGTCCTCGGATAATCCGAGCGTGTGTATGGGGCTTTAGATGACACAACATATATTCCATATTCCATACACACACACTCACACAATAAGCTAGGTTAAAGATGACCTCTAGGGATGAGCCGAACACCCCCAGGTTCAGTTCGCACCAGAATCTGCGAACGGACCGAAAGTTTGCGGGAACATTCGAACCCTATTAGTTACAATGAACGTGAACGTTCAAAATCTAAAGTGCTAATTATAACGGCCAATATGCATGTTAATGTCATAAAACAGGTTTGGGGACCCGGGTCCTGCCTTAGGGGACATGTATCAATGCAAAAAGAAGTTTTAAAAACTGACGTTTTTTCAGGAGCAGTCATTTTAATGACGCATAAAATGTAAAAAAAAATTGAAATATTCCTTTAAATATGGTACCTGGGGGGTGTCTAAAGTATGCCTGTGAAGTGACATGTGTTTCCCGTGTTTAGAACTGTCCCTGCACAAAATGACATTTGTAAAGGAAAAAAAGAAGCCATTTAAACTGCTTGCAGCTTTAATGTCATGTCTTGTCCAGGCAATATGGATGAAAATCTTTGAGAAAAATGGCATGGCTACCCCATCCCTCCCCTACCCCAGTCTATTATCAGCCCCTTTGGGTCTTGTATGGATATTAAGGGGAACCCTGCACCCAAAATAAAACCCTATACCTACAGCCCTATATACTCTGAACAGCAGTATACAGGCGGTGCAAACAAGACAGGGACTGTAGGTATATACTGTATGTATGTATGTATGTATGGACTGTTGGTGTATACTGTGCTGTGCTGGAGGCACACAAAACACACTAACTCCTGCAGATGGCTGTCTTAGGTGACAACAGGGCAGATACAGTGTAAGGTGGTTTAGTGTGCTACTGCTGTGCTATACTAACACAGCACACACACACACTAACTACTCCTGCAGATGGCTGGATTGGTAGAGATTGAGAACAGCACTGAGAAGAATAAACTACCCTGCCTATTTTTCCTCTTTCCCTACACTAATCCCCAGAATCCACAAGCAGATAATGCAGATGAATCACAAGCAGATAATGCAGATGATTCACAAGCAGATAATGCACAAGCAGACACTGTACAGTACAGTCTGTCACTGTTCCTAACGCCGGAACACACTACATGAGGCCACCGGTGCGGCGGCCTTATATAGTGTGGGGCGTGTACTAAACCCCCTGAGCTATAATTGACCACAGGCATCCTGCCTGTGGCCAATTTGTGCTCTATTTGCCGCTGGCTCTATGATTGACCAAGCATCCGGGGTCACAGTGCATGCTTGGCCAATCATCAGCCAGCAATGCACTGCGACTGGCGCAGTGCATTGTGGACCGTTCGCATCACACGCATTTGATGCGAACGGTCCACATAGTTCTGGTTTCGACGAGCGGTCGAACGGCCGATGTTTGATTCGAACATGGGTTTGAATCGAACACCGGGCCCATCCCTAATGACCTCTAGACATCACATATATCAGCATGCTTTCTATAATAACCTGTACTTCTTCTTAAACCCATAACATCTGTTTTGTAAGGTTTAAATTCTTTCAGAGATCCATCCCATTCCATTAGCCCCTTCTCAGCCTGTATGGATGCATTCTCAGGATTTTGAAATGGGACCCATGACCTAGGTGGTCCATACTTCTTACACCTAGGCCATGTGGCGAAGCGTGCAGAGTACACTTCAAAATCACATCTTGTGGTTCTATATGGATTATGTTTACTGACTTTTTCACTGGAACTTGATAGACAGAACCTCGTGATGTGACCAAATAAGTGACATTTTATCTTATCTAAAGTGGTACAACATCTCTTAACAAAAGGCTTTGTTTTAGACGACTGAGAATGTGGGATGGCTTTTTCTGGATTAGTAGTTTTTACCTGTGGCTTACAAAATATAGGGGCAATTTTTAAAGAGGTCTTACCTTCCAGGGATTTATTCTTGTTGGTACATACCTTTGGTGTGGAGGAAGCCCCCCTGAATTCAGACCTACCCAAATCAGTTACCCTGTTACCGCCTCTATCTGAAAACTGAGCCAACGGCTCCTGGCAGCTGACAGATAATGGTTTCACTTCCCTTTCTGCATCCTCCAGTCTTTCTCCTAGCCGACTAATGTCTTCCTGTAATCTTCTGTTTTCTAGTACTAATTGCTGGTGTATAGCCTCAAAATTTAACATAGAAGCTTCTAAAGTACGGATGTTACCTTTGGTTATTTCTAGCGCTTCTTTTAGGGATGTGTTTTGCACTTTTTAAATGTCCATACTGTTTTGCTAGCCACCTGGCCGCAAAGATTAGCAGCCTTTTTTTCCCCTGCGCTTACTACAGCTTCTTCCAGTGAAATTTAATTTCTCATCCTCTCCCATCAACGGGACAGAAAGTGTCCCTTCTGCCTGGAGACCTTCCTCCCTTAATGCCCACATGGCCATTTCCTCTCTCAATGTCCTGCTGCTCTGCCCTACTCTTCCTGTACTTCCCAATCACCCTGTACTTCACATTTTACTGGGGTATCAGACTTGTGTTGTGGCTCTCCCTTTTTCTCAGCCACTGAAAGGTGACAGTTCATGTCAGCCCCTGAACCCTCTGCTAACAAGGACTGGGCAATTGCATAAGGCCCAAGTCCTGACAATTGCTCCTCGTCTCCCTGATCATCCCAATTTTGTTTCTTTGTTTGGAATGATTTCTCCTTAAATCCCATAGTAAATACATTACTTTCCTCCATCTTATTCACTGACTCCAGTATCCATATAAATAAAGTATCTTTTTCATATGGCCGTGTCATCTTTTTGTGGGGAGCATGGTACAGATCTTCCCATACTTTAAGTTTGTGGGTAAAAAGGAAAGTTGTTGCGCTAAACTCATAAAGTGAACAAAAACAAAAAAGCAGCTACACTAGAATGTGACAAAAATTCAAAAAACAATGTGAGTGGGAATGTAGCGCTAAAATAAGTAAATAAGTGTCAAACCAATAAACTGTGAAAAAAATAATGATATCGGTCTGCAATCTAAACCAAATCAATAACATACATAGGATTTCTCCATGTAGTGAACTAATGAAAACATAAATTGTCCAATGTGATAAATATTGTGAAAACAATATAAATAAATGTCCCAAAAAGGTGAAATGATGGTATTTGGGAAATTGCCTTTTGGCAGAGAGGTACATATCCTTTTCCACTGCTTCCAAGATTCCAAATGGAGCCCTCATAATTCGAACTTACAATTTAATTTTATATATATACATTATTCAAAATCAGTCTCATAAAAATATTCGTGTAGACAAAAGGTAAACAGGAAAGTTCTGAGAAGTTTTTTACTGGGTATTCAGACGGGTGAAGACATAAGAAAAACATGCTTAGCGTTTCTGGGGTTAGGTATAAACCAGCTCTGTCTTCCATACAAGAAATAACATTCACCCAAACATTAAACTTTCTCACACAAGGGGCACCATCTGACAAGGCTATGTTTACCTACCTCACTTATATGGTCAATGATACCTAGCATAAGTGATTAAAACCTTTTATCAATATGAATCAACCAATGAAATTAAGAACGAATGATACCTGTGCGAAAGGGATAACAATCGAATTTATACTTACTATTGTACAGAAAAGAAACTTATATTAATCCGACGTTAGCAACTAAGACATAAATGATACAACCTTAAAACAACGATGTTACCAATGTGCAGGTAGGCAACCGTAAGTTGGTTGTCTCAACCCCGCGCTTGGAAAATCTTAAACAATTAAAAATTGATTGATAATTGCTACAATATGTGCTTAATACTTGAACATTGGCTAAAATAAATTTTAATTAAGCTGCTCCCTTTGAAATCGTGAGATTTAGAGTGATAGTGTGGTTTGCAAAACGGGGCGCTAATATATCTAAAAAAATGTGATGATCTATATAAAAATAAATAAATATAATTAGATAGTGATATATACTTCTGGTTTTGGTTGATTTCTCTAGTGAGTGGTCGGTGCCTATATTTTGGTGTATGTGTCCCTGGTGGGAAAAACCGTGTAGGTTCAAATATATATTGTTGGTGCTCTAGTGCACCTTTAGTGTTCAAAAAAATTAACTGTACCCATAATATTCCTATCTGGTGTTAATTATGTGATCCTGTTTTGATAAGTTGGACTCCACTGAGTGAAGTAAATTGGATTGCTATAAACGCAACCTTACCTTATGACTCAAAGTACTAATGTGGTGTTGTGCTTGTGGTGCGACACCGTATTGTTAGAACTGTAAAGTTATAAGTGCTCCCGCATAAAATACCCAATCCTTAACGATCTTAAGAGAAATTTACATCATATTCACACCAATTAACAAATTGTTGCTACTAAATCACCAGATGGCACCACATGCCTTATAACCTCAAGTGGTAAAAATCTTCCTTAAGAAAGTCTTAGTGCACAACACATAAAAATTAAAATTAAAACATATGTAGAAAAAGAAAGTTCATAACATCAATTCTTTTCGTTGTTGAGTGTTGAATTCACTCTTTTCCTAGGTAGCGTGACTCCCTTCACCACATCAAATTCTTCCTTCACCCAAAGTGATATGACAAATTGTAGTTGGCCGCTTACAAGATGTTGTTGATTGCTTTACTTAAAAAACAATCAAATGCACTTTTACAGGACTTAGCCTGTTCTCAGATACACCAAAACTTTTTAGACAGCTCTTCCTCCTCACAGATCAGTTCAGGTCAGAATGGATACATGTGTGGGGTCAGAGAAAAACACCTCATAGTGTAATCTTGCTTTTATTTTTAAAATGGATAAAAACAGCATTAGCCAAATGGCCACTTACATTTCCCGGTGCCCGCCCAGCACTGGGGCTGCTCGCCTTTACAATTGGTAATATGGTTTGGAGGATCTCTCCCTTTGTAATTCCCGCTGTGGATCGGCGTGCGTTCCACCTGCTGTTGCCGACAACCAGACAGACAACCAGACAGACCAATGATTCAACATATTCTATCTCCGGTGCCTCTGTGTCTTAAAACTTGAGTTTTTTTAATGAAATGGTAGGGGTACATTTATACCCCAGTACCAATTCTCACATATATATATATATATATATATATATATATATATATATATATATATATATATAATCAAATACACTGTAACTATTATTATTATTTTAAATCATGCAATAATAAGTGTTATTTATTAACTAAATACAGATCTGTTTTTTTAGATCTGGTGGGGATGTTATAACTTTTGTTGTGCTTGTAAGCATTAGTAATAGGCTTCAAATATTTTCACCATACATATCAGTTTGATAAACATTTGTGCAACTACCACATGACCTAAAAAATTATATCATCATATTTTATTCTACCCATCCTGTGCTTTCAGAAAATGTATGGTCTGGGGGTGTTGTGAACTCTGAAAGTTGGAACTGAAAAATAAAAAAAAGGGAAATACTGCAAAAATGGTCTGGTCACCTGGAGTTAAAACTGGAGCACAGGACCAGGCAGTGAAACAGTTATTAAAATACAAATTCTCAAAAGATACATATAAAATATCACGTGCAAGAAGGTATTACGTGAATACTTCATTCTGAGCAAAATTATAATTTTGTGTCCATTTAGATCAAAATCTTAAAACTTTACATGCACATTTTAAGATTCATGCCTTTCCTGTAGTGTTTTTTTCCTATAAATATGCAGATTGCCCCATTAAATTATGACATCCTTGGAGCTTACAACTTGTATTTAAAGTGTAGATAGTGTCACAAAGACTCATGACATCCCTGCAGCCTATCATTACATGAAAAAATACATTTTCAGAAAAATATTTTAAATTATTCATTGAGATCATAACAGTTAAGCGTATAATGTCTAGAGGGCTACTTAATATTTTGCAATTGCTTTAGCATAGCTGGGTACGCCAATTGTTCAGCTTGAAAATCTTTTTCTTTTCAGTATAAGACAGATATTTTCTTTTTGATAAATGGGGTGATACGGTAATGGATCTGGTAATATGGCTCTAATTATGACCCTGGTAGCCTTGTACTTTTCTGTGTGAGATAATGTACCCCTGATTCTGGACTGGGTAATGTTTTAACATTCTTTGGTTTAGCAATATGACACCTATATGCTCAGTACAGCTTAAAGCTCAATTGAAGTTTTCATATAAATCTGCTGAATACATTCCATGTACAGCCAAACATTCTGTATATACTGTAGCACTTTTACATTTAAGTGGCTAAATGCTCCCCACAGTGAATCGAAAGCACTGCCCCCATGTTTGGCTGCACAGAAGGGATGCTGCTCTCTGTGTGGAAACAGCAGTCTCTCTGCATTGGTCTGACAATGAATCAGACCTACAGACCTATATACTGTATATCGTGGTATTATTAAGAGTGACATGTTCAATTGGTATTAGCAGTGGTTTCTACACTAGACAGAAACACCAAGAAACAGTCCAAGCAAGTTTGCCCTACACTATTATTTGGCAAGGTAACAAAAAAGCACAGTTTCCAAAGCAGGAGGGCTTTGTCTATATTGCAGATTTTACCACAGCATAAAACAAACAAATCTGTTTGTCCAAACCACTAACTAATCTCAATTTAGCTTGTGACTATTAGGGTGCCCTCTACTAGGTTCCCCAAAACAAACAGGCAGCATTTGTAGCTTGTTAGTGTCCTGCACTCAGTCTTTTCACCCAGCAGCAGGCTCACACAGCAGAGGGAGGTGGCCAGTCATGGACCACAATGGATGTGTGAGAACACAGCTCCGCTCACACAGGGGACATAGCAGTATGAATCATCTCACAAAAGCCTGATCTAAACACCCCACATCGGCGATCCAGCTCCTGGGCACCCAAGGATCATGTCAAGGAAATGTAAGGAGGAACAGAAACCTCAGAAGCTGACTGCTTTCTTCACACAGCAGTAGCATGGGGAAGGCAAGCTGACGCTGGTGCCTGCTCCTTTCCTTCCTCGGCACCTCATTACAAGTTTACTACAGAACTACAGGCTGTTGAATCCAGAGTAGATCATATAGAAACAAAAATGGGAGAATTTGTTAACTATTAATAATTTTGTGGATGCTAATGATGAAAAGGAGGATAACACAGAATGAGTTAAGGCTAAACTAATGGACATTGAAGATGCACAAGCAGATCTCTGCAATGTTGCCACACAGCAGGGGGCGAACTAGAGAGCCTTGAGCTTCAGTCAGCTCACATAAAGTATATAAAGACATGTGCACAGCTAAGAATAATGTACACTGGGGGTTATTTACTAAAACTGGTGCAGATGTACATAGTAATTAATCAGCTTCTAACTTCAGCTTGTACATTAAGATTCTTACAATCAATTTGGGACCAATAGTCACTGGCTGATTTCCCCAGTGAATCTTTGATAATATACCTCTAAATTAATAAAAGAAATGTAATTTTATTTTCAAATAACTTTTCCATTCTTTGCAGCAGAAACTTAATTTAATTGTCATTGTAAACTATATAAATCACATAAAACATATCAAGCTAGACTTCAGGACCTTAATTTGTACAGTCACACATGAACCACGCGGGATCAGGCCCTTTGTGAAGAGGAGGCGGCACCAACGATACTACCGTTTACCGGCACATGAGGGACCATGGCAGACAACAAACCAAATGAAGGTTTTAAGATTGAGAACAATGATCACATCAGCCTGAAAGTGGCTGGTCAAGATGGATCAGTGGTGCAATTTTAAAACAAGAGACATACACTGCTTAATAAACTTATGAAGGCTTATTGTGAACGTCAGGGTTTGTAAATGAGGCAAATTAGATTCCAGTTTGATGGTCAGCCAATTAATGAGACGTACACACCAGCACAATTGGAGATGGAGGATGAAGATACAATTTTTTTTTTTTTTTAATTCTTTATTTATTCGAATTTTTCACATACACCACATAAAAAAAAAAAGAATCAACTGTTTAATCTTTTCAAGGTCATCTAATTATACTTCGCTCACATCCTATTGATACTTCTAACCTTTATCCCCCTCCCCCCCATCTCTCCCCCTCCCTCCCCAGGCACCTGGTTCAGTTCCTAATTCTCTTTCATGTCTCTACTTCCATCTTTAGCCCCTACTTTTATTGGGTCATTATTTCTACGTATTTCCACGTCTTTTTAAACGCTATCCAGCTGTCCCACTTGTCTTTGTACTCTCTCCCTTTTCCTTCTTTCCACTCCAGGTCTAATCTATCTAGTTTGAGACTATTGTTTACGCCTACTATCCAGTCCTGCATTTTAGGGCCTTCCTTTTCCTGACAGTTTTTTGATATAAGGCTTTTAGCTACGTTTATCATGATGGAGACAACCGATTCTCTATATTGCTTACTCGGACTCTCAACTCCATGGAACAGGCATATCCAAGGGTCTTCCGGTATTTCTTTATTTGTAATATCTTTTATTAGTTTTAAGATCTTTTTCCAGTATAGCTTAATTACGGGGCAGTCCCACCAAATGTGGGCCATTGTACCGACTGCTTTACATCCCTTCCAGCAATTCGGGGATTCCCCTAGTTGAAATTTACTCAGCTTTTCCGGGGTGGCATACCACCTTGCTAGGCATTTAAAGTTCATCTCGGCCATCTTAGAATCTTTGGCTGAATTATGTGTTAATTGGAGGATTTTATCTATAATGTGTTTATTTCTTTGTGTCCCTAATTCCAATTCCCATTTCTTAATGTATGGCGGGGCCTCCTCCTCCACGTTATTTAAGACTTTATATATTCGGGCTATGTTGTTACGAGATTTCCTCCACTCACAAAGGGACTCGAGGGGTCTAAGCTCTTTCATTTCCCTTAAGGGGGAGGGTAGTTTCTCTATAAAATGCTTAAGTTGGAGGTACCGCCATTCATTTAACTCTAATAACTCAGTGTTCGTTTTCAAATCTGTGTATGTGCTTATTTCACCCCTCGTCATTATGTCTTTTAACTGTGCTGTGTCTTTTTTATCCAATTCCCTGCTATTGAATTTTTCCCCAGTGGGAAATATTCATTGTTTTTTAAGTAAATCAAAGGTGAGTTGTATGTCCAATTTTGTTGTCTGTGTACCTTGTCCCAAATTTTAAATACATTGTGCGTTAAAATATATGTGTTTGCCCCTAACATCCTACATCGTGGGGGATTCCAAAATTCTTTGCCTAACTGTGAACTACTCGTTTTGATTTCCAATTTAACCCATCTTTTTTCATTTCCTACTATTGCCCATTCCACCACCCGTGAGAGTATGACTGCGTTATAATATTTGTTAATATTTGGGGCAGCAAGTCCCCCCTGTTTCTTCCCCCTTTCTAATACTGCAGACGCTATTCTTGCTTTTTTATTTTGCCATATACATTTCATTAAGATCGATTTTATAGTTTTGAAATATACTTGTGGGAGTGGGATTGGTAGCATCTGAAATTTTAATAATATTTTTGGGATTATGACCATCTTTATTGCATTGATACGCCCGATCCAGGACAAAGATCGAGATGCTATTTTTTTTGTCTCCATCCTGATTTCGTCCAACAAGGGAATATAGTTTATTTGATAAGTTTTCCTCAAGGAGCTTGTTAGTCTTATACCTAAGTATTGTAAACTGTTTTTCCACGGGAATAGGAAGGCCCTTTTCAAGTCCTCTTCGTCCTGACTATTGATATTGATCTTCATGATTTCCGATTTAATCATATTCATTTTAAAGTTTGAAATGTCCCCATATATTTTCAAAGTTTTCAGGAGATTTGGCAGTATAGTCCTGGGTTCCGGGATGAAGATACAATTGATGTGTTCCAGCAGCAGACAGGAGGAAGCTTCTAGAACAATCTATAAATACCCAGGTGCTTCCCACTGCCTCCACTTGAACATGTTTATCTCCATCCCTCTTCCCGTACTGTACATACATTAGGGTGGATGTGTATTATTTTAGGGAATGTTTTCCTACTGCCCCCCCTCCCCGTGTCTTGTTACCTCATCACTTTAAAGAAAACAACATGCAATTATGCAAGCATCTGAACTAGGGATGCACCGATACCGATATTGGTATCAGTATCGGTGCCGATACTAAGCATTTGCACGAGTATCGTTACTCATGCAAATGCCCCGATACCCAAAACCGATACCTTCGGCTCGGTAACTTAAGCTGTCAGCAGGAATTCCCTGCTAACAGCTGAAAAGTAAAGAAAAAAATGCTGGCAATTATTGGTTGTTAAGGAACGGGGCCGCCGAGTCCTTAACAACCAATCACGTGTCCTCAGGATTTCCCTCCCCGCCTCCTCCTCCCCTCTCGCCAGCTATCACCAGGCTCGGGACCGCAGGTCTGTGGAAACTTCCTGCATTAGAGGTGAGCAAGCCCAGCTCCCCCCATCCCACTGTCCTCCCCCCTCCTGCTGGGTGCAGCTCTCACATTCAGCTCTGCTCATCGCGGCTCCGCTATTTCTGTCACAGTTCGGTGAGCAGGAGTAAGTTCAGTGTGACCTCAGCATAGATCTGTCCTTTCATTGTCAGCTGCACGGCTCTGCACACATCGAGATTTCTCCCTGTGCCCTGTGTGTCTGCCTGGTGGACCCCCCCCTCCCCCTCTCCAGCAAGCAGAGGCACAGACACACGGCCAGCACCACTGCAGCAGGTCAGTGTGTGAATAGATCCCCCCCCCCCCTCATGTGTCAAACACTAATTATCTATATAGTGCTAAATACTGACATAAAAACTGACATAGAAAAGTGAAGTCTAATATCAATGCCTAAATATATCTTGGTGTGTTATAATCTGAAAATTACTATCTATAGTGTCCATGTAATTCCAGCAAATAGGACTGTTTGCACTGGAGTTTTGGTTTCACCAACCAGTGGGAAGTTGTAAATCAAACAATATGTATTACGTATGAAATTTTGTTCATGCATGGACACTATATAGATGCTAATTTTCAGATTATTAACACGCCAAGATATATTTAGGCATCAATATTCACTTTTCTTTGCCAGTAATTTTTGTTTTATGTTATTAAAACGATATAATTAGGATTTGACACAGCAGCACAGCACATATATTTATACTTATTTTTGGTGGGGAGCATACACTGGGTGTTTGCACCAGATGAATATTTTCAATCATGTTTATTTACGTGGCAGCGCATACATTTTGTTTTGTTTTATTTGAATAGAGAGCAGTAGTAGGATTGTGACTCCCCTCCTCACTTTATCAGCCCTTCTTTTTTTTCTCATCTAGCACATCTTCACCCCAGCCTCATCCAACTCCCCCCAAACCACCCCTTTACCTACTCTTTCTAGGTGATAGGTATCGGTAATCGGTATTGGCGAGTACTAAAAAAAAAAAAAGACTCTGTGTCAAAAAAATGGTATCGGTGCAACCCTATCAGTGCTCATCAGTGCTGCATGTCAGTGCCACCTAATCTGTATTGTGCTTTGAAAACTGTCAAATGACATTAAAAAAAAGTATCGGTAATCGGTATCGGCGAGTACTTGAAAAAAAGTATCGGTACTTGTACTCGGTCTTAAAAAAGTGGTATCGGGACAACCCTAATCTGAACACTTAGGCCCAGAGCCGATCGGCCCTATAGGCACACTATGCAAGCTGCTTAGGGCCCCCGCCGCTGTGGGGGGCCCCCCCAAGACCCAGCATCCCCCCTGCACCTCTGGCTGGCCGTTTAGAGTGCAGTGAGGAGAGGTGGGAGGAGGTGGAAGGTGGCGATCGGCAGCTCTATAGTGCCTGAGTGGGCGGCGGGATCTCCCTGGGGTTTGTAGTACTCTCAGTGTATACAGTGAAGAGGAGAAGGGAGGGGCCTCTGACCCAGGCAGGTATCAGTTTCACTTTCACTCTGCTTGAACACCCCTCCCCTCTCCGCTGTATACATTCGGAGATAGAACTACTAGCCCCAGGGAGATCCCCCTGCCTGTGGACACCATATAGCTGCCGATCGCCGCCTCCCACCTCCACCAGCCAGGTACAGGGGAACCTCTGCAAGGGGGGGAGTCAGCTGTTTGGGGGCCCAAATGTAAGAGGAGGGGCTTTCTGGGGACACTAATGTAAGGAAGGGGGCCTCTGGGGACACTAATGTAAGAGGGGGGCTCTCTGGGGACACTAATGTAAGGACGGTGCCCTCTGGGGACACTGATGTAAGGACGGGGCCCTCTGGGGACACTGATGTAAAGACGGGGCCCTCTGGGGACACTGATGTAAAGACGGGGCCCCCTGGGGACACTGTCAGAGGGGGGGCTCTCTGGGAACCCTGTGTAAGGAGGGGCTCTCTGGGGACACTAATGTAAGAGGGAAGGCTCTCTTGGGACACTAATGTAAGGGGAGGCTCTCTTGGGACCATGGTGTAAGGGGGGGGGGGGCTCTCTGGGGACCCTGGTGTAAGGGGGGCTCTCTGGGGACCCTGGTGTAAGGGGGGCTCTCTGAGGACCCTGATGTAAGGAGGGGCTCTCTGAGGACCCTGATGTAAGGAGGGGCTCTCTGGGGAGCCTAGTGTAAGGGGAGGCTCTCTGGGGACCCTGGTGTAAGGGGAGGCTCTCTGAGGACCCTGATGTAAGGGGAGGCTCTCTGGGGACCCTGATGTAGGGCGATACCCTCTGGGGACCCTGATGTAAGTAGGGAGGCTCACTGGGGACCCTGATGTAAGGAGGGGCTCTCTGAGGACACTAATGTAAGGGGGGCTCTCTGGGGACCCTGATGTAAGGAGGGGCTTTCTGGGGACCCTGATGTAAGGGGAGGCTCTCTGGGGACTCTGATGTAAGGGGATGTTCTCTGGGAATCCTAATGTAGGGGGAGGCTCTCTGGGGACCCTGATGTAGGGGGAGACTCTCTGAGGGCACTGATTTAAGGGGGGCTCTCTGGGGACCCTGATGTAAGGAGAGACTCTCTGGGGATCCTGATGTAAGGGGAGGCTCTTAGGGGATCCTGATGTAAGGGGAGGCTCTCTGGGATCCCTAATGTAGGGGGATGCTCTCTAGGGACCCTGATGTAAGGGGGGCTCTATGGGGACCCTAATGTAGGGGGAGGCTCTCTAGGGACCCTGATGTAAGGGGAGGCTCTCTGGGGACCCTAATGTAGGGGAGGCTCTCTGGGGACCCTAATGTAGGGGGAGGCTCTCTAGGGACCCTGATGTAAGGGGGGCTCTCTGGGGACCCTAATGTAGGGGGAGTCTCTCTGGGGACCCTGATGTAAGAGGGGGGCTCTCTGGGGACCCTAATGTAGGGGGAGGCTCTCTAGGGACCCTGATGTAAGGGGAGGCTCTCTGGGGACCCTAATTTAGGGGGAGGCTCTCTGAGGACCCTGATGTAAGGGGGTCTCTCTGAGGACCCTGATGTAAGGGGGCTCTCTGGGGACCTTATTCTGTTCTATATTGTTGTACTTATTCTTTGACTGTTTTGTTTAAAGGAGGGAGGATTGTTTTGGGAGCACTGAAGTGTCAGGTGTGACTGTGTGGCAATGGCAAATGGTTTACATAGCTCACGGCATCACGGGTCAAGTAGAGGGCCCCTTAGCAGAATTTTGCTTAGGGCCCCAGGGAGGTCAGGATCGGCACTGCTTAGGCCTATGTTTTAATTATGCAGACTTGGTAGACCTAATCTTTCTCATGTTTACCTAGTTTCATTAGGTTCATTTTGAGCTGCCTGAGATTTGATATTTTGTTGCCTCAACAACTGTAGCTACATGGGCTAATGCTGATAACACGCTATGTCTTTCAGCTCTTTAGTATCCATAAACGTATCACACACAGTCCTTTTTACTACAGGGCTCTGTTATGTGATACTGCTGTGAGGACTAAGAAGATGGCTTGTATATTCAGCTACAGGTCATGCAGCGGCTGTCAGAGTTTAGGCAACCTCTGATTCAAAGGGGTCAGTTAATCCTTCAAGTAAGCAAAGCAATGGTAAGCCTGCTCATCTGTGATAAGTTTGAACATTCATATTCTTGCATAGGCTTGTGTGACTGGTTTTGTCCATTAACCACTAGGCGTCCGCACTATATCCGAAAGACGGCTACAGCGTGGACGCCAATTGCTGGGAGGGCGTCCCTGGACGTCCTCCTGTTTACTTCCACAATGCGCACTCCCGCAAGCACGCATCAGGGAAATTCTGTGCTGGCCGTGTCCCTTGGACACAGCCAGTCAAAGATCGCAGTAAATGGCCAATCACAGCGGCCGTTTACACCGCGATCTGAGTGTTCAATGAGAGATGATCTCATATGTAAACATATGAGATCATCTCTCATTGCCGGCTCTCCCTCCTCACACAGAGACAGTGTGTGAGAAGGGAGAGTGTGCAGTGAATGTGAAGAAAAAATGGAAAATAAAGTGCCACAGTACATGTCAGTGCCATCTGTCCCCACTGCAATCTGTCCCCACTGCCATCTGTCCCCACTGCCATTTGTTCCCAGTGCCGCCTGTCAGTGCCATCTGTCCCCAGTGCCACGTATAAGTGCCATCTGTCATCAGTGCCACGTATAAGTGCCATCTGTCCTCAGTACCACATCACTGCCACGTGTCATCAGTGCCACATACTAGTGCCATCTGTCATCAGTGCCACGTATCAGTGCCATCTCTCATCATTGCCACCTGTCAGTGTCACATGCCATCTGTTATCAGTGTCATGTGTCATCAGTGCCACATATCAGTGCCACATATCAGTGCCATCTGTCATCAGTGTCACGTGTCATCAGTGCCACGTATTAGTGTCATCTGTCATCAGTGCCACGTATTAGTGCCACCTGTCATCAGTGCCACGTATTAGTGCCACGTGTCATCAGTGCCACGTATAAGTGCCATCTGTCATCAGTGCCACATATTAGTGCCATCTGTCATTAGTGTCTTGTGTATTCAGTGCCACGTATTAGTGCCATCTGTCATCAGTGCCACATCAGTGTCACGTGTCATTAGTGGCCAGGCTGTGGAAAAGTCCCACAGATGTGGTATCTAAATACTCAGGAGGAGTAGCAGAATTAATTTTGGGGTGTCATTTGTGGTATACATATGCCATGTGAGAGAAATAATTTATTACAATGACAATTTTGTGAAAAAAAATCTTCATTTTGCAAAGAATTGTGGGAAAAACGGACAACATGAAAAACCTCACCATGCCTCTTACTAAATACCTTGGAATGTCAAAAAAGGGGTCATTTGGGGGGTATTTGTACTTTCCTGGCTTATTCGGGTTGCAAGAAATGAAATTTTTTATGATTTGCACCACAGCTTGTTGACTCTATAACTTTCACAAAGACCAAATAATATCCACTTGTTATGTCTCCAGGATACCTCTTTCTTTTCTGAGGTTCAGAAAAGAGAATTACCTTGTCATTTAATTTGTATATTGTGTTGTTGCATTATTAAAAAAATTTTTACTCACCTCTAAATGCCTGTTGCTAGGGGGTCCCTCGAAGTCTGCCACCTAAATTATGTTTGTTCTAGGTTAGCTGTTACGCTTGCGCCACCTACTGGCCAAACATTAATATAGTATTTGTATAAATTTTTTTTTTTTGAGATATCCAGTTACTTAGGAAGTGATGTAAAAATCGTCATATCCTCTTTAGTCAGGAAGTGAAGCAGCCTCAGAGATAAACATGTTCATATCATGGCAGCAGCCTAGATGCTATCTCTCCTCATCCATGGCATCGAAGGTAAGCCGCATTTATCCTCCTCCTCCACAAGCTATCAGGGAAAGAAGTTATTCATTTTAGTTATTATTTTATATGATGTTTACTGCTGTATGGTAATGTTATATTATTCTTGTTGTTTTCAGTTTTACCGCATATCACGTGTCATTCACGTGTATATTAAAATCTGCAACGTGCCAATAAAAGACACAGACAAAGAAACAGCAGTCAATTATTGTGTGCACAGAAAAAAGGTTATCTGCCTGGATAGCTACCCATAGACTCCGGGAGTACGGGGGGCAAGGCCAGGACAGTAAAACTTTGTCCAGGAACACTAAGGATAGTGCAGAAGGGGAAGAGGTTTTGGCCCACACGGAAGAGCTACAGTCTGCAATCGACTATACAGCCACTTTCATACAGCCAAGCAGCATACAGAGACTGCAGCCCTATACGCTTACTGCTCCCACAGGCCGCTACTCAGTCAAGCAGCCATGTCACGCAGTAACACATCCTCACTCAAAACCAGATCATGAGTTTACGGTTCCAGCTAGTGTTGCAGCCGCCATTGCCCGTGGGAAAGCCGAAGCGGCAAAGATGCGAGCTACCTTTGCCGAACAAGAAATGCATTTGAAGTTAGAAAAGGCCTCGCTAGAAGCCAAGCAAGCGCAAGATAGGGCCGCAATAGAAGCCTCTATAAAGCTTGAACAAACCTGTCTAGATGTCGCACTGGAGAAGCTCACTACAGAAAGGGAAGCTGCAATTGCCATAGCTGAAGCAGAAGCCCTAGAAGCAGCCGTAAGCCTCAGTGGTGAATGCATAAATGTGCTTGGCTCCGAACAAGGAGAGCCGAATCCCTCGCGACGCACTTCAGAGTACGTGCATCAACCCTTCAAATCAACGTACGATACCTCTTCTTTACAGGGAATAGACAATGTCCTAAGAGAAACAAACCAAGCACTGCAGGTAACAGAGCATGAGAGCAAACAAATTCCTCAGAGCTGCAAGCAGCAGAACTCCTGTCAGCACATTACAGATCAAGCCTACGTCTCTGCACGTCACGACCCGCAACCTCCAAACCAGCATCGGAATAACCCTTCTACTACACAACGATACGAGACAAGAGAGCCTAAAGCAGAAAACTTCTGACAGGTATGGTCGCACACCACACTCCCACTATAGTAGTGAATCACCAACATGCTCTAACACCAACCAAGTTATAACAGACTTTGCCAAGTTCTTTGCCAGACGTGATTTAATCACAAAAGGACTTGTAAAGTTTAACGATCGGCCAGAAAATTACAAAGCCTGGCGGTCGTCCTTTCAAAATACCATAAAAGGTCTAGACCTGTCTCACACCGATGAAATAGACCTCCTAGTCCAATGGCTTGGGAAGGACTCTGCCGAACATGCCAGTAGAATCAGGAACATTAACATAAAACAACCAGAGACTGGTCTTAAAAAGATTTGGAGCAGATTAGAAGAGTGCTATGGCTCGACAGAGACTATAGAGCATGCACTTTTTAAAAGGATTGAGGACTTTCCCAGAATACCTAGCAAGGGTTATCACAAACTACGAGAATTAGCCGACTTGCTAGAGGAACTACTTCTTGCTAAAGAGGAGGGAGACCTGCCAGGTCTCGCCTCCCTGGATGCGGCCAGAGGGATTAAACCTTTAATTCTGAAGCTTCCCTACGACCTACAACAAAGGTGAGTCACATATGGTTCTAAACATAAGAAAATGTTCCAAGTACCATTTCCACCATTCAACGTTTTTGTAGACTTTGTTTCAGAGCAAGCTAAGTTCCTGAATGATCCCAGCTTTGACTTTATGCTGTCATCAGTCACGCCCCCTAGCTTCAAACAGCACAGGATGCCAGTGACAGTGAACAAATCTCATGTTTCTCCTACAGATTTTTCCTATAGGTCTTCCAACATTGCTCACCCAGAAGACAAAGTCGGAGATCCTAGCAAGCAGTGCCCTCTACACAGGAAGCCGCACCCTCTACCAAAATGCAGGACCTTCAGGGAAAAGTCTCTAGAAGATCGCAAAGCCTTCCTAAGAGAGAACCGCATATGCTTCAGGTGTTGTTCATCCACATCACACTTTGCCAAGGACTGCAAGGTTAGTGTATCATGCACAGAGTATAACAACACAGATCACAACTCAGCACTACATCCAGGCCCTGCTCCTTGGACCACCCAGCGAGCTAGCGATACCAACGAGCATGGCGGGGAGCAAGAGAACACTGGTTCAAACATCTCAATGGTTACCTCACAGTGTACTGAGGTATGCAAAGATCCTGCAGGCGGTAGGTCTTGTTCAAAGATCTGTCTTATTAGAGCTTATCCAGCGGGTCACAGAAACAAAGCTGTCAAGATGTATGCACTCTTAGATGACCAAAGCAACCACTCTATGGCTAGATCCACATTCTTTGACACCTTCGGTGTCAGGGGTCCAAGCTCCCCTTATTCCCTAAAGACTTGTGCGGGTACTGTTGAGACAGCGGGGAGAAGAGCCACCGCCTTCTGTATAGAGTCCATAGACGGTCGGACTCGCCTACCTTTACCCACCATACTCGAGTGCAACCAGATTCCTGACAACCGGTCAGAAATCCCTACACCAGATGCAGCAATTCACCAACCTCATCTAAAACGCATGGCCCATCTCCTACCAGAATATGACGAGCAAGCTCAGTTAATGCTGCTCCTGGGAAGAGACATTTTGCAGGTTCATAAAGTAAGGGAACAGATTAATGGTCCCCGCAATGCTCCTTTTGCCCAAAGACTTGACCTGGGGTGGGTCATCGTAGGGGACGTCTGTCTAAAGACTGTGCACAGACCCACAACGGTCGGTAGCATGTTCACTAATGTACTTGACAAAGGACGTCCTTTCTCCTTGCAACCATGTCACAACAGCTTCATCACAAAAGAACTTCCAGGTAGTACTCACATACCTTGTTCCTCTGTAGACCCAGACACAGATGACCACGCTTGTGACAGCGACCCAGACCACCTAGGGTGTATAGTCTTTCATAGAACAAAGGAAGACCAGCAGGTAGCAATGTCCTTTGAAGATAGACTTTTCTTGCAAATAATGGAAAGGGAGACAGCCAAAGAAGAGTCAAACAATTGGGTCGCACCTCTCCCATTTAGACCCCATAGACAGCGTCTACCTAATAACAAGGAACAAGTCCTTAAATGCTTTGCCTCCCTTAAATGTAATTTCCAGAGAAAACCAGACACTGAGTTCTACACTGACAGTAAAGTAGTCCTGGGGTACATCTACAACGAAACCAGACGCTTCTACGTCTACGTCAGTAATAGAGTGTTGAGGATTAGGAGATCCGTACACCCAAAACAGTGGCACTTCGTTCCAACTAAACACAACCCTGCAGACCTAGCGACCAGAGCTGTCCCAGCCAACTGTCTTAAGGACACAACATGGTTTACTGGCCCTGCATTCCTGTACAATTCAGAACACACTTCTGAATCGGAAACCTTTAGCTTGGTAGATGCAGTCAAGGATGCAGAAGTTCGTCCACAAGTGTCTGCCTTAGTCACGGTGACTTCACAAAACCGACTCAAATCTTATCGGTTCTCCAGATTTTCCACATGGAAATCACTCATTAGAGCCATTACTTCCTTATCCCACATAGCTCAATCCTTTGGGAAAAGGACTAACTGCAAAGGCTGGCACCGCTGTAAAAATACCTACTCAGTGACTGACCTAGAGCAATCAAAACATCTGATCATTTACACTGTGCAACAAGAGACCTTTGCTAGAGAGATTGACTGTATTAACAACAAAAAGCCAATCCCTAAAGACAGCGTCTTAAGGAAACTCGATCCATTCCTCAACAGCAGTAACCTGTTGAGAATAGGAGGACGCCTTAAAGAAGCTACCTTGGAGTATGACGAGAAGCATCCTCTCATTCTCCCAGCTCAGCACCATGTCACTGCCCTGCTTGTACAACACTATCACAGTCAAGTTAAACACCAAGGCCGACTATTCACTGAAGGAGCTTTGAGGGTTGCTGGACTGTGGATAATAGGAGCAAAAAGATGTGTGAGCAAGTGTATCTTTAACTGCGTTACCTGCCACAAACTCCGTGGACTTTTACAAACCCAAAAGATGGCTGACCTTCCACCTGACAGACTTAACTCAGAGCCTCCCTTTACAAGTGTGGGCCTTGATGTATTCGGTCCTTGGTCCGTTACTACTCGCCAAATCAGGGGAGGTCACGCCAGCAGCAAACGCTGGGCAGTTATTTTTACTTGTATGACTGTTCGAGCTGTTCATGGAATTAATGGACACTTCCAGCTTTATCAACGCTGTCAGGCGCTTCATTGCCATTAGAGGTCCTGTTAAGCACATCCGCTCTGATAGGGGCACCAACTTTGTTGGAGCGGCCAAGGAACTCCAGATCCTTTCGAATCTAGACAACAACAGTGTGGAAAGGTATCTCAATCAACAGGGATGTACCTGGACATTTAACCCTCCTCATTCTTCCCATATGGGTGGTGTGTGGGAAAGAATGATAGGTGTAGCCCGCAAGATCTTGGATTCTATTTTCCTTCAAATGGGAAATGTCAGACTCACGCATGAATGTCTGTCCACTTTCATGGCTGAGGTCTCAGCCATCATAAATGCTAGACCTCTGATCCCAGTTACTAATGATCCAGAGGACCCCATGTTGCTGACACCTGCAACTCTACTCACTCAAAAAAACAACATGGTCAGTGCTCCAAATGGAGAGTTTACTGATAAAGACCTTTTCAGATGTCAATGGAGACAGGTGCAATGCCTAGCCAACACTTTCTGGGACAGATGGAGGAGATATTACATCCAAACCCTACAACTCAGGAATAAGTGGCAAGTTAACAAACCAGACCTGAAGTCAGAAGATGTGAAGCACACAGGAATGACTGGCCCTTGGGACTTATCACACAGACATTCCCAAGCAAAGATGAACATGTCAGGAAGGTCGAAGTTAAGATTTCCAAACAGGGTGAAGTAAGGTCATTTCTCAGACCCATATCGGACTTGAATTTACTTGTGTCCAATGACGCTGTTAGTGGCGTTGGTTAACGACAGACGGGGAGTGTTATGTCTCCAGGATACCTCTTTCTTTTCTGAGGTTCAGAAAAGAGAATTACCTTGTCATTTAATTTGTATATTGTGTTGTTGCATTATTAAGCTATAAATTATGTTTGTTCTAGGTTAGCTGTTACGCTTGCACCACCTACTGGCCAAACATTAATATAGTTTATAAGAGATATCCAGTTACTTAGGAAGTGATGTAAAAATCGTCATATCCTCTTTAGTCGGGAACTGAAGCAGCCTCAGAGATAAACATGTTCATATCATGGCAGCAGCCTAGATGCTATCTCTCCTTATCCATGGCATCGAAGGTAAGCCGCATTTATCTTCCTCCTCCACAAGCTATCAGGGAAAGAAGTTAGTCATTTTAGTTATTATTTTATATGATGTTTACTGCTGTATGGTAATGTTATATTATTCTTGTTGTTTTCATATCACATGTGTCATTCACGTGTATATTAAAATCTGCAACGTGCCAATAAAAGACACAGACAAAGAAACAGCACTCAATTATTGTGTGCGCAGAAAAAAGGTTATCTGCCTGGATAGCTACGCATAGACTCCGGGAGTACGGGGGGCGAGGCCAGGACACCACTAATTTGGGTTATTTTTACCAAAGATATGTAGCAGTATACATTGTGGCCAAAATGTATGAAGAAAAATTTATAATTTGCAAAATTGTATCACAGAAACAAAGAAAATGCGTTTTTTTCTAAATTTCCGGGCTTTTTTCAAAATTTTCTGTCTTTTTTCATTTATAGAGCAAAAAATAAAAAACCCAGAGGTGATCAATTACCACCAAAAGAAAGCTCAATTTGTTTTAAAAAAAAACGACAAAAAATTTATTTGGGCACAGTGTTGCATGACTGAGTAATTATCACTCAAATTGTGAGAGCACCGAAAGCTGAAAATTGGTCTGGTCACGGGGGGTTTAAGTGCCCAGTTGTCAAGTGGTTAAGTAGGGTTTATTGCATGGATTTTGTGAACTAGTCACCTGTCTGGCCCCAGTTCATCAGGACTGATTATTTTGCAGGATCAGTTGGTTTGCGACTTTATATTCCCTTTTCAAAGAATCATTCTGTAGACATATGGTGAACCTAACCTTTTGGGATAAGGAAGCACAGGATGAGGAGTTCTGAGATTTGCTTGGACTAAGCAGATATAGCTCAGTATAAAAATTTACTCTTCCTCTGAGCCTAACTTGATGGTGTTCTTCTTTTAAAGATTTGCCCCCTTTTGGACCAAATTAACTTTTTTTTTTTTTAATGCTTTCGGCTCATTCCAGTAAATTATTTTGCTTTATCCTTTTACAAGGTGTATTAAATAATGCGAGACAGATACTGGGGTGGGTAACTTCTCCATTACGGTTTTTCAAAGGCACTCTTATTCCATGTTTATCATATTTAAGGGAGCAAGCCCACCTCTCAGTTGAACTTATTTTTTATTGTGAAGCCAAAATGATTTTATAACTTTTTGTATGTAGCTGTTACATGTAGCTGGGTGAAGAATTAGAAAAGATGTAAAAATATTTAAAAAGTTTAGGTAGATTTTTCTCTTCTGACATCTTGTTGTTTAAATCTTGTTTAAAATACATTACTTTACTACTTAATTTGTACAATCTGGAGGAAAGAAGGGAAAGGGGAGACATGACTGAAACCTTTAAATACATCAAGGGGGTGGATAAGATTCAGGAAGGCAGTTTTTCCAATATGAAACCAAAATCAAGAACACAGGGACATGACCTCAAACTAACTGGAGGAAAGTTAAAAACAAATCTTAGGAGGTATTATTTTACTGAAAGATTAGTTGATGCTTGGAATTAACGACCAGCAGAGGTGGGGAGACAGTCAACAGTAAATGGTTTCAAAAATGCTTGGGATAAACATAGATCTATAGTCGGACAACAAAGTTAATGAAAACAAAAAAAACAAAAACAAAAAAGCCCCCAAAAAAGCCCCCCCCCCCCAAAAAAAAAAAAAAAACAAAACAAAAAAATAAAAATAAGAATGGGCAGTACTCTGTCTTTTTCTGCTGTCACTTTTCTATGTTTCTATGCTTCTACTGTAAAAATACAGGTGCTGGAACTTAAATAGTTAAATTACAATATGTTAGTTCTGTAGATCCATAACCCCTAGGGGATATTTTCCTGGGCTTACCGATTACCTCCTCCACATTGTAGCTCGTCGTTCTTGTCTAGGGGTTCCCAGGGTTGATACCCAGTAATTGCAGAGACTGACACCTGAATTCCTGTTTATAATTTTTATTGCGTAAAACGATAAACAGAACACAGTCTCTTAGTTGGGAATAGAGGGTAAGGGTAATGAAGCTCAGGCACTTTAGAACTGCTGACATTCAGTAAATGTCTCTCTCTAGATGATCCAGGGAGTAGCCACTCTCTCTCTAGATGATCCAGGGAGTAGCCACTCGCAACTGGATAGCTTGACTGTTGGATAAATCCTTGCTTGTAGATTTAGCAGCCAACAAGTGATTTTAGATTAGCAAAGTCTCTGCCACAGACTTGGTTGTGAAACTTTCAGGTGAACACAAAAGTCTCTCTCAGGAACTTTTGTTGTAACTGAAGGATAAGTTAGGAACTTTTCTTACAGCACCTGTATCTTGCAGCCGATCCTGTGATACCGTAAGAAATGCGTATTCAATTAGTGTCCATACAGCTCAGCTTCCAGGCTCTTACCGAGCAGCCAGCCTTGTGCGTGGCCCTCCTCTGAAGAGTCCTCCCCTGGTTGCATGTATATTTGCTGGGCCTCTCCAAAACCGGAGATGGCACCAGAACACTTCAGAATCCTCCCTCCAGTTACTGCGCCTCAAACTAACCAGTTCCGAGGCTTGGTAACGGATGGATCCGCACCCCAGGCCATGAGGGCCTCCAGGGGCTGGTCAGGAGGACCAGGACCATGGAGTCAGCAACAACTTCTGGACTTGAACCCAGAACCACGTGACTTCAGCACCTTAACTACCCCTCTCTCGGAATACACAGCGTGACAAATGTACCCACTGATTGGTTCAGAGAGAAGATTGGTACCCAATGTGTCCAACCAGACTGCATTCTAAGAGCTGTCACAGGTGCTCACCCACCTATGAGCAGGCAGAACCTCAATACAGCCCAGCCAAACTGATGCCAAAGTATAACCTAGAACAATTAACCCCAAAACTCAGCTATAGTTCTGGGCAAAAACTAAATTTACATGCATAGAGCACACTTTGAAAAAGTGTCGGCGCTACAGTTCTATTACCAGAATCTATTTGATTAGATCTTCAAAACTTCTGAAAGACTTACGCTTCTTAGGACCTAAATTTAATAATTATGCTAAATTATTATTGATTTCCAAAGTTATTCAGCAATTAGTCGATCATGAACTGGTGCATTTGCAATTCACCCCCTTGGCTTTTTACCTATTTTGTTACATTACAGCCTTTAGTTCAAAGTTTTTTTAACCACTTGACCACTGGGTACTTAAATCGCCTTCCTAACCAGACCAATTTTCAGCTTTCGGTCCTCTCACATTTTGAATGACAATTACTCAGTCATGCAACACTGTACCTATATGAATTTTTTGTCCTTTTTTTCACACAATTAGAGCTTTTTTTTGGTCGTAATTAATCACTGCTGTTTTTTTTTTTTTTTTGCGCTATAAAAGAAAAAAGACCAAAAATTCTGTAAAAAAATGAATTTTTCCTTGTTTCTGTTATAAAATTTAGCAAATTAGTAATTTTTCTTCATAAATTTTGGCCAAAATTTATACTACTACATATCTTTGGTAAGAATAAGTACAAATCGATGTATATTATTTGGTCTTTGTGAAAGTTATAGAGTCCACAAGCTATGGTGCCAATATCTGAAAATTGATCACACCTGAAGTACTGACGGCATATCTCATTTCTTGAGACCCTAACATGCCAGAAAAGTACAACTACCCCCAAATGACCCCTTTTTGGAAAGAAGACATTCCAAGGTATTTAGTAAGAGGCATGGTGAGTTTTTTGAAGTTGTCATTTTTTCCCACAATTCTTTGCAAAATCAAGAATTTTTTTTTCTTTTTTTTCTCACAAAATTGCCATATTAGCAGATTATTTCTCACACACAGCATATGCATACCACAAATTACACCCCAAAACACATTCTGCTACTCTTCCTGAGCATGGCAATACCACATATGTGAGACTTTTACACAGTGTGGCGACATACAGAGGCCCAACATGCAGGGAGCACCATCAGGCGTTCTGGAGCACCCAGGCCAATTCTGACATTTCTCTCCTACATGTATAAATCATCATTTATTTGCTAGAAAATTACATAGAATCCCAAAACATTATATATTTTTTTAGCAAAGAACCTAGAGAATACAATGGCAGTGTTGCAACTTTTTATCATGCACGGTATTTGCACAGCAATTTTTCGAACACGTTTTTTTTGGAAAATATTTTTTTTGGTGAGGTTAGCAAGGTTAGCCCAATGTTTTTGCATAATGTGAAAGATGAATTTACCTAACATATCACCCTTTAAAATGGCACACACTCGTGGAATGGCGCCAAATTTCGCTACTTAAAAATCCCCATAGGCGATGCTTTAAATTGTTTTACTGGTTACATGTTTTGAGCTATAGAGGAGGTTTAGGGCTAGAATTATTGCTCTCGCTCTAACGTTCACAGCGATACCTCACATGTGTGGTTTGAACACCATTTTCATATGTTGACGGGACTTATGTATGCGTTCGCTTCTGCATGCGAGCACACGGGGACAGGGGCACTTTAAACATTTTTTTTTTTATTGTTCATTTTACTTTATTTATTTTAGTTTGACACTTTTTTCCCCAAAAATAAATTTTTTGATCACTTTTATTCCTATTACAAGGAATGTAAACATCCCTTGTAATAGGAATATGGCATGACAGGTCCTCTTTACAGTGAGATATGGGGTTAATAAGATCCCACATCTTACCTCTAGGCTGGGAAGCCTGAAATAAAAAAAATAAAAAAACAATCCTGGCTATCGTAGCGGTGAGTCGGTAGAAGCACCGGAGGGCAGCGGGAGGGGTGATGTCCCTTCTCGCCTCCCATAAGAACGATCAAGCAGTGGAACAGCGGCTATGATCATTCTTATGGTGTAGGGAATCAGCGGTTGAAAAAGCTGATATCTGAATGATGCCTGTAGCTGCCATATGACCGCCTGCAGGCGGGAAGTGGTTAAAACGCATTTTTTTAACACAAAGTTGTCCATTTATACAATATTTCTAACAAATAGCATGTACATACCAAAAATGACACCCCAAAATAGATTCTCCTACTCCTCCTGAGTACGGCGATACCACATGTGTGAGACTTCCACAGCCTGGCCACAAACAGAGGCCGAGTACAGCCGAGTATGGCCGAGTATGGCCGAGTATGGATGGGTATCACCGAGTATTGCAGATTATGGCTGGGTATTGCAGAGTATGGCTGGGTATCACAGAGTATTGCAGGGTATCACTGAGTATGGCTGGGTTTTGCAGGGTATCACCGAGTATGGCTGGGTATTGCAGGGTATCACCGAGTATGGCTGGATATTGCAGTGTATGGCTGGGAATTGCAGAGTATGGCTGGGTATTGCAGGGTATCACCAAGTATGGTTGGGTATTGCAGGGTATCACAGAGTATGGCTGGGTATTGCCGAGTATGGCTGGGTATTGCAGGGTATCACCGAGTATGGCTGGGTATTGCAGAGTATGGCTGGGTATTGCAGGGTATCACCAAGTATGGCTGGGTATGGCTGGGCAATACAGAGTATGGCTGGGTATTGCAGGGTATCACAGAGTATGACTGAGTATTGCAGAGTATGGCTGGGTATTGCAGGGTATAACCGAGTATGGCTGGGTATTGCAGAGTATGGCTGTGTATGGCTGGGTAATGCAGGGTATCACCAAGTATGGCTGGGTATTGCAGAGTATGGCTGGGTATTGCAGGGTATGGCAGAGTATTGTCAGGGTATTGTCAGGGTATTTCTGGGTATGGCAGAGTATTGGCATAGTATTTCTGTGTATTGCAGAGTATTGGCAGGGTATTGCAGGGTATTGCAGAGTATTGGCAGGGTATGGCAGAGTATTGCAGAGTATTGGCAGGGTATTGCAGAGTATTGGCAGGGTATTGCTGGGTATTGCAGAGTATTGGCAGGGTATTGCAGAGTATTGGCAGGGTATTGCAGTGTATGGCAGGGTATGGCAGAGTATTGCTGGGTATGGCAGGGTATGGCAGAGTATTGCTGGGTATTGCAGAGTATTGGCAGGGTATTGCAGAGTATTGGCAGGGTATTGCAGGGTATGGCAGGGTATGGCAGAGTATTGCTGGGTATGGCAGGGTATGGCAGAGTATTGCTGGGTATTGCAGAGTATTGGCAGGGTATTGCTGGGTATTGCAGAGTATTTGCAGGGTATTGCAGAGTATGGCAGGGTATGGCAGAGTATTGCTGGGTATTGCAGAGTATTGGCAGGGTATTTCTGGGTATTGCAAAGTCAATTGTTACAGAGCAGCGCTGTGGGCACTACAGATCTAGCCCACATCGCTCGGTACAGAGAGGGGAGAGAGGAACAGGCGTCATGACTGACGCCGGTTTGTTTACATGTGATCGCTCCGTCATTTGATATATGTGATGAATAAGAACACAATAGTCTAAGTTGGTGAAGTAAAATTAGAAAAATACATACATAAAACTATTTTTCAGAAATAAAAAACTGATAATTGGCATGTGCGTATGTATTCACCACCTTTGTTATGAAGCCCATAAAAAGCTCTGGTGCAACCAATTACCTTCAGAAGTCACATAATTAGTTAAATGATGTCCACCTGTGTGCAATCTAAGTGTCACATGATCTGTCATTACAAATACAAACCTTTTTGAAAGGCCCCAGAGGCTGCAACACCTAAGCAAGAGGCACCACTAACCAAACACTCCATAGAAAGTACATGCCAGCAACTCGACAGCTTCTCCATAGAAAATATTTATTTAAAGTGGAGCTCCGTCCTGGGGAAAAAAAAATATTTTTTTTAAAAGTCAGCAGCTACAAATATTGCAGCTGCTGACTTTTAAAAATCGGACACTTACCTGTCCCGGGGTCCAGCGATGCAGGGGAACGAGGACCCCCCCTCGTTCCCCGAGCCGCTCACGGTGCCGACATTCCTAATGTGGGAACCCGGCTGTGGCTTCACAGCCGGGCACCCACTGCGCATGCGCGAGCGGCGCCGTGCGCCGTGATTTGACGCTCAGTCATCTGGGACACGTGACAGGTCCCAGATGACTGTGCGGCCCTGAGGGGGAAGTGAAGTTTTGCCCGGGCAATGAAGGTGGCAGACTTCGAGGGACCCCCTAGCAACAGGCATTTAGAGGTGAGTAAAAAATTTTTTTTTTCCAATTATTTTTTTTTTATTTTTTTTATGATTTTTAAGCCCCTTTTGTTTTTTTGACCGCAACCCCACTTTAAGTATTACAGCAATAACATCCTCCAAAAAATCTGACACGTTTCAGCCTTAGGACTTTATCAAAAGCATAAAAATATGACATATAAAACAAGTATATATAAGGGAAGCAGCCCTTGTGAGGTATGAAGGGCAAAAATCACTTACCGTAATTAAAAAATCAACCCATTAATTGGTTACAGGTGGAGATGACCAGACCTGGGCCAAACAAACACACACAAAAACAGCGGGTTTTAACAAAGAGCACGGAATGTTAACCATTACAGTCCCACTGATACCACAGTGGAAGATTTTCAATAAAAAATCATTAATTGCTATACTTCAGAGCATTATTTCAAAAACAGGCTAACATCCATCCTATTATTCATACCCAAGCCCATACCCATTGTTTAGATACATTAGAAATATTTTTGGCATTTGGAATGACAGTGTCATTATAGTGTTCAGAGACCATGATTCGTAGGTGGCGAATGGTGCAACACATGTACTGTATCTGACAAGCACTACATTCCATTACATAAACCACTCATTTAGAGCTGCAATTAATAAAATTAGTGTAGGTTTTGCCTGTGGAGAAAGAGATGACAGTTTTGTTTTTTTCTGTGGCTTCTACATTGTCTACAATTTGATTATATTGTTTAGAGTAAGTAGTAGTAGTAACAAAATGTATTTTATTTCTATTACAATGGGAATGTCTTTTTATACTAGGGTTCTCTGCATTTTTTAGCATGCTACCTCTATCCCTTTTCTCTGCCTTGATTCTGTCATTATCAATCAGATGTTTTTTGTATCCTCGCCTCATTAGTCTTTCTGAGACTACAGTACATTCTTTCTCATAATCTGATGATCAGAGCAGTTCCTTTTTGCTCGCACAAACTCCCCCACTGGTAGTGCATGCATGGTATGAAAGGGGTGACAACTCGTAGCAAGCAAAAGTGAATTGCCAGTACATTGCTTTCTGCCACTGTCAATGTTTCCAGTAAGTGTTATATACAAATAATCAATTCTCACAGAGTGAAAGTGATGATTGAACTCCAAATTCAAATGGTTCTTATTAAGATACTGAATAAAATAATCTATCATAGAGACTGGGTCAATCCACACCAAGGCCAGGTCATCTATGTAGCGACAGTACCAGTCAATATACACTCTGAAAGAATTATTATGTGTGAAGAGAAAGACCTTATCCCACCACCCCATATATTAATTTGCCAACAAGGGAGAAATTATAGCTCCCATCGAGGCACCTTGGCATTGTATGTAAAAGGATGAGTCAAACATGAAATAATTATGTTTCAATAGAAACTCAATGGCCAAAAGTAGAAAATTAAGAAGTAATGATGTAAAAATGTAGAATGTGCTGTACAACAATCATAGGTTCCCAGTCACTATTTCTTTGCACGTAAGGTCATTCCAGCTCTGTATCATCACGTGGAAGGCAATGTTTTGGCATCATTGGGCAAGGTACTCAGCCGCAAGGTCTATGTTACTGCTGATAAATGGTCCAGCAAGCATGGTCAGGGACAATATATTTAGTTCACAGCACACTGGGTAACTCTGCTTGGAACTAGGAAGGATGCAGGACCGGACTCAGTGCTTGTTTTGCCGCCTACTTCTCTATACAGCATGGGGTGGTGATGCGAGATCTGTCAGCTCTACCCCCTCTTCCTCCATGCCATCCTCTGCTGGATTGTTCTATGAACCACCAGTACCCACTAAGCATTCAAGGGGCCATTCAACGAATCAGGCTAAAAGATGCCATGCAGTGCTTCAGCTTGTCTATCTAGGAGACAAGAGCCACACCCGAGCAGATATTCTTTCAGCTTTGCAGGGGCCCATAAAAGGTTCATTCCATTGAACCTTGAGCCAGGAATGGTGGTGTGTGATAATTGCACTAACCTTCTGTCCGCCCCCTGCAACAGGGAAAGTTAACACATGTACCATACCTGACACATGTCCTCAATTTGGTGGTGCAGCATTTCTTAAACACGTACCCAGGTTTGCAAGATCTTCCAAAGCAGGAGAGAAGAGTCTGTATCCATTTAAGGTGATCATACACAGCCAGTGTACGGTTGGCTGAAATTCAGCTGGAGTTGCACCTGCCTGTAATCACCTGATTTGTGACATGCCCACCAGATGGAAATCAACTTTGGTAATGCTGCAGTGGCTGCACATGCAGCAGAGGACCATCAACAAGTACCTGTGTGAGGGGAGCTTGGCTTTTTTTCCCCACACTAATGGCGGCTGATAAAGGAATCAGATACTGTACTGTCACCATTTGAGGTGGCAATAAGGATGTTGAGCCGTGACCTTGCATGCATCAGTGATAATTCCACTTGTGTTCCTGCTGGAGCATACTCTGTGTGGCATTATGGACAGGGCACTTGAAGCAGAGCAGCGGGTGGAAGACTTCCTTTCCTCTCAAGGCCCACTTTATGCAGACACCATTATTGTGATGCCACTGAACACACAAGAGGAGCGGGAGGAGAAGAACAAGACATATGGCAAACCTTAAGAGATGGTTTTTAGTCCCCAGAAACCTTGGGAGTAGTATGTGGCCGAGAGGTGGCAGTTTGAGATAATGTAATCCTCAGGAACCCCAAGGACTTTGCTTCTCATGCCTCCACAAACTTGCAGTGCATGGCCTCCCTTATTCTTTAAAGCCTGCGAAAGGACCCAATCATTTGTGGCATCAAGAATAAGGATCATTGTTGGTTGGTAACCCTCCTTGACCACCGTTACAAGGAAAAAGTCTCAGAACTCATGCTGCCCTCACAGAGGTCAGCATGAATTTCTAAATTCAAGACCAAGCAAATCCTTTGTTTCTAGGGATTGAATTGTAAGCTGATGAAAATTTAGCCGCTGTGTTTAAAAGTCCACATTTGTCAAAATTAGTCAGTCCTCGATTAGCAGCAGCTATTAACCCCTGATGTCCATGTCGCTGATTAAGTGTTTTTGGGATCTCCAATCCCTGCAAGACTGTCTAGGCTGCCTACTTTTGTGGGTGTTGATTTTTTGTTGAAATAATTTTTTGGTATAGGTTTAATGGGCACAATTAACACCCAAGGACCAATTTTTCCACACCTGTTTGACAGAGCATCAAATTTTATTTTTTTACAGCAAGGCCAATTCTTGCTTTCATCAAGTGTACCTCTAGAACAGGGATATGCACTTAGAGGACCTCCAGCTGTTGCAAAACGACATCATTCCTCTGCCTCTGAGTGTCATGCTTGTGGCTGTCAGAGTCTTGCTATGTCTCATGGGACTTGTAGTTCTGCAACAGCTGGAGGTCCGCTAATGGCATATCCCTGCTCTAGAAGGTGGGGTGAGAGCACCAACAACAACCAAAGACAAATTTTTCCACAACTGTGTAACAGGAGCATCAAATATTTTTTTTTAACAGCAAGGCCAATTCTTGCTTTCATCAAGAGTACCTCTAGAAGGTTACTGGGTGAAAGCACCACCAACACCCAAAGACAAATTTTTCCCCAACTGTATGACAGGGGCATCAAATTTCAATTTTCCACAGCAAAACCAATTCTTGCTTTCATCAAGAGTACTTCTAGAAGGTTACTGGGTGAAGGCACCACCAACACCCACAGGGCTCGGCATTGTTGCCCCTACTATTCAACTGCTATATGCGCCCATTCGCTGACATTATTGCTACACACAAACTATCATGCCAGATCGACGCAGATGACATGCAGATTCTGGCTTACACTGATGATGGGCCAAATATGCACCTACAACTGAGAAATGGACTCCTTCACATACAAAAATGGATGGCCAATAACAAGCTAGGCCTTAATGAAGCAAAGACCGCGGTGATGCTGGTGGGCCTTCAATCAACCACCAATTTTCTCTTGGCCTGGCCCACTTCATTCTGCCCCATCCCAATGCCGGAAAAACAGGTCAGGAACCTAGGTATCATCTTTGATCCCTGCCTGTCATTTATACCTCACGCTAAACTCTGTATTAAAAACTCCAACTTCTATATACAGAAATTAAAGATCTGTTTTTGCACGAAAACCAGCTAACTCTCGTACAGGGCCTTGTGCATTCCCGGTTGGATTGCTCTAACATCTTTTTTTTGGACTTCCATTGAAGTGGCAAAGAAAATTGCAAGCAACTCAGAATCAAGCTGCTCGCCTGGTCTCCAGATGCACCAGAACAGACCACATCTCTCCCATGCTGGAAAAACTGTACTGGCTTCCTATCGCCAAGCGAGTACTATTCAAGGCAATGTGCTATATGTATAGGGCACACTTTATCTGTCTGAATGGGCCTCAAGACCACTCCGATCGGCTAACTTACTCACAGAACCGACAATCAGCAGACTAAAATTTACTGGTAACAGACGCCTGGTTACAAAAAGCAATGAGCTGTGGAACTCCCTTCTAGCGTCTCTAAGGTCCTTACCCTCCCTCCTGAGTTTCAGGAAGGGTTTAAAAACATTCCTCTTTATCCAGGCCTACGGATAATCTGATGAAGAATAGGAATCGTGCAGATAACATGGATTTTGTATGCCCTTTTTCCTCCCCCATCTGGAGGGTTTAGCCCCCCCCCCTCCCGGTTTCTCTCTGTTTTACTTCACCTCTTTCATATTGGGCACCCTAGGCTCCTTTTTTAATGTTCTATTAGAAATCTCAACTTGATTTAAGGGTCTATGTGCACCTAGACGCGCTCCTAACAGAGCGCATTCGGCGCAATACAAATCCCATATCAAATCAAATCAAACACCCAAAGACCAATATTTCCGCAAATGTTTGGCGGGGGTATCAAATTTACATTTTTTACAGCTAGGCCAATTTTTGCTTTTATCAAGAGTACCTCCATATTGTTATGGAGTGAAGACACCACTAACATCCAAAGCCCAATTTTTCTGTACCTGTTACTTCTATCCCAAGTCTAGCCCTGTGATCCTTGTTTAATCTAGTCAGAAACAAATAAAAAGAGAAGGGTGCACCGATCTAGCGCATTACCTCGATAAAGTTTATTTCAAGAAAAAAGCAGCAATAAATATACTCACAATTTTTTTACAGCAAGGCCAATTCTTGCTTTCATCAAGAGTACATCTAGAAGGTTACTGGGTGAAGGCACCACCAACACCCAAAGGCCAATATTTCTGCAAATGTTTGGCGGCAGCATCACATTTAAATTTTTTACAGCTAGGCCAATTCTTGCTTTTATCAAGAGTACTGTCCCTCACACACGGTCGGAGTTTCCGACGGAAAATGTGCGATCGGAGCTTGTTGTAAGAAAATTCCGACCGTGTGTAGGCTCCATCTGACTTTTTCCATCGGAATTTCCGACACTTAAAGTTTGAGAGCTGAATCTAAAATTTTACACCAACAAAATCCGATCGCGTAAATTCCAATCGTGTGTAGACTCGTATGAAGAGGAACGACTATGATGGGAAGTATGGACCTTACCCAAACCCAAATGTCAGAAAAGATCATGGCTAAAGTTGTGAAGAGTCTGCAGAAGAATTTTGGGGTACGACGATGCAAGGATCAACTGAGGAAACGCTGGTCAGACCTAAAACTGAGGGAGCAGGATCAGTACAGAAAGATCAAGAGAGTTCTTCAAAAAAGTAATTAGTTGTCCTGTGTTCATATTATTATTATTACTGCTCCATGTGCTTTTCTTTACTGTTGTACAGTTTAAAATGGCAACTTTCATAGATTCAATCGGTCGTAGGAAACATTGTTTGTTCGCCCACTAAAATACGATGTTTTGGGAAGGTGCAGTTAACTACATTTCTTCAGACCTATTTCTATTCAAAGACGATTGTTGTCTAGATGGGTTTGTAACTAGAATGAAATGCAAACTTAATTCAGTGTAAGGAGAGGACACTCAGCAGCAGTTTACACATCTGGACTCAGGAGCACTAGTGTGGGACACCAGAACACCCCTTTTATTAGGGTGTCCCACACACGTGCTCCAGTGAATACTATAGGGGTGTCTCCATCTGTGAAACTTTCACAAAACAGGTAAGTATTCCAGCTTTAGAAAGTGTAAAAAATAATGTTTTCAGCTTGGAACTCTGGAACTTGGAACTGCCAAAAAAGACAATTGTATGACACTTCCAAGCAATGTTTCATATTCCTTTTTCTGCCCTCAAATATCGGTGTGCTAAGTATACCTTTTTTACATTCTCATAGGGGAGAGAAGACTCTGGATGTCTGAGGACACCAGGAACCCCACACCTCCGAAAGAAGGGGAAATCCCAAAACCAGAAGCAGAGGAGGAGGAGGAGGGAGAGGTTGTTGAAATTGGCAAAATTGTCACCACAACAGGTAAGTGTCTGAGAACACAGCTTCAGGTAATAGATGCATGCCTGCATATTAATAATACATGGTGTGTTTTTTTGTTTATTTTTAGGTGATGTGGATGTTGTGGAAGAAGAATCTCATTTTACCAGTGAAAGTGCCCAGATCCTCATCGGGGAGATAATGGGGTGCAATCACGATTTAGAGAATCTAAAGAAAAACATCAATGATGTTCAACAAAAAATGAAGACCATCATTGTTGTTTTAGGGAGAATCTAAAACACACAAAACTAACTAGCATTCATTTTAGATTTTAAAATCCAGTTTTAAATTTTTAGAAAAGCCAAATTTTGAAGATGCACACAGTGTGTCAACATGTGCTATCTGCCATCACGGGAGATCTATGTACGCGTTTTGTGGGCGCATCCCCTTCCTCGCTACTAAAGTGTCTGAGATGAAGGGGTTGCACCCCCAAAACATGTCCATTGATCCCTTATGATGGGAGATAGCACATGTTGACATTAGGCATGAGATCAGGAGGAGAATTCCCAGTTTGAATCACAATTTGTGTGCATCATCAAAATTTGGCTTTTACAGGGGTGACTTCACCCCATCTGATGAAGGCAATATCAACACAGTTTGGACATACTCCTGTCTGATATTGTCTTCACTTTTCAAAGTTGAACTTTGTAAGTTCCTGAGTTGTGTATGTTATGCTTTGAAACATGCCTGTTTTTCAAAAAAGGCTAGTTATATTAATGAAAAGATGCGGATGATGGTTGAGAGGGTCCAAAACGTTATACAGCACCTCATCCCAATATTATAATATGGGTGTATGGGGAGTAGAACTGCGGGATTATGACAGTGCCAAATAAGTGTTTGTCAACAATTCAGTGCATTTTACAAAAAAAGTTTATTAGAAAATTTTCAAAATACACATTTTAATTTCTATATATATAGATATAAGAATAAGGCTCTTAGCCCCCAGGTTTATACATTGAAGTCAATATTCATATGAACAAATTGAACAGATACATATACATTGATGTCTGTACACAAATATAGGTTAGTAATACAATCATAAGTCCAAATCCTAAAGGACTTAGTTGACGGTGCAGGCCGTTATTTTGCCGACATGTTTCGCCATTTCAATGGCTTCCTCAGGGTAGACCTGCTAATCGGATAGTTAATCTAAATATGGAACAATAGACATACATAAGTATATGATTGTGAAAGAATGACAATTAATTCTTTGAACAATAGAGCTCGCAGCTGGATAAGATAGACAGTAAACAGAGACAGCTCATCCCTATATCACCAAACCAGCTCCAAAGCCCAGGGGCACTTACCTATTAAAGACCAATTAGGTATTAGCTGGAGAGTATGCACAGCTCTGGTGGGGTCACCGATGGAGAAACTAACCAATGGGTGCAGGAGACGCACTAGACCTAGCAATAAAATTTAATTTTGAGTATTTCAGATAAGGTATTTTTTAATTGTGATTTTACCGGACTTTGGAGGCGCTTGTCAAATAATGGTGTTGCTCTCAAGTAAGTTTCTTTCTCTAAAAAACACTGAACTTTCTCTAAAAAACTTTGAACTTTATAATGGCCACTTCATTAGCATCTAATTGATTATGTATCTGCCTCTTTCTTAGGAGCCTTTCATTTGGCATCAGCACAGTTTTTTCTTTGCTTTTTGGTTTATACTGATTAGCATTGAATCACCTGCTTCTTATATCTGAACTTATCAACTGGCAATTGTTACCATTACTTCCTTTATAATCCATTAATCCAGGTAAAAAAGAAACCCTTATAATATCTATATACAAATGATAATATAATGCTAAAACAATTAAGTACTATTTTATATACTAATAGCAACCGACCATATTCTTAGGCCTTGGTTTGATTACATTCATCCATAACCAAAATCGGATATGCAGTTAAATAGCGTTCTGATATATACTCCTTGAGCCATTTCAGAATTACTGACCCACATTTATTAACTCCATAGGCGCCTCCTACCATCTAGAATATTATTGTCCACTCCAATGATCAGCTAATTATTTTTAATTCAAGTAAGTACTGAGACATAGTCCTAATTACAATGTTATACCTATAAATTGTGGGATTTGAATTTCCCATAGGAGGTATCATTGTACATTAAAATCACAATTAAAAAATACCATATCTGAAATACTCAAAATTGAATTTTATTGCTAGGTCTAGTGCGTCTCCTGCACCCATTGGTTAGTTTCTCCGTCGGTGACCCCACCCGAGCTGTGCATACTCTCCAGCTAATACCTAATTGGTCTTTAATAGGTAAGTGCCCCTGGGCTTTTGAGCTGGTTTGGTGATATAGGGATGAGCTGTCTCTGTTTACTGTCTATCTTATCCAGCTGCGAGCTCTATTGTTCAAATAATTAATTGTCATTCTTTCACAATCATATACTTATGTATGTCTATTGTTCCATATTTAGATTAACTATCTGATTAGCAGGCCTACCCTGAGGAAGCCATTGAAATGGCGAAACATGTCGGCAAAATAACGGCCTGCACCGTCAACTAAGTCCTTTAGGATTTGGACTTACGGTTGTATTACTAACCTATATTTGTGTACAGACATCAATGTATATGTATCTGTTCGATTTGTTCATATGAATATTGACTTCAATGTATAAACCTGGGGGCTAAGAGCCTTATTCTTATATCTATATATATAGAAATTAAAATGTGTATTTTGAAAATTTTCTAATAAACTTTTTTTGTAAAATGCACTGAATTGTTGACAAACACTTATTTGGCACTGTCATAATCCCGCAGTTCTACTCCCCATACACCTAGTTATATTAATGTTACAAAAAATAATGTTATATACTCCAAAAATGTTGGTTTGTTGAAAAACCCTTTTATAAATGCACATGTGAATGTGCTTTGAGTAAAACATTTTATTATCATCATTATGGCTTCTTCTTTCAATGCTCAAAAGCAGTTTTTGTAGTAAAGTTGGTGTTTTCAGTGACATTGGGTGTTATCTTCTAAAGGAAAATCCACTTTGCACTACAAGTGCAGTTTCTAGTGCACTTTTGCAGTGCACTCGTAGTGCATAGTGGATTTTCCTTTAGTAAATAACACCCACAGTGCTTTTTAATTTGCCCCAATTACACAATTTTCATGACTCCACAAATTTCTGTCATGGTGCTGAAAATTATGAATATTTTTGTCAGTAATGCACTACATACATTAACAACAAAAACAAGGTGTGTGTGTGTGTGTAGCAGACCCACAACATAATAATAATATTAGCTGAAGAAGAGACTGTCACCTCATGTCTCAAAGAAATTTGGTTTGCACTGTTGAAGAAAAAGATCCCAAAAAAACAAAAAAAAATACCTAGGAGACAGGTAAAAGAAACCCAAGCAGTAAATGAAAGCAAATATTATTCCAGTTTCAAATATAAATTTATTTAAAAAATGTCTCAGACATTGTTTGGCATATCCCCATACCCGCAAAGTACTCCATGTATCTTCTTCTGACTTCGCGGGCGCTTTGGGGGGGCAAGCCAGGATGGCCAGCTTCAAGTGCCATCAGGGATGTAGCATCTGGAAAGTTGGCCTCAGGCCCAACAGAGGCCGCATAGTTTGTGGAATGTTTTCTTAGAAAATTGTGCAGAATGCAGCAGGCAAGCACAATATGATTTAGTTTATATTCCGCCATGTGGATCGGTGTCAACAATAGGTGGAACTGGCTGGCCATTATCCCGAAAGCATTCTCCATCACTCTTCGGGCTCTTTCCAGCCGGTAATTAAAAACCCTCTGGTCCGGGGTGAGGGTCCTCATAGGGAAAGGCTGCATAAGATGGTCCCCCAGTGCAAAGGCTTCATCTGCGACGAAGGGGAGTCCTTCCACATTGTCTTCTGGAGGTGGAAAGTCCAAGCTACCATTCTAGAGACGCCAGTAGAACTCCGTCTGGGCGATCACTCCACCATCCGACATCCAGACATTTTTCCCAACGTCCACATAGAGTAACTCTTAAGTAGCTGACACCACCGCCAACATCACAATACTATTATACTCCTTGTAATTATAATAGTATGACCCCGAGTTGGGGGGTGGGACTATGTGGACATGTTTCTCATCAATTGCACCTCCACAATTGGGAAAGTCCCAACAGGTGGCAAAGTGGGAGGCCACAGTCTGCCATTCCTGTGGCGTTGAAGGAAGCTGTGGAGTCAAACAAGAAATAAAAATTAGTAATTTTGCACATAAACATTGCAAGCAGATTAGACACAACATTTGTTTTGCCAACATAGGTATAACATTTATTGAAATTAGTATTTAAAGACATAAGTATAAGGTCTTTTTTAGATTTTCTATTTTTATTTATTATTTTTGTCCAAGTGCAGTTTTTTTGCCTTTTCTTAAAAGTATAAGGTCCACTTATCAGAGTCCTCACCCAATCTGATGGCCCATTGCAAAAAGTTAAGGGGGAGATGTTTTGGACAGGTAACCCTCTCCACTTCATTGAGAGATGAATGCATAAATAATGTGTGTTAACTTTGGCCAGCCCCTCCTTACTTACACTATTGGCAGCCCACTAGACAGGTACGAAGGTCATAATCCAAAAATAAAAATACACACTGTACAAATGGAAGCACATTTTTACATTATGCTATTACCTATCAAGATACGGTAATAATATTAGAAACAAACTTTAAACAGTACCATTTGAAGGTATTCAGGCTGGCCCTTGCACTACATACTTTGGTAAATTCATCCATAAATCTGACCACAAAAGAGGTAGGTATAGTGTGTATGGGTTGCCAAAGTCATCAGATAGAGGATTGGTATTGGTTGACTTAGCGGTTGGGGGGAGGGTTCCAAATGAGTTTGGGCCACCAAAAAAAAACCTCTGGCACTCTGCATGAATTTAAGGACACAAATAAATTTTTTAAACATTTTAGGGGGTGTTTATGGTAAGCACTGCTAAGGAACTGACAAAATACTTTGCTAAGTGACTAAGCTAGGTGTATATGGGCCCAGGAGTACATGCTGGGGAGGTTAGTGAAGGCAAATATGCATGAAGGACAAAATAGGAACTTTAAAAGCTACCAGCATACATGAGGACAAAAGGGGTACAGCATATTACAGCATATTCCATTCATGGTAACTAGGGAATGATGAAAGAAATACAATACATTAGCAAACATTAAATACATAGAATGTGATGTTAAAGGAGAAATCTTACCATAATATAGTCCTTCTGCAGGACCTGAATAATGGCAGAACAGGTCTCTGGGATAATGATCCCCAGAGCCTGGGGGGAGATGTCTGTGGAGAACTTGAAGTACCGCAACGTGGCGACTAGCCTCTGCTCCAGAGTAATGGCTTGCTGCAGGCAGGTATCCTGCCTGCTGATATAGGGGGACAGCAAAGCCAACAGATGGTGAAAAACGGGGTCCGTCATCCTGAAATAATTCCTGAAATCATCAGGATTATTTTCCCAGATCTCACGCAGCAAAGGCATGTGTGAGAATTGGTCACGCTGGAGCAACTCATTCTTTGTCTATGAACTCCTCCCCACCCTGTTCATGGACTGGGCTTGTGTTAAAGTTAGAAGCCCAACACCAAGCCCCTGCACTGCACGAACTCTACGACGAGTACGTACACACAACATGGCTTCAAAACGGTCGGCTGGTCAGAACGAACTAACAGAAAGCCCTTAAAAACAGCAAGGCATGAAAGAACAAACTTAAAATCAGCAACGAGCGGACAAGAAAGCACTGAATATCAAATACGGTACTATAAATAGCATGCACTGACAAACAAATGCGAACTGACTACACGCACTGAAAAGCAGATACGAACCCACAAGCACAAACTGAAGCACTGAAAAGTTGCGAATCGTCTCTAACCAAACTTCTGCTGATCTCGTATTTATTGCGTGTTAGTAGAAGGAGCCCAAATGGTGGCGCACATGCTACTGAACTTCCCTTTTATAGTCCCGTCCTATGTGGTGTACGTGGTGTATGTGGTGTATCTTGACGATAGGAAATTCCGACAACTTTGTGTGACCGTGTGTATGCAAGACAAGTTTGAGCCAACATCCGTTGGAAAAAATCTGATGGATTTTGTTGTTGGAATGTCTGATCGTGTGTACAGGGCATACCTCTATAGTGTTACGGGGTGGGGGCACCACCAACACCCAAAGCCCAATTTTTCCGCACCTGTTACTTCTATTCAAAGTCCAGCTCTGTGATCCTTGTTTAATCTAGTCAGAAACAAATAAAAAGAGATAGGCACACCGACATAGCGCATTACCTCAATTAAGTTTATCGCAAGATAAAAAAAGCAATTAATATACTCACAAATGCATATTGGTTAAATGCATATCATAGCAAGTGGGATCGACTGCCTGAAGGTCTAATCAAGTCCATCGGTATTGCCAGAAGACCAGAAGGCATCCAAAATTACTGGCGTATTTCAAGGGTGAACCCTCTTCATCAAAGCCAGGGTAGCGTTAACCATTGCAAGCGCATGAGAATATTTTCTTGTTTAATCTAGTCAGCAACCAGTCTCCATTCATCACCATGTCTTCCTGTATGTTTCTGCACCTCTGAACTCAATGAGTCAATTTACTCATTGCGTTTCTGTCCTATCTCTTTGGATTGGGTTACCTACAGAATTGTTAGGCACTCATTCAATTCCTGTGTTTATCTAGCTATCAAAATTCTTCTCTGTGTCCCACCAGTACCTGCTTTTCAGCACGTGTTTGATTCTCTGAGTGTATCAATCACTTGTTACTAACACATGTGCACTCCTAGCCTGCTTCCTGCTGCAGTGATCTTATGCATACATACCTGCAACCTGCTCCCATTGACCCCCTGTGATCCCATGCACCTCAACCTATTCAGATGGCCACTGTGTTTTTCATGCACTCCTGCCAGCTTGGACTGAGAAACATGGCGTAAACTGTAGATATTCACAAGCTGAAGATGGCCAAGCTCAAACAGGAATGCCTGTCCCAGGGTTTGGATGTGAAAGGGAATAAGAGTAAGCTGATCAGCAGGCTTCAAGTATATCTAGAGGAACACGCTGAAGAAGAGGTCAATGAAGAAGATGTTCTAGGTGATGAAACAGAGGAAGTAGAGCAAAAACCTGTAGCTGTTCTTGAGAAGAAAGAGGAGCCTTCTGGCAAACCAGGACAAATAGAAACAGTAAATAAAGTGGTGAAGATAACAAGTGGAATGCCTCAGGCTGACAGACTTCAGAAAAGAGCTGAAAGGTTTAATGTCTCTGCCAATTTGGATAGCAAAAAGGCAGCTTGTGCTACACGGTTTGGTCTTCCTTCCAAGGAGCAGAAAGGGCAGACCACAGGAGTAAAATTCCTGGTAAATATTGATAAACTTAAAGAGAGAGCCCAAATGTTTGGTCTCAGCATTTCTTCTGTCTCAAAAAAGACTGAAGATGATGAAAAGCTGAAGAAAAGGAAGGAACATTTTGGTATAGTAACAAACTCTGCATCCATTTCTGATGATACTGCAGCAAAGAAGAGGAAAAGTTCAGAGCGATTTGGCTTGGTTTAGTCATTCTTACCAATTTGTTTTTGTTTTGTGTATCTTTGCTTAGTATTGCAAAATGTATTTCTTATTCTTTATTCATAAGGTTTTAACTTTTAAAAACCAAAATTGGGAATTGAATAAACATAAATGAGTATTCCTAAAGACAAAGTCACTCTGTACCTTGACTTTTCTAGGGCTCTCACCTCTGCTGTCTTATGGGTACGTTGGATTCTTCCACTAGTGCTTTGGATATCCAGCCCATCCCAGACTCCTTGTAGCCATCTTTGCCTCCTCTGTGGAAAACACCACCACCGAGCCCCAGCTGCTTCAACTAACTCCTGCTTAGCCAGTCCATCCCCTATTGAGAATTTACTTTATCTTTTGAACCACGCATACAGAAAGTTACATTTTCAGGTTCCTTACACTATCGGATGTACAGAATGCCTCCAGGTTGTCGTATTGCATTCGTTTTTTGGAACATTTTTTGAAAACTATAACGTCTTTAGATTGAAATGAAAAAGTGATATTTGATAACATTTAATTTCAAAATAGTTTAAGTAGCTATTTTAAATGCTATATTAATTTATTGACTAAAAAAGTTCTCTGGGAGGTGTGGCTTTGTGGTAGACATGAGCAAACACTGGTTCTACAAATTCTTTCTCTGTCATTAAGTATTTATTTTGATCACAGACCCTCCTATGTGTCTCCTCCACCTGCTGAGCAACCACTATGGTGAAAACTGGGCAAGAAAAACCTGCAAGTGATCTGGAAATCATGGCAAATTTTTACCATATCTAAGCTGGTATCAGTGACCACAAGGGTGTCTCACTGGACCCAGAGCATTCTACATTAAAAGAAATGACCTGGATTGTCAAGGTAACCCAGACTCCAATCAGAAATGATTTTCCTTCTGAACCTACACTCACACAAATTGTGGATGCTATCTGTGACTGTAAATATGCATTAATCTCACAAACTGCGAGTGTTACTATAGACTTTTCTTTACCGAAACAAGACCTTCACAATTTGGGGACCACACCGCAGCTGCTGAAGGCCGTGTCTTAGCACTATATCCAAGAATTTACTGAGGAAAAAAATATCTTAAGTAGTCAACAGCATGGGTTTACAAAAGTTCGTTATTGCCAGACCAATCTGTTAACATTCTACGAGGAAGTGAGCTGCCATCTAGACAGGGGAAGGGCTGTGGATTTGGTCAACCTAGATTTTGCAAAGGCATTCGATACAGTCCCCCATAAACGCATAATCTACAAGCTGAGGTCTGCAGGCGTAGACCATAAGGTTAAAAACTGGTTACAGGGATGTGTCCAAAGGGTAGTGATAAATAATGTGTACTCAGACTGGTCTGGAGTGGTAAGTGGGGTGCCCCAGGGTTCTGTCTTGGGACCAATTCTATTCAATTTATTCATAAATGATATAGAGAATGGGATAAATAGCTCAATCTCAGTTTTTGCAGACGACACAAAATTAAGCAGGGTTATAACTTCACATGAAGATATAGAAATTTTACAGAAAGGCCTGCACAAAATAATGGAGTGGACAACTACATGGCAAATTAGGTTTAATGTGGATAAATGCAAACTACTCACTAGAGAACCGATGGGGGAATCAAGAATGGAGAAAGATCTGGGGTCCTAGTAGATGACAGATTGAGCAATAGCATGCAATGTCAAGCTGAAGCTACCAAAGCAGGCAGAATTTTAGCATGCATAACAAAAAAGGATATACTCCAGAGATAGGACTATAATCCTGCCACTTTATAAAACATTGGTTAGACCAGATTTGGAGTATTCAGTCCAGTTCTGGTCACCAGTCCTCAGAAGGGATGTGCTGGAACTGGAGAGAGTCCAAAGAAGGGCAACAAAACAAATAAGGGGACTGGGTGACCTCAATTACAAGGAAAGACTGCAAACACTAAACTTATTCTCGCTGGAGAAAAGACACTGTGAAGCGATATGATAGCGATTTACAAATACCTCAATGGTGATCCCAGCATAGGAAAAAAACTATTCAGTTTCAAGGACAAGGGGCAATACATTGGGAATGAAAGCGAAGCGGTTTAACCTTAAACTGCAAAGGGGGTTTTTCACTGTCAATAGGGCAGGAGGCGCGGCTCTCATTCTGGGAGGGAGTCATATGACGCCCTCGCCTTCTCGGCCCACCAGGGGGTGCGCGTGTGTCACTGGGGACTCGATGCTCGTGCCCGGCGGCCGCAATGTCCGCTGGGCACCCGCATTTGCCCGGTAACACAGCATGACCGTGGATCTGTGTGTGTCCTCCCCTTGTGAATCCCCCCTACAGTTAGAATCACTCCATAGGAACATAATTAACCCCTCGATCACCCCCTAGTGTTAACCCCTTCCCTGCCAGTCACATTTATATAGTAATCAATGCATTTTTATAGCACGGATCGCTGAAAAAATGTGAATGGTCCCAAAAATTTGTCAAAAGTGTCCCATATGTCCGCCGCAATATCGCAGTCACGAAAAAAATCACAGATCGCCGCCATTACTATTAAAAAAAAAAATAATAATAAAAATGCTATAAATCTATCCCCTGTTTTGTAGACACTATAACTTTTGCACAAACCAATCAATATACACTTATTGCAATTTTTTTCACCAAAAATATGTAGAAGAATACATATCGGCCTAAACTGAGGAAAAAATTTGTTTAAAAAAAAAATTGGATATTTATTATAGCAAAAAGTAAAAATGATTGTGTTTTTTTTTCAAACTTGTCACTATTCTTTTGTTTATTGCGCAAAAAATAAAAACATCAGCGGTGATCAAATACCACCCAAAGAGCTCTATTTGTGGGGAAACAATTTTAACAATTTCACCTGGGCACAATGTCGCATGACCGCGCAATTTTCATTCAAAGTGTGACAGCGCTGAAAGCTGAAAAATGGCTTGGGCAGGAAGGGGGTTAAAATGCACTGTATTGAGGTGGTTAAGGAACACGACATACAGGGATATGGGAAATCACTATAGACACTGAGACACGTACACTTACACAGGTTGAACTGAATGGACTATTGTCTTTATTTACCTTACCTACTATCATAGCTATGGTAATAACTATGGAGGACATCCTCTCTCTCTCTCTTGGAAGTAGAAAACAGGGCCATGAAACAGAATTTGATTGCTTGTCAATGTAAACCGGACAATTTGGAAAATCATTCCAGAAGGAACAGATAACATTTTGTAGGCTTTTCTGAGATGATTGAGGGCTCCACTCTACAAACTTTCCTGTCCCCCCTTCACCATTGAAATGGCAACCTTTGTCATCCCTGATATGGACCTACATACACTGCACTTTTTATCTGCATTTATTCTCTCCACTAAAATTGATGATTGGTATTATACTATTGTTATGTGTTTGACATCCTTTTGTGAATGTTTAAATCTCCCCTTATCTGTATCGCTTTACAACAACCTCTAACTGGGAAATTTTAATTGTCATCAACCTAATTTTGTTGTGCATTTATGGGTGAGTCCCTTCCTCTTTCTCTTCCTGTGTCTATTCCCTGTTTAGATCTATTTACATCAGACAGGAATCTTTTTTTCTCTTGATTGTCACAAGCAGGCGGATGGAGCCAGGCTGATGGGATTGACTGATTTATGTTATTAGCCACCTTGTTACCCATGTTGATTTTGTTCTGTTTTATCATTTTTGGGATCTACAGGCTGGGTAGGGTTTTGATACTAATGGGACTGTTAACCTGGATATGTACTGTAAGTTAGTTGTGCCGCAGACATAGTGTATTTTTCTTCAGTGATATGGTTGCCCTAAGACAGTGGTCATCAACCCTGTCCTCAGGGCCCACTAACAGGTTAGGTTTGCAAGATAACTGAAATACATCACAGGTTATATAATTTGCTGCTCAGTGATTGCAGTATTCTAGTCTGCATCTCCCCAAGGTAATACATAAAACCTGGCCTGTTAGTGGGCCCTGAGGACACAGTTGATGACCACTGCCCTAAGAGACCTCCACTTGATCTCCACTACACAATAGTTAACAATAGTTATATTTTGCATCCAATGTTAATTATTTTACCTGCTGCTAGAGGTGAGATCAGGCTTCACATTTCACAACCACAATTACCAATCACATCTCAGGTGCTGGCTTAGCTTGTCTCCCCCAAAGCAATCAAGTGCATCAGCAGCAGAAATGCTGCAAATTAAGATGTAAAATAATTTTCCTTTATTATTATGACATGTTTTGTGCTTGGTACAGCACTTTCTCAAAAAATCTTTGAGAAAGCGCTGGGCCTAGAGTGAGATATTTCAGAAAATAATTTGTTCCTGCTGGCTATTTTAATAGAGGAAGATCATTTTGCATCTTGGTGTGCTGCACTCCAGTCGCTGATACAATATTTGTATTTTATCATGGAACATGCAGGGCTTTGGTTCTTCATTGAAACGCTCTCTGGTATTCACTTTTCTACATAAACACAGCCCACATATAATTTTCTCACAAGAAGCTCATTTAAATGGGGCCAGGATTTTTTCAAGAGGCCTTGGATCACTAGATAATTTCATGCAACCTGTACTTTTTACTCCAGGAGGTTTTTTTTAATCTTCATTAGCCAATCTTGTGAGGTATTGGAGGTTAGACCTGATAAAGAGGGGTGTTTTTCAATCCCTTAACTGCTTGTTGACTGTATGGTCTTAACTATTGTGAAATTCTATGTCCCATCCCAAGCCACTTTTTAGAAAGTACTTGGAATGTTTACAGTGTGCTCTTACTAAACTCTATGTAAACCAAGTCTCTGTTTTGTATAGGACTATGTTTTTTCTATAACTTAATAAAAAATAATGTTAAAAAAATAAATTATTATCAGGTTTTTGGACAGGGGGAAGAGGATGACGTGAGAACACCGTCCGTCATGGTGGGAGGAGCCCGCATGTGACGCTCGCGGCGGGAGTCTGAGAGCGGGACGCCGGGTGAAGGAGAGTGAGAGCTCCAGATCGGCGTGGAACATCCCCAGACTCCGTCGCGGCCTCTGTTCCCCCGGACACCCCGCAGCGGATGGGGCGGCGGGAGACACCACTAAAGAGCGCACCGCTGTGTGCGATGTTGCTTATTCTCCCCGAGGATCGGCTAACCAGCTGACCGGGTTCCTGCCGTCCCCGTGCCCCCCCAACTTCCCCCCCTCCCCACTCCAGTGCTGTACCTCCACCGCTTACAGCGTGCCGGACACAGGTGAGCCATAGAATCCCTGGATGCTACCACCTCTCCCTGCGCTGCAACCGAGGGAGATACCTACAAAGAGCCGTGGACCGGGAACCGGAATACAAGGTAAACCCTATAGAACATCAAATACACAGTAAGAAGGCAGCGGATGGGAAAGGAAGGAAAAAGAAAAATAAAAGTAAAAGAAGGACAGAACTCTGAGGTACCACTGTAATGTGTTATATTGAACTGTCTATTCTCTGGATGACTGACATATAAGAAGCCTAGAATATCTGACCATAGGCGGATCAACTGGTTGAGATCTGAGAATTAATTAATAATGATATTATTTTAAAGGGGAAGGCGGAGAGTAAAAGAAAAGGGAAAAGTTTTTTTTTTTTTTTTTTTTATGGTTTTTTTTCCCCATTTGTGTGTCTTTTCTGAGGCCTTTACTGGTATATCGATGTGACATTTGGGGGTCCCAAGGAAGAGGGGCAGCACTTATCCCCCAATGTTAATCTGACTTGACCCGCAGATACTACGAGATAAGCAATCACTTATACCCCAAATAGAGTGCGAAGGAAAAGATCTCATAATAGACCTAAAGCTATATACGATCAGGAGAATACCCTGATACAAAAGGCTAGAGGAGGCTAGGAGGCCTCAGAATACAGTTGGCGGGACAAACAGCCCGGAAGGAAAGGAGGAAGGAGGAGAGGAGGAGAGAGGGAGAAAAGGGGAGGAACAATCATACTTTTAAGTAACAGGTGCTTGAGAGAAAATTTTCCCTTTTTCCGCTGCCTTTTTTTTTCTGCTTTCCATTTTGTTCTTTTTTTTTTTTTTTTTTCTTTTTGGAGGTGTTGTTTTTTCACATTTAAATGAGCAAATTATAAAACGTATACACAAACAGGCCTCTTGGGGGGATGAGTCCTCATAAGGTACGGACACTGTATTGGCAAATTCAGAACAGGGGACAGGAGGAGGAAGAAGCCCTGCAATGCTTACTGATATGACTAATATTGTGACATAAACTGTGAAGATAACCCAACGACAGCATAAAGGTTAAAAACGAAGGCCCCCGCTCTTTGTCCTCTTTTTTTTTTTTTCCCATGCTATTTCCATCGCATGACTCTAGATCTGTTGCTGGCGTAAGTTGGATCTGAAGATATAAAGTGGTCCGGTGCCCTGCAGACTCCAGAGAGGAAAAGAAAAGTTTTTTTTTTTCTTTTTTTTTTGTTTGGTCTTTTTTCTCTCTGGACCTGGCGCATAACATCTATCCGCCCTCTTGCTCTGAGGAGCTACCCAAGATACGGGACTATAGTGTACGGGTTAAGAGGGGAAACCTGGGATTAAGGAGAAACTTTGGGAGGTATTTTACCCCCCCACTCCCTCCCCCTCCCCCCTCCAGTGGAGACTTAACGTGTCTGCTACACGATCAAGGGGCCCCCTTTGACGCCGGGCGTCGTAGCTCAGTGGGATAGGGACACCTTAGGCCGAAAGCTACTAGGAAATCTCACGCTGTTTAAGCAGAGGCCACTGGTGGAACAGCAATATCCCAAAAGACCCCCAACTTACAGGCTAGGCCTTGAGAATGTGGGAGTAAGAGCAATCTGTTTGCCTAAACAACTACACAGGATTCTGTTGTAGGACAGTAACCGGAACGACCTCAAGCAGAAGTAGAAGAGAGAGACGAAAAAAAAATTCAAATACGCATAAATAAAAGAAGGTTTGTGAAAGAAAGCTGGGGAAACGAATAAGGAAAGCAAAAGAGGTCAATATGAGCAAGACCACAAGTAAAACAACAAAAGGGGGGCCTCCCAAACTCCCAAAAGAGAAGATTTCGGACAGCTCAATTAAGCAATACATGACACAGGGCGCAAGCCCGAAAAATTCGGAAGGGACAAGTCAACATCAACCTAAAAGTACAAAAAAAAAGGGACTAGACAAAAAACTAGAGGAGAGTCTAGAATTGTCCAGAGAAGATCTCACTGAATAAGTGAATTAGAGATCAGCAAGATGGAGGACCCCAGAGTAGAAGATCATTTACCTTCCAAAAGAGAAATGACAGGTATGCTAGAGCGATTGGAAAAGGCGATAAAAACTGACATTGGCCTGTTAAGGACAGACCTAGGACAACTGCTGGGAAGAGTGGAAGCGGTGGAAGAAAAGAACGAAAAATTGGCTCAAGAAGTCGACCAACTTAAGGAACAGATTAGACACATTCACCTCAATCAGCGGGGGCTGCAATATAAAATTGAAGACCAAGAAAATCGTAACCGTAGACAGAATTTAAGGATCAGAGCAGTGCCCGAAACCAGAGGAGAAGACTTGAAGAGTATTATTAAAAAAATATTTGGTCCCCTGGTGGGAAAAGAGGAAGATGACTTCCCCAGAATAGACAGAGTCCACAGGATAGGAAAATTCAACGAAACAAATGCAGAACGACCCAGGGACATAATCGTCCGTTTCAACTTATGCGAAGAGAAAGCCCGACCCCCCCCACAGTGCTCGGGTTCCATTAGGGGAGGAGGAGGAGATCACATGGGCTTGCCTCGAAGACGCGACTCGGGATGGTCAAGGATTTCGGGACCACCAACGAGCCGAGGGCCGAGATAGGGCCAGAGGGGGAGAGGGGAGGGAAGGGGGGGGGGGAGGGAGATGAGATAAGGGGGGGGAGGGAAGGGCTTAGGGAGGGAGGGAAGGGAGGTATCACAGGGCTTGACCAAACAGTCGATTGTCCTTGGATTAGACGACCGACAAGTAAACTTCCTATGACAACAAGTTTGAATTTTATGACATACAACGTTAAGGGACTGAACACACCCAACAAACGACACAAAATCTTGAAAGAACTTAAACAATATAAAGCAGAAGTGGTTTTCTTGCAGGAGACTCATATCTCACTTGACTCGAATATAAAATTATACTCAAAGGACTTTCCCGAGTGGTATTATGGTGACACCATTACAAAAAGAGCCAGGGGAGTAGTAATCGGTTTTGGAAAAAAAATGAGATTCAAATTAATAGATAGAGCAACTGATCAAGAGGGGAGATATCTCTTCCTGAAGGGAAAACTCGTAGACATGGAATGCACTCTTGCTAATATCTATTCCCCCAACACCAACCCCGGGAATTATTTAGCAAAGATATTGGGGAAATTGATGGATTTTAAACGTGGAACCCTGATTATGATGGGAGACATACATTTTTGCATTGACCCTCCGAAAGATAGTACGTCCCGTGTACAGGGGATTAGTAATGTACAATTAAGAAAAATAAAACAAAAATTGCATACTTGCCAATTGACAGACGTCTGGAGAAGTCAACATCCAAAAGATAAAGATTACTCTTTCTTCTCCCCTGTACACGGGACGTACTCAAGGATAGACTATATTTTTTTAGAACATAGTGCCCTAGACAGAGTAGTAGATACTAGCATAGGAATAATCTCACTCTCGGACCACGCCCCGGTGATGATGAAAATACAGTCATCCGACGCTCAAATTAAACCTCAAGTTGCAGACGACCCATGGACCATCCTATTACATGGCACAAAAGAGCAGACAGCGGGGACCGTCTGCTCAGGCCAAGTTTAAATAGGCAGACTGGCGCTAACCAGAGCGCGCGCCTGTCTCCCCGTGCGCACGCCTGTGCATGGCCGCACTTGTGCACGCGCCCGGGCGCGCATGCACAGTGGGACCTGAGGGCCGGGACGGCCCGGGTTTAAGTTTCTGGCAGGATCTTCATGACACCACCACACTTCCAATCATTGGGGTTTCCCCTTTTCTCTTCGCTTTTCCTATAAAGGAACTTCATATACCTGCAAATCGATGAATGTCCTTCTCACCACTATTCGAGACCTCCGCCTGTCAACACCTGAAAAAATAACAGAAGGACCCAAATGTTGAATTCATTCTTCATCCTCTCAACAGTTCTAGGACCTCCAGGACCCCCATGGAGTTCAGGCCCTCACAAAAGTGGTCACTTTGCCTCATCACCACCTGAAGAAGAAGACATTATGGACTGATTCATTCTATATGGGTGATATATATGTTTTCATTTATTTTCTTTCTAGGGCTTAGCCCTTTCAACACAACATAAGTTAAGCCCTAGGGGTAACACCACCAAGACCCTGAAAAATTAAACTGTCTCCAGGGTAGATTACCAATAAAAGTTCTCTTTTACTAGGTCTGTTTGATCCACTAATACCTGGATTTGTAGAGTCTATATGACCATCCACCTCCTTTTGAATCTATAGACTAATAAACTTAGATCCCTGCTAGTTACACCCTGAAAAGGCAGTTTTGGTTTTAAACATTCTTATTCAACTTCCTCATACAACCTGGTAGATACTCTTTTATAAGTGTGCTTAGTGGTCTGTTTTGTCAGTTTTTTAAACAATAAGACCATGTATCACATACAAGGATTACCCCTTGCCTGCTTAATAGTTTAATTTTATTTTGATAATACTATGTAATAATTCTATTCGAAATGATCCTACTTTACATCATAATCTGCATTCTAACCGTTACTGTAAGCTTATCCTATACTTATGACTCATTGCTAAAACATTTTTTTTTATTTAAATGTTAAATGTGGTAGTCCCAGAGACAGCTCACTGCTGCTCCATTTCTTCCTCGAGTGCCAACATTGATTTGGACTGTTTATATCCAACATTGATTTGGACTGTTTATATCCACTGGTTGGTGATTATTCACCACCTATTGGATACTCGCTCCAACTAGGAGCCCTTTCCCTTTTATTTTTTTTTATTTTTTATGTAGCTTCTCTTAAAGTGGGATTACACCCTAAAGTGTAACTTCCGCTTTTCAGAACCCTCCCCCCTCCAGTGTCACATTTGGCACCTTTCAGGGGGGAGAGGGGTGCAGATACCTGTCTAAGACAGGCATTTACGCCCACTTCCGGGCATAGACTCCCTGTCCCGCCACGCTGTCTGCTGGGACACACACAGGTCCCAGAGACAGCGCGGACGATTTTCATTGCACTGCGCAACTCGCGCATGTGCAGTAGGGAACCGGGAAGTGAAGCCGCAACACTTCACTTCCTGATTCCCTCACCGAGAATGGCGCCGGCAGCAGCAGAGAGCCTGTAAGAAGTAAGTGTCCACTTATTAAAAGTCAGCAGCTGCAGTATTTGTAGCTGCTGGCTTTTAAAAAAAAAAATTCAGGTACAAGTCAAGTAAATGCCCCGGCATAGATGGACTTTCAGCCACTTACCTCAGCTTCCATCTCTTGTTAAAAGGGGCTTCCAGATTCCAAAAAGCCCCCTGCCCACAGACCCCCACAACCCAGCCCAGGGTTATGAGGATGATGCCCTTGTCCCCATCAACATAGGGACAAGGTGCTTTGTTGAGGGCATGTGGCCTGATATGGTTAAGGAGGGAGGGTTGCTTGCTCGCCCCTCCTTCCTGGCCTGCCAGGCTGCATGATCGGATAAGGGTCTGGTATGGATTTTGGGGGGCCCACACCAATTTTTTATTATTTTTTTGCCGTGGGGTTCCCCTTAAAGTCTATGCCAGCTGATGACTCATCGGTTGTTAAGGATGCTGCAACAGGCTTCACGACCTACTCCCTAACAACCAGCTATTAACTGTGCCTTTATTGGGCAAATATTTGCCCAATCAGGGCTTAGCTTTACACTTTGCAGCATGCAGTGCCTTGCAGGACGTTCGGTGGGGCGTACACCCAACAAACGCCCTGTAAATTTGAATGGACAATGTTTGGGCTGAAATTTTGCTCAGCCCGAACTATTTGCCCAACTCTACTGTCCACTTTTTGATTGAGGTGTGAGACCAAAAGAACAACATCTAGTATTCCCCATTCCAGACAGATTTGTTGGAAGATCTCAGCATGAAAAGCTCACTCTACCCGAGACCCCTTTAACCGAGATAGTACTCTTGTCAGTTTTCTACCTCTGGTATGTCTACTGTGGACAGAGCTGACATGTAGATCTCTGCCCAGTTAAGGATGTGAGACACTTCCAGCATTGGCCCCATGCTCTTGGTCTTTCTTGATGATTTGTATGTGTGCCTGATTGCTCACTCAAAGGGTGTCTATATTGAAGGTAGGCAAAGCCTATCTGATTATTCAAAGTTCCAGCAAGCTAATGGAAAGCAGGGACTATCTTACAAAGCAGAGGGAAAAACAAATACTTGGCTAGCATCAGAGGGGAGGGGAGCCCACTAGAGATGACTTCAGCTGACAACATACCTTGATATCCCTGTCCAGAGAAAAAGGAGACTTTCTCCACTGTAGCAAGATCTTGTGCTGCAACTTCCTGGTGTGATGTTGCACATAAGGAATTGCTTTAAATGCCACTATCACCAAACTCAAAATGCACAACCACCTGCAAGCACAAGTAGGTGAACTTGAGATTGTGGTTTCTGACAGAAGGAACACTTTTGCCTGGTTGGAGTCCAAGATCAGCCCTATGTATTCCAGGCAAAATGATGGAACCAGCAAGGACTTCTAGAGATTTGTAATTCACCTGAATTTCTCTAGCGGCCAAATGTTGATGGACAGGTTGGACTCCCATGTAAGAATCAACACACACTAGATGGTTGTCCAGGTACTGAACGATCAGTATCTCTCTCAAACTCAGGAAGGATAAAACTGGTTTCAATGTTTTGGTGATTGCCCAAGGAGTCATGGCTAGGTTGAAGGGATAAACTAAAAAGTAGTTATGCTCCTTCCCTTTGGTGAAGTGCAGGAATCTCTGGTGCCCCTAGTAAATAGTTATATGGACATATGCATCCTTGATATCAATTGATGCCAGAAAATCTGCCGTTTAATGGATCAACTCCATTTTGAACTTGCAGATTTTGACTAAAAAGATTTGATTTAAGGTAGGTCATTCATTTGGGCAGATATAAGACCCAGATTGTGAGCTTCAGTCTTATACCGATGAGGGTTTGCAGATGGAATAGTGGTGCCCTCCCTCAAATGCTATTTTGTAGCAGTTCAACTAGCTCCCTTGGTCTCGCTCTATGCCACCAATGAACAACCAATTTGGACACACCAATTTGGACATTCAGTAAAATACTCCATAAATTGATCTTGCCCCACCTGCCTTTAATCAGAATCCTGGACACTCCTTTATTCCCCCTGTTCTATGACAACCCCCTAGCCTTTCAGCGGTAGTGCTCGAAGGGAGTCAGGTATATACAGTATATGAGCTGTTCTGGACTCTAATGCCCCATACACACGATCTGAAATTCCGACGGAAAATGTCCGATCGGACCATGTTGTCGGAAAATCCGACCGTGTGTGGGCTCCATCAGACTTTTTCCATTGGAATTTCCGAAGGAAAAAATTTGAGATCCTGCTCTCAAATTTCCCGACAACGAAGTCCGATCAGACTTTTTCCGATCGTGTGTAGAGAATTCCGACGGACAAAGTGCCACGCATGCTCAGATCAAATTAGGAGACCAAACCGATTGGCTACTAGCCTCTGTGTAGTTCCGTCGTACGCAATGAACGTCACCACGTTCAGAATAATCGGATTTTCCAACAACTTTGTCCGACCGTGTGTATGCAACACCAGTGTCGGACAAAATCCGTCTGAAAAAATCAGACGGATTTTGTCATCGGAATTTCCTGTGTGTACAGGGCATAACTCTATAGGTCTGAGCAGGTTCATCTACATAGACAAATGGGGAAAAGACTTGGGCGCTACCCTTGGAAAAGTGTCCTGTCTTGCATTAATACATGATACCTGACCCCATATCTATGTTTATTCCTGTGGCCTCCCCACGTTGCTTCTGAGGTTGCACCAACCAGGGCACATTCTTTCATATCTGGTGGACACTATGTTCCAGTCAGTTTTGCAAATAAACCTTGTCTGTATTCAGTGGGGAGCCCTCCTACATAGCCTAATTCCACACTTGCATAAACATCAATGGAAGATAGCGGAATTTGTGTTCCTGGTGGCTAGGCAAACCCCAGCTACAGCTTGGAAATGCCCAACGATAAACTTTGCCGAGGTCAGGTGAAAATACACTGGTATTATGACACATAAAAAATACACCTCCATTACTGATACTCACGCAAAATATCTAGACATCTAGATAGCTCCCTCCATTTGCTATAATCACTTGTCCAGAGTTCCATGGACACTGCTAATGTCGGGTCTGATGGGACTACTTACACTTATCCATTCCCCTGGCCTCCCCACAATTTCTGTTACTCCTCTCTGACTCTATGTGTTTCAATGAACAAACTACTTGCTCTTTCCCCTTGGCCAATCATATAATAATATAGTAATATTGATTGTTTAGCTAATGAGGAACCTTCAAGGGTCCGGATACCCAACACTTGTGCTTTTTTGAGCATTAGTACACTGACCTCCTTGACAGCACTACTTGTTTTAGTATCACTGTTTTTCTTGCTTATAATAGTTTTTTCCTCTTACCTTTTGTTTATTGCACTTTTTATATGTTTCCATAAACATGTGAGTTTATTGTACTTGCTAGAAATATGTAATAAATATTTTGTTAAACAAAATGAAGCACAGGCTCCCATCATCAGTGACCTCAAATAAGCTGTGGGAGAAAGATTCCATGGGTACATCACTTTTATGTAGAAGAAGGGGAAATATATTTTGAGTACTATATTACTAAGTACTATATTTCCCTAATAGGTGCAATCCAGGTATGTGTTATCCCATCCTAACATCCATATTAACTTATGAACTAGTAAGGAGCAAAGCGAATATCAGCATTTGCAGAGAGAATTTTCTGAGATTCTATCACCTCTAATAATAGTAGCACCATATTTATAAATGAGAAGTCTATGTCAGCTACTACACTAGACTCAATCTCCAGAATTGCAGGGTTTAGGCTCAGTTATCTGAGAGAGATTAGTGTAGCAAGTGTGTGTGTATATGGTATGTTGTTGTAGACTTGTATTTTTATGAATGACAGCTCTCCTCTCCAACCCCCATCATTCACAACACAAGCCACCAGCAACTATTGCAATCTTTCTCTCTTGAGATTTGCTGGTGATTGGGCTCAGTCATTTCTTACAGTGGACTAAAGCCAACACCAAGGCAGGGATAACAGTGAGTGTGAAATGGACGACAGGCAGAAGCCAGAGGCAGCTGGTTGGTGTGTTGAGAGTGGGATGAGGATGTTGATGATTATGAGAAACCCTGATGTACAATACAATCTTTATAGAACAAATAAGGTGGCAGAGGAGGCACATAGCTGCTGGTTTGTTATAGGACTGCAGATGTTTTGTAGTGGCAGCTTTCAGAGGAGGAAGGGTGGGTCTTGTGCAGGCTCTATGTGTACTGTCTGTCATGTCCCCTCTCCTCCTTCTCTGTCAGTTAATATATTACATTATTTTATTTGAATTGTTTTATTTTTTTAACATGGCTTATTTTATTCTACTGAATATAGTTTTCAGGAGTGATTTACAATATGACCTCAATATAAGAAAAGTAATTAAAGAATCTGCTTTATTATGTTAAGGTTTACTGTGTTAGGTTCTGCAGGGTATCTTATTCATATAACATAAATTAGTGTACTTATCTATGTTTAGTGTAGCATGTCTAGCATGCTGTTCTAAATTATCTTTTGCAATGTAATTGCAAATTCTTTTTTACTGTTTCTTTACTTTATATGGTATTTTCCACAGTAATTTCAAATAAAGAGTTTTTTTTTTTTACATTTACATTGCTGAAGAGTTCCATAAGGAAGCAATGTGCTTAGCAGCATGCAGCTATATTCCCTTAATTAAGATAGATTTGGCAGCAAAACATCGGGTATAGGACATGGCTTCTCCTACAAGCATCTGCTAGATGTATGCAACCTTTGGGCATTTTATGTAATTTTATTGTAGTCTGCAAAAAATAAATGTTAAATATATTGTAAAATCAATAAATCCTCAACATGTGAAGAATAACAATTAGGATAGCTTTTATTGGATCTCAACTTGCGTATGACTAAGGAGGACTACTACATAAATCCAGACACTGTAGTACTTGATGTATAGTGCCAAAGACATAACTATTCATGATCATCTCAGTAGTCTTCATATGAATGATTATACCTTTGTTTCTTTTTTATTCTCAGCTAGCAAATTGAGTTGAAAAAAAGTTATTGCTGGCTTCATAATCACTGAGATAGAAATACCTTATTGTTTTGGTTCAATACTCATCAGATCACTGCCTGTATATTACTAATCTTTAAATATAGTATTTGATACTAAGTACTTGCTATATAGAGATATTTTCTTCCAAAACATTTGGTTAATATAATTAAGATTTGTGTTGACCGCTGGCTCTCAGGTTTTACCTCACTGCTTGCAAGCAAGAGAATTAAATCACAGAGATAGATTGCTATTTGGGATATTGGTTATTCTTTTTTTAGCAGTGTGAGCCAATGATAGCTCAAAATGACAAAATAATGATCATTATGAGAAATAACACATGTAAAATCTTAGTGAATTGAGTCTTTTTTTATATTTTTATCAAGTTTAAATTCTCTCTTGCAGCATATTTTATTTGATCTTCAAGTCCAGGTGAAAATATTCCATAATGTTACATTCTTTGCATGTTTGGATTTAGATTTTCCCCTCTTGCCCATATTAATTTACGCTTTAGGTGGCTGTCCCTGTAAACCTAGCTTTTCCTTATATTTTCAAACTCTGTACTGTTGACTAACATGTTTAAGATGCTTCTAAGCCTGTTGCCATTCACAGGAAACTTTATTATAAACCTTAACCTGGGTGAAGTAATATCACAATGTAATATGCATGCCATCTTTTGCTTTAACCTTGCATTTCAACCGTGTTTATTGGCTGCTTCAGAGCTAAATTGTATATTGGGTCAGCATGAATTGATTCACTGCAGTTGATTTGAGTAGAAGTAACTTTTCACCACATTCACTAAGCTAAGGCAAGGCTAAGCAGCCTATTTACCTTTAGTAAATCAAAGTGGCATAAATTAGGTATGTAGCATCGTGGGTGGAGCACTCTTTATGTATGAATATTTCTGCAAAGTAGGTAGGGCAAATTCATTATGTATCACTTGTTTTTTCTCAGCAGCCAAAAGGCAACATAATGTTAGGGAGGCTATGGTGGGTTTGTCATTCGAAAAGAAGCTGGCAGCCCACAACAAAGTTAAATAGGTAATAAACTGCTGGGTGATTTTTTTTTTTTTTTTTACCTGAAAGGTAAAGGCATAATGTTCTAATATGCATCACATACTAGCACATTATGTGAAACTTACCTAAAAATGAAGAAATCCAGTGATGTGCTGTCACCTCTGGAGGCCGCTTCCATCTGCACCCATCTTCCTTCTGGGTCCGCAGACTCCAGCTGTGTGACTGGCTGCAGCTGCAATCAAGTCACTCACGTGCATGCGTGGGGGAGCCGCCATTAACAGCACCTGTAAAGGAACAGCCGCTGGGGCCGTTCCTTCAAAACGCATGCGCCGGTGACATCGGCTGCATATGCAGTAAATATCTTTTAAACGGCGCACGTTTAGGTGATATTTACAATACCTATAGGTAAGCCTTTTTATAGGCTTACCTATAGGTACAAGTCAGAGATTTGAGTTCACTCCCACTTTAACAAAACAAAAGACGGCATGCATATTACATTATATGATATTACTTCACCTGGATTAAGGTTTAGAATAAAGTTTCCTATGAAGGAAAAGTAACAATACCAATCTGTAGGTCGCCGGAATATATCAACTGGCTTATAAACATTTAAACATTTGAGTCAACTTTAGAGCTGGTACAGTAACTTTAAAGCATTTAAAATGAACCTGAAACAGGCAGAGTAACTTTAGAGCATTCTGAGTCACTCTGGAACAGGTAGAGTAACTTTAAAACATTCATAATGACTTTGAAGCATGCAGAATGAGCAGATCTTTGTAAAAAAAAAGTCTGACGGACCTAGAAAAAGAACATGTTTCAAATATTTCCAGTGGACTTAATTCCTATCGGGAAAACCATTCGTCTGTATGCTGGTCCAATGGACAAAATACGATGCAAGGTCAGCTATTGGCTACTGGCTATTGAACTTCCTTTTCTAGTCCCGTCGTATGTCATCACGTTCAAAACGAATGGACTTTCAAACTGACTTTAGTCCATTCGTGTGTGGGCAAGTCCGTTCGTTCGTAAGTCCGTCGGAACTCCATCTGGAAGACTGTTGGACCTATTCTGACGGAAAGTCCGGCCATGTGTACGCGGCATAAATCTTTATCCATCCCCAGTCTTTACTGCAGTAACACAGGTTGCAGTTTCCATAAGACCAGGTAATTTTCCCATTAAAAAGGAGCCACTGAGCACTGTGCAGGGACTTTCATTTAGGGATGACACAAAGCAGATACATGTACACGTTTCTCCTCTATCAACTCAGAAATAAAATAAAATGTGGGTGAAGGACCTATTCAAATCATATGGTCACAAACTTAACATAACTTCTAATATGTTATCTCCTAATTTTGTCTATAACATTTAAAAGTATAATTATATATTCTTGTTTTGCACAATAAGCAATTTCAAACACACTTTTTTTCATATTTTTCTTTATTTTACATTTACAGACATCTACATTGATTTCTAACATATCATAAAGTATTACTTCAAACCAACCTTGACAAGTACATTGTGTCTTAGTGGCAGAGGAATATCATAGTCCATTGTACTCAGAAATCTATACTAGGCAAAGGATAGATGAAGATGGTGGGCATGGTCACTTTAAGGTTATATTTCTCTTGTTTATTCTTTTGTCCCTTTTTAATTTTGACAGAAAATTGTTGTAATATTAACTGCAATAGTGAAATGCTTTGATGTTACATGACTCATTTGCACATTATTTTTGCTGTCTCTTTCAAAGGAAATAACAATTGAAATTTCTGCTCACCTAGCACATAATGCCACCCTCTAGCAGGTGATAATTTCCACATGATAAGTAAGGCTTTGATGTATTTTTGATGGGTTCTGACAAGTTTCTATGAACAGTGGTCTGAAATTTCAAACCTCTTGACTGTTTCTTGTCAATAACCTATATAAAACAATCGAATACAACTGAGACAAAACATTGGCAAAAGTTCTGCTGTCTTGTAGAGATAAAATAAATGAAATGTGATTCCGTGTTTGGAAAAATACTGAACTAATAAAAAATGTACTTTTATTATGTCTTTATTTTATCTAGTCTGTATATAGATATTACACATATGTTCTTTATGATTAGCTTGTGGGCAGGTGCCTACAAGGGGGATAACATTTTTCTTCTGTGATATTTTGTAGCTATCTGGGTCAAGCTGTGCTGTTTCTCTTGTCTGTGCTCATATATTCAAGTTCACTGAGCCAGCCAGGTGCAAATTGTTACAATGTAGATGTGTGGTGGATCTGAGGAATTGATTGGCTAGATTTTTACACCAATTTTCCAGAGACCCATATAAAAAGGGCTAACTGATATTCCCTGTGTACTTTATGCTAGAGTTCCCTGGGAAAATGCTTAATTTTCTTTAGCTGTTACTCTGCTGAAGTGATCACCCTCACTGGGGGGTAATGGGAGTCCAATAAGGGTTCCCTGGGAAGGGTCTTGGAAAGCCTCATGGACTTGTAGCTGCTGACCATGCACTCTTTGCTACCTCTTGTGGATACTGTGGATTATTTTCCTTAATGGACACTTGCCATCTGCCTAAGGCACAGTCACTGTATGGGGCACATATAGAATGCTTTAGAGGAATGTGTGTGAGAAGCTGCTCTGCAAGAACTGTCCTGCATGTCTGCCTTTCTTCAGTATAGTTACGGTTACCTGTTAATTGTCTGGTCTGTGCCCCATGCACAGCGTATCTAAAGAACAGGGATTGCAACACAACAAGAGGACTTAGCTAGAAGAAGATGTAATACATGAATTTAACACACAGAGTACTGTCCAGTGGAATTAATGTGTCATTGCTAAGGACTACAGTGTTTGTGTCATTGCTTCACACAGCCAATCAGTCAGGAGATGGGTGACTGGCAGGGGTAACAGTGAAGGTAGTGAAGGGGTGTTGTGAGTGTCCCCTTCACTAGCGACCAACTCTCTGCATTATGGGAAAGAACCTGCAGCACAGAATGCATAGGGACCCAGCCTGGAGTCATAGGAGTGAGTATGTATGAGGTACCTCTGGAATATAGGAGCAAGCATGGTGGTTGTAGAAGGAGAGAGGGAAAAATAATTTTGCATATCCTATGGCAACCACGGGATGTGTCACTGGGAGGGAGGTGACATTGACTGCTGGATTGGTGGAGCCCAGGACAGGGTCAGTGGTAAAAGTGCTGCACACGGGGCGTGGCCTGGCCGGGATCCGAGATGGCAGCTTGAGGTGAGAGCTCCCGCACAGAGAGGACTTAAAAAGCCGATAAAGTGGGGAATACTCGCCCCATCAACGATGGGCAGAACTAATAGGAGCACCTCAACCCCCAGAGCGGTGACTGATCCCGGAACCCAGCCCAGAAAAAACATCCCGGAGCTCTTTCGCTCCCAGAAGGCAGGAAAGCACGAGGCATCACAAGCGCCCCAGGCCGCACAGGCCTCACAGGCCTCATCCCCGCTCTCCAGCAGTAGCAGTAACCCCGCAGTAACGATAGAGGGTTCCGACAATCTGATGCACCCCCCAAGCCTCCTAGACCTACAAAACAACCTACAGAAGGTGGCCCTAGACATAAGGCATACAATAACAGCCGCAATCTCCGACCTTAAGGCGGACATCCATAGCATGCCCCACAGGATAACGGACATTGAACAAACAACGCACACACAAGCGTCGGCTATCAGGCAAGTCCAACAAGCCTATGACACCCAGCTACCACACATCTTCGAGCTCCACCGTCAAGTGGAAGACCTCGATAACAGGGGTCGCCGCCATAACGTACGGGTGAGAGGGGTTCCGGAAAGCATTGAAACGCCAGGCTTACTACAAGCGATATGTGCTATTTTTAATGATTTATTGGATCGTTCGCTTGATACCCCAATTGTGATGGAACGATTCCACCGAGCCCTGAGACCCCAACCCCGTGATGCGGAACCACCCAGAGACATTGTGTGCTGCATTGTAAACTTTCCTCTGAAGGAGGAAATACTGCGCAAAGCCAGGCTGAGGGGCCGCATTCTGTTCAACGGAACAGAAATTAAACTGTTCCAGGATCTTTCACAAATAACTTTACAAAATAGAAGATCCATGCGCCCTCTGCTGGATGTACTCCGTTCCCGTAACATACCATACAGATGGAAGTTCCCGTTCTGCCTTTCGGCCACCGCCAGGGGACGCACTGCCATGCTCCGAACACCTGATGACCTTCCTATCTTCTGCGACCAACTCGACATCCCGAGGATGGAACTTCCGGATTGGTGCGCATTTTACTTCCCGTCAGAGCCTTGGAAGCAGGTGACCCTCAACACTTCTCCGAAATCGCAAAGACAAAGATCCAGACGACGCCGCTTGGACACGTCACCACCGGAGAATCGCCTATCATGCCGAGACCAGCCGTCACGCAGCCCGAATTACGCTATGCCGAGACGGGACCGTCAAGATGCATAGCGGTCGGTAGTCACAGCGCAACTCACACTCTTCACAGCGGTATGTAAGTGCTCCACCAAACCGATCTCCCCCGATGCCCTTCCTACTTTCCACAGTTACCCAAGCCAGCGGACTTTGGTCACCCCTTTAAAAACTCGGGCCAAATAGAAACACTCAGCCCATGCTCTCTTTCCAGTCGAACCACACGCACTGTACAACCATTTCGTCTTGCTCCAGCACTTGCGACCACTTCTCAACACCGCTGTGTCGCAAAATGGGTCGGGGATCTTGTGCACGGGAGGGGTAGAGGTGGGGGCTATAACTTAGACCCTAATCCCTTTCCAGCACACAACCAACAATGCTTGACCTAACGGCTTATATGCCAAGGGGAGATTACAGGAGAACGCTAACCACCCCTGCCCTCCAGCTTACCACGGCTGCGTCTGGACAAGTGTGACATGGCCCCCTGCTTTCAGCGGTCTCTACCACTACCACACGCTGCAAACTCACTAATCCTGCATCCTATCCCATTCTTCTCAAGAGCTCCAAAACCTTAAGCAATGCCATTCCCCTCAACGGTTGGCTACGCTGGGAAGGTTATAGCACTGTATAAGTCTTCAATTCATGTTTATATGATGTTTGACTTTATGATTTTTAGCTCTCCACAGAACCAACATGCCATGCTCACGGACCACCTACCCTGACGATACCCTATCAGAGACGACCCAGCTTGCCAGGAGACCAAGAGTCGCATACCATCAACCGTCACTTGCCCGACTGGTATATAAGTTAAGGTAGACTACACCGATACCAGACATGACCCCATCGATGGCAGCTGCCTGCCCATCCCCTCCCCTTGACCCCCCCCTACGCCCTGATCATCCCCCCAATACCCCCCTGTGCACGAACACAGGGTCCCAAGACCCCACGAATTTACCCACCTTTGTGACAACCTCGACTCGGTCTACATTACTTATTTGATTGCTAGGCGCATCAAACTGAAATGGGTCTCACAGTCCCCAACAGACACGTCCGCAACCTAATTATTGGAAGCAGCCTCAACCTACCTGAGGAAGCTCACGAATTAAGAGAATTCCCAAACTTTTACCCACCCACGTATAAGCGACCTACCCACGGGAACTCAGACCGAAAAGGGGTGTCCACAAGACTGCGATACTTTATTTTTATTTTCATTGTGTTATGGTTTATGCTTTAAATATGTCTGTTTTCAAAGACCTGGCTTTTTGTCTCAAACATTGATTAGTGACTCACTAATCCCGCATTCGGTCTCACTCTTCTCAGGAGTTCCAAAACCTTAAGCAAAGCCACTCCCCTCAACGGTTGGTCACGCTGGGAAGGATATAGCACTGTATAAGTCTTCAATTTATGTGTATATGATGTTTGACTATATGATTTCTAGCTCCCCACAGAACCAACATGCCATACCCACGGACTACCTACCCTGACGATACCCTATCAGAGACGACCCAGCTTGCCAGGAGACCAAGAGTCGCATACCATCAACCGTCACTTGCCCGACCGGTTTGCAACTTAAGGTAGCCAACACCAATTCCAGACATGACCCCGGCTGTGGTAGCTGCCTGCCCATCCCCCCCCTTGTCCCCCACCCCACGCCCCGATCATCCCCCCAATACCCCCCTGTGCACGAACACAGGGTCCTAAGACCCCACAAATTTACCCACCTACGTGACAATCTCGACTTAGTCTACATTACTTGTTTAAATGCTAGGCGCATCAAACCGAAATGGTTCTCACAGTCCCTAACAGACTTGACCACAACCTAATTATTAGAAGCAACCTCAACCTAACTGAGGAAGCTCACGAACTAAGAGAATTCCCAAACTTTTACCCACCCACGTGTAAGCGACCTACCCACGGGAACTCAGACCGAAAAGGGGTGCCCACAAGTCCTTGAAACTTTATTTTCATTGTGTTATGGTTTATGTTTTAAATGTGTCTGTTTTCAAAGACCTGTTTTTTTGTCTCAAACATTGTTTAGTGATACACTTACTGAATCTAGACTACCTGCCTTAGCTAAAACACACAGTTATGACAATCCTGATAACAGTCTTGTCTCTTAACTTAGCTGTTCCAGATTATGAGTTCTTGTTGACAGATAAATGAGTTCTGCCCCCAACGCCCGGGCCCTCCTCCTTCAGTTTGTCTTCTTTTGTTATATAACTTCTTTACATTACGTTTCACTCAAACTACTCACACCCCACTCAAACTACTTATGCGTTCAGAGTCCTCTCTGATGCTTTGCCATCTAATCCCCACTAGTACCCGTTACCCCACACAGCATCCCCTTGGGATACTAGCTGACCAACCAGCTGTATATTTTCAGGTGGAACAAACCCCCTCTTCCTTTTTGGTTTGGCTCCACCTCTGGTTGTCCTTCTTACACAATCTCTGTGTAACCACCCCCCCCCCCCCCCTTTTTTTTTCTTTTTCCTTTTTCTTTTTTCCTTTTCTCTTTTTCTTTTTCTTCGCCTTTCTCTCTCCTCCCTACAATCAACTTCACACCCCCTGAGTCAATCTTGAAAGCCCTCTTGCCTCACTCCCGATAGGATATCCTTCCCTTCTTATCCCCTCTCCCCCATCTGTCTCTGTCCCCTACCTTCCTCCTTCCCTAACCCCTCCCCCTTCTCTACCCCCCTCTAAGGCATTCTCTCGCACATAATCGGGGGCCGTCCCCAGTCCCTGACCAGCCTCACAGTCCCAACCAAGACCACCTACTACCCCTCTCACTTCCCCAAAATGCAGACAGCGCGAACTACCAAACAACTCCCCTCCTTAAGATGTGTTTCCCTAAACATGAAGGGCTTAAACATCCCCAAGAAGAGATCCCAGATACTTACAGAACTGACCAATTACAAAGCTCACTTCCTCTTCCTGCAAGAGACCCACTTTAGGTCAGATTCTATTCCCAATCTCCAAAACCAAATATACAGAACCGCATTACATGCCCCTAACCCCCAAGCAAAGACCAAAGGAGTATCGATCCTGATCTCCAAACACGCAAACTTCAAGCTAAAGGATTCTCTAATAGACCCAGAAGGCAGATACATTTTTATCAAAGGCCTCTTCGAAACCAAACCAGTTACACTCGCAAATGTATATTGCCCCAATGAACACCAGGTCTCGTACTTCAGGAAAATCTGTGATCTCTTGTCCAACTTCCAAGAAGGTATGACCTTAATGGGTGGGGATTTCAACGTTCCACTCAATCCCACCATGGACACTTCCTCTGGCTCCTCTGCCCTCCCCTTTAGAGCATTACGACAGATTAAACTACAACTGCAAAACCTTACTCTCCACGACACTTGGCGCACCATGCATCCTGACACCAAGGACTATACCTTCTACTCTTCTCCTCATCTAAAGTACTCACGGATAGACTACTTCTTTCTTTCCCAGTCTGACCTATCCCTCGTAACTAACACCTCAATAGAACCAATGTTCCTCTCCGACCACCACCCTATCAAAATTGACCTCACTTTCCCCGACTCCCCCACTAGGACGAAATCTTGGCGCTTAAACCCCTCTCTTTTAAAAGACCCTGAAACACTAAACCAAATTAGGGACACCATCCAACTCTACTTTAATGAGAACTCCACCCCTGATGTCACACCCACGACCCTGTGGGTCCCCATAAATGTGTCGTGAGAGGGAAACTCATAGAGATAGCAACCTTAGCGAAAAAGAGACAACAGGCACTTATCAACTCTCTAGTCGACAAAATTAGACGTCTAGAATCCTTACACAAGAAATCAACTGCACTGGGGACACTCCAAGAACTGACATCAACACGAGCCTTACTTCTAGATGAGTTGGGAAAACGCACTAGAAGGCGCTATGTATTGCAGCAACGCGTGTTCTATGAACACGGGAATAAAAGCGGGAGATTACTGTTCATTCGGCCAAAACATCCTCTATTGTTCATCACATCAGAGACAATAAAGGCACAACCCATGCCAAAAATGAAGACATTGCCACACAGTTTGAATCATTCTATTCTAAATTGTACAACTTGGCCAATGGAAATTCTCCCTCAAACCTACATGAAAGACGTACCTCTAAGATCAGGGAATATATTAGCTCCTTCTCCCCCAAACCTATCACCCCCCAACAGGCAGAATCCCTAGACACTGCCATCTCGGCCGGGGAACTTGCATTAGCTCTGAAACAGATGAAGACCGGCAGAAGCCCCGGTCCAGATGGACTACCCCTCATATACTACAAAAGCTTCCTCGATATACTATCCCCTAAAATGCTCACGACCTTTAACCATCTAGCCGACCCATGCTCACAAACAGGCAGACTGTTGGAAGCTCATATAACAGTCATCCCCAAAGAAGGTAAAGACCCCTCCCAAGTAGCCAAGTACAGACCGATATCCCTCCTAAATGTATCCCAGCACACTGGCGGTCCACCAACACCCCGCCTATTAGAGAATGGCTAAACAGAATCTCTAAGATAGAGGAAATGGAGGAGTTGATTCACATCTCGCAAGAGAGAGTAGACAAATTCACCACAACATGGGCGTGCTGGTTTACACTTCAAATCAACAGAAAACTACAAATCCATAATTCCTGCACAATAGAATCGGCCTCATAGACTGTTCTCCCATGATCTCGGACATCCCCCCCACAAACCAGGGGGATTCCTTGGGACCTGGAGACGGCCCCCGACTTGCTTGATTCCCCCACCCTTCCCCATACCCACCCCCCCCTCCCCTGCCCCCCCTAACTCCCCTAACCCCCCTCTTCTCTCTATTTTTCTTTTCCCATCTCCCCCTCCCCTCCAGCCCCTCCCCGAAAGACCTGGAATATTTTGGTTATTCTCGGCCTTCCCTGACCATAATACATAGGAGATCTCCCGACCGCAGCCTGTACAAGGTTAAATTCACACTGATGCCAGAATGGGGCCCACTGACGATGGCCCCACTGGCACACCTTCTCTCTCATGTGAACTTGAAAACCCAATAACATCTAGGTACCGTGCCCTTATCTATATATACCCCGCTCTGTTTCTACCCTCGTTCCGATCAGCCATGCTTGAACATACCCTACATACCAAATATAGGTACCGTAGAATACATGGTCCTGCATATATTGTGTTTGTAACAACCCTCGAGATCCCCGTATAACTGCACATGTATGTACTTATACAAAAACCTGTCAAGTGTTTATTACCTGTTTATGTTAACTGTTCCTGAATAAAAAACGTTATGGAAAAAAAAAAAAGTGCTGCACACCTGGGAGTGGTGTCCTCTAAGCATTAGAGTGTCTGAAAGTGTCATCAGGGTAATATAGTCAGCACAGAGAGCAAGGAACTAGTGTCATTGCAGCTCGCTACTAAGTCCAGGAGACTTGCCTTAATGTAATAATTCAGGCATTAGAGAGGGAAGTTCCACTTGTCCCAAGCCCTGTCCTCAGGGCAGGACTTACCATTGGGCTTGACTGGGCTCAAGCCCATGGGCCCCGCCCAATAGGGGGCCCTGCCAAGATACAGAGCAGAGTGTACTCGGCTCTGCTCCACTCACAGTCACGCCCAGTCCCGCCCTATGATGGACATAACACAGGGACTTGGCATGACTGTGAGTCAAACCAAGTACAATTGGCTACTCTCGGCTCTGCTCGGGACTGCGAGAGGACCCGAGAGCCGCCGAGAGGATCCGAGAGCTGCTCGAAAGCCGCCGAGAGGACCCGAGAGCTGCTGAGAGGACCCGAGAACCGCAGAGAGTACCCGAGAACCGCAGAGAGGACCCGAGAGCCGCTGAGAGGACCCAAGAGCCGATGAGAGGACCCAAGAGCCGCCGACAGGACCCAAGAACAGCCGAGAGGACCCGAGACCCACCAAGAGACCCCGAGAGCCGCTAAGAGAACCTGAGAACCACCGAGAGACCCCGAGAGCCGCTGAGAGGACCCGAGAGCCGCCAAGAGGACCCGAGATACACAGGACTCTGTATCACAGCGGCGCCATTTTTAAACTTCAAAACTGCAATAACAAGGCTGCAAATGACACTGGGGCAAGGCTGCAAATGACAAGGCTACACTGACAAGGCTGCAAATGACCCTGACAAGGCTGCAATGACACTGACAAGGCTGCAATGCACTGACAAGGCTGCAATGACACTGAACAAGGCTGCAGATGGATGGGCAAGGCTGCAGATGGACACTGACAAGGCTGCATTGATGGGCATTTAAATGTACGTTTTTTTCCTTAAACTTCCCTCCTAAACTTGGGGCGTGTGTTATACGCTGATAAATACGATAATGTATAAAAGTTAGGGCCCGAAAGTGACTCAAGCCCAGGGGCCCCCACCACCCTAAGTCCTGCCCTGCCTGTCCTGCATAACAAATGAAACATGGGCATTTGTGAAAGTTTACTTTTACCAACCAATAACATTTTAGCTCTCATTCTCTACAGTTCCATACACAAGCATGTTCACTGAATCTATAAAAATCATATATCCAAACATGATGCAAAATATCTCAACCATAATAAAGCTTAACTCCAGGGGTGTCTGGCTTGCACCTGCATGTGACAGCAGTCTCTGCCCAAGGATCCTGTCCATCCATCTAGCACAGCTTTCTCCTGCTTTAATCTAGCACATTGATATTAGTCCTCAGCCCTGTTCTTCCCTGGATCAGACTCCACATGCCCAGTGTGACACAGAAGGACAAACTGAAAAATGCTGCAACCCATTAGAAACACTTTGCTAGCACTCAGCTAAAGAAAACCTACATACTCTGATTAAGGATCACCCAATAAGGAGGGGTGAGGGATCTGAGGTCTTTTACTTCGTGTGACATGCCTGCATGAAGTAAACACGCACAAGGCTCCAAAGCCATAGGCATGATGGAGGAGGACTGTGTTCCTAATCAATGAGGTTACTCTCTTTCTGATGTTTAAGCTACAGTTAACAAAGGTAATTCCTCTCTTAACCTCCAGCAAACACAATTAAAAAGTACCAAAAAGGACCTGTCTATCCTCTGCCATGATATGAAAAGGTTAGAGAAAGAACCTCTACGTTGGAGGGCTGGTAGGTTAACTTATTCTACCAGAGCTATAAACCAACAGGAAGCTAACAAGCTAGATGATTTGGAACATTGCCTGCCATGTAATAATGTCTGATTTGTGGGCATTCCAGAGAAAGTGGAAGGGAACAACCTTGTGTAGTCTATAGAAGAAGAATGGCTGCTAAGCACCTTTGGCAAAGAAATACTGATACCACTGTTTGCAGTCAAGTGGACTCATGAGGTCCCCTCCCACTCACTACCACCAGGTAACCCCTCCTAGGGCATTTCTTATCAAGGTCCTGAACTATAAAGTTTGTGAAATTATTCTTTGTCAAACAAAAGAGAAAGATGATCTGCAAAGTAATGGGTGAAAAGTTTTACTATTCACAGATTTCTCCAAAAACAGTGGCTAAAATTTCAGGAGATGAGAAACCATCTTCGTAATCTCCATCCACCTTGTTCTATGCGTTTTCCTGCCAGGCTATGGGTTGTGCCTTAAGGCAGAGTTCACATTTTTGAAATTGCAAGGGTGGCCGTGGATGGGCTAGATACAAATTAAATATATCTGCAGGCTCCACAGGATCGCTGATCTCTATTTCCACCCTTTTTATCAAGGCATATTGCTTATGCTGAGAGTTACATGTGATAGTGGATGAATGTTCGTAATTGATATTCAAGTTTCTAACTATTTGCTTCACTAATGCGGTGTACACGCGGTCGGAATTTCCGATGGAAACAGTCCGATGGGAGCTTTTCATTGGATTTTCCGACCGTGTGTATGGTCAACGGTCTTTTTCTGTCGGAATTTCCGACGGACTTTGAATTGAGAACCTGTTCTCAATTTTTCCGACGGAAAACCTTCCTATCGGATTTTCCGATCGTGTGTAGGCAATTCCGACACGCCAAAAATCACGCATGCTCAGAATCCACTACGAGACGGAACCGCTCCGTCTGGTAAAACTAGCGTTTGTAATGGAGCTAGCAGATTCTTCACACTGGTTTTTTTTTTAATTCTTCAATGAGCCGCTCATTCTCTTCTTTATAATGCTAGAAGAATGAAGTGGTTTTGTTGCTTATATTCACACAGAGTTTTAACAAACGTATTTCTTTATTATTTCTAGGTCTCTCCAGAATAATATTTATATTAGAATTTAAGCCAGATCTGCATGAAATAGATATCATTTTTTTAAGTGTTTTTTTTTCTTTAATAAGAATATTTGTATTATTGTATTATTTTCTTGTGCTCTCCTTTTTTTTAATGTTATGTTTCCACAACACCATTATTATGTATTATTTGTAAACCTGTTTGTTGTTGGTGTCCCTTGTTAATTTTGACATTGTATTTTTGAAATGTACCTGCCTACTCCCCCAAAATAAATTGATTTGCTATTTGTAGAAAAACACATAGGCAAGTATTTTATGAAAACCAAATCAAAATTTATTTCACATGATAATTACAAAATAAAGATAAAGGCAACGCAGGAGAAATTGCTTAAATTTGTGAAGACCCGGGTCCCCAAGGCAGACATCAAATAAACTGGTAGCTGAGAAGTCCATAGAAAAAAGAGGACAATGAGGTCCAGGAGTCCCATAGAACCGGAGCAGCAGCAGATGGTATATGTACCCAGTCTGTGGTCCTACAACAGGATGTTGGTTCTTTGAGACGTGAAGGCAGGGGATCACTTCCTGGTCTTCCGTAGAGCCTTCCCTGCAGCCTTCCCTGCAGCCTTCCCTGGAGGCTGTGGCTCTGGAGGTGGCATTGTGGCAGGAGGAGGAGGAGGATGATGGGGAGAGAACAGAGATGTTGGTTGTCCGACATTTCCCCACTCAACCCCTTCTGTATAGTATTATTCTTTCACACTTTCGCCGTTGGCCCTCCTCCATTTGTTGCAAATTAGAGGCAATATAGATGCCATAGGCCTCGGTAGCATCAATGGGGGATCTGGGGGACTCATTAGCCTCCCTGATCAGGGCCAGTGCTGCCTCCTCTGCTTTTGTGCCCTTCCTCTGGCATTTGTAGGGAAGGATGAGGGGAGGAATCTGCGATTGTGTGTGACTGGGCCCTGCCACCTCCTGGGTGACACTTCCCCCTGCCTCCTCCTGTGTGCCACTAGCCAGAGCCTCGTCCTGGCAGAGGTCATCCTGTGTATGAAAAAGGGACATAGTTTTAGTTGTTTGTTCATCAAACACACACAATTTTCAGCTCATGACTGTTGCAAATTTAATGTTAATAAATAGAAAAGACTATCATTGTGAGCCCAGCATTTTTCCTTCCTGTCCTAATCTTTTTTGCCCACTTCTGTCTATAAATCTGTGAAACACTTTTTGTTACTTCATTCATTTATTAGCAATAATAACATCTACTTACCAACATTTTTTTTTTGCACAGATAAATTATGTATAAAAAACCTTTACCTGGCTCCATCTGGGCTCCTCAATCTCCTCCTGTATGGCAGGCCCAGGTTGGTCCACAGATGCCTCAGCTTGGGTAGAGGGAAGGCTGGAGGGAAGGCTGGTTGGAAGGCTGGAGGGAAGGGGTGCCGGAAGGGTAGAAAGTGATTCCCTGCCCTCCATCTGGTCATCTATGAACCTCATCCTGTTGTAGTACCACAGACTGGGTACATACACCTTATCTGCTGCTACTCCGGACCTCAGGGACTTCTGGACCTTCTGGTACTCCTTCTTATAGGTGCTTCTCAAGCTACCTATTTTTGCCTCAACAAATTTGATGTCTGCATCGGGGACCCGGGTCTTCACAAATTGAAGCAATTTCTCCAGCGTTGCCCTCCTAGCTGGCTTATTGTGGTACAGGGGGTTTTTCACCTCCCAGAGATTTCTATCCCTGTACTTATCTATGAATTCCCCAAGGAATTCGGGGTCCTTAAATGGGAGCATTTTCTCTGCAAGACCAAACAAAATAGAAATAGAAAAATCTCAGGATAATCTTTCAACACAATATAGGCATCAATCTAGATTCAGTATAGGCCGCACATGACTCCAAAAAGTTTAAATCTTACCTTCGTTCTAACGTTCGTCGTTGTTCGACGTTCTTCGTGGCGTCCGTTCCTCCTTCCCGTGCACACAGAACGAAGTTAGGACACACGCGTGTTTGAAGCTTTATATACACTGCGCATGCGTGAATCTCCGCCCGCGTCGCCAGCCCCTGACGTTCTTTCTAGAATATTCGCCGCCCAGTCTCTTTCGTTGCAGTGGGAGCGGAACATGGCGGAGACACAGCAGGTGCATAAAAGCAGTAAAGAGGAGGAGGATAGCCCAGAGCCCGAAATGTCACGATCGAGGAGGAGATTTAAGGCCTCAAATATGTCCTTTGTGGAGATGATGAAGATGGTAGACATCTTGAGGAGCAACGACTATGATGGGAATTACGGTCCGTACCCCAATCCAAATATGAGAAAGGCCAAGATCATGACTAAAGTTGTGAAGAGTCTGTACAGTAATTTTGGGGTACGACGAACGAAGGATCAACTGAGGAAACGATGGTCGGACCTCAAATTAAGGGAGCACGATCAGTATAGGAAGATCAAGAAAGTTCTTCGAAAAAGTAAGTATATTATGTCGTGTGTACCTATTATTATTAATATTGCATGCTGCGCCATGTGTTTTCCCCTAATAAGGTCTTGTACACTCCAAAATGGCTATTTTCATGGTCATACGCAGTAATCGTTCGTTGTAAACCTCGTTCCTTATCCAAAATACGATGTTTTCACAGATAAATTATTAAATACTGTAGTGCCTTCAATTTTTCACATTTATCCAAAAGAGTTTTTTTAGGACATTGTTGTCTAGATGTGTTTGAACCTAGAAGTAATATCAATCTTCATTCAGTGTAATGTATGTAGAGGACACTCTGCAGCTGTTTACACATCTGGACTCAGGTGCACATTTTAGGGTGTCAAACACAGGTACTCCAGTGGATACTTTGGGGTGTCTCCAGGTGGGAAAATTATCCAAAAAAGGTTAGTATTCCAGCCTGAGGAATTAAGGGAATAAATCATGTGTTCAGCTTGGAATTCTGCCCAAACAGACAATTGTCCCCCACTTCCAAGCAATGTTTATCATTTATATTTGTTGGCTCAAATATCTGTGTGCTAAGTATACCTTTTATTTTATTCTCATAGGGGAGCAAAGAATCGGGAAATATCATGTCCCCAGGGACCGGCCATCTCCGGAACAGAGGGAACGAAGGTCACCACCAGAATATGAGGATGTGGAGGAAGGAGAGGTGGTCGATATTGAGACCACAACAGTTGAGTGTCTGACACCCCAGATTCAGGTAATCAGACATGTATGCCTGCCTATTTATAATACATGGTGTGTTTTTTTTTATTTTTAGGTGAAGTACAGGTTGTGGAAGAACAGTCACAGTCACATCATTTCACCACTGACAGTGCCCAAAGGCTAATCCAGGACATAATGTTTTGTAGTCAGGATTTAGAGATTATTCGGAAAAAAACTAGGGATATTGAAGTGAAACTTAAAAACATGATTGATGTCCTTGGAAGAATCTAATTTTTCACAAAATGTCCAACCTTTTATTTTTGCTGTTTAAAAGTTTACAACATTTTCAAAAGCCTAATTTTGAAGCTGCACACAGTATGTCAACATGTGCTATCTGCCATCAGGGGATATCAATGTACGCGTTTTGTGCCTGCAACCCCTTCCTCAAAACTCAAGTCGGTGAGCGGAAGGGGTTGCACCCCCAAAACACATACATTGATCCCCCATGATGGGAGATAGCACATGTTGACATTAGGCATGGGATCAGGATGTCAATCCCCAGTTTGCCAGAGAATTTGTGTGCATCTTCAAAATGAGGCTTTTACAGGGGTCACTGCACCCCATCTGATGAAGGCAAGATCCACACATTTTGGACAATGTAATGTGTGATCTTGGCTTCCCAAGTTTTTCTACGTAGAACTTTGTTATGCACCAGAGTTGTGTATTTTATTTTTGGAAACCTGGCTGTTTATGTACCGTAACCCCATTTTTTTGGGGTGAAAATGCAAAACTTTTTATTTTTGTATAAAAAAAAAAAACATGTGAATGTGTACGGAGTAAAAAAAATATTTTTTGCTCAACAATGTGTGCCTTCTTCTTTCAATACCATTTCTTGGTGTTTAAATTGGTGTTTACAGTGACAATGGGTGTTTAGATAATAATGTGCAAACCACTTGGCACTACAAGTGCACTAGGAGACCCAAAAAAGAAACACAAGCAGGAAATTCAAAGCAAGATTTTTCTAGATAATTAAAGGTAAAATTTATTGAAGCACTGCTGGCAAAGCAATGGCCCCCCTCCCCGAAAAATATTCTGAATATTTTTCCCGCACTTCACGGGCGCTTTGGGGGGGCAAGCCAGGACGGGCCGCTTCCAGGGACGTCAGAGATTGTAGCCCAGCGTCAGGCCCAAGTGTTACCACATAATTTGGGTTTGTCCGTTTAAAAAAATTGTGTAAGATGCAACATGATACCACGATGGTGTTCAGTTTATATTCCGCAATATTTATGGCCTTTTGGAACAGGCGGAACCGGCTGGCCAGAATACCAAACGCATTCTCCACGACTCTTCTGGCTCTGGCCAGCCGGTAATTAAATACCCTCTTCTCCGGGGTGAGGGTCCTCTGGGGGAACGGTCGCATCAAATGGTTTGCCAAACCAAATAACTCGTCTGCCACGAAGACAAACGGGAGTCCCTCGACATTCTCCTCCGGGGGTGGCAATCCCAAGCCACCACTCTCGAGACGTCGGTAGAACTCCGTCCGGCAAAAGACTCCTCCATCCGACATTCGACCATTCCGCCCCACGTCCACATATAGGAACTCATAGTTCGCCCCCACCACCGCCATCAACACGATACTATTGAACCCCTTATAGTTGAAATAGTATGACCCCGAATGGGGTGGTGGGACGATGTGGACATGCTTCCCATCGATTGCCCCTCCGCAGTTCGGGAAATCCCACCGCTGGGCAAACTGGGAGGCCACAGTCTGCCATTCCTGTGGCATGGAAGGGAACTGTGGAGTCAAACAAGAAAAATATTATTAGTACATTTGATAAGAAACATTACAAGCAGATTTTACGCAAACATTGTTGGCAAACATCTGTATAACATTTCTTGTAGTATTTAAAGGCTAAAATATAAGGTCCACTTATCAGATTCCTCCCCCCTCTGATGGCCCCTTGTAAATATTTTAGGGGGGGGAAGGTTTTGGACAGGTAACCACCCTCTCCACTACGTAATGGAGTAACAAAGTAATGTGTGATAGTTTGGCCAGCCCCTCCTTCATTACACTATTGGCAGCCCACTGGACAGGTAAAAAAAAGGAAAATGGAAGCACATTTTTGGATTCTGCTATTACCTATCACAATAATAATAGAAGGAGAAGAATTAAAACAGTAGTATTTGAAAGTATTGAGGCAGGCCCTGGCACTACATGCTTGGAAAAATGAATCCATAAATATGACCACTATAGGAGGTAGGTATAGTGTGTATTGGGTTTGGCAAAGTCAGCACATAGAGGATTGGTATCAGCTGACTGAGCAGTTGGGGGAGGGGGGGTTTAAAAAAGATTTTGGGCACCACAAAACAAAGCCTCAGGCCCTCTGAAGGAATTTAAGGACAACTATAACATTTGTACACATTTTAGGGGGTGTTTAGGGTAAAGCATTACAATGGAGCTGACAAAATACATTGTTAAGTGCCTAGACTATAGGTATATATGGGCCCCAGATAGCATGCTGGGGGGGTTAGTGAAGGTAAATATGCATGAAGGACAAAAAAGGAGCATACAAAAATCCAACATGCATGAGGACAAAGGGGCACAGCATATTGCAGCATATTACAGCATATTGAAGTCCTGGTAATTAGGGAAGGATGAACGAAATACAATACATTAGCAAACAGTAAATACATAGAATGTGATGTTAAAGTATACAACTTACCCTCATATAGTCCTTCTGCAGGACCTGGATGATGGCAGAACAGGTCTCTGGAAAAATGATCCCCAGAGCCTGGGGGGAGATGCCTGTCGAGAACTTGAGGTCCTGCAGGCTTCTCCCTGTCGCCAAGTACCTCAACGTGGCAACTAACCTCTGCTCTGCAGTGATGGCTTGCCGCATGCAGGTATCCTGCCTGGTAATATAAGGGGACAGCAAAGCCAACAGACGGTGAAAAACGGGGTCCGTCATCCTGAGATAATTCCTGAAATCATGAGGGTTATTCTCACGGATCTCATGAAGCAGAGGCAAGTGCGAGAATTGGTCACGCTGGAGCAACCAATTCTTGGTCCACGAACTCCTCCTCGCCCTGTTCATGGACCGGCTTGTGTCAAAGTAAGAACCCCAACACCAAGCCCCCGCACAGCACAAACTCTACGACGAGTACGTACACGTAACATCGCTTCTAAACGGTCGGCTGATCAGAACGGACTAAAGAAAGCACTGATAAACAGCAAGGCCTGAAAGAACGAAATGCAAATCAAGGAACGAGCGGACATAAGCACTGACAATCAAAGCGTACTATATATAAATATATAGGCTGCAAAGACAAACAAATGCGAACTGACTACACGCACTGATAAGCAAATACGCACCGACAAGCACAAACTGTAGAGCAGGAATGATCTGAAGCACAAGTCTGAAAAGACACAAATCGTCTATAGCGAAACTCCTACTAACACGCGCTAAACACGAGATCAGCAGAAGGAGCCCAACGGGTGCCAGAAATGGTACTGAACTTTCCTTTTATGGTCTCGTCGTACGTGGTGGACGTCACCACGTTCTTGGCGGTCGGAATTTGGTGTGATCGTGTGTAGGCAACACAGCTTGAGCGGAATTCCGTTGGAAAAAACGACACAGTTTTTTCCGTCGAGAATTCCGATCGTGTGTACGCGGCATTAGACTTTTTACCGTTCGCCCCAAAATTGTCTCTGTTGAGTTACTGTTCTGGTTTTGGAACAGTGCACATACTAAGAGGATTAGGCCTCTTAGTATGTGGACTTTTTTGTTTTTCATCTTTGTTTCAGGCTTTTCTCTTCTTTTTGCCTGTTAACAGGATTTGTTGTCACCACTGTTTGACTGGCAAGGTCCAGTTATCTTTCTCTCTTATAGTTAATGAGCCATCATGGCCTGTGGCCCCTGTCTATTGCCACCTCTTCAGTGACCCCACCCCCCTCTGACAACACAGGGAAAGCCATAGGGAAGTCCCCGTGCGTCAGAGGAGGACGGGGTCACCGGATGGCCCCGCCCTCTGTTATTTAAGAAGTGTCAGAAGAATCAAAGCGTCACATGGCTGAAGACTCCCACAGAGGCGGATAGTACAGATTGAGCGGAGAAGAAGCCTGGAGCAAGATGCGGGATGAGAAGAGCGAAGGAAGAAGAAGATGGAGAAGAAGAAGATGGAGGAACAAGAACAACACCGAAGGAAGATCAGAAGAAAGAAGATGAAAGAGATAGAAATTAATAAAGGACTTGTCAAAAAACATCTCTTTTTGTCACTTTTTTTTGTGAATTGGTAGGGGTACATTTGTACCCCATTACCAATTCACACAGGGTGGTGTCAGGATCTGGGGGTCGGGATATAAGCAATTGGGGGCTGCGCTAGCAGATGTGACTCACTACTGTGAGTATTAGACATGTGCATTCGTTTTCGTCCGAATGCATTTTCGTCCGAATTTCAGGTATTTTCGTTATCGTTTTAACAAACGATAACGAAAGTGCAGAATCCGAAAAACGAAAGATCCGACATAAACAAATGCTTTATTTTCGTTGTAACAACAGTTCGATATAGATAGGAGATTCGACGCTGACAATAACAATCTGTGTCCATTGAACATGTGGTCGAATGTGCCTAAACTTAACTGTATTAGTCCAAGATTATTCTACATAGAGAGAAAAGATTCGACGTAGAAAGGAAAGATTCGACGTAGAAAGGAAAGATTCGACGTAGAAAGGAAAAATTCGACGTAGAGAGGAAAGATTCCTGCTGGAATTGGGTGGAATTGCAGCTAAACTATACAGAGTCATACAGTTTAGCTGCTCCGTCGAATCTTCTTTGAGCATTCGACAGACACCATAAGCCTTCAATGATAGATTCGACCTTAATTCATTTGAATTTTCGGACGAATGCAATTTTTAACGAAAAACGAAATAAATAAAAACTAATTTCGGGAGTAACTAAATAAATTTATTTTTCGGACGAAAACGAAATTCCGAAACGAAATATTTCAGTGTGCACATGTCTAGTGAGTATAAGTAAACCATATACAAAAACAAAATAGGAAAAAATTGGAGACTGAATTAGCAAACGTGACTCACCACTGTGAGTATATATGAAACAAATAGAAACAAATATATTGATGTAACAATCAAATTGTGCAACAATGGCTACAAAATTTAAATAGTGTCAAAGGTGACTTATTGTATTGTTCAAAAATCATGGGTGATGGACAGAACTAATTAGACTATTAAAATGATTAAAGTCATAAATTGAAGTCCTAAAATGCAGGTGGTCATTTGGACGATGGTCCCCTTTTGAAACCCCACTCACCAAAACGAAATGACCCACGGCTTTGCAGTCCTAGGGTCATAAAAACGTATTTTCAGGACGGTGAGGTTGATGATGTACAAGATCCTATTGAAACTCAGGGTGGATCAGCAGGGACTCCAGATAAATATCAAAGCCGTGGAAAGGAAAGAAATAAAACAACATGTGTAGTATCGCCAAGATAAACCTGTGGAACACTGTACAATAGTAACTCACTATTGAGCAGACAGGGATCAGCGAGTTCCGGGTGCGCGCTTGGCATGCGCTCCAAAGCAGAACAGGAAGCAGCGTCACTGGCTTACTGACCGGAAATTGCGTCGACGCGTTTCGCCCCTCCTCCAGGGCGTCATCAAGGACAGGACTAGGACTGCAAAGCCGTGGGTCATTTCGTTTTGGTGAGTGGGGTTTCAAAAGGGGGCCATCGTCCAAATGACCACCTGCATTTTATGACTTCAATTTATGACTTTAATCATTTTAATAGTCTAATTAGTTCTGTCCATCACCCATGATTTTTGATCAATAAATAAGTCACCTTTGACACTATTTTAATTTTGTAGCCATTGTTGCACAATTTGATTGTTACATCAATATATTTGTTTCTATTTGTTTCATATATACTCACAGTGGTGAGTCACGTTTGCTAATTCAGTCTCCAATTTTTTCATATTTTGTTTTTGTATATGGTTTACTTATACTCACAGTAGTGAGTCACATCTGCTAGCGCAGCCCCCAATTGCTTATATCCAGTCTTCAAGGTTCATTTAACCTTTCCAGGCAGCAGCAGCAGTAGTTTGTATCACGTGTTTATTTTATCGCATAGTGATTGTTATGCGATTTCCACAATTTATGTTTGTTTAATATTATTCCATTTGGCGCAGGTTATTATTTTTTGTTCTATATAGGATCTGGGGGTCCCCTTGTTAAAGGAGGCTTCCAGATTCTGATAAGCCCCCCGCCAGCAGACCCCCACAACCACCGGGCAAGGGTTGTGGGGATGAAGCCCTTCTCCCCATCAACATGGGGACAAGGTGCTTTGAGGGGCTACCTCAAAGCACCCTCCCAATGTTGAGGGCATGTGGCCTGGTACGGGGTTCAGGAGGGGGGGCGCTCTCTCATCCCTCCTCTTTCCCTGCGGCCTGCCAGGTTGCGTGCTCAGATAAGGGTCTGGTATGGATTTTTGGGGGGACCCTACGCCATTTTTTTTTACATTTTGGTGTGGGGTTCCCCTCAAAATCCATCTCAGACCTGAAGGGTCTGGTATGGATTTTGAGGGAGACCCCGACAAATTTTTTTTTAAATTTTGGTGCAGGGTTCCCCTTAATATGCATACCAGACCTGAAGGGCCTGGTATGGAATTTAGGGGGACCCTCACGCATTTTTTTTTTAAATTTTGGTTAGGGGTTCCCCTGTGGGGAAATCCCCATGCCGTTTTTATCAATGAACTTTTATGTGTATTGCGGATCGACAATTCATTGTAGCCGCGAGTAGTTTTAAATGATTTTTTTTTCCTTTAGAAATGTCATTTTGCTGTCAGACTGTTCTAAATCATGGAACATGTGCCCCTTTACAGGCATACTATAGACACCCCCCATGAACTAAATTTTAAGGAATATTATACTAATAATATAATTTGGAAAATGTGTATAATGTGTTGTTGGAAACCAAATTATGCAATCAGATTATGTTAGTAGAGGACCAACCTGTGAATGACATCGGGAATTTCCAAGCTGGGTAGAAAGCTGGGTTTTTAATGAAGGAAAGGAGGGGATTATGGGAGGACTGAAGATTGTGCAAACTTTTCAATTGGTCCCAAATAGCTAAACAATGCTTGGTAATAAGATTAGATATATGTACTCTATCTTTAGGCTGGAGCTATAACATGTTAGCCACAGAGATGGGGTCATAATCAACAGATTCAACAGCAACTCATAGAGGAGTTTCCATAGTGGAATGGTATTTAGGCAATTGGGATAGTTGTACTGCATAATAGGAAGAAAAATTTGGTAACCCTAATCCGCCCTTCAATTTAGTAAGGAACAATGTAGATTTAGGGATACAGGGTTTATTGGTGCCCCAAATAAATTACATAATTCTGCGCTGTGTAAGACGTAAGAAGTGTGAAGGTATTGGAATGGGAAGTACCCTAAATAGGTAAAGGAATTTTGGTAAAATTTACATCTTAATGGCATTAATCCGCCCAAACCAAGACAAGGAAAGAGAAGACCATTGCTTCAATAAAGCTGTGCTGTGAACAAGGCTTATCACTGAAACTAGTCTGCTGCTGACTGTACTCACTGTGAAGGCTTGAAAATAAATACGCTTGAAGTTATGGAGTTGCCGGCTTCTTTTATTCGATGACCGTTTGTCTATTGGTGTGTGGGAGGACACCTCAGCTTGGACACCCTGACTGCAAACTTCCAAAGTAAGACATTGTTTCCCACTGTTCTGAGCCATACAATCTTTGATGAAATTGCTTCAATAAACCGGTAATTGATTTTAGAAGTGGTAAGTAGTTAGTTGAAAAAAGATCTGTTAATGAGTTTGTGATTTGTATTCCCAAATATTGAAGATGATGCGATACCCAGTTAAATGGTAATGAGGACTTGGAGAAATTCCGTTTGAAACGTTTAGCGCATTAGATTTATTATGGTTAACAAAAAGTCCAGAGACTACTACAAATTTGTCTAATAAGTCTATTAAGTTAGGGGAAGACACATGTGGATGAGTTAATAAAATAAGGATGTCATCGACGAAGAGACATAGTTTGTGTTTGTATCCACCCAACTCTATGCCTTTGACATTTGGATTAGAATGGATTAATTGTGCCAAGGGCTCTATAAGTAAAGCAAAGAGCAACAGGGATAAAGTACAACCTTGCCTAGTTCCTCTACCAATGTCGAATTTTGCTGACTTTTAGAAAGTGATTTTTTTACCCCCATTTTTGCAGAATATATTGCATGTATGGCCAGGAAACTGAATCGAAAGCTTTTCTAATCTCTAAAGATATAAGGCATGTCGGAATCTTTCTTTTTTTAGCAGCATGGATAAGCAAGAGAGCTTGTCTTATATTGTAGCCCACCTGTCGCATGGGCATGGAACCTGTTTGATCACAATGTATTAATGGACCTATAATCGCATTCAATCGTGTTGCTATGATCTTGGCTAATAATTTGATATCTAAATTTAGGAGGGAAATGGGGCGATAATTAGTCCAGGAGGTGGGATCAGATATTTAAAGGAATATTTCATTTTTATTGTTTTACTTTAAGCATTATTAAAATCACTGCTCCCGAAAAAACTGCAGTTCTTAAAACTTTGTTTTGCATTGATACATGTCCCCTGGGGCAGGACCGGGTCCCCAAACACTTTTTATGGTAATAACTTTCATATAAGCCTTTAAAATTAGCACTTTTGATTTTTCACATTCGTGTCCCATAGACTTTAACTGTGTTTGCGTGTTCGAACTAATTTTTTGCCTGTTCGCATGTTCTGCTGCCAACCAAGCCGGGGGGTGTTTGGCTCATACCTAATCACATACAGTATCTTATTTGCTGCATAATTAACTATTACCAATAGATGAAAATAACTCACTGCTCCAATGCAATTACTAGCAGTGTCTAACTTACACGGCCCTGAATAATCAATAGTTCTACCTCAAGTGGTCAGCATGGTTACAATTGAGTAATGTTACTAGAATGTAAAGCTTTTAAGATCCTCGACTATACTATTGTCTGTGACTACATGGTATTTTGGTGCATGTTGATATTGATTTTGTTAATGTTTAATTTGTAGATGTTTGTTTCCTTATTCATCAAAACATTTTATGTCAAAATTTGTAGCAATTTTTTTTACTCTCTTACAAATGGCACAATTTTAGACTTGGATTGGACATTAGTCCTTACTGGATTGATTTTATGTTAAGTTTTGGTAACATGGTGCTTTGTAATGCCATTCACTGTGAATTCTAATAGAAATGATTAAACCATAAAATGTAGTTTATGGCAGACAAGTGTTGTTGTCTGTGTGGTTTATTATGCATTGTGTTCAATGCTGCAGCCACTTGATGCACACAGTACTTGCACATACTAACTCTTTACAGGGCTTTATGTCTAAGCACACAAATAGCCTGTCAAATCTGTGAATAAATACATAAAACTTCTTTAATTGCAGGGATATGGTGTATACACCCAGGATAGACTCACCTTGGAAAAGCAACTTGCCCCCTTGTTGATCAGGACAGAGACTTCCATCCCAAAACACTAGCCAAGTGGTTGTAGGGGTCTGTGGACAGGGAGCTTCTTGGAATCTGTAATGCAATCACAAAAAATCTGAAATGGCTTGTCACTTAATGACAAGCCTTTTAATAAAAAATACATTAAAGGAACCCCAAAAATGTCCCATGATGTAAATTCACCATCATTCCATCATTCCAATTGTCCAGTGATATGTATCACGTGTCAAAATGAATGGTGTCTGCCAATCCTTGTTAGAAAAAAAAATCTGACAGGCTGACATGTTCGATCCTGTCATTCACTCACCAGGTATGACAGCTCCCTATGCTGTCATCTGGAGTGTTAAAAAGGAGCTTGTGCTGTTTTGGCCTAATATGGCCTATGGCCATTTGAATACATAATTTTTTTTGTCGGATTCCCCAGTTTTTTACTCAGGATTTTGTTATTTGCCTTATATTTCGGGTTAAAGCTTAAGTTTAGTCAAATAAATAAAATAAAAAAACCAACACAAGGGACATTACTTACAATCAGAGTGACAGGTCCCTTGTGCTGCTGGCTGTTGCTTTAGTAGGTAATCTTCTGTCCTCCAATGCCCTCTTACTCCCCAGGCCATAATCTTTCGATACGGCAGGGTTTATTAGCGCTAAGGGACGTGTTGTAAGACTATGGCCTTTCTGCCCACCTCCTATATAAGATGGGTGGATGAATGGAAAATCTGCCTCTTCCATTCATAGATCATGTTTCATTCATTAGGAAACATTTTGAGTATTTAGTTTACAAACATTGTCATCCAAAGGTCGTAATGAAGAATTTGAAATAAGTACCATCATTTATTTATTTAGAGACACACTTCTGCATTTCATACTTCTCTGTAGAAGAAACCCTGCTTTCAGAATTTAAAAAAAAATACTATGCTAAAAGTACAGGTCAGCTGCATTTAGTTCTTCTGACAGTTGCTGCTCTGGGCTTGCTGATGACGCATTATTCATGCAAAACTAATTGAGTCATAGTGGTGGGACGCATACTTAATGTCCCTTGGTATCACCACATCCGATCATTGGAACGCATGCCGGCTTCCTGGGACAGAATGATGGATGTTATAGCTATAGATACAGATTGATGGATAGACTTAGTGCCAGTCAGAGGGCACTTTTAAATGTGAGTTGTCATTTTTACATTAGATGTTTTTTTCACACCTATGCATTTTATAGTGCGTTTCCAGTTTTGCAGAAACAAACTACAGTCCATTTAACATGGTTTCCTATGGGTCATGTTCACATCTGTGCATTTTATGGAAAGGGCGGGGACTTTTTGCTGGTTTTTGGCTCCATAGACTTCAATTGATCAAAAACATGTATTGAAAAATGCAAAATGCACATGGAATATGCAAACTGCAACCTGCATAGATGTGAATCAGGCCTTAGAGGGGAGATCATAATAGTGGACGCAGGATCCCTGTTGGATTGCATGATCACGCTTATATTTGATGGTTATCTGGTGAGTGATAATTCTGGACGGTGGAGGATTAAACATAATATTTGTGGTGAACAGCATGTACAGCAAACAATTGACTAACAATTTATAAAGGAGAGTGATTGCATACTAGCAACCCCCACCACACATGGATGGACATTTATGTTAATGTTTTAGGAGCTATGTTCTAATATTTTGACACTGTACCCAGTGGTGTTGGTAGATTTGTATAAGTATTTTGGTATATATTGTGTTGACTTGTCCATTTTTATAAATAATCTGCTATGTGTCTGGTTATAAATGTGGATGAAATCATAAGCAAACTGTGGGGGCTGGCATCTGCAACAAAAGTTATAGGGCATCAGATGTCAAGTTAGCAGGCCATCATTTCCAAAGCAACCATCTTACTATTACATCTATGGTTGCATCAGCAAATGGACTTTCAATGTTTACTCCAAGGTAAAAGCACAGAACCATTTCACCAGCTTTATAATATTCAAATATATAATTAATATATGCAATGTGCATTGTAATATGTATATAGTAAGTAAACATAAAACATTTAATCCATAAGTGTTTTTGAGAGTGTAGCCTTGGGAAGTGTCCCGTAAATTGATATATGCACTTAAACTGAGCATGAAAATATCCATTTATTTCCATTTGAAGTTGATTTTCTGTCAAAATAATATGACAGCTGTAAGAAATACGTACTTCTACCCAATAGACAGCCTTGGATTGCAATGAGAATACCTCTATTGTACGGACTTTAAACCATTTCATGCATCATTAAATCCAAATCATAATAAAATACTAAATACTACTCAAGGCAAGGAAGACATTCAGGATCCTGTTTAATATTTCTGACTTTTCTTTGGCTTAATTTATGAATAGAGTTGAGCGGACAACTTCGGAAAAAAGTCCGGGTTCGGGACCGAACTTGACCCGAACTTGACCCCGAACTCCGAACCCCATTGAAGTCAATGGGGACCCGGACTTTTGAACACTAAAATGGCTGTAAAAAAGTCATGGAAAGGGCTAGAGGGCTGCAAATGGCAACAAAATGTTGTTAAGAGCATGGCAAGTGATCTGCAAACAAATGTGGATAGGGAAATAACTTAAAATAACATAAAAAAAAAAAAAAAAAAAAAAAAAAAATGCTGGAGGCCCCCTTCTCAGCAGAAGAGGTACAGGAAGTCATTAAGAACCTCAGAAACTCAACGGCACGATGCCGCACATATGGTGGGAATACCCCAGAATACGCACTTTCTGGAAAAAAATATTCAATTTAATGGATAAGATAGTGGGAAAATAAAATACTTGGAAATTAAAAAAAATTCAAAAATTATAATCTTGACCTAGGAGGACGAAATTCAAATGGAGTAGGAGGTTGAGGTGGCGGTGGATGTGGCGGTGTAGCTGGATGTGGCGGTGTAGGTGGAAGCGGCGGTGGAGGAGGACGAGGTAGCCAACACTGGTTAAAAAATACAACAATGGCTGGGTAAGGCTAGTGGTGAATGATGTGTCGAATTCTGTCCCCCGCCGCATAGTGTCCGCCCTGTACTGCGCTTGCTCAGTACATAGGACAAGGGGATTTCAAAACTCTCCGAAGACGATGCGCGGTGACTCCAGGTTCAAGCCACATCATCCGAGGTTGAAGCCTAGCCAAGCGAGCCCGTGAGGGGCCCTGTTACTATGTGCTACCGTATGTCCACTTGGATGGTGGGGCTTGAACCTGCACTCACTGCGCAGGCGACGTTCATCTTTGGAGATTTTGTGAATCTCCTTGTCCTCCGTACTGCGCAAGCACTGCACCTGCGCAGTAAGTGGCCGGACACTATCCGATAGCAAGACAGTTTTCGTCAGAACACCGGTATATGTGTCTATTCTGCACAAGGTACGGCCAAGTCCTGTGGGATCCATGCCTGATTCATTTTAATGAACGTGAGCTTGTCCACATTGGCTCTGGACAGGCGGCTGCGCTTGTCTGTGATAACGCCCCCTGCCGTGCTAAATACACGTTCAGATAATACACTGGCGGCAGGGCAGGCCAGCACCTCCAAGGCGTAAAGGGCAAGCTCAGGCCATGTGCCCAATTTGGAGACCCAGAAGTTGAAGGAGGCAGACCCGTCATGCAGTACGTGTAGGCGTGTGCACACATACTGCTCCACCATGTTGGTGAAATGCTGCCTCCTGCTAAGACGTTCCATCTCAGCTGGTGGTGCTGGTTGTTGTGGCATGCTGACAAAGCTTTTCCACATTCCGGCCATGCTAACTCTGCCTTCCGAGGTGCTGGCAGTGCCCCGGCTGTGTTGGCGACCTCTTCCTCCTCCTCTGCCTTCGCCTTGTGCTTCCACCGTACCCCCGCTTCCAAGTGGGAATGCCACCAGCAGCGCGTCTACCAGCATGCGCTTGTACTCGCGCATCTTACGATCATGCTCCAGTGAGGTAATTAAGGACGACACGTTGTCCTTGTAATGGGGATCCAGCAGGGTGGCCACCCAATAATCAGCACCAGTTAAAATGTGGGCAACTCGGCGGTCGTTGTGGAGACACTGCAGCATGTAATCGCTCATGTGTGCCAGGCTGCCCAGAGGCAAGGAAAAGCTGTCCTCTGTGGGAGGTGTATTGTCTGTGTCCTCTGTATCCCCCCAGCCACGCACCAGTGATGGACATGAGCTGGTCTGGGTGCCACCCTGCTGTGAACATGGTTCCTCCTCCTCCATCTCCTCCTCATCCTCCACCTTGTCATCCTCCAGAACTGTGCCCTTGCTGCCAGACAATTGTGTACCTGGCGCTTGTTGGTGCAGGAACCCACCCTCGTAGCCACTTGTAAATGACTGCCCTGAAAGCCTTGAAAATGAACCCTCTTCCTCCTCCTCCTCCTCCTCCTCATCCTGTGCCACATCCTCTTCCATCATCGCCTGAAGAGTTTTTTCAAGGAGGCATAGAACTGGGATAGTAACGCTGAGAACGGTGTCATCGGCACTGGCCATGTTGGTGGAGTACTTGAAACAGCGCAACAAGGCACACAGGTCTCGCATGGAGGCCCAGTTATTGGCGGTGAAGTGGTGCTGTTCCGCAGAGCGACTCACGCGTGCGTGCTGCAGCTGAGACTCCACTATCGCCTGCTGTGCTCGCACAGTCTGGCAAGCATGTGCAAGGTGGAGTTCCACCTTGTGGGCACGTCACATATGAGACGGTGAGCGGGAAGGTCGAAGTTACGCTGCAGCACTGACAGGTGAGCAGCAGCAGGGTGAGAACGCAGAAAGTGCGCACAGAGGGCCCGCACTTTCTGCAGCAGCTCTGGCATATCGGGGTAATTCTTAAGGAACCTCTGGACCACCAAGTTCAGCACATGCGCCAGGCAAGGGATGTGCATCAAACCGGCAAGGCCCAGAGCTGCTACGAGATTTCGCCCATTATCGCACATCACCAGGCCGGGCTTGAGGCTCACTGCCACCAACCACTCATCGGTCTGTTGTTCCATGTCCCTCCACAACTCCTGCGCGGTGTGGGGTTTTTCCCCCAAACAGGAAAGTTTTAAAACTGCCTGCTGTCGTTTAGCCCTGGCTGTGCTGAAGTTGGTGGTGAAGGTGTTACGCTGACCGGATGAGGAGGCGGTAGAGGATGAGGAGGCGGAGTAGGAGGAGTTAGAAACAGGAGGCAAACTGAAGTGCCCTGCAATCCTCGGTGGTGGAAGGACATGCGCCAAACTGCTATCCGTCTCAGGCCCAGCCGCCACTACATTTACCCAGTGTGCTGTTAGGGAGATATAACGTCCCTGACCGTGCTTACTGGTCCACGCATCCGTAGTTAGGTGGACCTTGCCACAGATGCGCAGTGCACACCTGATTTTGTCCCCCACTTGGTTGTGCAGGGAAGGGATAGCTCGTCTGGAAAAGTAGTGGCGGCTGGGCACGACGTACTGTGGGACAGCCAATGACATCAGCCTTTTAAAACTCTGCGTCTTCACCAGACGGAATGACAGCATTTCAAAGGCGAGGAATTTTGAAATGCTGGCATTCAGGGCCAGGGATCGCGAGTGGCTAGGGGGGTACTTCCTCTTCTGCACCAGTGTTTGGGAAATAGAGAGCTGAACGCTTCCATGGGACATTGTGGAGATGGTTGGTGACCCAGGTGGTAGTGTTGCTGGCAGATCCTCTGTTTGCGGGTTGGCAGGTGTCACTGTCACTACGGAGGTGGATGAAGAGGCCGAGACTGCAGCAGAAGAGGAAGCAGGAGGAGCCAGAGACCTTTCTTGGTTTTTGAGGTGTCTACTCCACTGCATCTCGTGCTTTGCACTTAGATGCCTGGTCATGCAGGTTGTGCTCAGGTTGAGAACGTTTATGCCTCGCTTCAAGCTCTGATTGCACAGCGTGCAAACCACTCGTGTCTTGTCATCAGCATATTGTCTGAAGAACTGCCACACTAGGGAACTCCTTGGACCTGGCTTTGGTGTGTTGGTCCCTTGCTGCGTTGGGCAGTAGCAGACGTACTGTCTAGGGGACGGACGCTCCGCTTTTGCACTCTGCTCCCTCTTCTGCTGTGCTGGTGGCTCTGTGCGACCACCGCCTCTTCCTCCGAACTACACTGGTCACCTGCATGATGTGGGGTCAAGGACCTCATCGTCCTCCACATCATCTTCCACCCAGTCTTCACCCCTGCCCTCCTTGTCGGTCTGCACAGTGGCGAAAGCAGCAGCAGTTGGCACCTGTGTTTCGTCATCATCTGAGACGTGCTGCGATGGTCCTCCCATGTACTCATCATGAAACATAAGTGGTTGGGCATCGGTGCACACAATCTCTTCCACTTCTGGGGCAGGGCTAGGTGGATGGCCCTGGGAAACCCTGCTAACAGAGTCATCAAAAAGCAGAAGAGACTGCTGCATGATTTGGGGCTCAGACTGATTGGCTGATTTGCAAGGGGGTGAGGTGAAAGACTGATGGACATCGGCTGCAGGTGCTAACTCTGAACTTTCATCAGGAGACTGGGTGGGAGACAATGTGAAGGAACCGGAGGCACTGTCAACAACCCAATCTACTATCGCCTGTACTTGTCCTGGCCTCAACATTCGTACAGCCTCATTAGGCGCACCAAAATACCGTTGCAGGCTCTGTCGCCTACTCGCACCTGAGGAAGGTGTTTCACTAGTGCGTGTAGCTGGCACAGATCGACCACGTCCTCTCCCTGCAACAGGAGCGCCACCAGCAGCACCACGACCCGGGCCACGTCCCCTTTTTGATGATCTCCTCATATTTTCTAAATTTATGATCTCGCCCTAAATGGGTGTTTTTGTCAATATCAGAATACACGGATAGTGTCTAAAGCCTTTATGAAAACGCAGAAAATGCTATTGGGAAGAAAAAAAACACAGCAAGATTTAATTTTTTTGCAATGTTTTTCCAATATCAGAATACACGGATAGTGTCTAAAGCGTTTATGAAAACGCAGAAAATGCTATTGGGAAGAAAAAAAACACAGCAAAATTTTATTTTTTTGCAATGTTTTTCCAATATCAGAATACATGGATAGTGTCTAAAGCCTTTATGAAAACGCAGAAAATGCTATTGGGAAGAAAAAAACACAGCAAAATTTAATTTTTTTGCAATGTTTTTCCAATATCAGAATACACGGATAGTGTCTAAAGCGTTTATGAAAGCGCAGAAAATGCTATTGGGAAGAAAAAAAACACTGCAAAATTAAATTTTTTTGCAATGTTTTTCCAATATCAGAATACACGGATAGTGTCTAAAGCATTTATGAACACGCAGAAAATGCTATTGGGAAAAAAAAACATAGCAAAATTAAATTTTTTTGCAATGTTTTTCCAATATCAGAATACACGGACAGTATCCAAAGCGTGTATGAACACACAGAAAATGCTATTGGGGAAAAAAAAAAACACAGCAAAATTATTTTTTTTTGCAATGTTTTTCCAATAGCAGAATACACACAGACTATGGTGTATCTCTTACTATATGCAGTACAGTAATGGTGCACTGAGCTTGCAGGTAAAACTTTTATATTTTGTCTGGCACTGGCCTCATGGCACTGTTAAAAGACTGTGCACTGCACCCCAGCCAGGGTACAATTGATTTAGGAATCTCTTTAATAATTCTCTCTGCCTCTTTCTTTTCCTTAATAAAGAAACTCCCTACTCTACTCTAGCTATCTAGATCGCTCACTGATCTAACTAATTTGAAGAAAATTAAAGGAATGTGGACTGACTTTATCACACTAACTCCTAAAATCCTCTCTCTTAGCAGCACAGGGACCTGTCTATAGCAGAATGACGCTGTGTGCTGTGTGTCTGGACTATATATAGAGGCAGGGTCACATGCTGCACTGCCCAATCACAGCCATGCCATTAGTAGGTATGGCTGTGATGGCTTCTAAGGGCACACTAGTGAAACTAGCGTCGATTGGCTGCCCTGCAGCTCTTAAAAAGGCGCCAATACATCGCCGAACACCGGACCCCAACCCGAACTTACAGCCTATAGTTCGGGTTCGGGTCCGGGCCCCGGACACCCAAAAGTCCGGTACGGACCCGAACTTTACAGTTCGGGTTCGCTCAACCCTAGTTATGAACTATTCCTGCCTGTGTTCCCAGTATTGTATTTATCATTAGCAGGAACTTTGTGATGCTGATATTGCACAGTTCTTTGAAACTCTAACAGCATTATTATTACTGTTCAGATCCTCAGTAAGGCCGGTTTCACACTGGGGTGGTGGGGGCGCAGGCGGTAAATCAGCGCTATATTAGCACTGCTTTACTGTCGTTTTAGCCGTGGTATGCGAAAAAGGGTTAAAAACGGCGGCGCTTTGCCAGCGGTATTACCGCGGTATCCCCGCGCTGTCCCATTGATTTCAATGGGTAGGAGTGGTATAGCGGTATAGCGGTATAGCGGATCCTTCATTGTTCCTTCACTGTTTCAAAGATGCTGCTAGCAGGACTTTTTTTTACTGTCCTGCTAGCGCACCGCTCCAGTCTGAAAGCCCTCCGGCTTTCACACTGGAGTTAAAAGACCCGCTTTTTTCAGGCGCATTACAGGCGCTATTTTTAGCGCTGAAGTGCCTGAAAAAAGCTTAGGTGTGAAAGGGGCCTAAAAAGTATCTACATTCTACTTTCTGCTCACCCATGCCTTTGTAGAGTGAAACACTGAACATTTGTTCTGGGGCCTTTCTATGGCATGGCCATTTAAATCAAATAGAAAGGTTTTAATGATCAGTTCTTTATTACCTTCATGCAAATAAGCAATATTAACCATTTGTGGGTCTCTTTTGAGCGTTTTTTTTCTGTACATCTGTAATGACTATGTTATCATGTATTGCATGCTCTCTTTAATGCTCACTTCTAAAAAAAAATTTAATTAAAGCGAAGTAGATGGGCTGCAGCACTCCACATGAATCTATCCAGAGAAAACAATAAACTTATAAATGTGTTCCAAAACAGTGACAGACAAGATTTTTTGCTTGGGGAGGGGCTTTGTTTTTTGGCCCCAGGATGTCCATGTTTTGGAAGCCTTTGATATATGTATGGTTTTCAATGGATAGAGCCATGTGGACTGTTGCAACCCCTGAACTTTTGGTTTTCTATATTAGGTTGTATGGGACCACTTGGTTGCATTGCATTTTTGATCCTGAGTGTAATATATAAATATACACATATACTGGTGACCATATCTGTGTAGCTGTTTAAAATAGACTGGAATTAAGATGTATTAGCAGAACAAAAAACCTCCAACACCACAAACATTATACAAGCAATAGTGAAATACAAGTGAAACCTAGTTAAAACTATCTTACTAACACAGAAAAGTGTTACTAAACCCACAACAGTAAAATGTGTCTGTATATGCAGAAAAGCATGCTTGTTATACTCACTGTAGAACTTAAATGATTAATTCTCTGCATTGTGTAAAAAGGCTTTTTGATCCTGTATGCACAGATCCCCCCCCTCCTGCAGGGTCACTATGTCCAGATAAGACACAGTTAGAGAAGTCAGGCTGCACATGCTAAGTTTGGTCTCTATTGCTGGAGAGAACATTTCTTGTTTGAGCTGAGCGATTCAGGTCACATGGTATTGACCTCACACATCACACAGTCCCTCCCTCCATCCTCCATGCTCAGTAACTAAAAAGGAACACAGTGGGTCCCTAAAAGCATGAGGACACAGGCTGTAGTGGATTTCAAGAGGCAGTGATTCTTATAAAGCTGATAACACCACTGTAGATGTTTTTGAAGTGATATTTGACCTCTCAACAGCATCAGTTACAGCCTGCAGATGTGCATATTGAGGTAATAGACATTTCTACATTTTTGAAAATACATTTATTTCCCAATTTCTAAATTCATAAATAATACAGATCGTGCCAAAAATGTATTACATTTTATTTTTTTCATACTTGTGATCCTTCTTTCTCTCTTTTGTGCCTTTCCTCTTTTTCTCTCTCTCACCTATCATCCTTATCCCACCTGGCACCCCACTGCCACCTTGCTATCACACTACCCCCTGTCATCCTCATCCTCCTCCCACCTGGCACCCCACTGCAACCTTGCTAACACCCCAGACCCTGTCCTCCTCATCCTCATCAGACCTGGTACCCCACTGTCACCTTGATGACACCCTACCTCCTGTCAACCTCATCACACCTGGCAACCCACTGTTGCCTTGCTAACACCCTACCCTTTGTCATCCTCACCCCCCCCCCCCCTATAACCCACTGCCAGCTTCCAAACACCTGCATTGACAAAGCAGCTTATTCCAATGTTGAGAGGACAAGGGTCTCTTCTCCACAAATGTGTGGTGGTGGGTAACATAATCTGTGGACAGGGGTTTATTGAAATATGGAACACTATGTTAAAATAATCATTGACCTGGGGTGGCATCTTTAAAGTGTTACCAAACCCAGGACAGTTAAAACAGTCTGTTTATGCAGTAAAGCATGCTTGTTATACCCCTTAGTGTGGAACCTAAGGGGTTAATCCTCTGCATTGTGTAAAAAGTCTGTTCGATCCTGTCTTCGATGATCATCTCCTTCTTCCACAGACTCCAAAAATTAGCCTAATATTTACAGAGTCTATGGAGTCAGGCTGCACAGTTTGGTGTGTATTTCTAGAGAGTTTTTTTTATTCTTGGGAGGGTGCATGTGATCGGCACAGGGCCAATCAGCACTGTCCAGACATGTCCAGACAGAGGGTCAGGGGTCTTAAAGCCAGATAGGACAATCCTGGGAGAAATGAAAACTCCTCCTACAAGCTATTAGCACACACTGATAGAAGTCACAAGTCACAAGATTACTGCTAGGGACATTAACCACATGCCGACCGGGCCATAGCCGAAAGACGGCTACAGCGCGGTCGGCTTATTCTGGGTGGACGTCCGTAGGACGTCCTCCCAGAATCTTGCTCCCGTGCGCCCCCTTGGGTGCGCACTTGGGAACATCGCTGATAGCGACCGTTTACCACATGATCGCTCCGTCAAATGACGGAGCGATCACATGTAAACAAACCAGCATCACGTCATAACGCCGGTTCCTCCCTCCCCTCTCTGTACCGATCGGTACAATACGAGGGGAGAAGTGGAGAGGGGGAGAGATGTCAGCAGCGCTGTGGGCTGGATGTGTAGTGCCCACAGTGCTGCTCAATGACAGTGAAACACTGTGCAATACTCTGCCAACACTGCAATACTGTGCAATACTCTGCCAACACTGCAATACTCTGCCAATACTCTGCCAATACTTGCCAATACTCGCCAATACTCTGCCAATACTCGCCAGTACTCTGCCAATACTCGCCAGTACTTTGCCAATACTCGCCAATACTCTGCCAATACTCGCCAGTACTCTGCCAATACTCGCCAGTACTTTGCCAATACTCGCCAATACTCGCCAGTACTTTGCCAATACTCGCCAATACTCTGCCAATACTCGCCAGTACTCGCCAATACTCTGCAATAAATTTTAATAGAAACAAAGAATTTTTATTTATTTTTTTACCGAATTTTCAGCCTTTTTTTATTTATAGCACAAAAAATAAAAAACCCAGCGGATTAAATACCACCAAAAGAAAGCTCTATTTGTGTGAAAAAAAGGACAAAAAATTTATTTGGGTACAGTGTTGCATGACTGATTAATTGTCATTCAAAGTGTGAGAGCACCGAAAGCTGAAAATTGGTCTGGTTACAATAACAGAAAGGGGGGGGGGGGTGAAGCAGTCTTAAACACAAGTCTTGTGAGATAACATGTAATAGCAGACCCTTAACAGTTAAATCCATGGAACTACAAGTTTTAACATGGCTGATCTTTGGGAATAGGAAACAGATATGTAACACATCTATGACAGATCCAATTCAAACTGGATAATACCAAAACACTGTTACCAATAAACGCTATAACAGTGACAGAGATTTATAACCACTGCTATCTTAATAAACTTCTCATTTAAAAAAACTAAGTGAGACTGGATATGACCAGTCATGTTGTCACTGGTAATAGGGGATTGCAGACTTCAGCCATGAAACCCAATTATTGAATCTGGGGGATAAAACACCAATAACATTTTAGTAATTTTAGTAGATTTATAACCACTGCTATCTTAATAAACTTCTCATTTTGTCACTGGTAATAGGGGATTGCAGACTTCAGCCATGAAACCCAATTATTGAATCTGGGGGATAAAACACCAATAACATTTTAGTAATTTTAGTAGATTTATAACCACTGCTATCTTAATAAACTTCTCATTTAAAAAAACTAAGTGAGACTGGATATGACCAGTCATGTTGTCACTGGTAATAGGGGATTGCAGACTTCAGCCATGAAACCCAATTATTGAATCTGGGGGATAAAACACCAATAACATTTTAGTAATAAACAGTCCATTTTTCCTCCTAGAAACAAAATAAAACAATGGTTATATACCTGTAACAAGACAGTTTATGAAACACAAACATACATTACATTACATTCCATAAAGAGAGTCTTTCTTATTTGTTTTGGAACAGTGCACTTTTTAAAATGCCAAAAATTGTTGAGCTCAACTTTAATTCCACATGGATTTGTTTTATGTAATACCATTAATTTCCCCCCCCAAAAAATGTATTCACCATGGTGATAAAAAAAAAATTAGCAACGCGTAATGAACCTTTTAGCGGTACCATATACTTACAACTCATAATACCTCATCACAAAGAACCTCTCGCAGAACCATCTCTCTGGAAAACAAACACATTTTAGTAAATACACATTTTAATTCATTTATCTTGGCTCAGGTAATTTGCATATATATATATATATATATATATATATATATATATATATATATATATATATATATATATATATATGTCTATACAGTTTCCTTTACACTCTTACTGACCTGGTCAGAAAGAAGGGGGGGGGGGGTCATTTGGGTGGGTTCTCAGCAGTTGAGACAACAGACCTTAGAGTTAGACGACACAACATATATTCCATATTCCACACACTCACACAATTAAATGTGTCCAAAATAAATGATTAAATGTGACTGTGATGATTATTGAAAACACAATTCAAACCAGTGTATATACAAGTGCTGACAGAACCACCTTGTATCGATAGTGCACCACCACCACCACATATATATATATATATATATATATATATATATATATATATATATATATATATATATATATATATATATGCGCCTACCAGAGGCAAGCTATAAGAGAGCCTGCGGTTAATACTCAGCCAGGGCCTTTTCCACAAGGAAGTTGAATCACACCACCAGTAAGAGGAAGCCTGGACCACACTTCAAATGGCTCGAGGATCGAATAACGGCCACCAGGGGTTAATGATGCTATTGCCCAAAAAATAAATAGGAGAACTCCATAGTGCAAACTGAACCATAGTAGGTTTAATGTAGAACAAGTAATACACTTACATTCATGAAGATAAAAACAGACATGTTAAAAACGGTCAGTACGTCCACCTCTCTACGTGCGTTTAGTCATCAAAAGACGTTTTGGGGATCAGGCGACGCACTGAACACATCTAAATAACAAAACAACTGAACCAAGCCTCGATATGAACTAAGTGGCATGAAACCGGTAATCTAAAACGGAAGTCTAAAACGGAACCAAGCCTCGATGTGAACCTTAAGACACAGGAACCCAGAAAATTGAAGAATAAATGTGAACTAAAGACATAAAAACTTTATTGACATTAATCAACAAGCAGTAAAAAAGACAAAGAGCAATATAGTTCAACCAATAATCGAGTGACAAAGATTGGGATTTAAATTTACTTGTGAAAACTGCATTATAGCAATAAACACTAGACAACTAATTATTAGAAATAAATGTTTGCAAAAACACCATATAAATGGTGTGACTGATTGCGTCCAATGATAAATGGAAACAATCAACAAAAATTTATTTAGCAGATGAACCAAGGGAAAAAAACAAGAGTATGCTACCCAAGGTTCACATCAAGTGCACAATACAACTATATACTTTTGGCTGAACAATCAAATGCTGCTAATGCAGAGATGGAGGTATCACAGCCCATTGATGCTACTGGGGTTGCTTTACCCGGAGGCTCTCAATTGATCTCCAAATACCTGCAGGGAGGTAATAACCTTAGAGGGAGGACGAGGTCTTGTCAATATCCCCATCAACTGATGGGAATATGAGGGGCGATATTCCACTGAATTCAAATATGAGGGGTGGTGTTCCATCCAATTATACCCAAGCCCCCCCACCATACCCATAGACCTGGCCAAGGACAGGGAGCTAATCAAGGTCAGGGAGTACCTTATCCAAATGTGGGGAATAATTTTGGGCAATTTCAGACCCGGTCAAATGGGAGCTATGGGCTTAGAGCCCAACCATTTCATACCACCGGGTCCCAATGAAAGAGAGATTAATGACTCTGAGATCATTACACACAATACATTTTTTCCCCTTCAAGATAGGGAGTCCCCCATCTAATTTTGAATTCAGAAATGATGTTCATTATGATTTGGGGGGGGGAAATAATACTCCAAGCATACTCTATGATTCCTATGGTATTACCAGTGATGTGGCACACCCTACTTATCAACACTGGGGTTTTCACATACCGGGACAAGGCACCAAACAATCGGGCAACCAAAGAGAGGAGTCAGAGGGTGAAGGAGGCTACGATCAAAAAAGAAAAAAGATGTAGCCGGTGCATGGATTTTCAATCTGAGCATGCCCATTTTGAGTGATGCTGAAAAGCAAGTTCTTGATAGGGGCCTCAAATTTGCACCTCCACGTAGGCTCAATAAATTTGAGACCTACATGGACATGCATAAGTTTGTTCGTAAGTTAAATATTAAGTTAAAAAACAGGTTCCTCAAAGGGTGGGACTTTAAATGGACGTCAGGCAGTGTTATAGTATAAAAGTAACAGCATTTTTTGTGCAATACATAAATAACATGATAAACAATGATAAAACCATATGTAGGGAAAAAGATGGAAAGAACCAGCTATAGGAGGACGGAGTGCTGGCAGCAAGATGTCCAACGCGTTTCAAATGCATAAATGGTGCAGATCTTCCTCAGGGACCATGCGGCCTTAGCCACTCCAAAAGCTGTAGATAGTTAGGCCACAAACATGAGCGCCACCCCCGGTATTGTGGACCAATCCATGCTTCCAAAGTTGCTCATAGGTGCTAGAAAAAAAATACAAAGAATGCTGTCCTATTTTATACAGCAATACCTATAAGGGTTGACATAAAAAAAGGAATATAAAAAGTGTCCAAACAGATAAACTAATTTTATATTAATGGGAAAAATCCTACCTTATTTAGAAAATGATGGGTATATCATTTAACCCCTGGTGGAGAAAATCAACCAAAACAGGGTGCCCGTCTTCTATAATGGAACAGTGTACATGGAGCGTTAGATGAAAAAACACCTAATGATCTTGTCTCATGGGCAATAGCCTAAAAAGGGGATTATATATTAATTGGCATCCACAGAAAGCAAAAAAGTGGATAAATCAATCCCGAAAACCCATCATAAGATGGTACTGGGATTGCAGCCAACACTATATGTCTGTGCTGGTTAAAGGAAAAAACAGAAAAATAACTTGCCCATATGAGCGGAGCAGAAGTGTGCAGTCTGTCAGCTGTGAAGCTAGAGACTGAACCATAATGGAAAGGTTCCTTATATTGGTGCTGCTATTAGTGAGCAATCAGGAACAGCTGGTCTGTTTCCAAATGACCATCTGATCCTTAGGTGGCGCCAAAAGCAAAGACTCATCAATCCAACATATGCAAGCATAGCGTGGGCCATCCCCATAGAGATACAGTGGTCATGTGATTTATCCGGGGCACATGATCCAGTATTGTAGTAAACCAATGTTTACTAAGCGTATAGACCGTGTGTCTATTGCGCTGCTCCACAACAAAGTGAAGACATGGTAACCATGCAGTCTGCCTTACGGAGTATCTCCACTGCAAGGCAGCGCAGCGTGAAACACCTCAAGCCAGGCGGCTTAGTCGCTGCACAGCAAAGTGCAGTGACGTATTGCCTGTTACAACCAATGAATGTAAAGTGAATAACAACACTAAAATCAGAGCCCTGAAACAGACCTGATGGCTTCAATCAGCTAGCATATGATAGTTCAGATCTATTTTACATGACTGCAAATACTAACAAAAGAGCCTGGAAGCATGGTAAATCCAAAGTCCAAGAGGGCAAACTCAGGAGTGGCCCAAAGTGACACGTCTAAAGAACACCAAAGTAACATATCCATATAACCAAAAGAAAAAATATAGTTACAATATATATGTATATAAATACAGATATAACAATAAAAGTTTGATTGTGATCATGAAGTCTGCTTTTGTTATTTTTTAAGGCAAGAATAGCATAAAAGGTAACGTAGGATCAGGATGTGCCAGCACAGGAGCAGAAACAAAGGCAGTCTTGAGATTCTCAAAGGCCTTAATGGACTCCGGAGATCAACTCTGTGATTTCTGGTCATATCAGTCAGGAGCTTGACCAGAGACGAGAATTTACGAATAAACTTCGGATAATATTTGCTGAAACCAAGAAAACATTGCAAAGGACGTAAATCCACAGGTTGGGGCCACTGTAGGACTGCTGAAAGTTTCTCTGGGTCTATCGAAAAACCAGCAGTGGAAATTACATAACCCAGAAATTGAACCTGTTCACAATGGAATTCGCACTTCTCCAATTTACAATAGAGATTGTTCTCTCTTAGTTTCTGAAGCACACAACAGATATCTGTGTGGTGGCTCTCCAGAAACTTGGAAAATATGAGGATTTCGTTAAGATAAACCCCCACACATAACTGCAACAAATCTCGAAGGACATTGTTAATAAATTCCTGGAACACTGCTGGGGTGTTACAAAGGCCAAAAGGCATTACGAGGTACTTATAATGGCCTATTCTGGTATTAAACACAGTTTTCCACTTGTCGCCCTCCTTAATCCTCACGAGATTGTATGCCCCTCTCAAATCAAGTTTTTTTTTTTTCATTCAAAAGTTTATTAACATTGAAAAATAAACATACAAATGCACATTTGTTCAGGTAGAGAAGGAATAATTATGCAATATCATTACATTAATGTAGTGTTTTCCACTACCAATAATCTGTAACAAACATGTAACTTATTGACTTTTCATGTCTCCAACTTAAGCTAAGACAAGTGCTAGGTAGTCAACCATATTTGGAGTATCTAGTTAACCAAGACTATGCATTTGTAAATTTGGGTCATGTCATGACCCGCTCATTCAACGGGTTTAGGTGTGAGAGAGAAGAGAAAGAGAGAAAGGGGAAAATGGTTGTGTGGGGGGAAGGGAAGGGAAATGAACAGGTATGTGGTGTTCGCACATCGGTTTAACAAGGCGTGTGTAACTCAGCTGGGATCTTCGTTAATACTCTGACGTGTGTCAGTATGGCTGATCACAGGATCAGGCATCAGTAATATTCTTCCTGAGGTCTTCGTAATGTTGTGTGTATCTAAAGGTGAGCCATGGCATCCAAGTTGTGTGAAATTTTTCAACAGAGTCCTTTGACTGTGCTATAGTTTCCTCCATGTCACAAATGTCCTCAATTTTCGCTAACCAGTCTTTGACTGTTGGGGTGCTGGTAGACTTCCAGTGTAGCGGTATAAGGGCTTTAGCCGCGTTCAGTAAGTGTCTAGTCAGTGATTTTTTATATCGCTTGAGCGAGAACGAGGTGACATGGAGTAAACAGCAAGCTGCGTCTAACTTCATAGAGGTCTCTGTGATATGCTGGATTATCTCTCTTACCTTTGTCCAATATTGGGTTATCATAGGGCATTGCCACCAAATGTGTAGTAGAGTTCCTGTCTCCTTCTGACATCGCCAGCATTGGTCTGACGACTGTGGGTACCATTTATGTACTTTATCAGGTGTAGCATACCAGTGCGTTAACAATTTATAGGCGGTTTCTTGCGTTCTGGTACTCAGAGAACATTTATGTGTTAAGATGCATACCTTTTGCCATTGCTCTTCAGTTATCCCTATGCCCAAGGCTCCTGACCATTTCTCTCTGAGTCTCTCCGTCGGGCAGTCATCTGAGTCTTGTAACCACGCATGAGCTAGTGAGGTGGCTTTCTGTACAGGGCTACCTTCTAGGCACACTGATTCCATTTCTGTCAAACTTTTAGTGAAGTATTCTTTGTGAGGCCTCTGATTGAGGTAGCTACGTAATTGGAAGTAAGACCACATCGGCATGTGTTGTAGGCTATTATCCATCTGTAAGGACGCGAAGTCCTTAATTTGTGCGTTTTGAAAACAATGTGTGGCAAGGAGAGGCGAGCGTGGGTTCGTCGCTCTCAGGAACCGTCTGTCTTCGCCCGGTGGGAAATCAGGGTTTTGGTAGATAGGCGTGAGTGGACTCAAGGAGGTGGATAATTTGGAATTTTTAACTACTAGGTGAAAGACTTTTAGGGTAGTGTTAATCAAGGGATGTTGCTTTAGGTCCTGTGGATAGTGGGACTCTGGGATCCATGGGGAGTATCTCAGCTGAAGTGAGCATAAGTCACTCTCCAGGGACACCCAGTCCTTGATGTTATCATGGCAGTGCCAGTCTATTATCCTGGCTATATGTGCAGCGTGGTAATATTGCTTAAAATTTGGCAATCCCATCCCTCCTCTCTCTTTGGGTTGATGTAACAGTGTGACTCTAATGCGTACTCGTTTGTGGGCCCACACGAATTGGTTCTGAGTGGATTGCAGTTGTTTAAAAAATGCTGAGGGTATGTGTATGGGTAGAGTCCTAAAGAGGTATAACAGTTTGGGTAGAACTACCATTTTGCAAATGGCAGCCCTGCCAAACCACGAAAAGTTCTTGGGGTGCCACCCTGCCAGATCTGATGATATTGTTTTAAGAAGCGGTGGGAAGTTGCATTCATATACCTGGCTGATTCGTGGAGGTAGCCAAACCCCCAGATATTTAAGTGCTTTAGTTACCCATCTGAATGGGTTGTTGTTTTTTACTAGTTTATGCATGTCTTCGGGTACGTTTATGTTTAAGGCCTCTGACTTGGACAGGTTGATTTTCAGGTTTGATAAATAACCATATAAGGAGAATTCCTTTAAGAGGTTAGGGAGAGATACGTGGGGGTTGGTTAGAAAAAACAGTAAATCATCCGCGTATGCGGCTATCTTATAGTTCGAATTTGATATGTGGAATCCTTGGATACTAGGATTTAATCCTACCATCCGGATAAAGGGTTCTAGCGATAATATGAACAGGATGGGTGATAGTGGACACCCTTGTCGGGTGCCATTGGCTATATGCACCGTATCTGATAAAGTTCCGTTAATGCGGAGTCTAGCCGTTGGGTTCCTATAGAGGGTCTCTATCCATGACATCATATGTGTGCCTAAACCCACGTACCTACATGTCCCCAACATGAAATCCCAGGCTACTCTATCGAAGGCCTTCTCCGCGTCCGTGGAGAGGAGAAGGCCTTCGATTTTTCGCACATGGGCAGCGTGGATAAGGTTGAGTGACTTTGTCACGTTATCTCTCGCCTCTCTTCCAGGCATAAATCCTGCCTGTTCTGGGCCTATCAAAGTGTGTAAGCAAGGTTTCAGTCTGTTGGCGATGATTTTCGCCATTATTTTCACGTCTAGGTTAAGCAGTGAGATTGGTCTATAGCTCGTGCATTGGGAGGGTTCCTTGTCGGGTTTTAACAGTATTGTGATGTGGGCTTCTAGGAGTGATTTTGTGTTTTCCCTTGGAAGCATGAAGGAGTTTAAGGCTCTTGTTAGGGGACCTGCCAGTATATCGGTGAATGTCTTATAGTAGATAGATGTATATCCATCTGGACCTGGGCTTTTCCCTGTTTTCAACTCTCTAATTGCTGATTGGACTTCATCTAATGTTATGGGTTGGTCGAGGAGTTCACTGTCTGCTTCTGACAATTTCGGCATTTTGGAAGTAGTCAGGTAATTCTGTATAAGTTCCTTCCTGCCTTCAGTCAGGTCGGTTGGTCTGTGTTGTTGGGGGAGGTTGTATAGTTGCGTGTAGTAGTCTTGAAAGTGTTTGGAAATCTGGTCATCCGTAATATCTAGTCTGCCTTCCCTGTTAGTTATGCCCGCGATGTGGTTCCGGAGACGGGGACCCTTTAGTGCCCTGGCTAAAAATTTGCCTGTCTTGTCACCGTACTCATAGTACACCTTGCGTTTGAAGAATAGGAGTCGTTTGGAGATGGCCTCCAAAGATTGTTGTAGTGTTTTGCGTGTGTCCATCAGTTCCTTCGCCACAGTCTTGGTTAGGGATAGCTTGTGTTGTGATTCAAGTTGGGATATTTTGTTTGTTAGTCTAATGATTTCCCTATCTCTGTCTTTTTTGCGTTGGGATCCCATTCTCATTAGAATTCCCCTTATGGTGCACTTGTGGGCTTCCCAGATCATTAATGGATCCATGCTTTGCGTATTGTTGTGCTTAAAATAGTCTCTCAGATGAGAGGTCACTTCTGGTAAAAGAGTGTGGTCAGTCAATAGGGAGGAATTTAGTCTCCACGTAGGGGGGCTTTTCCCTGGGGGTACAGTGGAGAGTGTGATAGATATGGGGGAGTGATCAGATAATGATTGGATCCCTATTTCAGCTTTGGAAAGTAGGTGCAAGTCTCTGCGGGAGATAAATAAATAGTCAATCCTGGTGTACTTAGTGTGGGGCGCTGAGTAGAAAGTGTAATCCCTCCCTTCAGGGTGGAGGAAACGCCAAGCGTCGATCAGATGTAGGGTGTGTAGGAGCTTCTTAAATGATTTTAACATTTTGTAGGCCATATGTGATTTGCCCGTGGAGGTGTCGTATGTTGGGTTCAAAGGTAGATTAAAATCTCCTCCTAGAATAATGCAGCCTTCACTAAAACCTTCTAGCATGCGTATTAATTTCCTGCAGAAGGATAGGTGCAATCTATTGGGAAAGTAGACGTTAGCTAATGTGACCGGGTTGCCATTATAGAGACCTTTAAGGAAAATATATCTGCCCTCCGGATCTATCAGTTTATCTTTGAAGACGAAGGGAGCCTCTCTACTAATCAGTATCGAGACCCCCTTCGTCTTGGCTTGGTCATTAGTAGCATGGTAGGCTTCTGTGAAGAAGGAATCAGTGAGCCTGGGTATGCCCGACGACTTAAAGTGGGTTTCCTGTAAAAAAGCGAAGTGCGGCCTACCTTTCTTAAGTCCCCTCAGTAAGGATGACCTTTTTTCTGGTATATTTAGGCCTTGTACATTGTGTGAGATGACCGTTGCGTGCTGGCTCAGTGTGGAGTATGCCATGGTTCCGGAACGGAGAGACTCAGAGAGACGGTACCTGTGGGCGACACTCAATGGCAAAGCGTTAGACAAACGGCAAGAGAGAGAGTAAAAATACAAGCTAATAATCGGCTTCACTGAGTATGTCTGTTACGTGTCAACCGGTGCGAACACCGACCTGTCAAATTAAAAGGTTGAGGGTAAAGGTGGGGATGGGGGTTGGTTAAGAGAGTGAATAGGTTCAGACCTATGCAATAGTATCCTATCGAATAGGTGTCAGTATAGTGTGTCCTGTTGTGACAATGGTCTCAACAGGACACCCTTTTGGGGGTTGGAGGGAGGCTGCACCTCTTTCTGACAAAGCAGAGCAGGCGGGTCTACTGGCTAAAGAGTAGTGGTCACACAGGGTGGAGGGTGGGAGACCGCAACCTATTGTGGCAATGGAAAGGTGTTGGTTGGGCTCTTTGACACTGTAGAGCCTATCAATCTGTTGGCTCTTCAGCTAATACCATAGTGGATTCTGTATTCAATTCAATTGGACTATTAAAACAGTAAACTTAACATAACATTTTGGAGGTATAGAAGCATTTCAGTAGTATATCATATACACCTATACTCCCAATGACCATGAGAGACAGGCAAAAATAAAAAAAAAAAGGGAAAAAGGAAAAGAAAGAGTCCTGTTCTGTTTGTGTTCCTCGTTGTGTCGCTCCCCAGCTCCAGTCACTTCACCCATTGAAGTCGGCTTATCTGCGTGGGTATATTAGTGTATCAACCTTGAGTCGCATCTATGGGAGAAGTTCTCCAGCTATGGCCGCGATCTGTTTAGGAGACAAGCGCTTCGGCGACCATCTCCGTGTGGTTAGTGTCAGCGTTCAGCCGCTGCGCCCTCGTGTTGTGTATGGATGCGTTAAGTGGCTTCAGGAAATAAGATGTTTCTTGTAAACTTACGGTGGGTTGTAAAGCTTGTGGGTATTCCCTTATAGTGTGGAAGTTTATGAGTGGAGCAGAGGTGTAGGACTGATCAAGTCAGCCTGTACTTTCATGGTCTCAGGTAGCATCGTGGACTGTAATATAGATGTATATCGTCTCATGTAACTAGGACTCATCGTCTCGTGCTCTGGAGGCATGGGCTCTGCTGTTGTTCGGCGTGCCTGCTATCGAGCCGCTGGGGCGGCTTTGCTTCAGCTTCTTCTTCTGGTGTCTTTTCTCAGGGGAGGTCAGTGGTGAGCCCGGAGGACTGCGATCCAGGGGAGGTAAGCGGAATTCCTGATACCATTCAGGGAGGTCTACAGGGCCCAGATGTAGTGCGGAGCAGAACTCCTCTAGGTCTTCTGGTGACCTTAGTGCGTGTTGCCTGCCATTGTGCATCACAATCAGAGCAAAGGGGAACCTCCATGTGTATCTGAGATCTTTCTCACGGAGTCTGTCCAGCAGGGGGCGGAGGGCCCTTCTGTTTCTCAGTGTTATTTGGGAGAGATCTTGAAAGAGCATTATGGTTTCTCCATTAAATATGATCTGCTCGTTTCTGCGTGCCTTTTGCATTATCTCCTCCTTTAGTGTGAAGCTTTGTAGGCAACATATTACATCCCTTGGTGGCATGTTATCAGGTCCCCTGGCCCTCAGGGCTCTGTGCGCCCGGACAAATTCTATGTCTGTGTCCTCCGGCCGTTCCAATAGGCTATTAAACACTCGTCTAAGGGCCGGGTTGATTTGGTCGGCTTCCACCGTCTCGGGTATGCCCCTGACCCTTATATTGCACCTCCTCCCCCTGTTATCGAGGTCCTCTAAATGTCTGTTCATCTCGATGAAATGGTTTGAATGGGAAAGAGTGACCCTGTCCAATCTGTGGATAGCCTTTTCCCTCTGTTTCCCCGCGGTTTCAGCGTCTATCATGCGGTCATTTAGTACCATGAGGCTGGACTTAAGATCCGTGATGGCCGCCGAAAAGGACGATTTGATGTCTGCCGCTATTATGGCCATGTCGGAGTACGTCAGGGGGAGATTGGGGTGTGAGGGTCCCCTACCGTTATCCTCTGTAGCCGATTGGGAGTCCTCACTGAAGTCCTCTGTTGCACGCGTCGGCGCCATCTTGGGGCCTGTACTCCCGAGCGAGCGGGACTGGCTTTTGAATAAGTCAGAGATGTTCCGTCCCTTCAAGGCTGCTGCCGACTTCCGTGACCTGGTGTGTGGTGTTCGGTATCCAAGTTTGCTCATTATCGGGGGTGTATAGTGTCAAAGAGCGGGTGTTAGGCTGCGGTTTCTCCGGAGCTCCTCTAGCAAGCTGCCATCTCCGTTGCGCGCCAAGCCACGCCCCTCAAATCAAGTTTTTATGAAAACCGTTGCTCCCTTAAGGCGGTCATATAACTCCGTAATCAATGGAATCGGATAGGCATTCTTAATCGTGAAAGATTGAGACCCCTTTAATCAATACAGGGTCTCAGTTCACCAAGAAGAAACCAGCACCAGAAGGAGACAAGGATTTGCGGATAAAACCTCAATAATCTGCATCTGCAACATACTCCTCCATGGCCTTATCCTCCAAGCCCGACAAAGGAAACCCGGCCACGAGTGGGTATGGCACCAGGTTAAAAGTCAATCACGCAATCATATGACCAGTGTGGAGGCCATCTACCGGCCTGACCTTTGTCAAAGACATTGCTAAAATTGCGGTATTCCTCTGGCAGGGAGGAGAGTGAAGAGGTGCATAGGACCTTGGCTACCTTCTGGAAGCATGTCTTTACTGCATTGGGGTGAACAGTAGGGATGGGCCCAGTGCTCGATGCAAACCCACGTTCGCATCGAGCACCGGGCGTTCGCTCGCTCGGCGAGCCCAGAACTATTTGGGCCGTTCGCATCACATTCGTGTGATGCGAGCGGCCCCGCAATGCATTGCGGCCGGCGTGGCCGGCGCAGTGCATTGCTGGCTGATGATTGGCCAAGCATGCACTGTGAGCCCGCATGCTTGGCCAATCACAGCGCCGGAAACTCGGAGAGCAATAATTGGTAGACATGTGCGATTCGTTTCGTACGAATTCGTAATTCGTACGAATTTTTCGAAATTCGTACGAATTTACGAATCTGTAGTACGAATTTTTTTTTTACGAATTCCGTACGGAATACGAAATTCGGACGAATCGTAATTTTTTTTACGAATCGTTAGTAAAGTTACGAATCGTTACGAATCGTTACGAATCGTTAACGCGGCTAATGAATTGTTGGTTCTCATAACACAGAGAACAATTCGAATCCAACTACAAATATCGAATTTCAATTTCAAGTTACGAATAGTTACGAATCGTTATGAATAGTTACGAATCGTTACGAATCGTTATGAATAGTTACGAATCGTTAGTAAATCCAACTACCAATATCGAATTTCAACTAATTTGAACGAAATTATTATAGCAGATATAACGAATGAATTCGAATGACAAAGTGTCATTTTTGCAGAAAAAAAAAAGCGTAGGGGTCCCCCCAAATTCAATAACCAGGCCCTTCAGGTCTGGTATGGATATTAAGGGGGACCCCAGCCAAAAAAAAATAAAAAAAATGGCGTGGGGTCCCCCCCAAATATCCATACCAGACCCTTCAGGTCTGGGATGGATTTTAAGGGGAACCCGGCCAAAAAAAAAAAAAAAAATGGCGTGGGGTCCCCCTCAAAATCCATACCAGACCCTTTATCCGAGCACGCAACCTGGCAGGCCGCAGGAAAGGAGGGGGGGACGAGAGCGGCCCCCCTCCCGCCTGAACCATACCAGGCCACATGCCCTCAACATTGGGAGGATGCTTTGGGGTCCCCCCCAAAGCACCTTGTCCCCATGTTGATGAGGACAAGGGCCTCATCCCCACAACCCTGGCCGGTGGTTGTGGGGGTCTGCGGGCGGGGGGCTTATCGGAATCTGGAAGCCCCCTTTAACAAGGGGACCCCCAGATCCCGGCCCCCCCCCTGTGTGAAATGGTAAGGGGGTACAAAAGTACCCCTACCATTTCACCAAAAAAGTGGCAAAAATGGTAAAAATGACAGGAGACGGTCTTTGACAATTCCTTTATTAAAATCTTCTTTCTTCTTTCTTCTGGTCTTCCTTTCTTCATCTTCTCCTTCCGGCATCTTCTTCCATCTTCTTCTTCCTTCGATTCGCTTCTTCTTCCTCCGGTCTTCTCGTCCTTCTCGTCCGGCGTCGTCCTTCTCGTCCGGCGTCGTCCTTCTCGTCCGGCATCGTCGTCTCTTCTCGCAGGCCGCTCCTCGCAATGGGAGGCTCCCGCTCTGTGAGGCTTCGCTCCGGGTGACAGGTCTTTTATAACGAAGGCACCTGGTGACCCCGCCCCCTCTGACGCACGGGGACGTCATGTGGAATTCCCTATGGCTTTCCCCATGACGTCAGAGGGGGGGCGGGGTCACCGGGTGCCTTCGTTATACAAGACCTGTCACCCGGAGCGAAGCCTCACAGAGCGGGAGCCTCCCATTGCGAGGAGCGGCCTGCGAGAAGAGACGACGATGCCGGACGAGAAGGACGACGCCGGACGAGAAGGACGAGAAGACCGGAGGAAGAAGAAGCGAATTGAAGGAAGAAGAAGATGGAAGAAGATGCCGGAAGGAGAAGATGAAGAAAGGAAGACCAGAAGAAAGAAGATTTTAATAAAGGAATTGTCAAAGACCGTCTCCTGTCATTTTTACAATTTTTGACGCTTTTTTGGTGAAATGGTAGGGGTACTTTTGTACCCCCTTACCATTTCACACAGGGGGGAGGCCGGGATCTGGGGGTCCCCTTGTTAAAGGGGGCTTCCAGATTCCGATAAGCCCCCCGCCCGCAGACCCCCACAACCACCGGCCAGGGTTGTGGGGATGAGGCCCTTGTCCTCATCAACATGGGGACAAGGTGCTTTGGGGGGGACCCCAAAGCACCCTCCCAATGTTGAGGGCATGTGGCCTGGTACGGTTCAGGCGGGAGGGGGTCCGCTCTCGTCCCCCCCTCCTTTCCTGCGGCCTGCCAGGTTGCGTGCTCGGATAAGGGTCTGGTATGGATTTTATGGGGGACCCCACGCCATTTTTTTGGGCTAGGGTTCCCCTTAAAATCCATCCCAGACCTCAAGGGTCTGGTATGGATTTTGAGGGGGACCCTACGCCATTTTTTTTTTTTTTTTTTGGCTGGGGTCCCCCTTAATATCCATCCCAGACCTGAAGGGCCTGGTTATTGAATTTGGGGGGACCCCTACACATTTTTTTATCAATGACTTCAATGAATGACTGTTCTCTGTATTACGGATCCAACAATTCATTTGCCGGTAAATAGCTGCGATTGATTTTAAATAGCTTTTTTTTTCCTGCAAAAATGACACATTGTACAGAGACAGTTCTCTATATTAGATATACTGAATCTCGAAGCATTCGAAGCATTCGTTATATCCGCTATTATAATTTCTTTCATATTAGTTGAAATTACATATTTGTTAGTTACAATACAACATTCGAATTGTTCTCTGTATTACGGGAATCGGCAATTAGCCGCGAGTGATTTTAAATGTCTTTTTTTCCTGCAAAAATGACACATTGTACAGAGAGAGTTCTAAACACAGGAAACCTGCGCCCTTCTATATACTATATACTCTATAGTATGCCTATGAAGGGGGTCATGTTTCCCGTGTTTACAACTCTCTCTGTACAATGTGTCATTTTTGCAGGAAAAAAAGACATTTAAAATCACTCGCGGCTAATTGCCGATTCCCGTAATACAGAGAACAATTCGAATACAACTACTAACAAATATGTAATTTCAACTAATATGAAAGAAATTATAATAGCGGATATAACGAATGCTTCGAATGATTCGAGATTCAGTATATCTAATATAGAGAACTGTTCCTGCACAGTGTCATTTTTGCAGGAAAAAAAAAACTATTTAAAATCACTCGCAGCTATTTGCCGGCAAATGAATTGTTGGATCCGTAATACAGAGAACTGTCATTCATTGAAGTCATTGATAAAAAAATGTGTAGGGGTCCCCCCAAATTCAATAACCAGGCCCTTCAGGTCTGGGATGGATATTAAGGGGGACCCCCAGCCAAAAAAAAAAAAAATGGCGTAGGGTCCCCCTCAAAATCCATACCAGACCCTTGAGGTCTGGGATGGATTTTAAGGGGAACCCTAGCCCAAAAAAATGGCGTGGGGTCCCCCATAAAATCCATACCAGACCCTTATCCGAGCACGCAACCTGGCAGGCCGCAGGAAAGGAGGGGGGGACGAGAGCGGCCCCCCCTCCCGCCTGAACCGTACCAGGCCACATGCCCTCAACATTGGGAGGGTGCTTTGGGGTCCCCCCCAAAGCACCTTGTCCCCATGTTGATGAGGACAAGGGCCTCATCCCCACAACCGTGCCCGGTGGTTGTGGGGGTCTGCGGGCGGGGGGCTTATCGGAATCTGGAAGCCCCCTTTAACAAGGGGACCCCCAGATCCCGGCCCCCCCCCTGTGTGAAATGGTAAGGGGGTACAAAAGTACCCCTGCCATTTCACCAAAAAAGTGTGAAAAATGGTAAAAATGACAGGAGACAGTCTTTGACAATTCCTTTATTAAAATCTTCTTTCTTCTGGTCTTCCTTTCTTCATCTTCTCCTTCCGGCATCTTCTTCCATCTTCTTCTTCCTTCGATTCGCTTCTTCTTCCTCCGGTCTTCTCGTCCTTCTCGTCCGGCGTCGTCCTTCTCGTCCGGCATCGTCGTCTGTTCTCGCAGGCCGCTCCTCGCAATGGGAGGCTCCCGCTCTGTGAGGCTTCGCTCCGGGTGACAGGTCTTGTATAACGAAGGCACCCGGTGACCCCGCCCCCCCTCTGACGTCATGGGGAAAGCCATAGGGAATTCCACATGACGTCCCTGTGCGTCAGAGGGGGCGGGGTCACCAGGTGCCTTCGTTATAAAAGACCTGTCACCCGGAGCGAAGCCTCACAGAGCGGGAGCCTCCCATTGCGAGGAGCGGCCTGCGAGAAGAGACGACGATGCCGGACGAGAAGGACGACGCCGGACGAGAAGGACGAGAAGACCGGAGGAAGAAGAAGCGAATCGAAGGAAGAAGAAGATGGAAGAAGATGACGGAAGGAGAAGATGCCGGAAGGAGAAGATGAAGAAAGGAAGACCAGAAGAAAGAAGAAAGAAGATTTTAATAAAGGAATTGTCAAAGACCGTCTCCTGTCATTTTTACCATTTTTGCCACTTTTTTGGTGAAATGGTAGGGGTACTTTTGTACCCCCTTACCATTTCACACAGGGGGGGGGGGGGGGGGGGATCTGGGGGTCCCCTTGTTAAAGGGGGCTTCCAGATTCCGATAAGCCCCCCGCCCGCAGACCCCCACAACCACCGGCCAGGGTTGTGGGGATGAGGCCCTTGTCCTCATCAACATGGGGACAAGGTGCTTTGGGGGGGACCCCAAAGCATCCTCCCAATGTTGAGGGCATGTGGCCTGGTACGGTTCAGGCGGGAGGGGGGGCCGCTCTCGTCCCCCCCTCCTTTCCTGCGGCCTGCCAGGTTGCGTGCTCGGATAAAGGGTCTGGTATGGATTTTGAGGGGGACCCCACGCCATTTTTTTTTTTTTTTTTGGCCGGGGTTCCCCTTAAAATCCATCCCAGACCTGAAGGGTCTGGTATGGATATTTGGGGGGGACCCCACGCCATTTTTTTTATTTTTTTTTGGCTGGGGTCCCCCTTAATATCCATACCAGACCTGAAGGGCCTGGTTATTGAATTTGGGGGGACCCCTACGCTTTTTTTTTTTCTGCAAAAATGACACTTTGTCATTCGAATTCATTCGTTATATCTGCTATAATAATTTCGTTCAAATTAGTTGAAATTCGATATTGGTAGTTGGATTTACTAACGATTCGTAACTATTCATAACGATTCGTAACGATTCGTAACTATTCGTAACGATTCGTAACTTGAAATTGAAATTCGATATTTGTAGTTGGATTCGAATTGTTCTCTGTGTTATGAGAACCAACAATTCATTAGCCGCGTTAACGATTCGTAACGATTCGTAACGATTCGTAACGATTCGTAACTTTACTAACGATTCGTAAAAAAAATTACGATTCGTCCGAATTTCGTATTTCGTACGAATTCGAACGGAATTTCGTACACGAATTACGAATTACGAATTTTTTTATATACGAAACGGGACGAAACGAAACGAAACGAATTTTTTGGCAGTTCCCATGTCTAATAATTGGCTACAGGCAGGACGCCTGTAGCCAATTAAAGCTCAGGGGCTTTAGTACACGCCCCACCATTTAAAAGGCCTCCACGCCGTCGGCGCCGGTCACATGAGTTCCGGCTTTAGGAGTCATCAGTCTGCTGATTCTGTCTTTGCTTGATTCATTGCTCCAGAAAGATTTGCTCTTCTTTGCTAAACCATTGGCTAGTTCTTTGCTAAACCATTTGCTAAACCATTGCCATTGATCATTCATTGCTGCTGATTGTGTTTTTAGCTGCTGCTGGGGATTAGTCTGGTGCGTGCTTACTGTTAGTACAGTATTGCAGTAGCACCAACCGCAGTGCTGTTAGCACAGCATTGCACCCCAAAGGCACCCATAGGACTTCTAGTGTGTTAGTGGCAGCAAACAGAGCTCCTATATTTTCTTCTCAGCAGCACCCATAGGACTTCTAGTGTGTTAGTGGCATCACACAGAGCTCCCATATTTTCTTCCCAGAAGCACCCATAGGACTTCTAGTGTGTTAGTGGCATCACACAGAGCTCCCATATTTTCTTCCCAGAAGCACCCATAGGACTTCTAGTGTGTTAGTGGCATCACACAGAGCTCCCATATTTTCTTCCCAGGAGCACCCATAGGACTTCTAGTGTGTTAGTGGCATCACACAGAGCTCCCATATTTTCTTCCCAGAAGCACCCATAGGACTTCTAGTGTGTTAGTGGCATCACACAGAGCTCCCATATTTTCTTCCCAGAAGCACCCATAGGACTTCTAGTGTGTTAGTGGCATCACACAGAGCTCCCATATTTTCTTCCCAGAAGCACCCATAGGACTTCTAGTGTGTTAGTGGCATCACACAGAGCTCCTATATTTTTCTTCTCAGCAGCACCCATAGGACTTCTAGTGTGTTAGTGGCATCACACAGAGCTCCCATATTTTCTTCCCAGAAGGACCCATAGGACTTCTAGTGTGTTAGTGGCATCACACAGAGCTCCCATATTTTCTTCCCAGAAGCACCCATAGGACTTCTAGTGTGTTAGTGGCATCACACATAGCTCTTATATTTTCTTCCCAGAAGCACCCATGGGACTTCTAGTGTGTTAGTGGCATCACACAGAGCTCTTATATTTTCTTCCCAGAAGCACCCATAGGACTTCTAGTGTGTTAGTGGCATCACACAGAGCTCCCATATTTTCTTCCCAGAAGCACCCATAGGACTTCTAGTGTGTTAGTGGCATCACACAGAGCTCCTATATTTTCTTCTCAGCAGCACCCATAGGACTTCTAGTGTGTTAGTGGCATCACACAGAGCTCCCATATTTTCTTCCCAGAAGCACCCATAGGACTTCTAGTGTGTTAGTGGCATCACACAGAGCTCCTATATTTTCTTCTCAGCAGCACCCATAGGACTTCTAGTGTGTTAGTGGCATCACACAGAGCTCCTATATTTTCTTCCCAGAAGCACCCATAGGACTTCGAGTGTGTTAGTGGCATCACACAGAGCTCCTATATTTTCTTCTCAGCAGCACCCATAGGACTTCTAGTGTGTTAGTGGCATCACACAGAGCTCCTATATTTTCTTCCCAGAAGCACCCATAGGACTTCTAGTGTGTTAGTGGCATCAAACAGAGCTCCCATATTTTCTTCCCAGAAGCACCCATAGGACTTCTAGTGTGTTAGTGGCATCACACAGAGCTCCCATATTTTCTTCCCAGAAGCACCCATAGGACTTCTAGTGTGTTAGTGGCATCACACAGAGCTCCTATATTTTCTTCTCAGCAGCACCCATAGGACTTCTAGTGTGTTAGTGGCATCACACAGAGCTCCCATATTTTCTTCCCAGAAGCACCCATAGGACTTCTAGTGTGTTAGTGGCATCACACAGAGCTCCCATATTTTCTTCCCAGAACTACCCATAGGACTTCTATTGTGTTAGTGGCATCACACAGAGCTCCCATATTTTCTTCCCAGAAGCACCCATAGGACTTCTAGTGTGTTAGTGGCATCACACAGAGCTCCTATATTTTCTTCCCAGAAGCACCCATAGGACGTCTAGTGTGTTAGTGGCATCACACAGAGCTCCTATATTTTCTTCCCAGAAGCACCCATAGGGCTTCAAGTGTGTTAGTGGCATCACACAGAGCTCCTATATTTTCTTCTCAGCAGCACCCATAGGACTTCTAGTGTGTTAGTGGCATCACACAGAGCTCCTATATTTTCTTCCCAGAAGCACCCATAGGACTTCTAGTGTGTTAGTGGCATCACACAGAGCTCCTATATTTTCTTCCCAGAAGCACCCATAGGACTTCGAGTGTGTTAGTGGCATCACATAGAGCTCCTATATTTTCTTCTCAGCAGCACCCATAGGACTTCTAGTGTGTTAGTGGCATCACACAGAGCTCCTATATTTTGTTCCCAGAAGCACCCATAGGACTTCTAGTGTGTTAGTGGCATCACACAGAGCTCCCATATTTTCTTCCCAGAAGCACCCATAGGACTTCTAGTGTGTTAGTGGCATCACACAGAGCTCCCATATTTTCTTCCCAGAAGCACCCATAGGACTTCTAGTGTGTTAGTGGCATCACACAGAGCTCCTATATTTTCTTCCCAGAAGCACCCATAGGACTTCTAGTGTGTTAGTGGCATCACACAGAGCTCCTATATTTTCTTCCCAGAAGCACCCATAGGGCTTCTAGTGTGTTAGTGGCATCACACAGAGCTCCTATATTTTCTTCTCAGCAGCACCCATAGGACTTCTAGTGTGTTAGTGGCATCACACAGAGCTCCCATATTTTCTTCCCAGAACCACCCATAGGACTTCTAGTGTGTTAGTGGCATCACACAGAGCTCCCATATTTTCTTCCCAGAACCACCCATAGGACTTCTAGTGTGTTAGTGGCATCACACAGAGCTCCCATATTTTCTTCCCAGAACCACCCATAGGACTTCTAGTGTGTTAGTGGCATCACACAGAGCTCCTATATTTTCTTCCCAGAAGCACCCATAGGACTTCTAGTGTGTTAGTGGCATCACACAGAGCTCCTATATTTTCTTCCCAGAAGCACCCATAGGGCTTCAAGTGTGTTAGTGGCATCACACAGAGCTCCTATATTTTCTTCTCAGCAGCACCCATAGGACTTCTAGTGTGTTAGTGGCATCACACAGAGCTCCTATATTTTCTTCCCAGAAGCACCCATAGGACTTCTAGTGTGTTAGTGGCATCACACAGAGCTCCTATATTTTCTTCCCAGAAGCACCCATAGGACTTCGAGTGTGTTAGTGGCATCACACAGAGCTCCTATATTTTCTTCTCAGCAGCACCCATAGGACTTCGAGTGTGTTAGTGGCATCACACAGAGCTCCTATATTTTCTTCCCAAAAGCACCCATAGGACTTCTAGTGTGTTAGTGGCATCACACAGAGCTCCTATATTTTCTTCTCAGAAGCACCCATAGGACTTCTAGTGTGGTAATGGCATCACACAGAGCTCCTATATTTTCTTCCCAGAAGCACCCATAGGACTTCTAGTGTGTTAGTGGCAGCACACAGAGCTCCTATATTTTCTTCTCAGCAGCACCCATTTTTTATACTATATACACTACCGACTACAATGGCTGGAAGACCGCCAAGGAGAGGCAGAGCGTGCCGAGGCAAGAACACAGGGCAGGCAGGCTCTGTTTCTAGAGACACCAGTGCTAGCCGTGGACGTGGTCGTGCATCGTCATCAGCACGTGGCCATGGCACATGCTTGTCTTTGTTTTCGGCAGCTGGACATGTGGAGCCGCATCATGCCGAAGGCTTGGTAGAATGGATGACCAAGCCCTCCTCATCCTCATCCTCCTCTCTCACCCAGGCTCAGGGTACTGGCAGAGCAGCTGCCAACGCGTACTCAATGGCATCATCAGCCACCCCTTCCCTAGACCCACCATGTCCTCCTGAGGAGTCCCCCGAACTCTTTGAGCACAGTGTTGGGTAGATGCTCCAGGAGGATGCCCAACGATTCGAAGCCTCGGATGATGATACCCAGCTTGAGGAAGTCAGTAGTGTGAGCGCAGAGAGAGGGGATGCTGAAGGACAGCAATCTGGCAGTACTGTTCCACCAGCTGCAGCTTACTGCCAGGTTTGCTCTAGTGGTGAAGAGGGAGGGGATGATGAGGTCACTGACTCCACGTGGGTGCCTGAAGGGAGAGAGGAGGAGGAGGAGGAGGAGGATGCGGCGTCACATGTCCAACGAAGCAGGATGCCCCCTGGAGGCCAGCTAGAGGCCAGCACAGCAACTGTACCACACCGCAGAGCTCCGCCTGTGCAGGGCGCTGCCTCTGCACGTTATCACAAAAGTTCTTTGGTGTGGGCCTTTTTTGAGACGAGTGCATCAGATCGCACCACTGCTATTTGCAATATTTGTCTCAAGCGTATCTCGCGTGGCCAAAACATCAGCCACTTGGGCACCACAAGCATGAGCAGACATATGTCGACCTGCCATGCAGCTCGTTGGCAAGCACACATAAAAGACCCACACCAAAGAACAAAGCGGACCTCTCCTTGCTCCTCATCAGCTGGGATGTCCATCCCCACTATATCTTCAGTCCTCTCTGAAAGCTGCTCTGAGAGGACTGAAGGTGTTGAATTAGGTGTGTCACAACCAAGTACTTGCAGTACACCGACGTCCGATTGAAGCAGGCAAATTTCCCTGCCCCAGCTGCTGGACCGTCGAAAGAAGTATACTCCCAGCCATCCACATGCCCAGCGGTTGAATGCTAGCTTGGCTAAATTGCTAGCACTTCAACTGCTGCCTTTTCAGTTGGTAGACTCGGCCCCCTTCCGTGAGTTTGTTCAATATGCGGTTCCTCAGTGGCAGGTTCCCAAACGCCACTTTTTCTCACGGAAGGCGATTCCGTCTCTCTACCCACATGTGGAAGGCAATGTCCATGCCTCGCTGGACAGGGCGGTCAGCGGTAAGGTGCATATTACCACTGACTCATGGTCCAGCAGGCATGGACAGGGACGTTATCTTTCTTTCACGACCCATTGGGTCACTCTATTGGCAGCTGGGAGGGATGCAGGACAAGGTGCAGTAGTGTTGGAGGTTGTTCCGCCACCACGCCTCCAAAATGCTACTACTGGTTGTGACACACCTCTCTCCTCCACCCCCTCCTCTTCTTCTTCCTCCAGTGCTCTGTCCTCGGAACCAGCGGTGCTCCGTAGGCGTACAAGGGGCTACGCGAGTACGCAGGCAAAAAGATGCCATGCCGTGCTTGCGCTGGTGTGTTTGGGGGACAGGAGCCACACTGGGCCAGAGGTTCTGGCAGCTCTGCAGGGGCAGGCCGAGAGGTGGTTGACGCCATGCCAGCTTAAGCCAGGAATGGTCGTTTCTGACAATGGCACCAACCTCCTCTCCGCCCTGCGACATGGGCAGCTCACCCATGTGCCCTGTATGGCTCACGTCCTCAACCTGGTGGTGCAGCGGTTCTTGGGCAGGTTCCCAGGCTTACAGGATGTCCTGAGGCAGGCCAGGAAATTCTGTGTGCATTTCCGCCGATCTTATAATGCCAGTGCTCGGCTGACTGAGCTGCAAAAGGAGCTGAACCTGCCCAAGAACCGCCTAATATGTGACATGCCCACCAGGTGGAACTCAACGTTGGCCATGCTGCAGCGACTGCACACGCAGCAGAGGGCCATCAATGAGTACCTTTGCGACTATGGCACCAGGACAGGGTCAGGGGAGCTTGGCTTTTTTTCCCCCACGCCAGTGGAGCATGATCAGGGATGCATGCACTGTCCTCTCACCATTTGAGGAGGCCACGAGGATGGTGAGCAGTGACAGTGCATGCATCAGTGACACTGTACCTCTTGTCCACCTGTTGGAGCATACGCTGCGTGGGATAATGGACAGGGCACTTGAGGCAGAACAGAGGCAGGAAGAGGAGGACTTCCTTGCCTCTCAAGGCCCCCTTTATCCAGACAGTGTTCCTTCTGTCCCACCCATCACACAGGAAGAGGATGAGGAGGAGGAGGAGGAGGATTGTGTGAGTAGGAGGTGGAGCCTGGCACTCAGCATCAGCAGCAGCAGTCTTTTAGGGATGATGTACAGTCCCAACAAACCAGTGGACTTGTACGTGGCTGGGAGGAGGTGGCTGGCGATCATGTCATCCTCAGTGACCCAGAAGACTCCAGACTGAATGCCTCAGCTAACCTACGCTGCATGGCCTCCCTGATCCTGCAAAGCCTGCGGAAGGATCCTCGTGTTCTTCGGATCAAGGAGAGGGACCATTACTGGCTGGCCACTCTCCTTGATCCACGGTACAAGGGTAAGGTTGCGGACCTTATCTTGCCGTCGCAGAGGGAGCAGAGGATGAGACATCTCAGGGAGGCCTTGCAGAAAGGTCTGTGCAACGCGTTCCCAGAAACTGGGAGGTTACAAACTCCTGGTCCTGGACGACGAGTTGCTGAGGCTTCGGTCAGTAGCAGAAGGAGCGGTGGGGAAGGTGGACGTCTGACCGATGCGTTCAGACAATTTTTTAGTCCGCAGCCCCAAGGTATGATCGGTTCCAGCAACCATCGGCAGCGTCTGATATACATGGTGCAGGAATACCTAGGGGCAAGGTCACACTTGGACACCTTTCCCACTGAAAATCCTCTGGCTTACTGGGTCCTGAGGATGGATCACTGGCCAGAGCTTGCACAGTATGCAATTGAGCTACTGGCCTGTCCTGCATCCAGCGTTCTTTCCGAACGCACATTCAGTGCTGCTGGAGGATTTGTCACCGATCATAGGGTGCGCCTGTCCACCGACTCGGTTGATCGACTGACCTTCATAAAAATGAATCAGTCTTGGATCACCACCAGCTACCAGGCACCTGAAGTGGATATAACGGAATAATTTATAATGTCACATCCCTTCAAGACTGCCTATGCTGATGCTGAGTGACTGTCCTGTTATGTTCACTGACTATCCGCTTCCTCCTCCTCAATGATCCATGCCACCACACCAGTGCCTAAGGCACAATTTTTCAGCCCCTGTATAACAGGGGCGTGTAATTACAATTTTTTAAAAAGATGCTTTGCAACAGGTGTGACTGCTGTGCTCCAAGTACAGTATCTGTGAAGGGTTGCAGTGTTGTGGCACCAGCACCAGTGCCTAAGGCACAATTTTTCAGCCCCTGTAAACAGGGGCGTGTAATTACAATTTTTTTAAAAAGATGCTTCGCAACAGGTGTGACTGCTGTGCTCCAAGTACAGTATCTGTGAGGGGTTGCAGTGTTGTGGCACCAGCACCAGTGCCTAAGGCACAATTTTTCAGCCCCTGTTGGGGCGTGTAATTACAATTTTTAGGCAATGCTTTGCAACAGGTCTCATTGCTGTTCTCAGAGTACAGTATCTGTGAGGGGTTGCAGTGTTGTGGCACCAGCAACAGTGCCTAAGGCACAATTTTTCAGCCCCTGTATAACAGGGGCGTGTAATTACAATTTTTTTAAAAAATGCTTCGCAACAGGTGTGACTGCTGTGCTCCAAGTACAGTATTGTGAGGGGTTGCAGTGTTGTGGCACCAGCACCAGTGCCTAAGGCACAATTTTTCAGCCCCTGTTGGGGCGTGTAATTACAATTTTTAGGCAATGCTTTGCAACAGGTCTCATTGCTGTTCTCAGAGTACAGTATCTGTGAGGGGTTGCAGTGTTGTGGCAGCAGCACCAGTGCCTAAGGCACAATTTTTCAGCCCCTGTATAACAGGGGCGTGTAATTACAATTTTTTAAAAAGATGCTTCGCAACAGGTGTGACTGCTGTGCTCCAAGTACAGTATCTGTGAGGGGTTGCAGTGTTGTGGCACCAGCACCAGTGCCTAAGGCACAATTTTTCAGCCCCTGTTGGGGCGTGTAATTACAATTTTTAGGCAATGCTTTGCAACAGGTCTCATTGCTGTGCTAAGAGTACAGTATCTGTGAGGGGTTGCAGTGTTGTGGCACCAGCACCAATGCCTAAGGCACAATTTTTCAGCCCCTGTTTAACAGGGGCGTGTAATTACAAATCTTGATCTAATAGTTCACAGCAGGGCCCATTCCTGCGCCCACCAAGAGTAACTATGAGGGCCTACAGTCTTGTGGCAACACCGTCCACCACCACCACCACCACCACCGCCAAAGGCCCAATTTTTCTGCCCTGTTCAACAGGTGCATGCAATTCCAAATCTTGATCTAATAACTCACAGCAGGGCCCATTCCTGCATCCACCAAGAGTAACTGTGAGGGCTTACAGTCTTGTGGCAACACCGTCCACCACCACCACCACCAAAGGCCCAATTTTTCTGCCCTGTTCAACAGGTGCATGCAATTCCAAATCTTGATCTAATAACTCACAGCAGGGCCCATTCCTGCACCCACCAAGAGTAACTGTGAGGGCTTACAGTCTGGTGGCAACACCGTCCACCACCACCACCACCACCACCACCAAAGGCCCAATTTTTCTGCCCTGTTCAACAGGTGCATGCAATGACAAATCTTGATCTAATAACTCACAGCAGGGCCCATTCCTGCACCCACCAAGAGTAACTGTGAGGGCTTACAGTCTTGTGGCAACACCGTCCAACACCACCACCACCACCACCAAAGGCCCAATTTTTCTGCCCGGTTCAACAGGTGCATGCAAGTACAAATCTTGATCTATTAACTCACAGCAGGGCCCATTCCTGTGCCCACCAGTCTTGTGGCTACACCAACATCTAATAGGGCAAATTTCTGCAGAGTATATACGGCAGGCCCCTACTTTCAAACATCCAACTTAAAACGACTCCTACTTGCAAACGGAAAGAGAAAACAGGAAGTGAGAGGAAATCTACCCCTAGGAAGGGAAATTCTATCCTGTTAGATTTAATTTGGGAAAAAGGTATCTCCTCTCTACTGATGCTTTATCACCAATCCTTGTTTCAATTAAAACCCCACTTTTCCAAAAACATTTGTCATTGGGACGGAAAGTGAGGTGACATGTTCTGAACAGATGTGCAAAGACAGCAAATGTTACAGGGGTGATAACCCCTCCCTATGTTCTCCAAAAAGCTTAAAAATTGATTTTTTTGGGATGGAGCTACACTTCATAATGTACCTGTTCAGATTCTACTTAAGAACAAACCTACAGTCCGTGTCTTGTTTGCACCACCTATATAGTGCTGTTCAGAGTATATAGGGTTGTATGTATAGGGTTTTATTTTGGGTGCGGGGTCCCCCTTAATATCCATACAAGACCCAAAGGGGCTGGGCTGGGGAGGGGGGGGTGATGGGGTAGCCATGCCATGCCATTTTTCTCAAGGATTTTCAGCCATATGGCGGCCAGGACAAGACATGACATTAAAGCCGCAAGTGGTTTTAAATGGCTTCTTTTTAACCTTTACAAATGTCATTTTGTGCAAGGACAGTTCTAAACACGGGAAACACATGCCACTTCACAGGCATACTTTAGACACCCCCCAGGTACCATATTTAAAGGAAAATTTCACTTTTTTTTTTTCACTTTATGCATCATTAAAATGACTGCTCCCGAAAAAATGTTAGTTTTTAAAAGTTCTTTTTGCATTGATATATGTCCCCTGGGGCAGGACCCGGGTCCCCAAACCTGTTTTATGACATTAACATGCATATTGGCCGTTGTAATTAGCAATTTTGATTTAGAAAGTTCGCGTCCATTATAACGAATAGGGTTCGAAAATTTGCGCGAACTTTCGGTCCGTTCGAAGGTTCTGGTGCGAACCGAACCCGGGGGTGTTCGGCTCATCCCTAGTGAACAGGATAGAACCTCAGCATGGAGCCAATCAAAAGAGGGGTTGTGCCTCTGTAACCAAGGATAACCAATAACCTGCAGAAACTTAGGTGAGAAAATAACTTGGAATTGGATTATCTCATGGTGAAGAGCCCCAACGGCCATGGACATTGGAACAGTCTCATGAGTCACATGGGCAGGCTGTAGAGGTCTCCCGTCAAGAGCCTCAATGGCAAGTGGAGTGTCACGTAGCTGCAGCGGAATCGAGTGCTTTAATACAAAGGCAGCACCAATGAACAGGCCTGCAGCCCCAGAGTCAATTACAGCCTGTATCTTGACGGATGACTCAGACCAAGAAAGGGTAACCAAAACCAGGGGCTTATCCTTCTGGATAACTAGGGATGAAACAACGCCACCTAAGGTCTGTCCATAACAGGACCTCAAGATTCGGGCGTTCCCTGGATGGGTAGGACAAGACTTCAAAAAGTGACCTGCCTGGCCACAATAAAGGCACAATCTCTCCCGCCTCCTAAGGGTTCTCTCATCCGCAGAGACACGTGAAGCCCAAGTGCATGGGTTCATCTTCACAGACCGACTCGGTACCAGGTGGCATGGGAGGTGAGGGAGGCAAGGGTGGGACTGCAAAGCTCGAAGACAAATGTACAGGAGGCTTCCACAAGTGCTCCTTAAAATAGAGTCTTTCTCTGAGTCTGAAGTCAATGAGGATGGCAAACGTGATCAACTTCTCCAGCTCAGTGGGTATATCTCAGGCTGCTATCTCATCCTTGATGGTATTCGAGAGACCATGAGAAAAAGCAGCCACGAGAGCCTCATTGTTACAAGCAACCTCTGCTGTCAGAGTACGGAATTCTATGGCGTAATCGGCAACAGTCCTTGTACTCTGGACATTAGGGACTTGGCAACAGAAGCAGAGCATCCGGGAACATCAAATACCCTTTTAAAAGAAGCCACAAACTCAGGGTAACTCAAGACAACAGGTTTTTGCATCTCCCATAGAGGGTTTGCCCAGGCCAAGGCTCTCTCAGAAAGCAAAGATATCACGAAACCTACTTTGCTTCTGTCCATGGGAAACACCTGGGGCAGCATCTCAAATTATATCTCAACCTGGTTGAGAAACCCTCTGCATTGGACTGGATCGCCCCCAAATCGCTGGGGAAGCGGAGCGGAACCAGACATGCCTCTTATAGAGGTAATACTTGAGGCGGGTGTCTGCACAGAGACTGGAGAAGCAGCAGGGATGGTGTAAGAGAACTGTTAGCGTGCGATCTGTGAGCACATGCGCGCACACATGCGCGCGCATGCGGATGTCTGTAGATGCTTGTGCGCCTCAATGAGCATGCGCATGTGCGGCAGACTACGTCTGCGAGCAGGAGCATGCACACAACGCCAATTGGCACCAGATAGCCTATTTAACTACTTGCCTACCAGCCACGAACACCTCCTTACTGACCAAGCCATTTTTCAGCTTTCAGCGCTGTCGCATTTTGAATGACAATTGCGCGGTCATGCAACGCTGTACCCAAATAAAATTTTTATCATTTTTTCCCCACAGATAGAGCTTTATTTTGGTGGTATTTGATCACCTCTGCGGTTTTTATTTCTTGCGCTATAAACAAAAGAAGAGGGACAAGTTTGAAAAAACATAATATTTTTTACTATTTATTATAATAAATATCCAATTTTTTTTTTTTTTTTAAACAAATTTTTTCCTCAGTTTAGGCCAATACGTATTCTTCTACATATTTTTGGTAAAAAAAATCGCAATAAGCGTATATTGATTGGTTTGCGCAAAAGTTATAGCGTCTACAAAATAGGGGATAGATTTATAGCATTTTTATTATTATTTTTTTTTTACTAGTAATGGCGGCGATTTGCGATTTTTATCGTGACTGCGACATTGCGGCGGACACTTCGGACACTTTTGACTCATTTTTGGGACCATTCACATTTATACAGCGATCCGTGCTATAAAAATGCATTGATTACTGTATAAATGTGACTGGCAGGGAAGGGGTTAACGCTAGGGGGCGCTGCAGGGGTTAATGTGTACCCTATCTTGGTGATTCTTACTGTGGGGGGAGGGGACTGACTGGGGGAGGAGACCGATCGGTGTCCCTATGTACAAGGGACACACCATCGGTCTCCTCTCCTCTGACAGGACGTGGATCTGTGTGTTTACACACACCGATCCACGTCCTGCTCGATTACCGGGCAATCGCTGGTGCCTGGCGGTCATCGCGACCGCCGGGCACGCGCACCGGGGCCCAGCTACGCGGCGGGCGCGTGCGCGCGCCTCCCGCGGCGCGCGCGCGCCCCCCAGTGGCCAAATTGTAGACGACGTCATATGACGGCGTCCCGCCACAGTAGCTGCACCGTCCCGCCGTCATTTGACAGTGGGCGGTCAGCTAGTGGTTAAAGAAGTGCTCTGATCCCAGATGGTTGCTGACTGATCTTCAGCTTGTCCCAATACCTAAATGCTGCTGTTACCTGCCTGATACCTATTGATGAACCTGGCCTGCCTTGACCCTGCTTCTGGATCCTGTTCTTTGTCTGACTACCGGTTTCTGATCCTGGCTATCCACTGGACTCTGCTTCTGCCTGCTGCTTGGTACTGCACCGTCCACCTGTTACCAGACCCAGATATCCTTGTGACCTCGCTTCTGCCTGCTACCTTGTACCTCACTGCCTGCCAGTTACCGAACCCGGCTTCCCTCAAGACCCTGCTCTTGCTTCTGCTCTTCCTGCAAGTCCCTTCTACCCCGGTCTTGGGACCCACTACGATCTCCTGCTGCAAGTTTACCAGGGACTTAACATCACCTGACGTTCCAGTGCCACTGTTCCAGTGGAATTCCTCTTTAATCCCAGCTGATCTTTGGTGCAAGATGACCCATCCTTACCTGACGGTTCTCCTGCCTGTCCAAGATCGCTTCTTCTGCTGCAATGCTCCGGGTCCACAGCTGCGGGCACTTGTGTTCCTCCTGGCTAGGGATGAGCCGAACACCCCCCCGTTCGGCTCGCACCAGAACCCGCGAACGGACCTAAAGTCCGTGCGAGCTTTAGAACCCTATTAGTTATAATGGATGCGAACGTTCGAAATTAAAAGTGCTCATTTTAAAGGCTAATATGCATGTTAATGTCATAAAAAGTGTTTGGGGACCTGGGTCCTGCCCCAGGGGACATGTATCAATGCAAAAATTTTTTTTAAAAATGGCCGTTTTTTCAGGAGCAGTGATTTTAATAATGCTTAAACTGAAACAATAAAAGTGTAATATTCCTTTAAATTTTGTACCTGGGGGGTGTCTATAGTATGCCTGTAAAGGGGCGCATGTTTCCCGTGTTTAGAACTGTCTCTGCGCAAAGTGTCATTTTTGAAAGTAAAAAAGCTATTTAAAATCACTCGCGGCTAATGTTAATTCACGGCTCCCGTAACACAGAGAACAGTCATTCATTGAAACTCATTCATAAAAAAAAGTCATTTATAAAAAAAAAAAAAAATGAAAAAAAAAAAGCGTAGGGGTCCCCCCAAATTCAATAACCAGGCCCTTCAGGTCTGGGATGGATATTAAGGGGGATCCCAGCCAAAAAAAAAAAAAAAAAAATGGCGTAGGGTCCCCCTCAAAATCCATACCAGACCCTTGAGGTCTGGTATGGATTTTAAGGGGAACCCTAGCCAAAAAAAATGGCGTGGGGTCCCCCTCAAAATCCATACCAGACCCTTATCCGAGCACGCAACCTGGCAGGCCGCAGGAAAAGAGGGGGGGACGAGAGCGGCCCCCCCTCTCGCCTGAACCGTACCAGGCCACATGCCCTCAACATTGGGAGGATGCTTTGGGGGTCTAAGACCCCAAAAGCACCTTGTCCCCATGTTGATTAGGACAAGGGCCTCTTCCCCACAACCCTGGCCGGTGGTTGTGGGGGTCTGCGGGCGGGGGGCTTATCGGAATCTGGAAGCCCCCTTTAACAAGGGGACCCCCAGATCCCGGCCCCCCCCCTGTGTGAAATGGTAAGGGGGTACAAAAGTACCCCTACCATTTCACCAAAAAAGTGGCAAAAATGGTAAAAAGGACAGGAGACAGTCTTTGACAATTCCTTTATTAAAATCTTCTTTCTTCTTTCTTCATCCTTCGGATTCTTCATCTTCTCCTTCCTTCATCTTCTTCCATCTTCTTCTTCCATTTTCTTCTTCCTCCGATCCGCTTCTTCTTGCGCTGGTCTTCTCGTCCTTCTCGTCCGGCATCTTCTTCCGTCGGCGTCGGCGTCGGTGTCTTCTTGGGCCGCTCCGCGCAATGGGAGGCTCCCGCTGTGTGAGGCTCCGCTCCATCTGACAGGTCTTTTAAAACGGAGGGCACCTGGTGACCCCGCCCCCCTCTGACATCATGGGGAAAGCCATCATGGAATTCCCCATGACGTCCCTGTGCGTCAGAGGGGGCGGGGTCACCAGGTGCCCTCCATTATAAAAGACCTGTCAGACGGAGCGGAGCCTCACACAGCGGGAGCCTCCCATTGCGCGGAGCGGCCCAAGAAGAGACAGAGACACCGACGCCGACGCCGACGGAAGAAGATGCTGGACGAGAAGGACGAGAAGACCAGCGCAAGAAGAAGCGGATCGGAGGAAGAAGAAAATGGAAGAAGAAGATGGAAGAAGATGAAGGAAGGAGAAGATGAAGAAACCGAAGGATGAAGAAAGAAGAAAGAAGATTTTAATAAAGGAATTGTCAAAGACTGTCTCCTGTCCTTTTTACCATTTTTGCCACTTTTTTGGTGAAATGGTAGGGGTACTTTTGTACCCCCTTACCATTTCACACAGGGGGGGGGGGGGGCCGGGATCTGGGGGTCCCCTTGTTAAAGGGGGCTTCCAGATTCCGATAAGCCCCCCGCCCGCAGACCCCCACAACCACCGGCCAGGGTTGTGGGGAAGAGGCCCTTGTCCTAATCAACATGGGGACAAGGTGCTTTAGGGGTCTTAGACCCCCAAAGCATCCTCCCAATGTTGAGGGCATGTGGCCTGGTACGGTTCAGGCGAGAGGGGGGGCCGCTCTCGTCCCCCCCTCTTTTCCTGCGGCCTGCCAGGTTGCGTGCTCGGATAAGGGTCTGGTATGGATTTTGAGGGGGACCCCACGCCATTTTTTTTGGCTAGGGTTCCCCTTAAAATCCATACCAGACCTCAAGGGTCTGGTATGGATTTTGAGGGGGACCCTACGCCATTTTTTTTTTTTTTTTTTTTGGCTGGGATCCCCCTTAATATCCATCCCAGACCTGAAGGGCCTGGTTATTGAATTTGGGGGGACCCCTACGCTTTTTTTTTTTTGTTTTTTATTAATGAATGACAGCTCTCTGTGTTACAGGAGCCATCAATTCATTAGCCGCGAGTGATTTAAATAGCTTTCTTCCTGCAAAAATGACACTTTTTTGCAGGGAAAGTTCTAAGCACAGGAAACCTGCCCTCCTTCACAGGCTACCTATAGACACCCCCCAGATGTGATACTGCAATGCTGTTCTAACAGCATGCACACACATATCCCCAGAAATAAAGAACATATTGTTGTCAGCAGTCAGCAGCACACTGACACGCTGACACTGTGAGTGAAACATAATATGCGAGGCCGCCGCCGCGGCGGCCTCTTATACCGTGGGGCGTGTATTAAAGCCCCTGAGCTATAATTGGCTACAGGCATCCTGCCTGTAGCCAATTATGGCTCTCCTCGCTGCCGGCGCTGTGATTGGCCAAGCATGCGGGGTCACAGTGCATGCTTGGCCAATCATCAGCCAGCATTGCACTGCGCGGGCCGCAATGCATTGCGGGGCCGCTCGCATCACACGAATTTGATGCGAGCGGTCCCAATAGTTCTGGGCTCGCCGAGCGAGCGAACACCCGGTGCTCGATTCGAACATGGGTTCGAATCGAACACCGGGCTCATCCTTACTCCTGGCCCCTGGTTCCCTCGCTCCCTGGGCAGGAGATACAAGAGAGCCGACCTCATCAATTCAGTCTCCACCCAGGTAGGTGACAGATGGCCTGCAACACAGGTTGTACCGGAGAAGCCACAGTGGGAGATTCCAGGTGAGCCGTGCAACTCAGGAGCATTTGTAATGCCATGGCAAACTGATCCATGCAGTGATCCTGCTCATCCAATCTGGAAATATTATCAACATGTGAATTGACTGCATCTTCTGAATTCATGGCCTTCGCCTACTGTCAAAAAACATGAATCAAACCGACACAGTTAAATTACACTTGTTTAATAAAAAATTAAATAGAACAAACATAGTCAAAACATAGCTAAAGTTCGGTAACCAGAACAGATAGTCAGACAAGCAAGGAAGTCAGGAAGCCAGGAAACAGCGTAGTGGAACAGCAAGCAGGATCTGGTATGCAGGACTGACGAGCAGGAAATCAACAGGTGAGTCACTGTGGAGGGATAGAAGCTGGCAATTAGCTGACAGCTGAGCAGCCAGTTCAGAGAAGAAAGGCCTGAGCCCAGTCCTGACACTGTCCACTTGGAAGTCTGTTTCTAAAATGATAATTTTGCTCAGATGCACTTATCATCTGAATGTTTTGTCTGAAAATATCTTCTCTGTCCTTACACAGATATGCTCACACTGCTGCAACTCCAGCTTTAATCACAATACTGAAAAGTGTTTCCCTTATGCTTTTAAAATCTGGTATGCCACTTTGCTTAACCATCTGTAGACTGTCCACATTGATTTGCTTTTCTTTTAGTTTCCTCCCTATGCTTTACCTTTTAAATTATGGCCCTTTCTTATCTTTATTAGCTGTCCACTTGTAAGTCTGTTTCTGAAGTGAGAATTTTGCTCTGCATAGCCAGTAATTTTTTATTAACTCCATGATAATTAGAAGCACCCACCCCCATGCCTAGCAGTATATAACTAAGCATCTCTTGGGAAAGGCACATTTGCCAAGGGGTGGCACGTTTGCAGATGGGATTCTTTCTCAAAGTGGGGGTATTTCTATAAGTGGGAGCAATTCTGACTCTGCACGTCAGCAAATGCACAAAGCGAATGAACACAAGAAAGCACCTTGAAAAATACCCCACAGACTACAGGTGACCTTGCTTACACCTTCAGCTATCCCTCCTCCTTTTAAAATGAACTGTCTACCACTCCCTCTGACAGCTGTGTCCTCTATCCTTAAACTAACTCTCCTGCACACCTCACCTCCACCCCACACCTTATATATATAAAACCTTCCATTCTGTCCTCTCCTTATTACTGCACTCACCAACTCCTGCTAATTAGGGATGAGCTTCAAGTTCGAGTCGATCTCATGTTCAACTCGAACATTACCTGTTCGCCCGTTCGCCGAACAATTTGGGGTGTTCGCGGCAAATTCGAAAAGCCACGGAACACCCTGCAAAAGTCTATGGGAGAAATCTAAAGTGCTAATTTTAAAGGCTTATGTGCAAGTTATTATCATAAAAAGTGTTTGGGGATCTGGGTCCTGCCCCAGGGGACATGAATCAATGCAAAATAAAGTTTTAAAAACTGACGTTTTTTTGGGAGCATTGATTTTAATAATGCTTAAAGTGAAACAATAAAAGTGTAATATTCCTTTAAATTTCGTACCTAGGGGGTGTGTATAGTATGCCTGTAAAGGGGCGCATGTTTCCTGTGCTTAGAACTGTCCCTGCACAAAGTGTCATTTCTGAAGGAAAAAAAGTAATTTAAAAGTACTCACGGCTATAATGAATTGTCGGCTCCCGGTAATACAGAGAACAGTCATTGAAAGTCATTGATAAAAAAAAAAAAATGCGTGGGGGTCCCCCTAAATTCAATTACCAGGCCCTTCAGGTCTGGTATGGATATTAAGGGGAACCCCAGGTCAAATAAAAAAAAAATGATGTGGGGTTCCCCCCAAATATCCATACCAGACCCTTCAGGTCTGGTATGAATTTTAAGTGGAACTCCACACCAAATTTAAAAAAAAATGGCGTGGAGTTCCCCCAAAAATCCATACCAGACTGTAGAAATCACTGCAGTATACAAACTACTATTAACATATCTATTCCCATAGTTAGCTGGTCTATTAAACCCTGCTAGGCACACTGAAGTTAGTTATGAAAATACACACACTGCTGCTAGTAAAACACTATCTTATTTATTTCCCAAGAAATTAGGAACGCTAACATAAAGTATTAAGAGACATTACAATATCACAAAGCTTACAATCCAAACATATAATACAAGAATATTAAAGATACTTATCACAAGGCCCTCCGTGAGGCTTTGTAGCATCGGCTAGACTCAGATGACCAAGAGAGGGCCATCGCCATGATCCATAAGGGAAGGCCTCAAGATAGCCGCCAAGCCATGAGGCTTGCATAGACCACCATCATCTGTGATCAGAGAGAGAAAGGGCAGAGAGCTAACTGCCTGAGTGTGTGCTCTTTTCATTCAAACATACACGCCTACTCATAGCCACCCCCATTTGCCTTCCATCCAATAGATATCCATAGCCATCTTGGCAGCAGTGGTCTCAGCTTGCTTGTCTAATAGACAGATCAGAAAAAGGATTGTAATGCAGATTAGCTCTCATAGATATAACATAGTTGTTTAACTGGCTACATTCCAACTGGGGGAGTGCATCCTGTTCTCCAGAAAAGCATTGGGAATGAAATATTACATGAGTTCATATTGAATCCAACATATTTCGCTTTGCGCCTAAAAGGCGCATACCACCCTTCTTCAGACTATTGAACAGTCCATAACTGTTTTGTCCCCAACATGTGTTTCCGAACCAGTACCTATAGAACAGTCCTTAAACGTCTTAACGTGTTGTGTTTTTACAACATGTGCAGAAACAGCTCCTATGGAACAGTCCATAATGGTCTTACCGTGTTGTGCTTCCCAACACGTGCTGCTTTGCCACTGAGTAACACACCACCATCCTTCTTCAGCGATAGCTTCCATGTCAGCATTATGTATCTTCGGTATCTTCTCCTTTCCGGTATCTTCAGGACGGATGCAGTACAGGCAAGGGGTGTCCATTCATTCACCAGCACACATTCAGAGCAACATATCAAACAGCTCTCAAATACCGATCTAGTATTTAGATAAGTCTCGAGGAGGGCTTTGTTCACCCATATTATTAATCTACAATACACATAGGTCACACTATTCCATAACATAAATCAACTTATTTCCATACTATATACATATATATGTATCCCATCCATTTACGCACCCCGCTCCCAACCCAATAACCCTTTACTGTAAATATGGGTCGGGATTAGGCAGGCTTGCTCACAGCGGTATTGCAGGGCTCTGACTTGGCAGCAAATTTGTACACAGAGACCCTACCGTCAATTCGTCCCTCAACTTGCATAGATAAATGGGAGACCCTTCTATATAAATATCAAGTCTAATCACACATATACATCTGCAAAAATGACAAAAACCACACAATTCCATCCCTGTGCCTGGATTTCAGAGACCATGCCCAGGGTATACCATGCACCTCTACCTATGGTTAGGTTCAAGGAACCTTCTAGTTTTATGACTAGCGTTACATCGGTATTCTTTAGGACAAAGAAACAAACTTGTCTATGTCCTAAATAATACCCAGGTGCTTCCTTCCCAGCAATGATCCCTGAAATAACTTCCCAACATTTTTACATTCACCACCATGTATTGACCTGGCATACAAGGGACATCATGGTCATGCTTCCGACCGAGGGAAGTATCAACCTGAGGCAGCTTCCATCTCCTCTGATCACATGTGGGTGATTTAGCCTCAAATGCGACAAGATAGAATCCCCAATCAGTAAGCCCATTGATGCCACCAAATACACAGACCGAGTCTGCACTTCTGTATATGGAATCATACAGCATAACACCTTTCACAATCCAAACTAGTACAGCCCATCCATGCATTCGACCACCACTTTGGATTAGTGTAAGTGACGTGTTTTGGCAAATTGTTACTGAGTGGTGATGCTAACTCATCAGGCCACTGCCCCTTATGCAGAGACTGTACAATCAGCTTAATGCTGGTTGATAATTCTGCCTGCCACTGCGTGCACGCCAGAGCCCATGACAGATTTCTGTCCTATACCATCACACTCTCTACCCACCTCTCAACATGGTTGACCAAATTTGGAGCCACTTTACCCTGGGTATTTATGTGACTTTGTAGAATGTTATTAAGGATGCCACCCATCTCTCTGAGTAACAAAGTCCAGCTTAAGCTATGGCTGAGAGTTTGTTCCTCAGGATACCGATGTCCACTTCATTAACAACACCCATCTCAGCTCCTATTCCCCCAATATAGTGCTGAATACATGCCTCCTCTTCCGGTTACTCCTCAGAGATAAGCGTCCTGCATGCACCTCATACTGTGTACGCACATCTCTGGGAGCAAGTCACTGGTACAATGACCGCACTTGATTCAGCGTATATGGTAATAGGTTTTATCAACCACTGTGAAATTTTGCAGTGCCATGTGGTAAAGGCATACTGTACCCTGGTAGCCAGCGTTTGTTCCCTTTATCTAACGGAGCATGCTCCTGTGTGTATTCACTGGCATTCCCTGTGCAGGGTTTCAACCTCTCAGGTGAGACCTCAACCAGGCTAATCTCCCCCATACCAGGACATTTTCACCCCATTGATGTGTCACCTGGCCAACCTCTAGTCTGGCCAACAGACACCTTATTATGCATTAGAACACATTTGGGGTGTGGTATGGCACAGACAAACTGCCAACCAGATGATCATCTGTCAACCATTTTCCAGAAACCTTTCCAATCTCGCTCAACCAGGATTCTGGAATTGAAAAACAAGAGCAGAATCAAATTCTTATCCATAATATCTGCTCGCTTACTATATTTACTCATAGTTTCCTCCTTGGAACCCAGGAACTTAGTATTCCTGGCTTCTGCAACTCTGATCAAACTATCAAAACAACCATGACCTCTTTAGGCAGAACCCACTCTAAAATGGTATGATCAAAAATTTCAAAACGGACGTCAATGTTGTTTCTCAAAATTTCTCAAATTAAAAACACAAAAGAAAAACAATGGAAAAGAGGGGGGAAATACTGCGCTGTGGCTGCTAATTCGTGTGTGGAGAGAGCTGCAAACATTTGCCTAAAGACTAACGGTAGGTAAAATTGAAAAAATAAATAATGTTGCGCTAAAGTGCTAGTGTGCATACGGCATATGGATATTGGTCAACCATACAGTGACAGATGGTGTGTTGATAAATAGAATGATAAAAATTATAATTATTTGGTATTAAAGGCACATATACATGACCAAAAACATATAATCGTAAAATCGTGAACATATATAAATGAATAAAATGGTGATAACGATAAAAGACTGAGTGTCAGTCTAAAAGTGCATGTGAGTGATCCACATGTGGCTATATAGTGATCCAATAGCGAGAATGAGTCAAAATTTAAACGATGAACTTAATACAAAGTGGCTGTGTGCTTAGTGAATCGTATGCTTGGTATGATGAAGTCCATGTGGGTAGTAAAGTCCTTAATGGAGTGGCAATTTCGTGCAATCGTCCAGCAACACTAAAGGTGCTTTAAGTGTGATGATGGTGGTTCAATGGCGTCAAGGCCCGTAAGAATGCCGCTTACCGGAAATCACAGACTTAGGAAGGCGTATGCCTCGCAAGTCGTGATAAGCTTAGGTAAAGGTGCTCGTTGGTCGCTGTTCCACAGTCTGTATCCAAGGCTTCCCTCAGGGTGTGTAACAATGGACAAGGGGTGGACGTCAAAAAACTCTGTATGGTGGGGGCGTGTCCAGATGTGAACGGCGGCGGACGTCTCTGTGAATAGCTCCGAGCATCCTGGGCTCAATCCTTAGCCATCCTTACCCACCATAGCAAAGAAACACCGAGCTTACTTGCCTCCTTGTTCTCCTGACTTACCTGCTGCAGCTGGTGGGTCTATTGCACGGATTCCAGCCCGGGATTGACTGGGGAACCACTGATCCAGCGTGCCTGTGACTGCCGCCATCTTCCTGGCCTGTACCCTGCCGGATCGAGCCTCTCCTGGATTGGTATCGAGGTAGGGGGGCCCATCCTGTCATCCAGTTCACCCCCTTAGGCTTCTGGTGAGGTCTGGTGGTCCGTGGGGGAGCTGTTACCGCTTGTCAGGGCCGCGGCCTAGTGCGGCCTAGTGAAGCCTCCAGGCCCACCGCATTTTCCTACGCCGGCGGACGAGCGCCGCGGCCGGCCGGGACTCGGGACCACAAAGCCATCATCCTTGGCCGCCCTACCAGCCCTCCCAGCCCTCCATCCTCCCTCCATCCTCCTGCAAAGGCTGCAAAATAACAGGCCGAGGCTCCGGCCCTGCTCCCGGAGCGGCGGCCATCTTGGTGCACCCAGCTGAGGCCCTGGTGCTCATTCACAGCCCTTCTGCCAGCCCTGGACCCGATCTCCTCCTTTTTCACTGAATTGGACCCATCTACTGGCTGATCGCTACCCGCAGCCCACGCTGTGACTCTCCTACACGGTTTTCTGGAGGACAAGTTTGAGGATCCGGCCTGGTAAGTGGCGGCCATCTTGCTACACCCAGGCAGACACCCGGTCCTCCTCCCTCCTTTGCACCTGCTCCAAGCTCCTGCTAACAAATTTGCGGCCAGTCCACAGTGCGAGGCGACCATCTTAACCCGCTAATAAGCTGCTGCCCTCACCTCTGCCTCCAGTGTCAAGTATAGCGGCCATCTTGCTTCACCCAGCTACAGGGTACACAGAAATCTTGGCCCCCCTGACTCCTTTACTCCTAGCTCACTGCCACAAGAGTTGCCCCTCTTGACCAAACTACAACCTACAGCCTCCATATCTGCACTCCTCCTTTTTGTAGTCACCTGAAAGACTATCCACAATACCAGCATTACACTTAGCGGCCATCTTGCTACACTTGCTCCTGGCCCCCCGTTTCCGTGGTTCCTGACTTTTGCTTTACCCCGGATCCATAGATTCCTACCGGACAAGGAGCCATCTGATGCCTTCAAAGAAGCAACCCAAAACTAAGCAACAGCCCAGGGCACAGGCTGCGACCCCACTTACACGTGGGGACTCCAACTTACTCCAGAAACTACAGGCCTTGTTGGTTGACATGGAGGACAGTTCTCCTGCTGATGTCCCCGCATCCCCCTCACCTTCAACCCAGACCCCGACAGGTGACACCAACATGATCTTAGCAGCAATTGAAAGCAGCAGGACATCTCTACTGGTACGGATCGATCATCTGGCAGAGGAGTGCAATCTTATCCGCAATGATTTGGACAAAATGCGGGGGCGCCTCTCTGAATCCGAGAACCGGATCTCAGAGGTGGAGGATCGGACGGGACAACATGCCGACCAGCTCACTGATATGCAAAACACTATCAAAGCACTAGTGGCGAAGTCTGATGATGCCGAAAATCGAATGAGACGTAACAATGTCAGAGTGCTGGGCCTACCTGAGGGCTCGGAGGGAGACCACCCGGCGGACTTCGCGGAGGCCCTCTTCAAAGATTTACTGTGACTGGCTGATGTCCCCCCTACATATGTGGCAGAACGCGCTCATTGTGTTCCGATGGGTCGATATGTCCCAGGTGCACCCCCGCGTCCCTTCCTGGTACGTTTCTTAAACTACCGAGACCGGGATCGTATACTCTCAGAGGCCAGGAAACACCCGAATCTGAAATTCGGTAATGCACATATCATGCTGTTCCCTGATTTCTCTCCGGAACTTCAACGGAAACGGCAGATCTTCACTGATGTTCAGCGCAGACTACGAGACCGTAACATTAAATATGGAATGCTCTATCCTAGTCGCCTGCGAGTTCAGCATGAGGGTACTGTTAAATTTTTTGACACACCGGCTGGGGCTGATGCCTGGCTTAATGGGCTAAAATGACAACATGTGTACTAATCCACCGTATGGGCCCCAGGTGCAGCTGGGGCTCATGGGGGGGAAGAAAAACAAGAAATAAAACCAGACTCCCATGTTACCTACATATTAATCTATCATCCGTACATATCTGAGAGATCCTACTTGAGCGAGCTATTCACACGGAACTCTACAAGACAAGTTTGTTACTTCCCCTACTTGGCTTGTCTTGGACGCACGTCAACGGGAGTGGCTACCCTACAAACTTAAGCCACAAACTGACTCAGGGAGCGCTGTAACTGCAATCCAGGGTCGTGATCCACTTAGGTTTATGCCCCTTGGCTACTATTGAGTCACTGACTTGTTTTCAAGGTTTTTGGGATCAAGCTACAAGCCAAGTTATGTTGGGGAATAGGCTGCGTGGCAGGGAGTTTTTTGTCCTGTGTGGGGTTGCTCACTCACCCTACAGGCTTAGTTTAAGTGTAAGTGTGCTCATTAGTTTTGGGAATACGCTGCGTGTATCAGTAAATGGGTTGCACAGCAGCGGGGGTTGCAATTTTCTTTGGGGGGGGGGGTTGTTCTATGTGCAATGTTCCAGAATCTGCCCGGGGCTACGTAAGATTTGTGTTCTGAACCAGAACTTTAATGCTCATAGATCGGTAGTAATTGTTATGAGGTTATGCCATGTATTGCTGTACTCTTTAACATTTATTGATGGCAGGAATTGTATTTGATATACTGTCTTGGAACCTTAGAGGCCTAAACGATAAATTTCGGCGTGCCCTAATGTTCCAATACTTGAAACCGCTTAAACCACACATCGTTTTCCTACAGGAAACGCATTTAGATGGCAATAGGATTCTCACTATAAAACGCTACATGCTACATATTCTACATACGCCAGAGGCGTGGCAGTGCTGATCAGCAAGGCAGTCCCTTGTACTGTTCATCAAGTTGTCACAGATCCAGGGGGCCGCTATGTAATTGTAGTAGCGGACATTCATGGGCATAGGATGGTGCTAGTTAATGTATATGTTCCCCCACCATTCCACATTTAGGTACTATATGATTTGTTGGGTAGATTGGCTCCTCTCATGCACCTGCCTCTCATTGTAGCAGGGGATTTCAATGCCATTTTGAATACTGCCCTAGACTTTTCTAATTCTAGGAGAGGGGCGTCTGTAGAGCTGGCAGCGTGGGCGGCAACGGCTATTCTCACAGAGTTGTGGAGATGGAAAAATCCCACCACCAAAAGTTACTCACACCTATCAAAAACACACAAGTCCTCATCCAGGATTGATTTAGCGTTTGCTAATGCCCCTATGTTGCAGCTGGTGAGGGGAGCTAATTACATTGCCGGGGGCCTGTCGGACCATACCCCCCTACGGGTTCATATTGGTATACCTTCGAAGGTTAGAGGGGGCGCGTGGCGATTAAGCCCGGGTTGGTTGGAGGTAGAATCGGTTTCTTCTCAAGTGGCGCCAACTTTTACAGATTACTGGGAAGATAACCTACAGTCAGCCCCACTGCCGATAGTATGGGACGCCTTTAAGGCGTGTATGAGGGGTCAATACATCTTGGCAATCAAACAAGCGCGCAAAAACTTTAATCATCAATCACAAGAGCTACAGGATAAAGAGAGGGCATGTGAGGCGGCCCATGCGGCCGACCAGTCAGATGTCACCTACAGGGAACTGCTTGAGGCGCGCCGTCTTCTGACGTTGCACTTCACTGAATTGACCCACACTTCCTGGGCGAGGAGGGCAGAGTCCCTCTTCGAACAGGGAGATAAAAATGGTAGGCTTTTGGCCATGTTGGTTGCAGAGCAGCGAGTTCAGACTAGTATACCTTGTATCACTGACACTCAGGGTACTCTATTGACAGACCCCAGTGACATCCTTGATACTTTTGTAGATTATTACAGCACTCTTTACATGCCTATACCGACATATAACAAACAGAATCTTGAATCCCTGCTTAATTCCCTATGTATACCAAAACTGTCGGAGTCAGATCAACATAGTCTAGAAGGGGAGATCACTGAACAGGAAATAGAAAAAACCATCAGATCCTTTCCTCCACACAAATCACCAGGGCTGGATGGTTTTTGTATTGAATGGTACAGGTCGCACTTGGAGACTCTTGTGCCAAGACTTAAGACACTGTTTCACTTTTGCTTGGAACACAAGACGCTACCGGATTCTCTTATGGAGGCTCAGGTGGTCTTATTGCCGAAACCGGGCAAGGATCCCTTGACCTGCTCCTCGTACAGACCTATAGCTCTCCTTAACCAGGACCTTAAAATTCTCACTAAAATATTGGCCACAAGATTGTCAAAGGTAATAACCACACTGGTAGACATAGACCAAACCGGGTTCATACCCCAGAAGTCCAATGATACAAATCTCCGCAGGCTGTTTGCGCACCTACAGATCGACCATGCTAATCCCGGAGCCAGGGTGATTGTTTCCTTAGATATGGCTAAAGCCTTTGATTCGGTGGACTGGTATTACATGTCCACTGTATTACGGCATATGGGGTTCGGAGAGGTGTTCCTTACATGGATATCCCTCCTATACAGCTCACCCAAGGCCGCAATTAAGATAGGTACTCAAGTTTCCGAACAGTTTTCGGTGGGAAGGGGAACGCGGCAAGGCTGCCCCCTCTCCCCATCTTTATTTGCCTTGGCCATAGAGCCTATAGCCATTGCTCTGAGAGCATCCACAGAGGTTAAAGCCCTTCAGGTAGGCGGCATTCGAGAATGCACGGCCCTATATGCTGATGATATGCTCTTCTTTTTAGAAGACCCGGGTTCATCCTTGGAGGCAGTATTTGAGATCTTAAGCACATTCGCAAATTTCTCAGGGTTGCGGGTGAATTGGGAAAAGTCCAATATCATGGCCATTGATGATGGGGCTCAGGCACGGGCATCACCTTTGGTGCCCATTGCCTGGGTTACGGAAATAAAATATTTGGGTATACGTATATCCCCCCAAGTCACAGACTACTTGACGCTTAATCTAATGCCACTGATCAGGAAGGTTAAAATACAATTAGAGGCTTGGAAGCATCTTCCACTCTCCTTAATTGGTAGGGTGAATCTACTTAAAATGAAGATACTGCCAGTGTTCCTCTATTTTTTGCGCAATACTCCTGTGTGGGTCCCCTGCTCCTTCTTCCGGCGCGTAAACAGCCTCTTTAGCTCGTTTCTATGGAGCTCTGGACACCCCAGAGTGAGTCTCCGTACATTACAGGAACCCTATGGACAGGGAGGGCTGGCCCTTCCTGACTTGTTTAAGTATTTTATTGCAGGACAGATGGTATTTGCCAGACGGTGGTTAACAAGGGATGACGGGGATGCAGCTACAGTGCTGGAGGCTGCTCTAGTGGGATCCTATGAGAGTCTTTACTATTTAGTGTTTAGAGGGCCACAGGCAGCGGCGCCTTTGACTGGCTCCATGCGTGTTACTATTCGCGCGTGGGACAAGGCAAAGGTACTAATGCACACAGACACGGAGGCCTGGTCACCGGACACACCATTGTGGCTCAATTCCAGGTTATCCCATTTTAGCGATATCCCAGATCCAGTAATATGGGCCAGAGTTGGCATCAAACAATTAAAGAACATAGTAGGGGGGGGGGGGAGCTGCTTTCCTTTAATCAATTGAAAGATAAACATGATCTCCCAAATTGGTACTTCTTCCGTTATCTGCAGCTGAGGCATGCTTTTTCTGCACAGTTTGGCACAGGAGCAGTGTTACTGCAATCCTCACCTTTAGAACAGTTGCTCTGTGATGAGTCTGTGCGGAAGACGCTATCGGAAACCTATAAGGAGCTATTTGCAGACAGGCCTCCGGCACTCAGTAAATGTAGGGAGAAATGGAGCTCACTTGTTCCCAATTTCCAAGGAGATGACTGGGACGATATGTGGGACCACCCTTTTCAGGTCCTAGTATCGGCCCGTGACAGGTACATCCAATTTAAGATACTTCACAGGGTATATTATACCCCAGCGAGACTAGCCAGCATCTATGGTTTGAATGGCGCCACCTGCTGGCGTTGTAACGCGACAGGGGCGGACTTCGATCATGTATTCTGGCATACAGGTATTTTGGACAGGGGTCACAAAGACCATCCAGGAACTGATCCTGCTACCTGTCCCCATGACGATATCAGTATGTATGTTGGGCCTGGTGGAGGAAGTAGAACCACTTAGGGCACAAAGAACCATGATCTCTCTCACCTTATTTTATGCACGCAAAGCCATCCTTTTATGCTGGAAAAAACCTGAGGCCCCATCCTTGGCCTTCTGGAAAGGCATAGTGAATAGAGCACTACCCTTATATAAAGCCACCTACTTAAGTAGGGGGTGCCCCAAAAAATTTGAGAAGGTATGGCAGTGCTGGCTCTCTTCGGATGGTACTGTCTGAGTTACTGCATGAGTAATGGGTTGAATATTACACGAAAGAAACATTACACTGCTTGAAATGACGAGACAGGCGGTATAGCTACTAGATGATTGTGTTTATTGTTTTACCTGAGGATGTACTGTAATATGATTTGAGTAGCCCGGAGGGCACGTGATTGTGTTTACATTCCTGTTATAATTGGGACATTGCACACCGGGGAGGGGGGAATTTATGTGGGTTTCTGTTATGGTTGTTTATTGCTGTTAAAAAACTGTGAATAAAAATAATTTTCCAAAAAAAAAAAAAAACTCTGTATGGTCATGCGTGTTCACATGTACCGGGATAGGGTAAAAACAGAACTCGCATGGCGTAATAACGTTTAAAAGGAACAATTTATTGATAAAAACTAAGTAAAATGCTCACATTTAAGTAGAGAAAGTATGGCAAGGATTTTTCGTGTGTAGTAGCGTAGTGCTGGTGCTGTGGTCCACCCGACGCATTTCGTCCTCTAAGACGTCATCTGGGGTATGGACCATCAGCTCCAGCAGCACGCTTTTATGGACAATGTGACCCCAAATCGAATTGGAGTCAACCGGAAGTGACCGTCACTTCTGGTCCCGCCGAAAACTAAATTGCGGCCTTAATTGTATAGTTGAAATCTGTTATGGGAGATCTCCGCGCTTAGGACCGAAAATAAGGTGTGCAGCCTGTCTGGAAAAAATTAACCCCCTAGAAAGCAATTTAAAAGTAAAGTGCAAAATATGAGGGACAAATGGCGCTCCCTGTAAGTAATAAGTATGGTGAACCTAAAGAAGGTATAAGTGAAAAAGTGCGTACCTATAGAGAGTATCTACCTTATTAATCCTGCTAGGTGAAAAGTAGATGTTGTGATATAGGTGGAGTGTACCACCCTATAAATAACAATATTAGTGAACTACTCCAATCTGTGAATACCAGTGCTAGTGAGCGTGAGCAACTTAATTAATAGAAAATAAATAGATAAAAAATAGAAACACAAATATAAATGATATGTAGTCTGTATTATAAATGTGGCTAATTAGGTAAGTGGCTAAACCACAGGGGAAGGGAGGTAGCAGCTAACCAGCTAGCATGTATCCTCTACCCAACTAATAGTGTATCCATAATATACCATTAATACATGTAGATTTAGAATTGTACCAACACTACCAATGGTGAGTAACTTTGGTAATGTAAGAGCCAAGTGAGCAGTGTGCTATAAATAAGCAGGTGACAGTCCCAATACAAAAGATCAAAGATTAAAAAAGTGAATAATAATAATAATGAAAATCAAAAAATATATAATAATAAAAAACCCTGTATAAACCATACACTCAGTGTGTAAAAGTTGAACAGTCCAAAAATACGGTTGTGAAAAATAAAAAAATCATAGTGTTAAAGGGAGGGAGTCCAATCCTATGCAGGGACCCACAGCAAGATCAGTAGGCAATGTGTTGATGAGTGGGTGGGGATATATGGGTAACAGTTGTGAAGATAATTCCACCGGTGACTTGTAGTGCTTCAGGCAGTAGTAGGTGACTGTTGTGCTGCTATAAACTGATATAACATGTGTAACGCTATCAATGATATGTGTAAATCCCTACATTAACACCAGCGGCCTCCCTCTGGATTAGGTCAACAAACATGCTGGTATAGCTGAAAACATGGGAGCTTATTATACCTAATTGCTCATTGGCACATTCCATAGCTGTACGGAATGGAATTAGTCCCTTTGGCTAACACTATACACTCCCCATGCGTTTTTCCCTATATGTCTCTAGGTGTATACTAATCACTTATGCAAAACTATTTTTAAACTGCTATATTGTAATGATGCTATATCCTGCATGTCACTGTGCAAATCCTCTTGTAAATTATACGGTCTTTTTCTTGGATAAAGCTAGTGGAGATGCATGATGCTGTAGATATTGAGGGCATGCTAGCCCGTTTTATGTACCCTCTGTACTTGTTAAATATATGTGGGAGTTCTCTTTGTCCATAATCTATTACGTATACTTCCCTAGTAGGTATTAATATGGCCATACACCTACGTCCCTAGGGCGGATCTCTATGGGCTGTTTTGGCCAATCACTGAGCGTCCTGCATCCCCATTGCTTTATAAATACCCATGAGATGTAATGAATGACGGCGCCTTTGATAACGTTCAATAACGAAACCGGTAAGGCGTGCTGACGTCATTCCAGGAGCGGGACTTAGAGGCTTGGTACGCTTGTGGAGCGCAAACAGCAAACCAGCCCTAAACCGCCCCTGCTTGCTACTTTTTAATGTGTACGGTGGAACCAGGCTGATCCTGTGAGACACCCTGGATTTTTTTTTTTTTTTTATTATTTTTTATTTTAATTCCAATTTTAAATTTACCAATAAACTAGCCCCCTGATACCACACATGGGTATATCCTTCTGCTTTTTTCTGTGAGGCACCATCTGATTACCACCTGGGGTATTCCCCCTCCCCCGCATCTGAGGGTTTTGGCTGCATTCACTGGAGAAAGTTACTGGACCAGGACCCGATCCAGACCACCACCAGGAGGACCATCAGACATCCATATTCTTATGCTGTTTACCCCTGCAGGGGTACCTACGTCCGGTGAGTGAGGGAACTTTGGGGGGGCAGCACAACAGTCACCTACTACTGCCTGAAGCACTACAAGTCACCGGTGGAATTATCTTCACAACTGTTACCCATATATCCCCACCCACTCATCAACACATTTCCTACTGATCTTGCTGTGGGTCCCTGCATAGGATTGGACTCCCTCCCTTTAACACTATGATTTTTGTATTTTTCACAACCGTATTTTTGGACTGTTCAACTTTTACACACTGAGTGTATGGTTTATACAGGGTTTTTTATTATTATATATTTTTTGATTTTCATTATTATTATTATTCACTTTTTTAATCTTTGATCTTTTGTATTGGGACTGTCACCTGCTTATTTATAGCACACTGCTCACTTGGCTCTTACATTACCAAAGTTACTCACCATTGGTAGTGTTGGTACAATTCTAAATCTACATGTATTAATGGTATATTATGGATACACTATTAGTTGGGTAGAGGATACATGCTAGCTGGTTAGCTGCTACCTCCCTTCCCCTGTGGTTTAGCCACTTACCTAATTAGCCACATTTATAATACACACTACATATCATTTATATTTGTGTTTCTATTTTTTATCTATTTATTTTCTATTAATTAAGTTGCTCACGCTCACTAGCACTGGTATTCACAGATTGGAGTAGTTCACTAATATTGTTATTTATAGGGTGGTACACTCCACCTATATCACAACATCTACTTTTCACCTAGCAGGATTAATAAGGTAGATACTCTCTATAGGTACGCACTTTTTCACTTATACCTTTTTTAGGTTCACCATACTTATTACTTACAGGGAGCGCCATTTGTCCCTCATATTTTGCACTTTAATTGTATAGTTGTTTGCCTAATAATGAGTCTAAAAGAATGGGGATAAAATGGTTTGACTTTTAAAAGTCAAAAAATTGTAGTGTAACATTTTATTTTTGGCGTGCAGCTTCCGATTCCCGGAAGCCTGCATCGCCGCTGTAAACAGGGGATTGCGTGTTGACGTCACGCGGCGTCTATTTAGCCAACCACAGCGAGGTAGAGAGCCAAGCCTCGCTGTGGATGTAGCAACATTGTCACGTGTATAGTGACGTTGCGGCACGTGCGCCGCTAAGTACAGAGCGAGTTCCGGCTGTAGCCAAGACTCGCTATGGATTCATTGTGTGGTTATAATGTGGGACGGCAGCTGAGCGGCCCAGTCCCACACTCATAGGCAATCACATATTGCTGACACTTCGGACGAGAACCGGAAGTCTCCATGGTTACCATAAAAATTACAAAAGCCTGTTGTATATATGTGAATACCAGGGATAATATGTGGATTATGACATAATTTAACAAATTTCCAAAGAATTGCTTTAGATTGGGGTCACATTGCCAAACAGTGCATAAAATTTAAAACATAAGATACAATATAATAAAAATATAAAAATGATCATATAAGATATTGAAATGTGGAAGAGATGTATACTATCTAAAATATTGTTTACGTAGATGGTGGAATATCTTAAAATGGTAAAAATGTATTATTTACTAAGAATCAATAATCAATAAAATACCATAAAATGTAAGCTTAGGTACCAATGGTGTTAAGATTGGGATAATATCATTATTATGTAACGTATGGATTGGAATGGAAACATGCAATTTAATTGATTGGTTAAAATGCTATAAAAGTTGATTGGCATACACCCTGAAGAATGGTGTGTAGGCATTGTGACAGACCTAGCCAGGACACGGGCTTTTTGAGAGGACTAACTACGAGCCTCCTGCCCACCGATCATGGGCCCTGGATTTTAAGGGGCACAGGGTGAAGGAGAACATTCAATGCTGTATATATGTGTATATATATAATGTGTGTGGTCTTATGCTGTTGGGACATACACTCAGATGCTAGTGTCATGAACTCAAGATGTTAATTGAGTTAGTTGATCCCATTGTCCTCTGCACAATGCAGGAGACGCTCCGTCTGTTACTGGTGGTCTCCTGCTATTGTGATGAGATGTTGTGTGGTGGTAATTATGATAATTTATAATCAACTGTGTTTAGCTCGGTGACCACAAGTCTGACTTGTAGTGAAATCCTGAGTCACATCAGCTGCTTAAAGGAATTAGCTAATTAGTTTATGTTAAGTTGTTACAAGTGTATTGTTAGAATAATATGAGCAGGAGGGGGGATCTCCTCTTCTACTGTATATAAATGTCATCTTTGTAATAAATCTTCAGTCCATGTTGGCACCAAGCAAGTGTTGTCTCGTTTGGTGCTTGGGAGCGGTTGGAATATCTTATACCTATATCCAGACTGAGAGGAAGTGATATATGACAAATGCACTCAAGAGGAGTGTAGGGACGTTCCGTCACAGGCATTATGCTTTATTGAGAAAAGCATTAATGCCCCACTCGACATTCAAGCCGAGTGGAGAGTAGGATTGTAATAGGTAGATCCAGAAAGTCTCGAGCCTTGATACCCCTCTAGTTTTAGCACCGCCCCTCCAGGGTGCAGTGAATCTGTCGATGATCAAAAACTGGGTGCCCCAGGGATCTCTATTATGAAACTGTCGGTAATGTCTGGGGACTGTATGCTTTATGCTGCCTCCCTTAATTTTAGTGATGTGTTCGGTGACCCTGGTGGTAAAAGATCATATTGTTCTACCTACATATTGTTTGGAGCAGGGGCATGTTATTAGATATACCACATGGGTGGTTGAGCAAGTACAGAATTGTTTAATGGGGAATTTCTGTTTCGTAACCATTGACATGAACTCCTTGGTGGTTTGTCTGCCGTGTGTATTAAAATGGCATACTGTACATTTCTTACAGGGATAATAACCTGTTAGGTTGTGAAAAAAAGATGGTTTCACTGGTGGGTTGATAATTGTAGGGGCAATTTTGCTACTAAGAGAGGGTACTCCTCTATAAATAACCTTAGCTCTATCGGGTAGAAGGGGGCCCAAGATTTTGTCATTTTTTAGGATGTCCCAATGTTGGGAAAATATAGACTTAATCTGTTTATGCTGGACCGAAAATGAGGTGAGAAAAGACCACTTGAATGTATCATCTGTGGTTTGTCCGGGTTTGTCGATCAACAGTGAAGAGTGATCGACTTCCAGTGCTTTATTCAGGTCTGAATCGACCTCATGCATGTCGTACCCCTTCTCCTCAAAACGTTTCCTCAAAGTATTTGCTTGTTCCTTAAAAAATGAATGTCTGTACAGTTTCTGCATAAGCGTAAGAACTGGCTCTTTGGGATAGATCGCAGCCAAGTGTGATGATGACAACTATCGATTGGTATAAAGCCGTTTCGATCTGTTGGCTTAAATTAAGTACTGAATTCGAAACGACATCCCATGAGCTTGATTTCTAAATCTAAGAAGTGTATTTTGGTATTACTTGATTCATATGTTAAGGATATACCTCTATCATTATCGTTGAGAAATGTAAAGAAGCTCTCCAGGGAGTCCGAGGAACCATTCCAGAGGAGGAGGATGTCGTCAATGTAACGTGCCCACAACACCAACTGCGGTGCCCGGACAGCATAGACGACATCCTCCTCCCACTTGGCCATAAAGATGTTAGCCTGACTGGGGGCAAATTTGGCTCCCATGGCTACACTCTTTTCTTGTAAATAAAACCGGCCATTGAACCAAAAATAGTTGTGATGTGTGGCGAAATTTAAAAGTTCCATGATAAAATTGGTCTGTGGTTTGACTAGAGTGGGCTCTCTCTCTAGGAAGATTTTTACTGCTTCCAAACCTTTTGAGTGAGCAATACAGGTATACAGAAAGGCCACGACCGCAGTTGCCATAATATAATCACCAACAATGTTAACTGATGAGAGAATGTTAATCGCATGCTTGTTGTCTTTTAGATATGAAGGAATTTTTTGGACAATCGGTTGAAGGTAGTGGTCCACATATTTGCCTATCCTGGATGTGACAGAGCCTATCCCACTTATGATTGGGCGTCCTGGAGGGTGTACAGCATCTTTGTGGATTTTAGGCAGATAGTAAATCGTTGGTATGCGTGGTGCTAAAGGGACAAGAAAATCCCTTTCCTTGCGATTCAGAATGTACTGGTCTGAACCGTTAGAAATGAGCTCAGTAAGTGCTCTTTTATACATAACCGTAGGGTCGGTTGGTATTTCCTTATATGTGTTCTCGTCACTAAGGATTTTATACATCTCTTCCATGTATGCAGATTTGTCTAATAAGACTATGCCACCGCCTTTGTCGGCGGGGCGAATGATTAAATCTTTATTGTCACACAGAGACTTGAGCCCAGTAATGGGTAAAGTGCTAGTAGTGCGTTTGGGTGGAAGTTTGGCTAAGTCTTTTAAAACTAAGTCTCTGAACATGTTCAGTGCGGGGGCTAATTGTGTAGGAGGATTAAAAAGGGAGGGATTGGAGAGGCCGGAGTGGACGGTACCTGAAGTAGTGGCCCTGGCAGGATTTCTAGTGGGGTTGGAGATGATATACCTCTGAATATTAACTTTGCGGATGTACTTCTGTACATCAAATTTGTTAAGTTTGCGAGAAGGCGCAAACTTGAGGCCTTTGTCTAACACCTGTTTATCTTCATCAGTTAAAAGTACACTACTTAAATTAAATACTCCCTGGCAGGTTATGTTCTTTTTCTTTTTCCGTCTCTGTAGCCTCCTCCCTCCTCTACAGCCTCTCTTATTTCTGGACCCCTTTTTCGATTCTGGGGGTCCCTGTGACACTAAAAAAAACAATGCATTTATCTTTATCTTTAAGATGTATGCACTAACCCCCTTTCAGGTGGACAAAGCCTAAACCTTTTGGAGCTTTTTACACCTGAACAAAACAACAATAAAATAGCTGACTAAACCAATATCCCAAAAAAATTTAAAGTCTGGCCATTATCACCCAAGAACAACGTGACAAGACAACCACCATACAACAATGACAAACACTCAACTTTTAATTAACGACATCCATGGATTTTTCTCCTGAGAAGAGTACCTGCTCCTTTTGATCTGAAAGACAATTAGTTAATGGGAAAAACAACACAAACAGAACATCTTTACCTCCATCACAACATTTGCAACCTCATTTGTAACTCTTTAGTTCATTAATGTCGGACTATTGTTTAAATGTTTTCATTGTTTGCAAACAATTACTAATTAATGAGCTCATGGTACCATGTGATAATCGATTATGCATTTACAATAACCTAACCCCCGTGTTGGTCTCACTTTGACGGACCTGCAAACAAAACACAAATATTTAGTATCCAAACCTGTTTACTCTTCCCTGGTCTCTGGAAAAGGAACACAAAGACAATGATTAAACACAATTATCATGACAATTGACTTTTTAAGTCCCCCAAGCCTTTTCCCATTCATTGTACTGCTATACTTCCTATACTAAGTAGTAGTATTGATAAACTTTGCCATATTACTCATGAAAAATGGCAATGCAATTTGTGTCCAACTACATACAAGCCAGAATGGTAGATTAGCCCAGGAGGCAAATATTGGAATGTTCATCCAGTCTTGTTGCTGGCTGTGCTTAGGGCGTGGACTGTCATTTCTTATCTCTTCTTCAGAACTGTGTGATCTGTCCTGGCTGCTATCTTTCATATCAGGCCTTAGTGCTATGCTGTCCCTGTCCTGCGTGGGGGTTTTCATTGCAGATACCTGTATTTCTGGGGTTTTCTGCTCCACGCTAGCAATTTTAAGGGCTTTATGAAATCTATGTCTATTCCATTTAGAATGTCTAACCTCTCTCCGCCTTCCTGTATTTCTGCTTATTACGGATACACTTGCCTTTGACCCATATTCGCTATCACTGGACTCTTGACAGAAATCTCGCAGGATATTGACAACATTTTGGTAGGACCTAGCATTCCTCAGAGCCATTCTAGTGGGATAGCTTACATAACACTTATTGGCCATCGAGTATATGAAACTTGCATCATCCTCCAATAAGTCAGGACAGTTGAACACTCTCGTATACAATGCAAGATACTCACTGCAGAACAATATTGGGTCAACTCCTCTCCTGAATTTCATTCGTTGCAAATCACTCATACCGTTATCCACAATACGTCACAACTCTTTCCTCCGCACCTCTGCTAAGTTATCATTAACCTGTGCCGATAACTGGCCTACCAAAGGTCCTGGTAGCCATGCATCCTCATTACTCAAATGGAATTTAAGGACTAGAGCTTCAAACTTATTTAACAGACTCATTGGGGACTCCAGAGCATTAAATTCACCCAGAATCTGGCATAACGTGAGTCTCTCTTGGATTGTAATCAAACTGTTATTCTGCTTTGACACTATAGGTGCAATAGTAGACTGCGTTTCATCACGGCTCTTCTCCTCATTGACTGTGCAGATATCGGCCAATTGGCATGTTGCTTTGTGCTCATTGAGCGATATTATACACTGTTCTTTAATAAGAAGTTGGGAGCGTGCGTTTACAAATTTTCTTTCTAAAGACATAACCAATTCTTCCATCTCTGACAACTTTATTCGCAATGACTCTAAAAGTTTGCTCTTCATATCACAGTCCATGCTGCACCTCTGAAGCTGTTCTTGTAGCTCACTGTTTCTCCCTGACAAATTGCCGGCTTTTGCCCGCAATTTATCCATCTCACTACTGGAGGCTGTTGCAATCTTTAGAAGGTTTCCACTGACTTTCTCTATGTCCTCCCCAAGACGTCTCCTCTCTGCTTCCCACTTCCCCCCCATTTGTTCAGATATAAATTAAATTCTGAGCAACACTGCAATCTCATTAGCTAACTTTTCTTTCTTCACATTTTTAGCTGTTTACCCAATAATCTGCTATTATGTTGCTGACACTGAGACACTAGTACATTACACTGGCTTTTAAGAGGTTCATCTGCACATGAATGATAACTGGCAGAGGCGTACTTTTTAACATATGTATACACAAGTTCCATTTTCACAAGCATACAATCCACACTTCTATTTGTACTAACGTTCCAACACTGCACTGAGTAATAAACCAAACCCAATTATCGTTAGCTCTTACAACTCACGGAAAAAAAACGAATCGCTCCCATAGTTTTTAAGATTTTTCATTCATTTTCACTTTTACCTGATATCATTCTAAACAATAAAACTTTTGCCTATCCATAGAAAAGACTAACCACACTTACTGTGGCATTATCAGCTGCCTTGTATCTGAGCACTTCTGTCCTGTAGGTTCTATGCGGCTTTTAGGATTGCCACATGTTATCTGCGGTGCCATTTGTAGAAATCGCTGCAGTATACAAACTACTATTAACATATCTATTCCCATAGTTAGCTGGTGTATTAAACCCTGCTAGGCACTAGGGATGAGCCGAACACCCCCGGGTTCGGTTCGAACCAGAACCTTCGAAAGGACCGAAAGTTCACGCGAATTTTCGAACCCTATTCGTTATAATGGACGCGAACGTTCGAAATCAAAATTGCTAATTACAACGGCCAATATGCATGTTAATGTCATAAAACAGGTTTGGGGACCCGGGTCCTGCCCCAGGGGACATATATCAATGCAAAAAGAACTTTTAAAAACTAACGTTTTTTCGGGAGCAGTCATTTTAATGATGCATAAAGTTAAAAAAAAAAAGTGAAATTTTCCTTTAAATATGGTACCTGGGGGTGTCTAAAGTATGCCTGTGAAGTGGCATGTGTTTCCCGTGTTTAGAACTGTCCTTGCACAAAATGACATTTGTAAAGGAAAAAAAGAAGCCATTTAAAACCACTTGCGGCTTTAATGTCATGTCTTGTCCTGGCCGCCATATGGCTGAAAATCCTTCAGAAAAATGGCATGGCTACATGCAATGGCATTGCAAACAAGACACGGACTGTACGTTTGTTCTTAAGTAGAATCTGAACAGGTACATTATGAAGTGTAGTTCCATCCGCAAAAAATCTATTTGTAAGCTTTTTGGAGAACATAGGGAGGGGTTATCACCCCTGTAACATTTGCTGTCTTTGCACATCTGTTCAGAACATTTCACCTAACTTTCCGTCCCAATGACAAATGTTTTTGGAAAAGTGGGGTTTTAATTGAAACAAGGATTGGTGATAAATCATCAGTAGAGAGGAGATACCTTTTTCCCAAATTAAATCTAACAGGATAGAATTTCCCTTCCTAGGGGTAGATTTCCTCTCACTTCCTGTTTTCTCTTTCCGTTTGCAAGTAGGAGTCGTTTTAAGTTGGATGTTTGAAAGTAGGGGCCTGCCGTATATACTCTGCAGAAATTTGCCCCATTAGATGTTGGTGTAGCCACAAGACTGTAAGCCCTCACAGTTACTCTTGGTGGGCACAGGAATGGGCCCTGCTGTGAGTTATTAGATCAAGATTTTCAATTGCATGCACCTGTTGAACAGGGCAGAAAAATTGGGCCTTTGGTGGTGGTGGTGGACGGTGTTGCCACAGGACTGTAAGCCCTCACAGTTACTCTTGGTGGGTGCAGGAATGGGCCCTGCTGTGAGTTATTATATCAAGATTTGTAATTGCATGCACCTGTTGAACAGGGCAGAAAAATTGGGCCTTTGGTGCTGGTGGTGGTGGACTGTGTTGCCACAGGACTGTAAGCCCTCACAGTTACTCTTGGTGGGCGCAGGAATGGGCCCTGCTGTGAGTTATTAGATCAAGATTTGTAATTGCATGCACCTGTTGAACAGGGCAGAAAAATTGGGCCTTTGGTGGTGGTGGTGGACGGTGTTGCCACAAGACTGTAGGCCCTCATAGTTACTCTTGGTGGGCGCAGGAATGGGCCCTGCTGTGAACTATTAGATCAAGATTTGTAATTACACGCCCCTGTTAAACAGGGGATGAAAAATTGTGTCTTAGGCATTGGTGCTGGTGCCACAACACTGCAACCCCTCACAGATACTGTACTCTTAGCACAGCAATGAGACCTGTTGCAAAGCATTGCCTAAAAATTGTAATTACACGCCCCAACAGGGGCTGAAAAATTGTGCCTTAGGCACTGGTGCCACAACACTGCAACCCCTCACAGATACTGTACTTGGAGCACAACAGTCACACCTGTTGCGAAGCATCTTTTTAAAAAAATGTAATTATACGCCCCTGTTATACAGGGGCTGAAAAATTGTGCCTTAGGCATTGGTGCTGGTGCCACAACACTGCAACCCCTCACAGATACTGTACTCTGAGCACAGCAATGAGACCTGTTACAAAGCATTGCCTAAAAATTGTAATTACACGCCCCAACAGGGGCTGAAAAATTGTGCCTTAGGCATTGGTGCTGGTGCCACAACACTGCAACCCCTCACAGATACTGTACTCTGAGCACAGTAATGAGACCTGTTGCAAAGCATTGCCTAAAAATTGTAATTACACGCCCCAACAGGGGCTGAAAAATTGTGCCTTAGGCACTGGTGCTGGTGCCACAACACTGCAACCCCTCACAGATACTGTACTTGGAGCACAGCAGTCACACCTGTTGCGAAGCATTTTTAAAAAAAATTGTAAGTACACGCCCCTGTTATACAGGGGCTGAAAAATTGTGCCTTAGGCCCACCACGGCATGGATCATTGAGGAGGAGGAAGAGGATAGTCAGTGAACATAACAGGACAGTCACTCAGCATCAGCATAGGCAGTCTTGAAGGGATGTGACATTATAAATTATTCAGTTATATCCGCTTCAGGTGCCTGGTAGCTGGTGGTGATCCAAGACTGATTCATTTTTATGAAGGTCAGTCGATCAACCGAGTCGGTGGACAGGCGCACCCTATGATCGGTGACAAATCCTCCAGCAGCACTGAATGTGCGTTCGGAAAGAACGCTGGATGCAGGACAGGCCAGTAGCTCAATTGTATACTGTGCAAGCTCTGGCCAGTGATCCATCCTCAGGACCCAGTAAGCCAGAGGATTTTCGGTGGGAAAGGTGTCCAAGTGTGACCTTGCCCCTAGGTATTCCTGCACCATGTATATCAGACGCTGCCGATGGTTGCTGGAACCGATCATACCTTGGGACTGCGGACTAAAAAATTGTCTGAACGCATCGGTCAGACGTCCACCTTCCCCACCGCTCCTTCTGCTACTGACCGAAGCCTCAGCAACTCGTCGTCCAGGACCAGGAGTTTGTAACCTCCCAGTTTCTGGGAACGCGTTGCACAGACCTTTTTGCAAGGCCTCCCAGAGATGTCTCATCCTCTGCTCCCTCTGCGACGGCAAGATAAGGTCCGCAACCTTACTTTTGTACCGTGGATCAAGGAGAGTGGCCAGCCAGTAATGGTCCCTCTCCTTGATCCGAAGAACACGAGGATCCTTCCGCAGGCTTTGCAGGATCAGGGAGGCCATGTAGCGTAGGTTAGCTGAGGCATTCGGTCCGGAGTCTTCTGGGTCACTGAGGATGACATGATCGCCAGCCACCTCCTCCCAGCCACGTACAAGTCCACTGGTTTGTTGGGACTGTACATCATCCCTAAAAGACTGCTGCTGCTGATGCTGAGTGCCAGGCTCCACATCCATGCTCACACAATCCTCCTCCTCCTCCTCCTCCTCATCCTCTTCCTGTGTGATGGGTGGGACAGAAGGAACACTGTCTGGATAAAGGGGGCCTTGAGAGGCAAGGAAGTCCTCCTCTTCCTGCCTCTGTTCTGCCTCAAGTGCCCTGTCCATTATCCCACGCAGCGTATGCTCCAACAGGTGGACAAGAGGTACAGTGTCACTGATGCATGCACTGTCACTGCTCACCATCCTCGTGGCCTCCTCAAATGGTGAGAGGACAGTGCATGCATCCCTGATCATGCTCCACTGGCGTGGGGAAAAAAAGCCAAGCTCCCCTGACCCTGTCCTGGTGCCGTAGTCGCAAAGGTACTCATTGATGGCCCTCTGCTGCGTGTGCAGTCGCTGCAGCATGGCCAATGTTGAGTTCCACCTGGTGGGCATGTCACATATTAGACGGTTCTTGGGCAGGTTCAGCTCCTTTTGCAGCTCAGTCAGCCGAGCACTGGCATTATAAGATCGGCGGAAATGCACACAGACTTTCCTGGCCTGCCTCAGGACATCCTGTAAGCCTGGGAACCTGCCCAAGAACCGCTGCACCACCAGGTTGAGGACGTGAGCCATACAGGGCACATGGGTGAGCTGCCCCTGTCGCAGGGCGGAGAGGAGGTTGGTGCCATTGTCAGAAACGACCATTCCTGGCTTAAGCTGGCGTGGCGTCAACCACCTCTCGGCCTGCCCCTGCAGAGCTGCCAGAACCTCTGGCCCAGTGTGGCTCCTGTCCCCCAAACACACCAGCGCAAGCACGGCATGGCATCTTTTTGCCTGCGTACTCGCCTAGCCCCTTGTACGCCTACGGAGCACCGCTGGTTCCGAGGACAGAGCACTGGAGGAAGAAGAAGAGGAGGGGTTGGAGGAGAGAGGTGTGTCACAACCAGTAGTAGCATTTTGGAGGCGTGGTGGCGGAACAACCTCCAACACTACTGCACCTTGTCCTGCATCCCTCCCAGCTGCCAATAGAGTGACCCAATGGGCCGTGAAAGAAAGATAACGTCCCTGTCCATGCCTGCTGGACCATAAGTCAGCGGTAATATGCACCTTACCGCTGACCGCCCTGTCCAGCGAAGCATGGACATTGCCTTCCACATGCCGGTAGAGAGACGGAATCGCCTTCCGTGAGAAAAAGTGGCGTTTGGGAACCTGCCACTGAGGAACCGCACATTGATCAAACTCACGGAAGGGGGCCGAGTCTACCAACTGAAAAGGCAGCAGTTGAAGTGCTAGCAATTTAGCCAAGCTAGCATTCAACCGCTGGGTATGTGGATGGCTGGGAGTATACTTCTTTCGACGGTCCAGCAGCTGGGGCAGGGAAATTTGCCTGCTACAATCGGACGTCAGTGTACTGCAAGTACTTGGTTGTGACACACCTAATTCTACACCTTCAGTCCTCTCAGAGCAGCTTTCAGAGAGGACTGAAGATATAGTGGGGATGGAGATCCCAGCTGATGAGGAGCAAGGAGAGGTCCGCTTTGTTCTTTGGTGTGGGTCTTTTATGTGTGCTTGCCAACGAGCTGCATGGCAGGTCGACATATGTCTGCTCATGCTTGTGGTGCCCAAGCGGCTGATGTTTTGGCCACGCGAGATACGCTTGAGACAAATATTGCAAATAGCAGTGGTGCGATCTGATGCACTCGTCTCAAAAAAGGCCCACACCAAAGAACTTTTGTGATAACGTGCAGAGGCAGCGCCCTGCACAGGCGGAGCTCTGCGGTGTGGTACAGTTGCTGTGCTGGCCTCTAGCTGGCCTCCAGGGGGCATCCTGCCTCGTTGGACATGTGACGCCGCATCTTCCTCCTCCTCCTCCTCCTCTCTCCCTTCAGGCACCCACGTGGAGTCAGTGACCTCATCATCCCCTCCCTCTTCACCACTAGAGCAAACCTGGCAGTAAGCTGCAGCTGGTGGAACAGTACTGCCAGATTGCTGTCCTTCAGCATCCCCTCTCTCTGCGCGCACACTACTGCCTTCCTCAAGCTGGGTATCATCATCCGAGCCTTCGAATCGTTGGGCATCCTCCTGGAGCATGTACCCAACACTGTGCTCAAACAGTTTGGGGGACTCCTCAGGAGGACATGGTGGGTCTAGGGAAGGGGTGGCTGATGATGCCATTGAGAACGCGTTGGCAGCTGCTCTGCCAGTACCCTGAGCCTGGGTGAGAGAGGATGAGGAGGATGAGGAGGGCTTGGTCATCCATTCTACCAAGCCTTCGGCATGATGCGGCTCCACATGTCCAGCTGCCGAAAACAAAGACAAGCGTGTCCCATGGCCACGTGCTGATGACGATGCACGACCACGTCCACGGCCAGCACTGTTGTCTCTAGAAACAGAGCCTGCCTGCCCTGTGTTCTTGCCTCGGCACGCTCTGCCTCTCCTTGGCGGTCTTCCAGCCATTGTAGTCGGTAGTGTAAATAGTATAAAAAATAGAGCTCCTATGTGTGCTCACAACACACTGTAGGTCCTATGGGTGCTGACACTAACACACTATAGGTACTATGTGTGCTGCTGACAAGAAAATATAGGAGCTCTGTGTGCTGCCACTAACACACTAGAAGTCCTATGGGTGCTGCTGACACAATAGGTAGTATATGTGTGCTGTTGTCAAGAAAATATAGGAGCTCTGTGTGCTGCCACTAACACACTAGAAGTCCTATGGGTGCTGCTGACACAATAGGTAAAATATGTGTGCTGCTGTCAAGAAAATATAGGAGCTCTGTGTGCTGCCACTAACACACTAGAAGTCCTATGGGTGCTGCTGACACAATAGGTAAAATATGTGTGCTGCTGTCAAGAAAATATAGGAGCTCTGTGTGCTGCCACTAACACACTAGAAGTCCTATGGGTGCTGCTGAGAAGAAAATATAGGAGCTCTGTGTGCTGCCACTAACACACTAGCAGTCCTATGGGTGCTGCTGACACAATAGGTAGTATATGTGTGCTGCTGTCAAGAAAATATAGGAGCTCTGTGTGCTGCCACTTACACACTAGAAGTCCTATGGGTGCTGCTGACACAATAGGTAAAATATGTGTGCTGCTGTCAAGTAAATATAGGAGCTCTGTGTGCTGCCACTAACACACTAGAAGTCCTATGGGTGCTGCTGAGAAGAAAATATAGGAGCTCTGTGTGCTGCCACTAACACATTAGAAGTCCTATGGGTGCTGCTGACACAATAGGTAGTATATGTGTGCTGCTGTCAAGAAAATATAGGAGCTCTGTGTGCTGCCACTAACACACTAGAAGTCCTATGGGTGCTGCTGAGAAGAAAATATAGGAGCTCTGTGTGCTGCCACTAACACACTATAAGTCCTATGGGTGCTGCTGACACAATAGGTAGTATATGTGTGCTGCTGTCAAGAAAATATAGGAGCTCTTTGTGCTGCCACTAACACACTAGAAGTCCTATGGGTGCTGCTGACACAATAGGTAAAATATGTGTGCTGCTGTCAAGAAAATATAGGAGCTCTGTGTGCTGCCACTAACACACTAGAAGTCCTATGGGTGCTGCTGAGAAGAAAATATAGGAGCTCTGTGTGCTGCCACTAACACACTAGAAGTCCTATGGGTGCTGCTGACACAATAGGTAGTATATGTGTGCTGCTGTCAAGAAAATATAGGAGCTCTGTGTGCTGCCACTAACACACTAGAAGTCCTATGGGTGCTGCTGAGAAGAAAATATAGGAGCTCTGTGTGCTGCCACTAAAACACTAGAAGTCCTATGGGTGCTGCTGACACAATAGGTAGTATATGTGTGCTGCTGTCAAGAAAATATAGGAGCTCTGTGTGCTGTCACTAACACACTAGAAGTCCTATGGGTGCTGCTGACACAATAGGTAGTATATGTGTGCTGCTGTCAAGAAAATATAGGAGCTCTGTGTGCTGCCACTAACACACTAGAAGTCCTATGGGTGCTGCTGACACAATAGGTAAAATATGTGTGCTGCTGTCAAGAAAATATAGGAGCTCTGTGTGCTGCCACTAACACACTAGAAGTCCTATGGGTGCTGCTGAGAAGAAACTATAGGAGCTCTGTGTGCTGCCACTAACACACTAGAAGTCCTATGGGTGCTGCTGACACAATAGGTAGTATATGTGTGCTGCTGTCAAGAAAATATATGAGCTCTGTGTGCTGCCACTAACACACTAGAAGTCCTATGGGTGCTGCTGAGAAGAAAATATAGGAGCTCTGTGTGCTGCCACTAACACACTAGAACTCCTATGGGTGCTGCTGACACAATAGGTAGTATATGTGTGCTGCTGTCAAGAAAATATAGGAGCTCTGTGTGCTGCCACTAACACACTAGAAGTCCTATGGGTGCTGCTGACACAATAGGTAAAATATGTGTGCTGCTGTCAAGAAAATATAGGAGCTCTGTGTGCTGCCACTAACACACTAGAAGTCCTATGGGTGCTGCTGAGAAGAAAATATAGGAGCTCTGTGTGCTGCCACTAACACACTAGAAGTCCTATGGGTGCTGCTGACACAATAGGTAGTATATGTGTGCTGCTGTCAAGAAAATATAGGAGCTCTGTGTGCTGCCACTAACACACTAGAAGTCCTATGGGTGCTGCTGAGAAGAAAATATAGGAGCTCTGTGTGCTGCCACTAACACACTAGAAGTCCTATGGGTGCTGCTGACACAATAGGTAGTATATGTGTGCTGCTGTCAAGAAAATATAGGAGCTCTGTGTGCTGCCACTAACATACTAGAAGTCCTATGGGTGCTGCTGAGAAGAAAATATAGGAGCTCTGTGTGCTGCCACTAACACACTAGATGTCCTATGGGTGCTGCTGACACAATAGGTAGTATATGTGTGCTGCTGTCAAGAAAATATAGGAGCTCTGTGTGCTGCCACTTACACACTAGAAGTCCTATGGGTGCTGCTGACACAATAGGTAAAATATGTGTGCTGCTGTCAAGAAAATATAGGAGCTCTGTGTGCTGCCACTAACACACTAGAAGTCCTATGGGTGCTGCTGAGAAGAAAATATAGGAGCTCTGTGTGCTGCCACTAACACACTAGAAGTCCTATGGGTGCTGCTGACACAATAGGTAGTATATGTGTGCTGCTGTCAAGAAAATATAGGAGCTCTGTGTGCTGCCACTAACACACTAGAAGTCCTATGGGTGCTGCTGACACAATAGGTAGTATATGCGTGCTGCTGTCAAGAAAATATAGGAGCTCTGTGTGCTGCCACTAACACACTAGAAGTCCTATGGGTGCTGCTGAGAAGAAAATATAGGAGCTCTGTGTGCTGCCACTAACACACTAGAAGTCCTATGGGTGCTGCTGACACAATAGGTAGTATATGTGTGCTGCTGTCAAGAAAATATAGGAGCTCTGTGTGCTGCCACTAACACACTAGAAGTCCTATGGGTGCTGCTGACACAATAGGTAGTATATGTGTGCTGCTGTCAAGAAAATATAGGAGCTCTGTGTGCTGCCACTAACACACTAGAAGTCCTATGGGTGCTGCTGAGAAGAAAATATAGGAGCTCTGTGTGATGCCACTAATACACTAGAAGTCCTATGGGTGCTGCTGAGAAGAAAATATAGGAGCTCTGTGTGATGCCACTAACACACTAGAAGTCCTATGGGTGCTGCTGAGAAGAAAATATAGGAGCTCTGTGTGCTGCCTGCCACTAACACACTAGAAGTCCTATGGGTTCTGCTGAGAAGAAAACATAGCTCTGTTTGCTGCCACTAACACACTAGAAGTCCTATGAGTGCTGTTGGGGTGCAATGCTGTGCTAACAGCACTGCGGTTGGTACTACTGCAATACTGTACTAACAGTAAGCACGCACCAGACTAATCCCCAGCAGCAGCTAATAACACACTAACTGTGCAATCAGCAGCAATGAACGATCAATGACTTAGGTAGCAATGGTTTAGCAAAGAAATAGCCAATAGTTTAGCAAAGAAGAGAAAATCTTTCAGTAGCAATCAAGCAAAGACAGAATCAGCAGACTGATCTCTCCTAAAGCCGGAACTCATGTGACCGGGGCCGACGGTGTGGCGGCCTTTTAAATGGTGGGGCGTGTACTAAAGCCCCTGAGCTTTAATTGGCTACAGGCGTCCTACCTGTAGCCAATTATTGCTCTCCGAGTTTCCGGCGCTGTGATTGGCCAAGCATGCGGGGTCACAGTGCATGCTTGGCCAATCATCAGCCAGCAATGCACTGCGCCGGCCGCGCCGGCCGCAATGCATTGCGGGGCCGCTCGCATCACACGAATGTGATGCGAACGGCCCAAATAGTTCTGGGCTCGCCGAGCGAGCGAACGCCCGGTGCTCGATTCGAATGTGGGTTTGAATCGAGCACCGGGCCCATCCCTACTAGGCACACTGATATAAAGTTAATTATGAAAATACACACACTGCTGCTAGTAAAACACTATCTTATTTATTTCCCAAGAAATTAGGAACGCTAACATAAAGTATTAAAAGACATTACAATATCACAAAGCTTACAATCCAAACATATAATACAAGAATATTAAAGATACTTATCACAAGGCCCTCCATGAGGCTTTGTAGCATCGGCTAGACTTAGATGACCAAGAGAGGGCCATCGCCATGATCCATAAGGGAAGGCCTCAAGATGGCCGCCAAGCCATGAGGCTTGCATAGACCACCATCAGCTGTGATCAGAGAGAGAAAGGGCAGAGAGCCAACTGCCTGAGTGTGTGCTCTTTTCATTCAAACATACACGCCTACTCATAGCCACCCCCATTTGCCTTCCATCCAATAGATATCCATAGCCATCTTGGCAGCAGTGGTCTCTTTTGAAGCTTGCTTGTCTCATAGACAGATCAGAATAAGCATTGTAATGCAGATTAGCTCTCATAGATATAACATAGTTGTTTAACTGGCTACATTCCAACCAGGGGAGTGCATCCTGTTCTCCAGAAAATTATTGGGAATGAAAATATTACATAAGTTCATATTGAATCCAACACAGACCCTTTATCTGAGCACACAACCTGGCAGGCCACAGGAAAAAAGGGGGGGGGGAGAGCGAGCGCCCCCCCTCCTGAACCGTACCAGGCCACATGCCCTCAACATTGGGAGGGTGCTTTGGGGGTAGCCCCCCAAAGCACCTTGTCCCCATGTTGATGGGGACAAGGGCCTCATCCCCACAACCCTTGCTCGGTGGTTGTGGGGGTCTGCGGGCGGGGGGCTTATCGGAATCTGGAAGCCCACTTTAACAAGGGACAAAATAGATATTTGGGGGGCACACCCTAAAAAATAAATAAAGATGGTGCTGCCATAAGACCATACAACAGAACACACATATTACAGTGCACACATGCAAAACTGACATTTACCTCCAGCAAGGCTATTTAAAACACCTAGACATTTTCAAAAAAACATTATCAAAAAATTTGGGGATTTGGTCACACCATATTGCTATATGGTGCTTAAGCCCACTTACTGTGACAAAGTACCCCATGATTAGTGGGTCCTACACTATCCATAGATCGGGAGATCCTGCTTCTCTGAACCAAGGGAGCTATACTCCTCTATATGGGAGAACATGAGGTCTCCACCCATGACACAGGTGGTCACTAAGGAGAGGTACTTACTGAGGGAGTGGGTTGCTCCACCCAAAAGGATTTGGTCAAAATCCATACAATAGACAAAATAGATATTTGGGGGCACACCCTAAAAAAATGCATAAAGATGGTGCTGCCATAAGACCATGCAACAGAACAAACATATTACAGCGCACACATGCAAAACTGACATTTACCTCCAGCAAGGCTATTTAAAACACCTAGACATTTTCAAAAAAACATTATCAAAAAGAGTATAGCTCCCTTGGTTCAGAGAAGCAGGATCTCCTGATCTATGGATAGTGTAGGACCCACTAATCATGGGGTACTTTGTTGCAGTAAGTGGGCTTAAGCACCATATAGCGATATGATGTGACCAAATCCACATATTTTTTGATAATGTTTTTTTGAAAATGTCTAGGTGTTTTAAATAGCCTTGCTGGAGGTAAGTGTCAGTTTTGCATGTGTGCGCTGTAATATGTTTGTTCACTTTAACAAGGGGACCCCGAGATCCCGCCCCCCCTGTTTGAAATGGTAACGGGTACATTGTACCCCTACCATTTCACAAACAAAGTGTAAAAAAACACACAGACACCGTTGGGATAAGTCCTTTATTAAAAAAAAAAGAGATGCCAGCGGTGCTAATCCACTCTTGGTATCCTGCGATGGATGATCTCTTCTCCGGGGTCCAGCGATGGATGATTTCTCCTCTCCAGGTCCAGGGTCCAATGATGATGTCCAGCGCAGCGCATCCTGTCTCCACCGAAGACAAAGCGGAAATCCTGGCAGCCTGACAGGTCTCTTAGCTGAGGAGGACGGGGCCACCCATCACGTGATTGGTTTACGCAGGTTTACGTTACATCAGAGGGGGCTGGACATCATCGTTGGACCCTGGACCTGGAGAGGAGAGATCATCCATCGCTGGACCCCGGAGAGATGATAACCCATCACAGGATACCGAGAGTGGATTACCACCGCTGGAATATTTTTTTAAATTTTTTTTATTTTTAATGAAGGACTTATCCCAATGGTGTCTGTGTGTTTTTTTACAATTTCTTACACTTTCTTTGTGAAATGGTAGGGGTACAATGTACCCGTTACCATTTCAAACAGGGGGGTAGGATCTGGGGGTCCCCTTGTTAAAGGGGGCCTCTAGATTCCGATAAGCGCCCCGCCCGCAGACCCCCACAACCACCAGGCAAGGGTTGTGGGGATGAGACCCTTGTCCCCATTAACATGGGGACAAGGTGCTTTGGGGGGCTACCTCCAAAGCACCCTCCCAATGTTGAGGGAACGTGGCCTGGTACTGTTCAGGAGGGGGGCGCTCTCTCGCCCCCCCCATCTTTTCCTGCGGCCTGCCAGGTTGCGTGCTCAGATAAAGGGTCTGGTATGGATTTTTGGGGGGAACTCCACGCCATTTTCTTTTTAATTTGGCGTGGAGTTCCCCTTAAAATCCATACCTGAAGGATCTGGTATGGATATTTGGGGGGAACCCCACGTCATTTTTTTGTTAATTTGATGCGGGGTTCCCCTTAACCACTTCAATACAGGGCTTTTAAACACCCTTCCTTACCAGAGCACTTTTTGCTATTCGGCACTGCGTCGCTTTAACTAACATTTGCGCGGTCGTGCGACATTACACCCAAACAAAATTGACGTCCTTTCTTTCCCACAAATAGAGCTTTCTTTTGGTGGTATTTGATCACCTCTGCGGTTTTTATTTTTTGCGCTATAAACAAAAGAAAAGCGACAATTTTGAAAAAAAACCACAATATTTTTTACTTTTTGCTATAATAAATATCCCATTTTTAAAAAAAAATAAAAAATTTTCCTCAGTTTAGGCCGATACGTATTCTTCTACATATTTTTGGTAAAAAAAAACGCAATAAGCGTATATTGATCGGTTTGCGCAAAAGTTATAGCGTCTACAAAATAGGGGATAGATTTATTGAATTTTTTTTTTTACTAGTAATGGCGGCGATCTGCGATTTTTTTTCGTGACTGCGACATTGCGGCGGACACTTCGGACACTTTTGACACATTTTTGGAACCATTCACATTTACACAGCGATCGTTGCTATAAAATTGCAATGATTACTGTGTAAATGTGACTGGCAGGGAAGGGGTTAACACTAGGGGGCGCTCTAGGGGTTAATGTGTTCCCTAATAGGAGTGATTCTAACTGTGGGGGGAGGGGACTCAAGGGGAGGAGACCGATCATGTGTTCCTCCGTACTGGGATCACATGATCGGTCTCCTCTACACTGACAGGACGTGGAGCTGTGTGTTTACACACACAGCTCCACGGTCCCGCGCGGTCCCGTTATTTTAACGGGCAATCGCGGGTGCCCGGCGGACATCGCGGCCCCCAGGCGGCCGGGAATGCGAGGACATCATATGACGCCCACCCAGGATGGTAGATCCACCTTGTGGACGTCATATGACTATAGGCCGGTATTGAAGTGGTTAATATCCATACCAGACCTGAAGGACCTGGTAACTGAATTTGAGTGGGACCCCCACGCTTTATTTATTTTTTTATCAATGACTTTCAATGACTGGTCTTTATCTGTATTACAGGGAGCCGACAATTCATTATAGCCGCGAGTGCTTTTAAATTACTTTTTTTCCTGCAGAAATTACACTCTGTGCAGGGACCGTTCTAAGCAGGGGAAACATGCGCCCCTTTACAGGCATACTATACACACCCCCTAGGTACAACATTTAAAGGAATATTATACTTTTATTGTCTCACTTTAAGCATTATTAAAATCACTGCTCCTGAAAAAACGTTGTTTTTAAAAAATGTTTTTGCATTGATACATGTCCCCTGGGGTAGGACCCGGGTCCCCAAACCCTTTTTAGCACAGTAACTTGCATATTAGCCTTTAAAATTAGCACTTTTTATTTCAAACATTTGAGTCCCATAGACTTTAATGGGGTTCTAAAGTTTGCGCAAATTTTCGGTCCGTTCGCAGGTTCTGATGCAAACCGAACCGGGGGGTGTTCGGCTCATGCCTACTGCTAATTCTAAATCCACATGCACAAAAAACTCCAGGGCACTGGAGCATGTCCCTTCATATAAAGTGCACTCCCATATTACCTCCCTCACCCTTTTGCTTCTCCTAACCTCTGGTGATGTATCCCCAAACCCTGGGCCTCTTTCATTTAACTGTACTTAACGCACCCATTACCCTACACCCTCTAGCTGCAGCTGCAATGCACACAATCTAGTTTCTAGTTCCTATTTCTCTTATTCTCAAGACAAGACTCCCTTTCTCTTGTGCCCTTTGGAATGCCAGCTCTGTCTGTAACAATCTCGTCTCTTTCTATGATCTCTTTATTGCTAACTCGCTAACTTTAATCTATTCGCCATTACCGAAAACCTGGCTTCATAAATCAGACACTGTGTAATTTCTTCCCTATACCACAGTGGTCTACTTTGGACTCACTCCCTCAGACCCAGTGGATGCAAAAGGTACTTCACCCACCTCCCTCTCTGTCACTCTCCTCATTTGAGGCACACTGCATTCATCTCTTCTCACCAGTTTCTCTGAGGATAGTTGTGATCTACCAGCCCCCTGGACCAGTATCAACCTTTCTTGATGACTTCTCTGCCTGGCTACCCTACTTTCTCTCTTCTGAAATCACCACTATCATCCCTACTAATACTGACACTCCTGCTAATTCCAAACTCAGTCTAAGCTCCTCCTTTGACCTACAGCAATGGATACATGCTTTTACTCACTCTGAAGGCAATACCCTTGATCTGGTTTTCTCCCACCTATGTACTCCATGCAACCTCTCCAATAGGAATGAGCCCGATGTTCGAGTTGAACGTAAATTCGACTCAAACATCCGGTGTTTTTAAATTCGACTCAAACATCGGGTGTTCACCTGTTCGCCAAACAGCATACAATATGCAGTGTTCACGGCAAATTCGAAAGCTGCCGAACGCTGCTGAAAGTCTACAGGACACGAACATGAAAAATCAAAAGTGCTAATTTAAAGGCAAGTTATTGTCATAAAAAGTGTTTGGGGACCCGGGTCCTGCCCCTGGGACATGTATCAATGCACAATATTTTTTTTAAAACTGATGTTTTTTCGGAAGCAGTGATTTTTTTAATGCTTAAAGTGAAACAATAAAAATTAAATATTCCTTTAAATAGTATGCCTGGGGGGTGTCTATAGTATGCCTGTAAATTGGAATATTTTTCCCGTGTTTAGAATAGTACCACAGCAAAATGACATTTCTAAAGGAAAAATTGTCATTTAAAACTGATTGCGGCTGTAATGAGTTGTCGGGTCTCGGTAATATAGATAAAACTCATTGAAAAAAAGAGCATGGGATCCCCCCCCAGTCCATTACCAGGCCCTTTGGGTCTGGTATGAATATTAAGGGGAACCCCGGACCAAAATAATAAAAAAATTGGATGGGGGTCCCCCTAAAATCCATACCAGGCCCATCTGGTCTGATATGGAAATTAAGGGGAACCCTGCGCCAAAATAAAAAAAATGGTGTAGCGGTCCCACCAAAATCCATACCAGACCCTAATCCAAGCTTGCAACCTGGCAGGCCACAGGAAAAGAGGGGGGGATGAGAGAGAACCCACCCTCCTGAACCGTACCAGGCCACATGCCCTCAACATGGGGAGGGTGCTTTGGGGTAGCCCCCAAAGCACCTTGTCCCCATGTTGATGGGGACAAGGGCCTCATCCCCACAACCCTTGCCCAGTGATTGTGGGGGTCTGCGGTTGGGGGGCTTATTGGAATCTGGAAAACCCCTTTAACAAGGGGACCCACAGATCCCAGCCTCCCCCCTGTGTAAAATGGTAACGGGGTACAAGTATTCCTACCATTTCACAAAAAAAGTGTCAAATTGTTAAAAAAGACAAGAAACAGCTTGGGACAAGTCCTTTATTAAAAAATAAAAAAATAAAAATGTCCCACGATTTCCATTCATCTTCTTCTATTATGCTGCCGGGATCGAAAAAGAAAAAAAAAGCCGTGACTGATCAGCCTCCATGGGAGGCTCTTGCCGTCTGACGCATCTTCGCTTGTGACAGCTCTTATATAACTGAGGGCGGGGCCACCTGGTAATGTAACCGGTTGACCCCACCCCCCTCTGATGCCAGAGGGACTTCCCCATGGCTTCCCCGTAGCGTGGGACCCCTAAGCACCCTCCCCATGTTGAGGGCATGTGGCCTGGTACAGTTCAGGAGGGGGGGGCAATCTCTCATCCCCCCTTTGGCCTGCCAGGTTGTGTGCTCTAATACTGTCTGGTACGGATTTTGGGGGGACCCCACGCCATTTTTTTTTTTTGGCACAGGGTTCCCCTTAATATCCATACCAGACCTGAAGGGCCTTGTAATGGACTGGGGGGGGGACTCATGTTATTTTCAATGATTTTTATCTCTATTGCCGGGATCCGACAATACATTACAGCCACAGGCAGTTTTAAATTACATTTTTCCTTTAGAAATTTCATTTTGCTGTGGCAAGGTAAAACACATCACAAAGATGCGTTACTTTACAGGTAGACTAAGGAGACCCCCCGGGCACGATATTTAAAGGAATATTTTATTTTTATTGTTTCACTTTAAGCATTATTAAAATCACTGCTCCTGAAAAAACAGCCGTTTTTAAAACTTTGTTTTGTATTGAAACATGTCCCCTGGGGCAGGACCCAGGTCGCCAAACACTTTTTATGACAATAACTTGCATATAAGCCTTTAAAATTATCACTTTAGATTTTTCATGTTAGTGTCCCATAGACTTTAACGTGTTTCTGCGGCTTTCGAATTTGCCGCGAACACCGCATATTGTTCGCTGTGCGGCGAACACCTGATGTTCGAGTCGACGAACTTACGTTCGACTTAAACATTGGCTCATCCCTACTCAGCATACAAGCTCCATTTTGTACACTACCTACCAGAGGTACCTTAAAAATGGGCCCTGCTGAGATTGTTAAGGCGATTTTGTGTCAGGCATGACAATTGATTGGAGCTCATAAACAGCATCTTTCTTCTCTTGGCCCCAAGTTAGATGAACTTTGTGCTATACTTAAATCTTGGTCCCTCTGCATCGGTCCAGACTCCAGCTCCTACTCCTGCTCCAATCCAAACCGCTTCTTCTGTGCCACCCAAACTTCCCTTGCCTGAAAAATTTGGTGGTGATACTGAGGACTGCAGAGGTTTTTTAAATGTCTGCCGTTTGTATTTCCACAACAACCCTGGGAATTTTAGCACTTTGTCTGCCAAAGTGACTTTTGTAATTTCCTTGTTAAAGGGGAAGGCCCTGGCCTGGGTCTCTCCCAGTGTTGGTCATCTTACTTTAAAAAAGTAATTAGTTAAGTTACAAATTACTTCTCCCAAAAGTAATTGCGTTAGTAACTCAGTTACTACATTGGAAAAGTAATTAGTTACTCAGCAAAGTAACTGACTTTTTTTTTAAAATATTCTATACGTGTAACTAAGGGGCGGGTCTAGTATTACTGTAACCAAGGGGCGCATTTATTATTATTGTTATATATCGTGTAACCAAGGGGCTGCTCTATTATTACTCTAACCAAGGGGCAGATCTGTTATAGCGTGTAAGCAAGGGGCGGGTCTATTATTATTATATTGTGTAAGGGGCGGATGGCTACTGAAGAGGGCAAATGTTAAATTAATGGGCAGAGATCGATATATAACAATAATAATAAATGCGCCCCTTGGTTACAGTAATACTAGACCCGCCCCTTAGTTACACGATAGACGCCCCTTGCAGAGTAGCATGAGCATAGGGAGCGTGCGGCATCGCCTCGTACAATTACATGTTAACTGCGCCTGCGCGGTGTAGAGTTCACTCAGAGCTGTTTAGGTTCGGCAATTTTCGGGAAGCTCTGTAGTCCTTCGTACTGTGCAAGCCCTGCGCCTGCACAGTACAGGGGGTCCTTATCCGGCGGGGGAACTTTTTCGGCAGGACACCGGAATTACACTACTGCCATCTAGTGGCGGTAGATGTAATTGGGGTAACTAAGCCAAAGTAATGGTAACTGAGTTACCATGAGGGGAAAAGTAATTAGTTAGATTACTAGTTACCCTCTAAAGTAACTGAGTTACGTAACTCAGTTTATTTTAACTCAGTTACTTACATCACTGGTCTCTCCTTACCTGGAACGCAATGATCCTTTGCTGCAAGACATTGACAAATTTCTGTCTTTTGTCCAGACTATATTTGGCAAGCCAGATAGAACTTCTGCAGCTGAATACTCACTTTTAGACATACAGCAAGGTACCAGATCTGTGGCACAGTATGCTATTGAGTTCCATATCCTGGCTGGTGAGACTAACTAGGACTCAAGGGCATTGCGTGCAGCTTTCCAAAAAGGTCTTACAGATCGCATCAAGGACAAGTTAGTCTATAGGGATTTCCCAGAAGACTTTGAAAAATTCATGGAGCTGTGTGTTCTTCTAGATGTCCGGTATCATGAAAGGTGCCAAGAGACACTTAGAACTTGCAAGCTTCCTAGGCCAGTTTACCGTTTGGACCCTAACTTCCAAGCACCACCTCAGCCAGAACCTGACATTTCAGTTGAATCCCAGGCACCTGTGGAACCCATGGAAGTCAGCCGTCTCCACCTAACAGAGTCAGAGAAACAAATGAGGTGTGCATTGGGCCTATGCTTGTACTGTGGACTTAACAAATGTCCTTTATCTGTCTGCCCTTCCCATCCAGTAAAAGGCAGGGTCAGAGGAGCTGGGTTAGACCCAACAGGTATATCCTCCAAGACCAAGATTACTGTTCCCACAATTTTCCATTTAGCCTCTAAAGTTGTCTCCTGTGAGGCTTTTGTGGATTCTGGAGCCGTTGGCATATTCCTGAACTGCACTTTTGCTAAAGAAAATATCATCCCATTTGTTCCTGTCTAGACCCCTGAATGGACAACCATTGGGAGATGGCCTTGTAAGGTTTGAGACTACAACAATCACCCTTCAGGTAGGCGCACTCAATAAAGAGGAAATTGTCCTGTCTCTTATTGATTCTCCACTTCTGCTTGTTATCCTTGGTAACCCATGGTTACAACAACACAACCCTGCTTTTGATTGGGAAAAGGGAAAACTAACCTCTTGGGGGCCGTCGTGTTATATAAACAGTTTGTCTCAACTAAAAAGCCTTTCTGGTTGTCTGTTGGGTTCCATGGCCATCCCAGCTACCTTGCCTCGTGAATACCATGGGTTTGCAGATTTTACCTCCATATCGTTCTTTTGACTGTGCGATTAATTTGATTCCTGAGCACCACTTCCCAAAGGAAGGACCTATCCCCTGTCATTGCCTGAACAAAAATCTATGGAGGACTACGTAAAAGACAACTTGGAAAGGGGTTTTATCCGAACCCTCTTATTCTCCAGTAGGGGCAGGTTTTTTCTTTGTTGATAAAAAAGATGGTGGTCTTTGACCATGCATAGACTATCGAGGGTTAAATCAAATCGCGTAAAAGACTCCTACGCTTTGCCTCTCATTCTAGAACTGTTTGACGTACTTAAGGGAGCTGTTATCTTCTCTAAGCTGGACCTCGGAGGGGCTTATAACCTGATTCGAATTAGAAAGGGAGATGAATAGAAGACAGCATTCAACACTCAAGGACATTTTGAGTATCTGGTTATGCCATTTGGGCTTTGTAACGCGGCGCCCCTGCTGTCTTCCAACTATTCATGAATGCCATTTTTCATGATTTCAGCAATGGCCCCAACTGACCATCTTAAGAGTGCTCCAAAGCTTTCTAGGGTTCACAAATTACTACAGGTGCTTCATCAAAGGTTTTGCCTCCATTGCTGCCCCCCTTACTGCTATGACTAAGAAAGGTACAAAGTGCAAGGTGTGGCCCTCAGAAGCGCAATCAGCTTTCCAGCAATTAAAAGACATGTTCAGCAAGGCTCCAGTTCTCCAACATCCAAATCCCGATCCCCAGTACATTGTTGAGGTTGATGCCTCCGAAGTAGGAGCAGGAGCCGTGCTGTTCCAGAGACAGCCTAAGTCCAGTAGAATCAATCCAGTGGCGTTTTTCTCTAGAAAGTTATCTCCAGTGGAGATGAATTATGATGTTGGGAATCGAGAACTACTGTCCATCAAATTGGCATTGTCTGAATGATGACATCTTCTGGAAGGGGCTCCCAAGCCTTTTTCTATCCTGACTGACCATAAAAGCCTGCTGTATCTTCAGACTACTAAACGTTTGAATTCACATCAAGCTCGATGGGCTCTGTTTTTCTCCCGTTTTAATTTTGTTCTTTCTTATGTCCCTGGGCATAAGAATAAAAAAGCTGATGCTCTTTCCAGACAGCTTGCTACTTCTGAAGATTGACCTACCGAGCAGTGTATAATCCCACCTCACAAAATTGTTGCACAGATCTCTATGGCTGTTTCCCAACAGCTACAAAAAACCCAGAATCATGTTCCTCAAGGCTTGAAGATACCACCAGGTCGCCTGTTCGTAGCCCCTAGCCTCCGAAAACCTGTAATCCTCTGGGCACATGATGGTGTGTTATCCGGTCATCCTGCTGTCACATCACTCTTAAGACCTTTGCAGCATCCTGTCTGGTGGCCTCATATGAAAAAAGATGTTACTGACTATGTGACTGCCTGTCCAACTTGTGCTGCTAATAAATTACCCGCACATTGCCTATTGGACTGTTACAATCACTTCCTGCACCTCGCCAGCCTTGGACCCATTTGACTATGGACTTCATTACATTGTTACCCAAGTCTGAGGGCATGACTGCTATATGGGTCATAGTGGATCGCTTTTCCAAAATGTCTAATTTTGTACCGCTTTGTCAACTGGTGTTTTTATGTACAGTACTTTCAGAAAAAATGACTGGGAAAGAAAACAATTTCCACATCTAAGACTAGATAAGCTGCACCATATATGACATTTATTTTTTTTTTGTTCTTTGGTTTAAACATATTTTAAACTTTTCATTTTTCTTTTACTGGTATTTTTTTAATTGACACAAAAAATACAAATACACAAATAATGGTAAACAAAGCTTCTGTTTTTTTTATTTGCAAATCATTTTTCATGTTCTGTACCACTTATGCCCCTTTCACACGGGACGGATAGATCAGCGGGGATCGCTCCGTTGATTCCCGCTGAGCCAGCAGATGACAGGGTGGTCCCTGCACACTGTGCAGGGACCGCCCTGTCAGATCTCCACTCTCCTCTATGGGGGAACGGATGAACACGGACCGTCTGTCCGTGTTCATCCGATCCGCTCTGCAGACGGGTAGAAAAATAGGATTTTCCTCCGTCTGCAGAATCGGACCATATGGAAGACGGACGATATCGGGTGTCAGCGGATGTTCATCCGCTGGCACCCGCTATCCCATAGGGATGCATGTATGTCCGTATTTCATCCGAAAATGGATGTGTGAAAGGGGCCAAATATCAAATGGACATGTCACAGAATAAAATGTGCATTTCTTTATCTACAGTCATTTGCCAAAGAAAGCTTTTCTGGTCCCCCAAAATATATGGCAAAGATATTACCAATTCAACAGACTAATGTATAGTACTAATTTACTAATGTAAATGTGTTCTATTTTAAAAGATATACAGATGCAAGAGCTAAAATTGTTAAATATGTTCTCACTTAAAATACACTGTATTTTCCATTTGAAAAGAATTGGTGCAATGAAAGCATTCAATGAAAGTTTTTCTATTTCTATCTCAACAAGTTCTTTTGAGCCCTTTCATAACGAGAGGACATTTATTCTTTCTTTAAAGTGGTATTAAATCCAAAAGCAAACATTTATTATATTGCAGCTTAGCAATTCTTAGATGTATTGGCTGCATTAGTCTTCCTTTTTTAGTTTTTTTCCCCCTTATTTTTTAGGGGTATAATAGCACTTTAACCACTTGCCGACCAAGGACGTCATATGACGTCCTTGACTTTAAGTGGTGATATCTGAATGATGCGTGCAGCTATTGGCATCATTCAGATATCATTTTTACCGGCCGGCGATTCTGTGCACCATAAGAATGATCATAGCGGCAGTTCCGCCGCCTGATTGTTCTTATAGGCAGCGGGAGGGGACGTCCCCCCCCTCCCGCCGCCATCCGGTGCTTCTCCGGGCTCTCCCGTGCCATCGGGGGCCCGGAGAAAGAATCGCTCGCCGCCGGATGACGAGCATAGAGATTTCCGGTGACCAGATGGTCACCAGTCATCTCTATGACCTTCGGAGGTCCGGGCGCGACGTTATGACGTCACGCCCGGTACCCGGATGTAAACAAAGCCGCGATCGCGGCTATCAGCATGAGATCGGTAAAAAATGTTTTACCGATCTCATGCTTTCCAGCCTGGAGGAGAGATGTGGGGTCTTATTGACCCCACATCTCTCCATAAAGAGGACCTGTCACATACATTCCTATTACAAGGGATGTTTGCATTCCTTGTAATAGGAATAAAAGTGATCCAAAATATTTTTTTTTTTAAAAAAGTGTAAAAATAAAAAAAATTAAGTAAAATAAAAATAAATAAATAAAAAAAAAAATTAAAAACGCCCCTGTCCCCTGTAGCTCGCGATCAGAAGCTAACGCCCACGCAATTCCCGCCCGCATATGTAAATGCCGCTCAAACCACACATGAGAGGTATCGCCGCGTGCGTTAGAGCGCGTGCAACAATTCTAGCACTAGACCTCCTCCGTAACTCTAAACTGGTAACCAGTAAAAAATATTAAAGCGTCGCCTATGGAGATTATTAAGTACCGAAGTTTGGCGCCATTCCACGGTTGTGCGCAATTTTAAAGCGTGACATGTTTGGTATCTATTTACTCGGCGTAACATCATCTTTCATATTATATAAAAAAATTGGGCTAACTTTACTGTTTTCTTATTTTTTAATTCATGAAACTGTTTTTTTTCCCAAAAAAAGGCGTTTGAAAAATTATTGCGCAAATACCGTGTAAGATAAAAAGTTGCAATGACCGCCATTTTATTCCCTAGGGTGTCTGCTAAAAAAAACGTACTCAATGTTTAGGGGGTTCTGAGTAATATTCTAGCAAAAAAATGATGATGTTTACATGAAGGAAAATAGGCCAAAATAGGCCCGGTAGGCAAGTGGTTAAAGTATAACTAAAGGCAGAACTTTGTTTTTATTTTATTTTTATTTTTTTTAGTGGAGAGGGATTAGAAACCTTTTTATTGCTGTCTATGTCCCTGTTAATGGTATTCACCTACTTAATTTGGCCTGTTTACTGTTATCATCAAAAGTGAAAAAAAAAGAAAATCCCATATTTCGGGTTGTACCCAAACAAGTAATACAGAGGAAATCTTCCCAGGGGGACACTAGTTCTGGTGTCCTGGGGGTCACCAAGGAATTACCTTAATTTGCAGGAATTTCCTCTAACTTCCTGCATGGTTATCGGACAGGAAGTGAAGGTAAATCCCTGCAATGGGACACAAATGGTGAAAAAAAAATTGACAGGGGTTATACTGTATCTAAAATTAAAAAATAAGTTTTGCCTGCAGTTCAACTTTAACTGCCCCGGCTATATTTAGCAGCATTAGCATATATCAATTAGTTTGACAATAACTCTGACTAATTTATAAATCTAAATAATGCTTACATATACAGTATATATTTGAACTACATATGGTATAGGCCTTTCATTTGGTACAGTAGTTTAAAAAAATATACTCTGTATTTAAAGGCTCAAAACTCCACAAAAATTGAAAAAAGTAAACTATACATTTTTTTTTTGAATCCTATTTATTCATTTTTTTTTAAACTACAGCATAACTACCATTGTCAGTGGGGACCTGAGCTGTCAGTGATATTGGCATATCCCCAACATGGGGCAAAATGGCAGGGGATGTTTTTTTACAGGTTGCAGACAGGAAGGGATAAATTCTGATCATTCACCCTGTGCAATCATTTACAAAATTCGTAAAGATAATATAGCCTCAGTTTCAAAATAAATCTTTGCTGTAATATAGTAACATTTAAAGTATTCAATACATTAAGAATGATAGAATGATAGTATTCCAAAAAAATAGGTATCCAAAATCCATGATAAAATGTGTGCCTTAATAAAAAAAAAAAAAGAGAACAGCCCAATTATAACAAGACAAGAAGAAACACTTTGCAAAGATTGCAAAGGTATGAGGTTTGAGTATTCCTATAATAAAACGTTTATCTTCATTGTAGCAGGTATTGATTGAATTTTATCATAGAAGATGCCATTAAACATGCATTTCTTATGAGCCCATTTTCTTGCCTATCTTTGTACATGTATCCCTTTAGGAGACATTTGTGCAGCAAAAATAACCAAGCTAAGCATATGAAATTTGCAGAGCAAAAGGGTCAACTTGGTTTATATGTTTCCTACTGGATCATATATTTTTAATGAAATAACTATCTCTTTCAAGTCAAGATGACATATTTTTCAAGGAAAACATTTATTCACGTTTATTTGTATGGTAGATGACATTTTATAATGTTAGAAAAATCATTTTGTAATGATGAAGGAAAAAATATATTCTAAAACACTTTTATGAAAGTATAGAACAAAGCATGTAGGCACACAATATGTCAATATCTGAATATCAGAATAAATGGTTAACAGAATTGATGAATGAATAATGATTAATACAAGTTTTGATGTCTATAAGGGATGTCAAATATTAATGACTTTTGAGAAGTGATATAACGAAGCACAAATCCCCCAATGATTTTTTGTTTTGCAGCTTACTCTGAACATTAATTTGGACTTTATCTGAGATAATCTTAATTAAATATTTATTGTACTATGTACATGTTTAATAAATGAAAGCAAAGTCCTTCACCTAGCTTCAAACATAACCCTTTGTTGTGCCACTTTTTCACTTCAAAAGCTGCAAAGATTTTAGCTACAGAAGCAACATTCTGTTGAGCAGAGCGAACCAAGATGATCAGTTTTTGATGAAAATTGAAAACCTATATTGGTGTGGATAAAAAGACCTTTTGTTTTTAAATATTAGTGGTTTATTCCTTAAAGTCTCTTGACATCCCATTCACTCCCAATATCTTTTCAAGTTGCAGCTTTTTTTAAAGCATATCTTAATTTCTATTATGCCTTCAGATGACTACTGATGCACTAATCCAGTTGTTGGTCTTGTCTATGCTTTATAGGGGTGCACATTCCAAGTCAATAAAGCACAAACCTTCCCCAAAGGCTAAACCCTCCTAAAGAGCAAAGTTGACCTATTAACGTTTTACTTGTCAGTCTCCTGTTAAGCAGGAGACCACACTAAGCTAAACTGAACTACCGTATTTATCGGCATATAACACGCACCTTTTCCCCCTTAAAACCGGGGGAAAGTCGTGGGTGCGTGTTATACGCCGATACCCCCAAAAAAGTGGGCAAAAACGGACCGCCGCCGAAAAAAAACGAGCGCAGCCGAAAAAGACCGATCTGTCTGTTCGGCTCCGCTCGGAGTCCCGCCTCCCTGCGCTCGCTTTCGAAACAGCAGGGAGGCGGGACTGCGAGCGGAGCCGAACAGACGGCTCGGGCTTTTCCGCCGGCGCTCGGTCTTTTCCGGCTGCGCGGTCTTTCTAGGCGGCAATTTTAAATGTGGGAAAGATGCAAATGACGCTGGCAAGCTGCAATTGACACTGACAAGCTGCAGATCACACTGGGCAAGCTGCAGATCACACTGGGCAAGCTGCAAATGACACTGGGCAAAGCTGCAAATGACACTGGGCAAGCTGCAAATGACGCTGACAAGCTGCAAATCACACTGGGCAAAGCTGCAAATGACGCTGGGCAAGCTGCAAATGACGCTTAAATTTAAGTGTTTTTTTTCCCTAAACTTCCCTCCTAAAACTTTTTTTCCTTAAAATGCCCTCCTAAACTTGGGGTGCTTGTTATACGCCAGTGCGTGTTATACGCCGATAAATACGGTATACACAACCTAGCACCTATCTAGGAGGGTGCTACAGCTGCATCAAAACAGACAAGCATGTCACAAACGGGTTGAGACCAACATAACTGCTAAAAAAAATGCTAATTATAGTTCTTTCCTGGATGTTTATGTTTGTTTTTTGTTTGTTTGACATGCTCTGATAAGGAGTAAACCTAAAACTAGGCATACTGCCTATACTTTACCTACACCAACATACTGGCTAATATGTACATGTGACAAGCTCTCTACTTAGCTGCAACCTGTTTTTTGTGTTGTTCCTTTCCTCTGTTAATATAGCGGTTGCGCCCGCAATATTGTGATTTTTCGTATGTACCCTTTATAAATAAAAATACATTTGATAAAATAAAAACAGACAAGCATGAATAGGGCCTTTAATCACTTCAGTCATAGCCTGTAGCCCTTCATTACCAGGCAATTTTCCAGTTTTCAGTGTTGATAGTTTGACTGTCAATTTTATGCAACATTATACCTAAATACATTTTTATCCTTTTTCAGACAGGTAGAGCCTTATATATTTTTTTATTTAATAAACACTTTTTTTTTTTAAATCCTGTGCTATATACATATAAAGGAGAGAAGACAAAACATTTTGAAAAAAATAAAACTATATTCCTTTATTTTTGTTATAAAACATCAAATAAAAATGGCTGGACAGTACAAAAAACAAATGACCCTTTTTTTTGGAACGTAGACACCAAAAGGTGATCTGATTATTTTCCAAATGAATCCCTTATTACCAGCTCCTGGTGGCCTCTTAAATGGGCTTTAATGCCACAGAAGCATTGCAGTATCATGTGACCACTGTGATTGGCTCTCATTGTTCTGTCCTAGTGACAACTGATCAGAAGCCTTTACCTAGAGCTGTCGGTGACAACTCCATCAGTGTGGTGGGAGCGTGCTCTCAGCATGCAACCTCCTGTCTCCTTGGTTAAATATTTTCAGCGGCTGGACAATAAAACCCACTTTTTTGACACCACACATGTGTTACATGGTCGGCAAAAGGTTTAGAAAATGCTGGTACTAAGGAGGTTAAATTATGAAGCGTATTAATGGTTAATATGCAGGTATACACATAGGGTCTGCTTGAAAATCTGATATACAGGATAGGAGGGGGAGGTAAAAGGGTTAAAAAACAATCCCACAATTAACCCAGCTACACCTTGAATCTGTTGCAGCTGCTGATCTGGAAGTAAAGAATAATGAATTATGCCTTCATTGTAAGCGGAAGGGGGATGTTTACATCTATGATTGCTGAAATTAATTATCACAGCAATCACATGGCACAAAGCTGCCAGTTAACAGCCATTAATAGGTGCACTTTGCCAAACAAAAACATATGGAGAGACATTAAAGAGAAGCATGGAGGTTTCCATTCTGTATATTCAACATGCCTAACTCGTCTATGCTGGCCATTGCCTCACCAGTTGCTTATTGTTACTTATACAGGGATAGAAAATATTCCCCATCCCAATGTGAAAGCACTAGATGTCTAAGTACTAGTACTGTCATGGAGAAAAGGGCTAGGGTTGCCACCTCATCCCTTTGAAACCTAACACACATGAATTACACCGATTCTGTGGCTGATAAGGGTGGTAATTAAACTCACTTGGTGCCTTATCTGCATTAAATTAGCCTCAGTAAGCCTGTGTAATTCATTTGTGTGTGGGTTTTATGGGATGAGATGGCAACCCTAAAAAGGGAATGAATTACATACCGTATTTATCGGCGTATAACACGCACCGGCGTATAACACGCACCCCAAGTTTAGGAGGGCATTTTAAGGAAAAAAAGTTTTAGGAGGGAAGTTTAGGGAAAAAATAAAAACTTACATTTAAGCGTCATTTGCAGCTTGCCCAGCGTCATTTGCAGCCTTGCCCAGTGTCATTGCAGCCTTGCCCAGCATCATTGCAGCCTTGCCCAGCGTCATTGCAGCCTTGCCCAGCGTCATTTGCAGCCTTGCCCAGCGTCATTTGCAGCCTTGCCCAGTGTCATTGTAGCTTGCCCAGTGTCATTGCAGCTTGCCCAGTGTCATTGCAGCCTTGCCCAGCGTCATTTGCAGCCTTGCCCAGCGTCCTTTGCAGCCTTGCCCAGTGTCATAGTAGCTTGCCCAGCGTCATTGCAGCTTGCCCAGCATCATTGCAGCTTGCCCAGCGTCATTTCAGCCATGCCCAGTTTCTTTGGAACTTGCCAGCGTCATTTGAAGTCCGGTCCCGGTTTAAATTTCCCGCCGCCGAGACTCTCTGTCACGTGCGCCGCCGAAAAAGACCGAAGAGCGGCCGAAAAAGACCGAAGCGCCCCCGGAAAAGGCCGAGCCGACTGATCAGCTCCGCTTGCGGTCCCGCCTCCCTGCTGTTTCCGGAGCGAGCGCAGGAAGGTGGGACTACGAGCAGAGCCGAACAGTGTGCTCGGTCTATTCCGGCGCCACTTCGGGTTTTTTCGGCCGCGACTCAGTCTTTTTCGGCAGCGCTCGCTATTTTTCGGCGCCGCTTGCCATTTTTGTCATTTTTTTGGGGGGTATCGGCGTATAAGGCTGTCCTCAGGGCCCACTAACAGGCCAGGATTTATGTATTACCTTGGGGAGATGTAGACTAGAATACGGCAATCACTGAGCAGCAAATTATATCACCTGTGATGTATTTCAGTTATCTTGCAAACCTGGCCTGTTAGTGGGCCCTGAGGACAGGGTTGATGACTATTGCTTTAATTGGTTGCTTCAAACACTGGAACTGCACAAAATAATGTTTTATTATGCACATAATCAATGTGCTTACATGCATGTAAGCCAAGCCCTTCCTCCTGTTTCAATTGATATTATGTTCCTAACATCTTTTTCCTTTTTAATGTTTGAATTCTTCTTGTTAGTTTATGTGCACTGTTGTATAAAGTTATTTTCACTAGAGACATAACATTGCAAATTTCTTATTTCAAGTGACTGTTATGGTGTATTGAAGAATACAAATCAGCTTAACACCATTTTTTGTTTGAAAATTTGCATATATTTCTTTTATAGAGCTATACGGTATATGTATTAAAAATATAATATGTTTTATTGGTTTATAGGTTAATTCAATATTTTACTATAAAACACTGTTATTTTAAGCTCTTATTAGGCAGCTTTTTCTCACTTCCAGAGATGAACAAATATTTAAAATAAAACCAAAATGATATGAATGCAAATGAGAATTTCTAGGAACCATGCATTTCCTAGAATTAGTTTTATGGACTCCAAAAGATTTTTTTTCGGAGGATAGGGGCATGAAAAATGTGCCCTACTTATTTACCTGTGCATTAACCCTTTAAAACATTTTAACCACTTTTGTTCTCATATCTGTATGTGTGCAGGGCTTAAGGCATCCCTAAAGTAGAACTCTGAAACTTTTCTCGCTAATGCCCAATTTAGCAGGTGAAGGCCACGGTCATGAGAAATCAGCATTAATATGGCACTTTGACTTAGTAGCGAGCACGTGTCATGACAATTAACTCTTTGTGTCTCCTCCACTTCACAGTGTTACATTTGACTAACTGTACACAGTCTTCCTTACATGGTGCATCACCTGTGAGGGGATACTGCAAAGCTTGTATCCCATTCTCTAGCCTAGCTTTGATGCTACCGCACTCCCAGTGACGTGTTAAAAATCTTGCATCAGCATGCGACACAAGGTTGCTGACGGATCCTCTCTCCTAATTCTTCCCAGCTAGCCCCCCCCCTCCATGGTCCCAGTCCAGGACATGGGGCACTGGACGCTAGGGAGGGATTTGCACTCAGGACTCCCTTCGGTACCAGAGCACTACGTCACCCCTGTCAAGTCATCCTGCCCTCTGGTCAGCTGGGAGCTCTAGCCAGCTCTAGTTACTTATGGCAATGGCAAGCTGATCCTTCTTCCTCTCCCGCATTCACCACTTAGTATTTTATTTTTATTTATTTCAAAGGATTTACCCCCTTCCTGACCAGGCCATTATTTTGCGATACGGCACTGCGTTGTTTTAACTGACAATTGCGCGTCGTGCAACGTTGTACCCAAATTCAGTTGATATAATTTTCCCACAAATAGAGCTTTCTTTTGGTGGCATTTGATCACCTGCTGCAGTTTTTATTTTTTGCGCTATAAACAAAAAAAGAAAGACAATTTAGAATAGAAAAACAATATTCAATATTTTTTACTTTTTGTTATAATAAATATCCCCCCAAAAAAATGTCTTCCTCAGTTTAGGCCAATATGTATTTTTCTATATATTTTTGATAAAAAAAAATCTCAATTAACGTATATTGATTGGTTTTTGCGCAAAAGTGATTGAGTCTACAAAATAGTGAATAGATTTCTGGCATTTTTTTTTTACTAGTAATGGCGGTGATCAGCGATTTTTAGTGGGACTGTGGACAGATCGGACACTTTGGACACTTTTTTGTGACAAGTGACATTTATACATCGATCAGTGTTATAAAAAATGCACTGATTACTGTATAAATGACACTGGCAGATAAGGGGTTAACACCAGGGGCGATCAAAGGGTTAAATTTCCCTAGGGAGGTGCTTTGTAACTGTGGGGGGGACCAACAGGGAGTAGAGAGAGATCGCTGTACCTAATCACTAGGAACAGACAATCTCACTCTACTCCCCTGACAGAACGGGATCTGCTTTGTTTACACTAGCAGATCCACATTCTGCCTCTCTGTGGAACGATTGCAGGTCGCTGGCGGACATCGAGTCTGCCGGACTCACTGATTGGCTCCCCTGCTAGCACCCACAGATTGCTGTGTACGCGCCCCACATACAATGACGGCAATTCGCACAGCCAAGCCAACCATCCACAGATCTCTGTTCTGCTTCTCTTTCTCGATTGCGGGTGGCTGGCGTACTTCGAGTCTGCCGAACCCACTGCCGAGGTCCCAGGGCACGCGCCCGCAAAAGCCATTGCACTAACCAATGTATCAGTATGCCAGTTCACGCAGCCGAGTTACCTTGCCACAGTATAACTGCAGCGGCTGGTCAGCAACTGGTTAAACACTGTAGGTACAGATTCTGAAGCAGTTGCCAAGTCATCTCACAATGTGGTAATCTCAAACTTGCTCTCAAATGGATCATCAACTTGGAGAAAAGCCAAAAGGGAGAAATACTGTACCACTACCATCTGTGAAGATCAGTGCAATAAGCTAGTTTTCTTTTAGCCGAGAGATGTCTGTTGGGCACCATGACATCAGTTATATCAATGGTGAAGTGGGCTCAAAGGCACTCACATCTGTTTTAGCATGGATTTCTTTCCCAGTGTGTCAAAATCAGGCTCAACGACCAGTTGCTATAGCAGTAGCAGGACTACCACTGACCAGCAGGATAGGTACACAGGCAGTCACCCTGGTGGATGATGCAGGCTCACCTGAGGTGCGGAGTCTAAGTGCCAACCGGTGTTCACCAGAGCTCTTGATGGTGGAGATTGATTTTTCTGCATGCTACGTACCAGGTTGCGGTCTTCAGGATTGTCCCACCACTAGGAGAGCAAGCCAGGGTCCAGTAGCAGATAAGCAGGTAAGGATTTTTTGGTGAATGGGTAGGGGTACAATGTACCCCATACCATTTTATACAAAACTTGTTGCTAAAAAGTTTATTTTCCAAGAATTTTAACGATCTAGGATCCACATTTACTCCAACAAATCTAGAAACCATTGATAACTTAACAGCACTACGTGAAGAAAATGATCCAGAGAACCTAATTGATTCTCTGGATCTAGAAACCATTTTGGCCAATGTAGACGGCATCATTTCTGCTCCACCACCACCTAAATCACTTGTAGGTGGTCTCAAAAAAAAATCTAACTTTACCCTGTGCTAAGTTATAATTCCAATGCAGCCACCAGCTCTAGCCACCATCCAAAGCCTACTGTTCCAGAGAAGCCATTACGAACGCCAACACAGTGAGTTCGTCCTGGCATCTTTGGAATTCATCTTAAGACATAATCATTTCACCTTTTCTGGCTCCCACTACCTCCAGGTATAGGGGGGGGGGGGGGCACGGGAACGTGTTGTGCCCCCTCCTATGCCAACCTGTACCTGGGGGAGTGGGAGTGGGATTTGTTTTTTGATGATACAGCATCTATGTACATGGACCATGCAATTGCATGGTATCGATATATAGATGATATTCTAAGCTTATGAGACGGCCCAATTACACTTCTGAACCAATTTATTGATTACATTAATCAGAATAACACCTTCAATCTCAAATTTATTATGACTTTTATAAGTCCATCCTCCATTACATTCTTGGATGTAACTATACATAAACACTCAAATGACATTCTGTCTAGCAAACTATATAGAAAACCTACTGATGTTTATCGTTGATTTGTACTTTTTTAACATGTTGTTATAATAAAATATATTTTTTTTAACCAACATTTTCGTGTGCCTATCAAAAAATCCATGAGGGGTTTTACCGTTCTTTACACACCAGGTGTTCGTACCCATGTTAAAGGGGGTTTCCAGATTCTGATAATCCCCTTGCCCGCAGACCACCACAACCACAGCCCAGGATTGTGGGGAGCAGGCCCTTGTCTTCATCAACATGGGGACAAGGTGCTGACCCAAAACACTTGGCTTGGTATGTTTCAGAAGGGGTGCTCACTCGTCCCCCCCCCCCTCCATTTTCCTGACCTGCCAGGCTGCATGCTCGGATACATTTTTTTTTTATATTGCCAGCAATGTGTTTTTTTATTTATTTTTTATTCAGCTGTCAGCGAGGAAAGCCCATTGACAGCTGATGACTCATCCGTTGTTAAGGATGCCAAGGCCGGCTTCCCGGCATGCTCCTTAACAACCAACTTTTCATTGTGCCCTGATTGGGCAAAGCTTTACCCAATCAGGGCTTAGAATGCACTGTGCAGCACGCAAACATCCCACCAAATTTGGGTGTTCGCCGAACGGACGAACAGGATAATGTATGGGCCAAACTGTTCACCCAACTCTAGAGATGATCAGCAAGGCAGCAACTTCTACACACACTTTGGTTTCTCATTATCGCATAGAGCATGCAGGATTACCAGCGTTGACTTTGGGAAAACAGTTATTGCTTTGGCCGGGGGACATAACTAAAGGTTTTTTTTTTCCTGCATTATTCCACTTTGGTGTATCTAGTTAGTTCCCTGAGGTTTGTTGACATGCAGATGTAAGAGAAAATGGAAAATTGTCCTCTATATTTACCACACTTTTCCTTTCCTGATGGGCCCCATGTCAGCACAAACTCCCACACAGTCAAAAAGAAACTAGTTATGCATGATATACTGGGCTGGAGATTCACATTTATAAGTTATGGTCCAGATTAGCATAAAGGGTTGGCGGGGCCTACCTAGAGGTTTTCTGACATGTAATTAGTCAGGAAAGGAAAATTGCGGTAAGCATGAAGAACAATTTACTGTTATTTTTGCTCTGCCACAATTTAACCAGTAAATCTGAATAAACAAAAAAAAATATTAAATTACGCAGTGTAAAAAAATCATACATGTGTACTACAAGTGCATTAACAGAATGTGTTCATCAGCAGCGCTGTGCCAAACAAAAGTGTCCTAACTCAAATCCACAATATATTAAAATGTCCAAACCAGATATATTTCCAAAACAATGATTCCAAAACTTCCACCATACACCTGTGCTTTCAGTGAAAAACCTATTTTAGTGGATGAAAACTCACTATATGTACAGTATATGCCTCGGTTATCAGCAGACAGGCACATTTCACTCAGACTAGAGATACTGAAACAATGGCAGGAACCATAACGTGCATGGTCCTCCTCTTTTTCCTCATGCTCCAAGCTCCGGTTATCACATAGGGAATATACAAGAAAGGCTCTGATAGTGTAGTAAATTCATACCAAGTGTTTATTATTGCTACTTACAAAATGACAAACAATAGAAGGCTTTTAACATAGGAAAACCTGCTCCTATTCAGAGTACACTCTGTCAGGACTCACCTATCGGGACTCAAAGTGGAGTGTGGCTTTGCAGCTTATACTGTTAGCAGGGAATGAGTAACTGAGAGCAGGATGCCAAGTACACCTTTCACATTCACACTAGCCTTCCGCAGTACCTCTACTAGACCTATACTGCATGATTACCAAACCTATAAAGCATTTCTACTGAACTACCTACATTAACTGCCTGCAGGTTAGACAGAACTGTTGTTAGGTGCACTAAGACTTCTGAAAGGGCCTCAACAATAGCTGGCAGAAGAAACTTCTTAAGGCCCATCCCTTTTATATAACCTGTCCGCAAATGCCTTTCCTTTTGCTTATTTTCCATACCATAAACCTTAACAGTTTTTACCAGCCAGTTTTAGGCCTAGCATAGCTGCCATTACCCACTTCAGCCCGGAAAAGATTTGCCCCCTTGATGAGCAGGCCATTTTTTGCTATACACCACTGCGTCGCTTCAACTGACAACTACACGGTCATGCGACATTGTACCCAAATAAAATGTGCAAAGTGAGTACTAAAGCGCTGATAGGAGAATTAAAAATATAAAAAAAAATAATAATTTTTGAAAACCAAATAAAATAGATAGGATGACCAAATGATATGCTGCACCATTAAAGTGTGTCCTACACTTAAAAGAATATGCAAAAAAATACTAGAGTATAAATAGTGCGCAATATCAACCTTAGTCTATTTAGATCAGTAGGTGAGGTTAAAAGACAAATGTCGTGGTGTAGTAAAATATATAAGTGCTTGCGTGACAATCCCAGGTGCACAAAAGTATATATAAACTTCAAGTTACAATGAGGTTGTAACCAATTTAATAAATAAATAAATACACAATGTGTTAAAAGTAGATAAGTGCTTCAAAATGTGAGTAAAAACAAGTATGTGTTATAATGTGTCAAAGAAAGGAAATATCCAGTTTATGCCAGTGATGCATATGGGGATATATACATTCCAAAAGCCAATACAGGCTAAACCTGATGGATTAGCCAATTAATTGATGAATCAATGGGTAAACGGCCGCCAATTAAATATTATATTAATCCCATAGGTGATAACAGTCCATTAAATTAGTTAGATAATTAATGAAATAACTCTTCACATCCACTAATGATATCCGGGACACAATTAGAAATGCTAGAACTGAAAAAAAAAAAAAAAGAGATAAAAAAAAAAAAGAAACTTCCCTTTATGCTGGGAATGTGCTGCTTTTTTCCTTTTGGTTCCTCCTGATATCTTGCTCTGGTATGATATAAAAGAGAAAAAGACACAAACAAAAAACCATTGCGCAGCGCTCTATTCAACCATCAATCAAAGAAGATCTTTTAGGGGGTTGCCTACAGCTATACAACTCACATGTACCCAGTAGGTGTTTGCGCATTCAAATCCTGCTAATGGTCAGGCTCAAATAGGGGGCTGTCAGCCCTTTCCTCCTCACTGTGCTGTGCTTAGCACTGTCACTTGGGCTCCTCCTCCCGACGTGTATCATCACAGGTCACGTGACTTTCTCAAGGGAAAGTCACCCTTGAGAAAGTCACGTGACCTGTGATGATACGCGTCGGGAGGAGGAGCCCAAGTGACAGTGCTAAGCACAGCACAGCACAGTGAGGAGGAAAGGGCTGACAGCCCCTATCTGAGCCTGACCATTAGCAGGATTTGAACGCGCAAACACCTACTGGGTACATGTGAGTTGTATAGCTGTAGGCAACCCCCTAAAAGATCTTCTTTGTTTGATGGTTGAATAGAGCGCTGCGCAATGGTTTTTTGTTTGTGTCTTTTTCTCTTTTATATCATACCGGAGCAAGATATCAGGAGGAACCAAAAGGAAAAAAGCAGCACATTCCCAGCATAAAGGGAAGTTTCTTTTTTTCTTTTTTTTTTCTCTATTTTTTTTTTCAGTTCTAGCATTTCTAATTGTGTCCCGGATATCATTAGTGGATGTGAAGAGTTATTTCATTAATTATCTAACTAATTTAATGGACTGTTATCACCTATGGGATTAATATAATATTTAATTGGCGGCCGTTTACCCATTAATTCATCAATTAATTGGCTAATCCATCAGGTTTAGCCTGTATTGGCTTTTGGAATTTATATATCCCCATATGCATCACTGGCATAAACTGGATATTTCCTTTCTTTGACACATTATAACACATACTTGTTTTTACTCACATTTTGAAGCACTTTATTTATTTAAAACACATTGTATCTACTTTTAACACATTGTGTATTTATTTATTTATTAAATTGGTTACAACCTCATTGTAACTTGAAGTTTATATATATACTTTTGTGCACCTGGGATTGTCACGCAAGCACTTATATATTTTACTACACCACGACATTTGTCTTTTAACCTCACCTACTGATCTAAATAGACTAAGGTTGATATTGCGCACTATTTATACTCTAGTATTTATTTGCATACCCAAATAAAATGTATGTCCTTTTTTCCCACAAATAAGAGCTTTCTTTTGGTGGTATTTGATCACCTCTGCGGTTTTTTTTTTCCACGATAAACAAAAAAAGACCAACAATTTTGTAAAAAAATAACTATATTTTTTACTTTTAATAAATTTCCCCAAAAACTAGTTTCTTCATCAGTTTAGGCCAATATATATATATATTCTTCTACATATTTTTGGTAAAAAAAAAAAATCGCAATAAGCATATATTGATTGGTTTGCGCAAAAGTAATAGCGTCTACAAAATAGGGGATAAATTTAAGGTATTTTTATTATTTTATTTTTTTTACTAGTAATGGCAGCGACATTATGGTGGACACATCGGACACCTTTGACACATTTTTGAAACCATTGACAATAATACAGCCATCAGTGCTCTAAAAATGCACTGATTACTGTGTACTTGTCACTGGCAGGGAAGGGGTTAACACTAGGGGACGATCAAGGGGTTAATTGTGTTCCCTAGTGTGTGTTCTAACTGTGGGGGGAGTGGGACTGACTAGGAGGAGACATAGATCAGTGTTCATACATAGTATGAACACACAATCTGTCTCTTCTCTCGTGAAAGAACCGGGATCTGTGTGTTTACACACACAGATCCCAGTTCTTGCTCTGTCAGGAGCGATCGCGGGAGCACTCACAAAGGGGTCGGGCACACTCTGCGGGTTCGTGCCCCTAGTGGTCGAAAGGAAAAGCAACATAATATAACGTTGTTTCACCCAGCCGTGCCATTCTGCCACAGTAAAACTGCGGCGGCTGGTCGGAAAGGGATTAATGGCATTTTTATGGCTTTTTTTTTACTAGTAATGGCAGTAATATGCGATTTTTAGCAGGACTGCGACTTTGTGGCGGACAGATCGGACACTTTTGACACTTTTTTGGGACCATTGATACTGTATAAATGTCACTGGTTAGGAAGGGGTTAACACTAGGGGGTGACCATGGGGTTAAATATGTTTCCTAGGGAGGGTTTATAATTGTGAGGGGATCAGACTGACTGGGGGAGGAGACAGATAGCTGTTCGCAATTACTATGAACAGCAGATTTGTCTCTTCTCTACTGTCAGAACGAGGATTTGTGTGTTTACATACACAAATTCCCGTTCTGGCTCTCGTGCCTGGGATCGCGGGTGGCCTGCGGGCACGTGCATCGGGTACCCCACCATGCAGTGAGCGCGCACCTGCTATGGCTCTTAAAGGAGCCATTGTACGGGTTCGGCAATTCGCCAGACGGAGCCACATTGCCGTTGTATATCTATAGGAATTCAGGTCTTTTACGGCTCACAGCTACATTTCAGGCTGCGTTGTTATTGCTTATGCTGATCTGCACAGCAAATGTCGTCTTATGCCTTGTCCTTACTGCTAATTAGGGATGAGCCCGGTGTTCGATTCAAACCCATGTTCGAATCGAACTTCGGTCGTTCGTCCGCTCGTCGAAACCAGAACTTTGTGGGCCGTTCGCATCAAATTTGTGTGATACGAACGGCCCACAATGCACTGCGCCAGTTGCAGTGCATTGCTGACTGATGATTGGCCAAGCATGCACTGTGACCCTGCATGCTTGGCCAATCACAGCGCCGGCAGCGAGGAGAGCCATAATTGGCCACAGGCAGGATGCCTGTGGCCAATTATAGCTCTGGGGGGTTTAGTACACGCCCCACACTATATAAGGCCGCCAGTGCGGCGGCCTTGTGTAGTGCTGTGCGGCATTCATAGAGAGCAGGATAGGCAGGGACATTGTCAGCTGTGCTTTATACTTCTTTAGATAGCGCTGTTACAGTGAGTGTAGTGTTCAGGGAGAGAGAAGGATAGGCAGGGACAGTGTTAGCTGTGCTTTATACTTCTTTAGATAGCGCTGTTACAGTGAGTGTAGTGTTCAGGGAGAGAGCAGGATAGGCAGGGACAGTGTCAGCTTTGCTTTGCTTCCTAACCTCGCGCTGTTACAGTGGGTGTAGTGTGCCTCCTGCACACTGCACAGCATACACCTGAATCTACCCCCTCATTGCTGGTGTTGTGTAGTTGATTTGTGCAACACAGGCATCTGTCTAATATTCAGTCAGTGTAGTGTGCCTCCTGCACAGCATACACCTGAATCTACCCCCTCATTGCTAGTGTTGTGTAGTTCATTTGTGCAACACAGGCATCTGCCTAACATTAACATAACATATTTTGGGTGCGGGGTTCCCCTTAATATCCATACAAGACCCAAAGGGGCTGGTAATGGGCTGGGGTAGGAGGGGGGCTTGATGGGGGTAGCCATGCCATTTTTCTCAAAGATTTTCATCCATATTGCCAGGACAAGACATTACATTAAAGCTGCAGCAGGTTTGAATTGGCTTTTTTTTCTTTACAAATGTCATTTTGTGCAGGGACAGTTCTAAACACGGGAAACACATGCCACTTCACAGGCATACTTTAGACACCCCCAGGTATGATATTTAAAGGAATATTTCACTTTTTTTTTCACTTCATGCATCATTAAAATGAGTGCTCCAGAAAAGACGTCAGTTTTTATAACTTCTTTTTGCATTGATACATGTCCCGTGGGACAGGACCCAGGTCCCCAAACCCTTTTTAGGACAATAACATGCATATTGACTATAAATAGCACTTTAGATTTTGAACGTTCGCGTCCATTGTAATTAATAGGGTTCTAACGTTCGTGCAAACTTTCGGTCTTTTCGCAGGTTCTGGTGCGAACCGAACCGGAGGGTGTTCGGCTTATCCCTACTGCTAATTATCCCGTATACTAAAATGTATCATTACCATTAATATTTACCTTACCGTTTATGTTTGCATGCCTGTTGCTAACTTCTATTGGCAACAAAAAATATTATGTTTGTCTTTTACTAATTGATTTGGTCTTAGTGGTTCTTTGCAAAGAGTGTTATTGCTGGGTGCTGTCAGTGTGTGTTTGTGTACTCTGAGGTGACAGAGGTCTTTGAGAAGTTTGAGGCTAGGAACAGAGGGTCCATCTTAACCATTGGCTCCTTCAGGGGTGGTGCTACATATACGGTAATTTTTGGAGAAACTCATGGAGGGCATTTTATTAAAAGCTGAGATTGTTGGTGTGCAGCTTCAGCTGCTGCCTGCAACAGTGTGCCCGGACACCAGCATTAGAGCTTTCTCATAATTTTCTATTTAAAACTAATACCATTGTCCAAAGATGGCTGTGGACATATATTGGGAATTATGTCACCACTTTCAGTCACGTGTGCCAGGTTGTTTGTTTATTTTTTCTGTTTTGTTGATGGGTATGGTTATTAATGATGGATTAACAATGGGGATTTTACATTTGTTAGTAAAGGACTTATCAAATGTTTGGGTGCTTTGCCAGAGGAAGTTACCTTCAATACATTCAGATCACTGGACTATAGTGTTAAATTTGTGCTTTCATTCTTGCTTAAGTTACAACAGCTGCAGGTCTCAACCATGGAAACATTAGTGACTTTTATCTGTGCCCTCTCCCCTTTTACATTTACAGAACACATTGTATTCTAATAACCATTCACAGAATACAAGATATTCTGTAAATCAACAAGGGGAAAGCGGGGGGTAAATTAGAATATTACTTCCGTATATGAGAGTTTCAGCTTTTATAGTAGCAGTTGACTGAAAATGTAGTGATAGTGTATTATCTTACATAAATGAAGGAATTAACTTTATACTACTGAGTAACAGTCTAGATGTGACATAAGCCTCATAGATAACTTTTTTTTTAATAGCAGAACATAACAAAATATGAGGTATTGAAAAATAAAATAAATAAAAAAAATATAAAACAACAAGCAAATTTCATGGTACCGATTTCTGTGATCAGACGTCAGCTTGGGTGTAGCATTATCATATGTGATGGATTATGTGTATATTTGAAACGATGATACTTGATACCAAGACCCAATTAGTTATTATATCTTGTTAACCATATTGAAATTTAACAGTAGGACTTTTGTCATTTGCAGAGTCATGTCCTTTTTGCATATTCTCTTTCTATATCCTGGAGGTCCCCCTAGTATTCTCACAGTGTGGACCAAAAGGGCAGAGCAATCATCTTTGCTGCATTGACCATTGTTGTTGTGAGCTGCCTATCTTACATTGAGGGTAGGCATGCTTCGCTGTCCCCACCTACTATGCCTTCCCCAGGTGAGGATTAAAGATTGAACAATGATGAACTGTACGCAATAGCTCATGCACAATGGTTAGAAGCAACAGAGTTGGCATACATTCATGTGAGCTCCCCACATGTGGAGCTGCCATGCTGTGTTATTGGGTGAAGACAGTGATGTATGGGGGGTCCATGGGCATCAGGGACACATGTGAGGGGTGTGCATGGTTTGGGCTTTCCACACATAATTTTGTGACATTGTGGTGAGAACCTAATTTGGGACCACACAACTCATATAGGCACCTGCCCTGCAGACATACAAATAGGGTGTGCTTCCATGTATGAAATAGTGGGGCACATTAGAGGGCAAGGTTTGATGGGCTTGCCTATGTGCTCTCTCTTTGCATTAAAGTTTTTTCATTTTGGATAGAGTAAGGGAAGGTTATAACCCCTGCCAGTTTCCCCTGCCAGTTTTTTTGCCATATGTGTCCTCAAAGGCGAGATTTCCCTTTACCTACTGTCTCATAACCAAAAGCAGTGACAGGAAATGCAAAATGAGGGAACCCTAGGGTGTCACCAGGGTCACCAGAACTAGTGTACTCATTTACTTGTCCCCTTCTTTTTTTTTTTTTTACTTTCAATAATACCCCCTAAAAATTTAAAATTATTAGTGGTTAGTGGTTTTTTATTTGGAGTTACATACGACTTTGTTGTGGGAGTGTCCCTGGTTGTGTCTTTGTATACTTACCATTGATTTTGGAAGATGGTGTGTAGTTTCTGTGACTGGACAGGATCTGTAAACACAATCTTTTAACATTGATATAATATACTATATATTTTACTTACCAATGTAAGGTGCACATGGCATTAATTGTAATTGTTAGATAGCTACTATATAATTTAATTTATAAAAAAAAATATGTCACACTTTACCTCCTGAAGAAGTGGATGTCAACTCTATCGAATGCATTAAATGAGAAATATGGGCAAAGCTATTTTGGTCCTACTTCTCCTATGGATCACAGGAGTGCACTTATTTCTGCTCTCCTATGACACATTTTCAGCTGACAGCCAGATAGAGTTTGCTATCGGCTGTCATCACAGAACCTATCCAGGCTCTGGATGGATCCTGACTTTACAGCTGGCTCAGCCTCTCAGAAAACTGCTGGGAGACTGAGCCAGTGGCTCCTACCCCCTCCCCAGCCCAGCATTCCAGTGAGCGCTGGAGAAGCAGAACAAAGACAGAGACCGACAGTCTCTGCAGACTATTGACCAATAACTGAACAATCAGCAGGCTTTAATTGCTCAGTTCTCAGTCCCGGAGGATGCTGGGACTGTGACATCATATGGGTCATATGGGGGGGGTCACCATGTGACATGAGTCGGTGGCCCCGCCCCTCGTTCCTATATAACTGGCAGCACAACACGTCTGAGCCATTAGAAGAGGAAACAGCGACGAGTCAACATCGGAAGAAGAAAGAAGAACAAGAAGCAGAAGAAGAAGCAGCAGAAGCAGAAGGCGACAGCAACGGCGTCAGAAGCCCGGGGCACTGCTAGTAAAACAGCTGGAAGAAGAAAGCCCGGCAAGAAGAACAGCCCGTCAAGAAGAACAGAAGAGCGGGAAGAGCAGGACAAGACCCCCAAAGTCGGATCAAGACCCCCAGACGGCGGCGGCGACGAAGGAGAAAGCCGGGCTCCTCCGCTAGTGAAAAAGCTAGTAAAAGAGCAGAAGATAGCGGAGGAGTCTGGCGAGAAGACCCCCCAAGACGGAAGAAGATCCCCGGAGCTGTGCAATAAAGTATTTTAAAAAATTGTGTCATTTTTTTATTTACACTTTTGTCCTTAGGTGAATGGGTAGCGGTACATTGTTCCCCATACTCATTCACATAGGGTGGGGGGCCGGTATCTGGGGGCCCCTTTTTTTAAAGGGGGCTCCCGGATTCCGATAAGCCCCCCGCCTGCAGACCCCGACAACCAACGGCCAGGGTTGTCGGGAAGAGGCCCTTGTCCTCATCAACATGGGGACAAGGTGCTTTGGGGTGGGGGGGCCGCAGGGCCCCCCTTTCCCCAGGGCACCCCCATGTTGAGGGCATGCAGCCTGGTAGGGCTCAGGAGGGGGGGCGTTCGCTCATCCCCACCCCCTTTCCTGACTGCCCGGGCTGCGTGCTCGGCTAAGGGTCTGATATGCATTTTTTTGGCGTAGGGATTCCCTTTAAATCCATACCGGGTGACGGGGCTAGCGAGGTGTCAATGTCGCCGATCGCCGCGGACTAGCAGACAGATGGCGGGATTGTCCGCCGGACTCCTGAGACCGGCGGACAATTTTAAGTCAAAACTTAAAACTAAGTCCGCCGGACTTTTGGGAACAAAAAGTCCGCTGGACAATCCCACCGGAAAGTCCGATCGTGTGTACGGGGCATAACATTTAACATTAGTCTAAATAAGGGTAAGGCCTAAAAGGGCCAACGTGGTTTACAATCAGTTGAAATGTCACGTACGCATGTCTAACTGAGAGCTGTCCCCACTAGTAGAACTGGGGGCTCCACCAGTGGGCTTGTGGGTGTCATTACAACAGCCTGACTGTACTACTGAAAAGATAACACAAAATTTAACAAAGAATCATAAAACTAATACATGAACTCAAAAGAAAAATAGGTTACGGGAAACTAGTCAGTAAACTATCTCCCCTAAGGCACTTTAAAGGATCAGAGTGGGTTAGGGGGACCACGACTCCCATTTCAATTCGTAAATAGGTATGGAGTCCATGATAGTGTGTAATATTTTCTCCATGAGCTGTATCGCCGCCATACGTTTTAGAACCTGTAGCGCCGGGGTCCGCCAGAACAGGGCTATGGACCAGTGGACCGCCAAGCATAGTGTGTGAACAAGCTTTTGCTCTGGCGGGGAGGAGCCAGGGATGTCTGCAAAAAATAGGTACATTTGGTGCGTCAGAGTCGTCAATATATCTGTGATCTCAGTCACTTTGGATGTTACCTTCTGCCAAATATGAGTCAGTGCCTTACAGCTTCAAAAAATATGTAGGTGAGTCCCCTTGTCTGGCCACCCCCTGAAACAGTTTTCCGAAACAGCTTAGATGGCGTGTAGTACCTCAACACCCTTTTTAACATCTGGAAAGTTAGCCCTATTTGGCTTGTCAGGGCAAATAACATTCGCTGGGTGTACGACCTGTCCGCACCTCATTCTTCCCACATTCCATGTTGAATTCCCTAAATTCCTCTAGAGAAACTCGCCCCAAAATATGCTTCAGTAGACATAGCGATTCAGGCCATTTTCAAAGTAGGCACAGGTGCCTGACTCTCTGAAACCGATATATCGAAAGCTTTTAATCTTCTACCCATCCAACCTCTGCTGCTGGCACGGCATTAAAGACTCAACCTGGACACCCGCTTAATGCAGGCCAGCCTCCCCCTCGACAAACTGACCTGCATCTGGTCAGCCCTTCAAGTCTTTATTCATGCACAGGGGAGTACTAAGAAACAGCCTCAATACCTCTTAGGGATGCTCAACTTTACAATAAGGATCATTCCCCAGGGACGATCTTTCGTTTCACACCCCTAGTCTTCCTTTCTCAGATACAGAACCCCGACCAAATCCTTAGCTTACACACTGCGGCAGTAGGGGGTTGTCCAGTTGGGAGGAGTCCCTTACTGGTGGGAATAGAATGCCCATGTTCATATTCAGTTAACTTTGTTTAATTTCCCAGCAGAACTCCCAGATCCAACCCAACATCTTGTCCCACCTTGGTCTCAGCCGATGTAGGATTTAAACAGCACCTTCACAGCGCAACCCTGCTTATCAATGAGTCCTTATCCCGAAACACACTCAAGGCCTACCACACAGCTTGGAACACATTCTGCAAATCCCTGGCGTCCTGCTCCGCAGCATCATCAACAGACACTAAGCACATATTAGCTTTTATCTCATGCGGCCACAATCAATTGGACCTATCACACAACACCATCCGACTATACGTAGCCGGCATCCAACACTTTCTGGCTTTGCAAGATCCCGCAAAGCCATCCTTGTTCGCAACCCATGTGATCCAAGCCATCCTGCGCAGCATGCAGAAATAACAGCCCATACCAATGCCAAGCGCTTGCCCATCACGAATACCATCTTCAACTATTCACCAAACTTGCTCAGCAGATTACACTAAACCAACTAAGAGCTACACCCTACCTGAATGTTTTTGCCCCCTTATTTTGGTACACCGACCATCAGACCAGGGAGCACTTCAGGTCCATTTCATGTTGCAAGTCTTATGTCAAGTCTATGTTGTACATATCCGTATCGGCCATAGGGCTTCAAATTATATATATATATATATATATATATATATATATATATATATATATATATATAGTGTATGTTTCACCCAAAACTGCAGTGAAAGGTCTTAAAAGGGCTTGTCTAAATTTCTACTTACCTGCTATTTTTGTAGGAATAAAACAACACAACATTGTACTGCTGTAAAACTGTAACAGAAGCAGATACATAAATTATAAATGATTAAATGTTGAATCTGGGCTTTGTTTGTTCTTACAATATGGCTTATCTTAGTTATTTTCATTTATTTAACAAGTGCAAAAATGCTGCAATTAATCACTTGTTTCGCACGAATGACTATATTATGTTAAAGTGTCATGTGTTTTCCATGGAGAATCCCAACTATTTCTATTGTTTCTTTTCTATTTTGTAAAGTATCCTTGTATAACAAATTATAAATTGATCTATGGTATGTTTAAACTAATGTATGGAAAAAAAATGTTGCACTGCTAATCTCCTACTTTTTACATATACAGGTATCAGTAGCAAGCTCACAATAATATCAATTTAACACACTAAAAAGTCTCATATACATTATATACACATACACACGCGCGCGCGCACACACACATTATATATACATACACATACATACATACAGTCTACTTTCAATTTGTTACGTGTCACATAATTCAAAGCCAGAAAACAAATATAATAGTGTAGTGAATCATTTATAGTGTAATGCGTCACACTCATAAAAAACTTACAATACAATCATAGGCGTGTGCATAGGGTGTGCCAGGTGTGCCTGGGCACCCCTTAATCACCCAGTGCAGCACAGATACCCCTTATTGTCCTGGCTCCTCCCTACAGTGCTTGCCAGTTCCCTCCTCTCCCACCAGCTGCTGCTGAGGGCAACACAGGGGGATGTTTTAGGATGAGTGGGGTAAGGAGCCTGTAAATATGTAATTAACAGCCCCTTACCTTTCTGCATCAATACAGTGAGTGATCAGTACCGTGTGTTTGAACTTTGGAGTGCACACCCTAATGCAATAGGCTGCGCACACCTATGAATACAATGTGAATTACACAGTGTTAAAAGAGAAGTACAGTCAAAGCTGGTTGGGCTCAGTGGCGGCTGGTGAAGTTTTAGGATGGGGGGCAGACCCCACCCTTCCTTTTTGACCCCTCCCACTTGTCATAAGCCCCACTCCTTATATAATCCACCCACTCCGTCCTCTGTATTGAACTTGCTTCCACGCATATTGTCAGGAGTATGCAGCTCAGAATTACAGGACAGAGTATACAGCTCAGCATCACAGATACTGTACGGTATGTAGGTCAGCACCACAGATAGTATACAGATCAGCACCACAGATAGTATACAGATCAGCACCACAGATAGTATACAGATCAGCACCACAGATAGTATATAGCAGTAAGCACCACAGATAGCATATAGCAACCGGCACCACTGATAGTATATAAATCAGCACCTCAGATAGTATATAGCAGCCAGCACCACAGATAGTATATAGCTCAGCACGACAGATAGTATATAACAGTGTGCAGAGAGCAGACTGCAGACACATTCCTTCCTTCCAGCTAATCACACTGCCGCATCCCACAAGATCATATATTGCAGGAGAACTTGCCCTGACAGTGCCCTGGAGTGCCCGCTCAATAAGATGGCCATGAAGTGCACTGGGGGTGAGGAGTTGTCAGTGGAGTACTACAGATTGGTCAGGATGGGTAGAATGAAGAGATTAGAGAATGACAGACTGAGCAGAGAAGGGCAGGGAAGTGTGTGCGGAGTGGAGGGGCAGCTGTCAGTGTCAGAGTCTAAGAAAGAGGAGACCACAGTGCCAGCAGTTACGTTACCCTTAGCCATCCAGAATCATAGAGACGCCACTCAAGCCTTCCGTACCACGCGTTGCATAGTCCACAGCACAATGAGTGGTGCCCGGAAACCGGAAGTGGTGCCGAAAAAAGCACCACCCACCGTCTTCTGATCCTCGTCAATCAAAACAGCACAGGAGGCTAAAGAGACAAATAATTGTAGAGTGGGAGTGTTCTGGGAGCACTGCCTGTGCCCTGAACACGCCCTAAACACAGATGAATCAGCTTCCCAGTTGCAATCAACTGATTGCAAGCTGGGAAAGCTTCCCATAGGCAGCTGTGTGTCTGGCGCCTGGACACTCTTATGGCCCGTACACACGCTCGGATTTTCCGATGACCAGTTCCGTCGGATCATTTCCGTCGGAATTTGTCCGATGCTGGTGTTGCGTACACACGGTCGGACAACGTTGTCGGAATTTCCGGTCTTCAAGAACGTTGTGACGTAAGCCGTCTTCCACGAGACTAGAAAAGGGAAGTTCAGCACCACGTCCGGCACCCGTTGGGCTCCTTCTGCTGATTCCGTGTTTATCGCGAGTTAGTTGAAGTTTGGGGACTTACGATTCGCGCTTCTCAGTTTTGTGACTCAGATCGTTACTGCTCTTCAGTTTGTGCTTGTCGTGCGTATCTGTTTATTAGTGCGTGTAGTCAGTTGGCATTTGTTGGTCATTGCGGCCTATATCTTGATATAGGACGCTTAGATTTTCACTGCTTATTGTCTGCTCATTTCTGGTATTTTTGAGTTGAAAAAATCATTGCCTATGTGTTTGACTTTTCTACAATGACAGTTTATTTGTGAGTAGGCAGGTACATTTCACAAATCATAAAGTCCAATTAACAAGGGGCACCAACAACAAACAACCTCCTAGTAAATTTAGGCAACAAATACAAATGATAATAATGTTGTTTTGCTAAGTTGAGACACACAACCCCCCTCAAAAATCAAACAAAATTATAAAGAAAATATGTATTCCAAACAAAAAATTAAAAATGACAAATCATCCAAAAAATATAACAAACATTCTTTTACGATCTGACGAAAAATAAACATCTAGCCAATAAATCCTGAAAAAGAATAAATAAATAAGTTTGTGAGAAGTGAGTGTGAATAGAAGCAGCTAAAACACGTCATTCTTCTTGCATTGTAAAGAAAAAGAGAATGCGCTGCATTAAAGACATTTTAACATTGCAGCGTGACGAATGTGCTGTGTCGATTAGGAACGGTAGTTTTACCTGACCGAGCGCTTCCGTCACAGAATTTCTTCTGAGCTTGCGTAGCACTTTGTCCGTCGGACTAGGCTACACACGATCGGAATTGGTGTGATCGGACTTTGTTGTCGGAAAATTTGAGAGCAGGAGTTAAAACTTTGTCTGTCAGAAAATCCGATGGAAAATGTCCGATGGTGCCTACACACGGTCGGAATTTCCGACAACATTGTCCGATAGGACAGATTCTATCGGAAAATACGCGGCTTAAAAGTGACCTTTTTTCTTTTTATTTTTTTAGGACTAGCTTGGGGGCGGGGGTGGGGCGGTGCCCAGGTACCCCCTATGGACAGGCCGCCACTGGTTAGGCTGTACTTCTCCTGTGGATCATAGGAGTGCAGTTCGTTCTACACTCCTGTGACCCATTTTCAGACTGATGCTACATCCACCTAGGTAAGTATGATTCTGAAAAAACAAACAAAACATTATTCTCTTTTAATTATATCAGCCCCACATGCTGAAAAACATATATAACATATGAGTCCGATGTGTTGGATAACATATTTAACACTTCTAATCACTCAGTGCAATTCCTCCTGATTCACTCCACTTCTCCTCCACCACAAAGTGTTTCACTCCAAGCAATTTACTCAAGATGTTCTCTCACCTTATAAAAATATATATGCTCTCACCTCTCAAAAATATCCCAATAATAATGTCCACTTCCTTACGGTCACTCAAGGCAAACAAAAACATACTATGTAGTGTATTTACGTTTTAAAACCACATTTTTTTTCCCCTAAAGTTTTTGAAAAGTGCAGAATGAAAATAAAAATGTATATTTTTACAAAAAGTTGTAAAATAAGACATTTCTATTGCATCCAAACTGTAATTACCACCTCTATACGAGTGGTCAGGAAATATTGCTTAGAGCCCTTCCACACTGAAGTGTTTTTCAGGAGCTACAGCGCTAAAAATAGCGCCTGTATAGCTCCTGAAAAAAGCGGGTCCTTTAACTGGAGCGGTGCGCTAGTGGTAAAAAAGTCGTGCTAGCAGCATCTTTGGAGCGGTGAAGGAGCGGTGTATCCACCGCTCCGACCCATTGCAATCAATGGAACACCGCGGGGATACCGCGGTAATACCACTGGCAAAAATGTGTGGGGTTTTAACCCTTTTTCGGCCGCTAGCGGGGGTTAAAACCACCCCGCTAGTGGTCGAATACCGCAGCTAAAACGACGGTAAAGCAGCGCTAAATATAGCCGCCACCCCCACTGCCCAAGTGTGAAACCAGCCTTAGTGTAGCTTCACATATAGCAGTCCCCATTGTTTGCACATGATTGGATGATGGAAGTCAGTAGAGCTCCCCCTCATTAACCAGCAGCAGTGGGACATAATAATTCTAGCTACTTCCACTAATAATGACAGCTTCCCATCAGACTGAATGTCAGGAAACCCTCACAACTATGACTCATTCCCGCCCTGGATTCCTGGCTGAATCCCTAATATTAACCGTTTCAGCCCCGGAAGATTTTACCCCCTTCCTGACCAGAGCACTTTTTGCGATTCGGCACTGCGCCGCTTTAACTGACAATTGTGCGACATTACACCAAAACAAAATTGACGTCCTTTTTTTCCACAAATAGAGCTTTCTTTTGGAGGTATTTGATCACCTCTGCGGTTTTTATTTTTTTCGCTATAAACAAAAAAAGAAGAGCGACAATTTTTTTAAAAAAGCTAAATTTTTAACTTTTTGCTATGATAAATATCCCCCAAAAATATATATTAAAAAACGAATTTTGTCCTGTTTAGGTCGATATATATTCCTCTACATATTTTTAGTAAAATAAATCGCAGTAAGTGTATATTGATTGGTTTGCACAAAAGTTATAGCGTCTACAATATAGGGGATAGTTTTGTGGCATTTTTATTATAATTTTTTTTATTAGTAATGGCGGCAATCTGCAATTTTTTATCATGACTGCGACATTATGGTGGACACATCCGACACTTTGGACACTATTTTGGGACCTGTCATTTATACATTGATCAGTGCTATAAAAATGCACTGATTACCTTGTAAATGGCACTGGCAGGGAGGGGGTTAAAGGGGTTAAACACTAGGGGGCGATCAAGGGGTTAAGTGTGTCCTAGGGAGTGATTCTAACTGTGGGGGGAAGGGCTACCACTGACATAACAGCGATCACTGCTCCCGATGAGAGGGAGCAGTAGATCCCTGTCATGTCACTAGGCAGAACAGGGAAATGCCTTGTTTACATAGGCATCTCCCTGTTCTGTGGCTCCATGACACAATCGCGGCGGACATCGAGTCTGCAGGCACGGTCACGCTGTACGTGGCACGCGCGCTTGCGCACGCTAGCCCTGCCAATTAAAGGGGAGGTACAGGTACGCCTATTTGCCCACTGCTGCCATTGTGCCGACGTATATCAGTGCGCAGCGGTTGGCAAGTGGTTAATAGACATGTGCATGACGATAAAAATGTGTTTAGTTTCGATTTGTTAATCTAGTTATTTTGTTTTGTTAAATTTGGTTGTTATGTTCAATTCGTATTCGGGATTCGTATTCAGAATTTTGTTTGAATTCACCGTTTTTTTTTTTTTCGATTTGAAACGTACAAATCAATACATTTTGAACTGGCCAAATCGAAAAATCTTTATCAACTGATTACAATGACTCTTTAACCATTTGCCGACTGGGTCATAGCCGAATGATGGATACAGCGCAGTCGGATAACTCTGGGAGGGCATACAATGACAGACCCGGCGTGTCATGGAATGGGGTAAAGGACCAATTTCAGTGGCCCTATACCAGGTGATCGCCCTGTTCCATGACAGAGCGATCAGTTGTCAACAGACCAAAGCATGTCCAGTTCAGCTGCTCCCCATTCCTCCCACCGATCAGTACAGTGTGCGAGGAGAGGAAGGAGTCAGGTGCAGCAGTGCTGTGGGCTGGATCTGAAGTGCCCACAGTGCTGATCTCTGCCCATTTCTGCTCATCCATGCTGCATTCATGCCCAGTCATGCCCATCCAAGCCCAGCCATGTTTATCCAGGCCCAAAGATGCTCATCTATGCTCAGCCATGCTAATCCATGCACAGCTATTGCCCAGCCATGCTCATCCATGTCCAGTCATGCTCACCCATGCTAATCCATGCCCAGCCATGCTCAGCCATCCTCATCAATGCCCAGCCATCGCCAGCCATGCTCATCCATGCCAAGCCATGCTCATCCATGCCCATCAATGCTCAGCCATGCCCATCCATGCTAATTCATGCCCAGCCATGCTCATCAATGCCCAGCCATCCTCATCAATGCCCAGCCATGCTCATCCATGCCAAGCCATGCTCATAAATGCCCAGCCATGCTCATCAATGCCCAACCATGCCCATCCATGCCCATACATGCCCATCCATGCCCATCCATGGCTCATCCGTGCCTATTATTTTGCTCATCCGTGCCCATCTATGGCTCATCCGTGCCCATCCATGGCTCATCCATGCCTCATTCATTGCACATCAGTGCTCATCCGTGCCACATTCATGCCACATCAGGACTCATCCATGCCACATCAGTTCTCATCCATGCCACATCCATGCCACTACAGTGCCAATCAGTACCACTGCTGTGTCCATTAGTGTCTCACAAAAGTGTAATAGTGTAATTTATGCTCATAGAACACCTTGATGGTGCTCCCTGCATGTTGGGCCTGTGTAAATGTCTCACACATGTGGTATCACCATACTCAGGAGGAGTAGCAGAATGTATTTTGGGGTGTAATTTTTGTTATGTACATGCTATGTGTTACAACTTTGTACAACTTTTGGACAACTTTGTGTAAAAAAAAAAGAAACTATAAATCTTCATTTTGCAAAGAATTGTGGGAAAAAATTACAACTTCAAAAAACTCACCATGCCTCATACTAAATACCTTGGAATGTCTACTTTCCAAAAAAGGGGTAATTTTGGGGGTATTTGTACTTTCCTGGCTTGTTAGTGTCTCAAGAAATGAGTACATCAGGTATGATCAGGTGTGATCAATTTTCAGAAATTGGCACCATAGTTTGTAGACTCTATAACTTCCACAAAGACCAAATATTTTGCCAAAGATATGTAGCAGTATACATTTAGGTCAAAATTTATGAGGAAAAATTACAAATTTGCAAAATTTTATAACCAAAATATTTTTTTTTTTTTTTTTTTACAATATTTTTGGTCTTTTTTCATTTATAGTGCAATATATTAAATAATTAAACCCAGTGACGATCAAATAACACTAAAAGAAATCTCTATTTGTGTGGAAAAAAAAGGACAAAAATGTCATATGGGTACAATGTTGCATGGCCGAGTAATTGTCATTCAAAGTTTAAGAGCAATGAAAGATGAAAATTGGACTGGTTAGGAAGGAGGTTTAAGTGTTCAGTGCGCAAGTGGTTAAATTACCATTGGCTTAAAGTGGATGTAAACCCTCACATATACCCAGTAAAGTGAACAGCCTCAGATGATACACAGGGATAAAACAAATTTCCCTACACAAGTTTTACATGTATATCTGCTGTCTTCAGCTTTATATATGCTTTTGAAACTTCACATCATGATAGAGATTTTCTCTTCCTGTTCAGCACTGAGTGTGAAGTCTGGGCATACAGCCAAGACAGCTGATTGGAGGAAAGGCACACACCCCCACTCCACATAGGCAGAGACTCTCAGAGCTGTTCTGTGAATAGTTTAGCTGTCTGCTAATCTATTTATAGCAACCTCCCACGACACAAATTTCAGCCTGGTTGTATCTCAGTTGACGGAGAACTTGTCATAAGTTATCATGCTGATAACAGAAGAGCAGAGGAGAGCCACGAGACTTAGGGCTCTTTCACACAGACGTGTCCGTGTATGGAGCCCGCTCTACTCAGCGGGGGATCGCTCCGTCGATCCCCGCTGAGCTTGCAGATGACAGGTCTGTCTCTGCACACTGTGCAGGGACGGACCTGTCAGAGCGTCGCTCTCCCCTATGGGGGATCGGATGAAGATGGACCGTAGAGTCCGTCGTCACCCGATCCAATCCACAGGTGGATGGAAAAGTAGTTTTTTCCTCCGTCAAACTTTTTCGGATCGGATGTCAGCGGACATGTCACCGCTGACATACGACGCTCCATAAAGGTCCATAGAGCGTCCGTTCAGGTCTGCGATAAATACTGACAGGCGGACCTGAATGGATCGTCTGTGTGAAAGAGGCCTTAGTGCTTTGAAGAGGGATAAGAAAACACTGCAGATATATGTGCCCAGCTCAAATTTCATAAATCGGGTTTACATCCACTTTAACTAAAACAGCATTATTTGGGAACAGTACTCAAATAACACACACAGTTTTTGATTTCAGCAATATAAGTACATTTAGAATTCTAATGGTTTTCAATGTAAAATTTGATTCAGATTCCTGAAATTCAAAAAAATTTTGTTTCGTTTTGGTGCATTGAGTGAAATTTGTTTAAATTGTAATTTGGGTACTCGGATATATCCGAATCTCTGAATAATGAAAAATTAGTCTGAATATTAATTTGGAACGAAAGGAACTACACATGTCTAAATATTAATAATTTAACATTGCTACAGTATATGCAAAGCACAGTTAAAAGCCTGCACACTACATGAATGGGATTACCAGCTAAATAAAGGGGAGCCTGGGACTTTGCTTTTTTTTTATGTATCTGAAGTGTCACATTTTAATTTTTCTGCACTGTACTGCACTGCACATCACTCTAGCATTGTGCTGTGAATGGGGCACATAGAAAACAATTGTTTACTTTATGCTCTTATGGTGACTGGTGTTATCCAGTGAGGAAAAATGGCAGTCACCATGCATAATGACCTTAAGGACCAAACTTACTCTTTATATATATATATATTGTAACTGGGGGACAGGTAGCAGGTACAAAGCTCCCTGGGGTGAGCAGTTATTTAGGCACAGATACCAAATCCAATGAGGTAGTGACAAACAGGGCTGTGTTTATTTTGGTTATATACAAGTCTATACACAGGTGCTGCACAGTGTTCCAGCAAACAAATAAACACAGAAATAGCAAAACAAAATCCTAGCCGTGTCTCGGCTCTAACTATACAATATGCAGACCCTCACTACCAGGCTGAGCAAGCCTACCGCTTGTCAGTTTCTGCATAAACTTCTTAACAGTTTTCACCAACCTTTGGCTCTTCACAAACCAGCGCTGTCTGTGTGTCCCAGGCATAGAGCAAAAGCTGTCTGCTTAGGTGAGCTTAAATTAGCCTGGGGAAGAGGACTAAGATCCGAACTGGATCATGTTTTAGAGATTTCTGAATGTGTATGAGAGGAGCCTGGGAGACGTATAAACCCCAAACAAGACTTCTCCTGGCTCTCTCTGGGACGCTCTGCTACAATATATATATATATATATATATATATATATATATGCAGGTTGTTAATACATCTATATACAAATCTTTTCAAATCAACAAAAAGCAAATCCTACATATCTTACATATGTACAGTCATGTATTAAAACTACAGCAAACTCTTTTATACATTTATATTATACAGCAATAAGACTAACAGCCAAATCTATTTTATCAGTTGAAAATTCTGTTTCAGATTATTTGATTTTCTCTTCTCTGTTTGTAGGCATAAATATCATTGTATGGTCATGTTTGTGCTGATATGATCAAGTAATGTATTTTGTGTTTACAAAGTGCCTTTTGGGATTCCCAAAATGCATGCAGTTACTTAATTTACACTGAAGCACATTCTGCAGTGCCCTGAAGAACCTGACATGTAAGGAAAAAAGGGAGCTGACATTGTTGACTTCTTTTAAATCTTGCTCATTGCTTACCCATAATCCTCTTCCTTGTATCTCTACATAGCAAGTCACTGATCTAAGAAGTTACTTGTATTGTGCTCCAAGGAGGCTGGCATCACATTTTTTTAGACTGAAGCTATGGGTGAAATAAACAAATGGCATACATGATGTAGTCTTTTACTAGCATTAACACAAAAAAGGATGCTTACAAATTTTTTTTTTTAAATACTATAAATAAAGTATAGAAAAAAATATTTTAGATACTGTAGTAGCTAAGTAAGTTAGCCTTAAACCTATATACTGCAAGCAGTGTTTGATGGGCACAGTGGCAGCTTTTGAGGGAAACAGACAGTGGCTGTGTTTGATGCACAACTTGAACAAAGTGCAGTACAGTGTGTTACTCACAGCAGAGCAAGGCAGCGCCAGCTTTCAAGAGCCGTCTTTCCGCTCCGCTCCCTCTCCACGCTGTCTGAAGAACACGGCGGAGCTTGTTCACAAGCCGCTGGGACGGCCATGGCGCGCTATGAATGCTGGGGCGGCCGCGGCGTGCTATGAATGCTGGGGCGGCCACGGTCTCTGACTGACGTCTCTGGTTGCTAGCTGGACGCCGGGCGGCCAGCAATTCTAGCAAGTGAGCAACCAGTGCAGTCAGTCAACTTAAGCAGCAGATTGCAGCACTGAGGATCGGCCCTGGATGGGGCCCTCCAGGCAAGTGGGGCCCCCGGGCAACTGCCCAGCATGCCCAGTGGAAAAAACGGCCCTGTGAATTTGCATGTCTTACACTGTGATTTGTGGCAACGATACATTCCAACCAATGGTATGAGAATAGGTTTTTCTGGGGGGGGGGGGGGGCCTCTTGATATGAATTTTCTCGGAGCAATTCTTGATTTCAGATTGGGGGCTCTGCGGTATGTTATTCTTGGGCGTTCTGGAATAATGGGTTTTAGAAGTGGATCTTGTAGTAGGATGCCCCAATGGTTCTCCAAGATTTTCTCCATTTTTTTTAAATAAACATTAAAAGTAGTGGTGAAACGTAGCATGTGATTATTTTGTGGTTCACTTGGTACTTTGGGCGGTTTACCATTTTTAAAATATTCACAAGCTTTATCAAAAAAGCAGTTGGATAATCTTTCTCCTTAAACTTGTCTTTTAATAAGGACAAAACGAGTATGGGACTTTAAATGAGGCAGGTTCAAAAGCAATGTAAGAGTAGAAATTTTATTAACAATTATACGAAAAATATCAATGATCATCTGTATGTGACAGCTGAGTATTCGAATGCATGTACAAACATGACATAGTAGTAAACATAATATAGAACTTAATTGTCATAGCAGGGAAAGAATGATAAATAAATAAAAGTCATACAGATTACATAGGAATAATACAGTACTAATATACAATAAAATTCACAGAAGTGTAGTAAAATTGATGGAAATTATGAGGGGTTGCATCCTCAATATCTCAACGCGTTTTGTCTGTGTGCCGACTCATCAGGAGCAAATATGTAATGTCTGTAAGTAATAAAGGGTGTATTAAATTAAGAAACCCATGGTATGAAAGGTATTATGTATATGAAAATATATATACAAAAGTTGATCAAATCCATAGAACTTACACCCCACGGGAATGCCGAGCACCGATTCTCCTGGTATGCACATGCCGCCACATCAAGCCTCCCCCGGGAGCTGAGGCGCAGAAGGTCCGCCCAACAACCCGGATTCAAAGTGAGAAGCCCCCAGCCAGCAAACAATATGAGTAGTTTAAGTATTATGCCAATAATGGCAGTAAAATCTATAAATTAAATAGAAAGTATTATTTATAATGGACACGGCAGCACTGCCAGACACCAAAGAAGTAGAGTGCATCAAGAGAAGAAAAGATAAGGTGAAGTGATGATGTAGAAGTAGAATAAGGGGGAGAAGGAAACAAACAAAGTGTGCACAAGAAATAACATAAAAAATGAAACAGTACACAGTGAAAGAAAAATAGTAAAACAAAAAAAAGTTTGGAATAAACAAGTGACCATGTAGAGTCATGTAAAGTGATGATCGTAATCGATCAGTAGAAGTAAAAAATGAAAAAGTGCTGGAGGTAGGAGAAATATGGAATAACCATGTACAAGTACCCTTAGGTAGTAGAAGTTGAGTCTGGATGTGATCTAGGGTGGGCAGTGCGAACCGGTCATCTGGTCAGTTGTGAATGGGGGCCCCCAATCGGGCCAGTGAAATAGGGCGGGCGTGCGCCAACGCCACGAGCGTGATGACGAGCGGGAGTCATCCGGCCGCCAATGGCGCCAAAACTAAATCCCGCCAAGCAGCAGCTGGATGGAAACACGCCGTAATCAACGAGTGGCGCTTACAAGAAACGTCACTGGTGATTGTTTGCTGGCTGGGGGCTTCTCACTTTGGATCCGGGTTTTTGGGCGGACCTTCTGCGCCTCAGCTCCCAGGGGAGGCTTGATGTGGCGGCCTGTGCATACCAGGAGAATCGGTGCTCGGCATTCCCGTGGGGTGTAAGTTCTATGGATTTGATCAACTTTTGTATATATATTTTCATATACATAATACCTTTCATACCATGGGTTTCTTAATTTAATATACCCTTTATTACTTACAGACATTACATATTTGCTCCTGATGAGTCGGCACACCGACGAAACGCGTCGAGCTATTGAGGATGCAACCCCTCATAATTTCCATCGATTTTACTACACTTCTGTGAATTTTATTGTATATTAGTACTGTATTATTCCTATGTAATCTGTAGGAATTTTATTTATTTATCATTCTTTCCCTGCTATGATAATTAGGTTCTATATTATGTTTACTACTATGTCATGTTTGTACATGCATTTGAATACTCAGCTGTCACATACAGATGATCATGGATATTTTTCGTATAATTGTTAATAAAATTTCTACTATTACATTGCTTTTGAACCTGCCTCATTTAAAGTCCCATACTCGTTTTGTCCTTTGAATTTATTATAGGGATGGAAGCGCACTACCCCCCCTTCCTTGTGCGCTTCATCTACAGTCCCAGTATATGGAGATATACATCCCCCCTTTTTTTGCATGTCTTTAAATAAGACACTCTGTTCAATGTAGTCACTTTCTCTTGTGCAGTTCTGTCGGAGTCTGCAGAATTGGCCCTTAGGGATGTTGTCGATCCATCTGGGCAAATGGCAGCTCTTATGGTGAAGATATGAGTTTCCTGGTTTAATATAATTCTTTGAAATAATGGCTGCAGTATTTGTATCATGGCCCAACTCTAAATCGAGGAAGGGCAAGGTGTCAGGATTTTTGTCCGAGGTGAAGAATAAGCCAAAAGGATTTTTGTTGCAATGTTCCACAAAATGGTCAGTTACATCGGGAGGCCCATCCCAAATTATGATGATGTCATCGGTGTAACAACCTAAAAATACAATATTGCGTGCGAAAGGGTTGTTATGGAGCACATACGCATTTTCCCAAAATCCCATCGCCAAATTGGCATATGAGGGAGCAAAGTTTGCTTCCATGGCTGTGCCTTGTGTCTGTATATAAAAATCCCCATCAAAGGTAAAATAATTGTGTGTTAAGCAGAAGGAAACAGAGTCTAAAATGAAAGAAGCCTGACGTGGATTGATAAGGGGGTCCTTTCCCAAGAAATGCTCAAGTGCCATCAGGCCAAAAGTATGAGGGATAGACGTATAGAGGGAGTTCACGTCAAGAGAGAGCCATATGTAGGTTGGCTCCCACTTGTATACCGAGAGGAGCTCCTTTAGATGAGTCCCATCTCTGATATAGGATTGCAGTTGGTGAATTATAGGTTGGAGGAAATGATCAACATACAGACTTAATCAGGTGGTGACGCTTTCCATTGCCACCACGATTGGTCTGCCTGGAGGGTTATCTAATCTCTTGTGCACTTTAGGAAGGTGGTGGAAGTAAGGGATTTTATAGAACATTTTAAGGAGAAAAGATTTTTCAAGTTTGTTGAGGATTTCCCGCTCTACTGCAGCAGATACCATAATATTAATCTCGCTGGCAAAATCAGCAGTGGGATACTTACTGATTTTTTTTAAACGTGCTAGATTCTGATATTAGTCTCCTGGCTTCTTTAACCACTTCAATACAGGGCTTTTAAACACCCTTCCTTACCAGAGCACTTTTTGCGATTCGGCACTGCGTCGCTTTAACTAACAATGTCGTGCGACGTTACACCCAAACAAAATTGACGTCCTTTTTTTCCCACAAATAGAGCTTTCTTTTGGTGGTATTTGATCGCCCCTGCGGTTTTTATTTTTTTGCGCTATAAACAAAAGAAGAGCGACAATTTTGAAAAAAAACACAATATTTTTTACTTTTTGCGATAATAAATATCCCATTTTTAAAAAAAAAAAATAATAATTTTTTCCTCAGTTTAGGCCGATACGTATTCTTCTACATATTTTTGGTAAAAAAAAATCGCAATAGGCGTATATTGATCGGTTTGCGCAAAAGTTATAGCGTCTACAAAATAGGGGATAGATTTATTGAATTTTTTTTTTTTTTTTTTTTACTAGTAATGGCGGCGATCTGCGATTTTTTTTTCGTGACTTCGACATTGCGGCGAACACTTCGGACACTTTTGACACATTTTTGGAACCATTCACATTTACACAGCGATCGTTGCTATAAAATTGCAATGATTACTGTGTAAATGTGACTGGCAGGGAAGGGGTTAACACTAGAGGGCGCTGGAGGGGTTAATGTGTTCCCTGATAGGAGTGATTCTAACTGTAGGGGGAGGGGACTCAAGGGGAGGAGACCGATCATGTGTTCCTCCGTACTGGGATCACATGATCGGTCTGCTCCCCGCTGACAGGACGTGGAGCTGTGTGTTTACACACACAGCTCCACGGTCCCGCCCGGTCCCGTTGTTTTAACGGGCAATCGCGGGTGCCCGGCGGACATCGCGGCCGCCGGGCACTCGCACCGGGTCCCGAGCGATGCCGCGGGCGCGCGCGCGCGCCCCCCCCAGGCGGCCGGGAATCCGAGGACGTCATATGACGCCCACCCAGGATGGTAGATCCACCTTGTGGGTGTCATATGACTATACGCGGGTATTGAAGTGGTTAATATAATCACTTTTGTTTTGTATGACAATACCTCCTCCCTTGTCAGCAGATTTGATGACAATGTCATCTGTTTTCATTAGTGATTTCAGGGCAACTATCTCGGAGGGTGTTAAATTATTATTCTGGTTGGTGGTTGAGGGTTGGCATAACTTTTTGAAATCAGCAAAAACCACTCTATAGAAACTTTCTATATAGGGTCCTTTGGCATGTGTAGGTTTGAAGATGGATTTTGGCCTGAAAGATGTGTGGGTAATCGGAGGAGAAGTGGATATATGTTGTGTATAGAGTTCAGATAGCTCGGTATCAAAAGACAAGTCATCTATATCCTCCGTACAACTGGTATCAAAGGAAAAAAACTCTGGTGGTATCAAGGTCACAGAAGGTGTGGAAGGGGTGTTGTTGATAAAGATATTATCAGTCAAAAGACTCTTTTTTATCTTTGATGTGATGGTATCTCTTCAGTGTAAGATTTCTTACATAGCTGTTTAAGTCTTTGAATAAAAGAAAAGGGTTTGGTTTGTTGATGGGAGCAAAATTTAAACCTTTGGAAAGGAGTGACCTTTCGGCATTGGAAAGGTTACGTGAGGAAAGATTGAAGATTTTTATAGTTTTCTTATTTTCAGTGCCCCGAGATTGTCTATTCTTTCATCCTCCTCGAGAGCCTCTTCTGTGTGCTTTCTTTTTTGGAGGCTGTTCGAGGAGGACTGAGGACTAAAAAAGAAGAATTGGGACCTGGTGGAGGGAGGGCAATGTTATCAGAGTTGGGAGGGACGAGATCGGGTGCTGGGAGAGTATTGATTATACCTATAGGGGATACAGTTGTGAGGTTATCAGGGGAAATATCTGTATCTATAGTGCCATCTATCTTCTGTTGTAGTGAAGGAGATATTGGCAAGGATCCAGTATTCGGAGAAGTGGTTTTGGGACATAACAGTTCAGTGGGATTGTTTGGTGGTCTATTGTAAAAAAGATTCAGGGCTTGTATAAGTCCTGACTTACTATATCTATTTTTTGGAGGGTAAGTGTTTTTGTTTTTCATTGTGGAATGCTTTTGTGAAGGTATATTTATATATCGGGTGTCTCTAATCTTTCTCTGTCTCTGTGAATTCACTAGCACAGGTGAGATAAGAGGTATACTCATCAGAGGACCTGTATAGTTGCTGTCAGTCGGTAGATGAGAAATGTATGTTGGTACATCCTGTGGGGGTTTGTTTGGTCTTAAAATGGTCAAGGAATTATTTTTGTGTTTGTAGTCTTTTTTATTCCAAGTAAATACTCTATCACTATTAAAATCATCCAGATCACGTCTGAATTTATCTAATTTCATATGCAATAAGTCATCTTTGTCCTTTTTTATGTTTTTCTTTAGTGTATCTAGCCAGGATAAGGGAATGGTCAAATCTAGATTAATAATTTCCTTAATAAGGTTTAGAACATCACATTTAAGTTTATCAAACCTTGAGGTTCTGTGGGAGATAAGGATGGTCATCCATTTGGATGTACAAAAAGTGGCAATATCATCCCATTCTTTTTTGTTATTAGTATCAAGAAAGGAACAGTCTTTCATAATCCTTAGACCTCTAGGAGAGGTTTTCGTATCAATATATTTACTTAAAAAGAATTTGTCCCACCATTGTTGGTTGGTGGTTTCCATGACCCTTTCTAATTGTTTAAATTTACCACATAGCATTTAATGTTTTTTGCTCGAAAGGACATAATTGTTCATAAATAGTGATGGTGGTAAAAAAGTATAAAGGTTTTCTAAAACCATATATTTATGCTGTTCTATATCATTAATAAAATCCATATCAATAATAGTAGGTTAAAAAATAGTAATAGACTATTAAAAATAGTAAGAACTATGAAATAAGTAAATAGAATATGAAAACTATGTATAGAATGCACATTAAAAACGCATATGTAGATGGATAAAAAATTATAAAAAATATATATATATATATAAATATATATAAAAATATATAGATATGCATATAAAAAATACACACACACACACACACACACACATATATATATATATATATATATATATATATATATATATATATATATATATATATATAAAATATATATATATAAAATAATATATATATATATATATATATATATATATATATATATATATATATATATATATATATATATATATATATATATATATTGGGGGTTAAAAGATGCTGGATATGGAAGGAGAGAATTTTTACAACTGCAGCACAAATGGTTTCAACAGGCAAACATGACAACGAGTATAGGCACATATGTTAAAATATCTCGATAAGTTCTTCCAATTGAATTATGTATTTGGTATATACAATATATACACAGGTTTCAAGTCCATAGATTGAAAAGCTCAGTCCATATGGGAGGTGGAATATATGAATGGATCCTGGGGTAAGCATACAGGGCAGCCTTCAAGGTAAAACTGAAACCGTGTTCAGGAACTGTGAAAGAAACAAATGGAGAGGCGCCTCTGGGTGCAATAGTTTTTAAAAAAGGATTACAATTTATTAAAAAGCTCAATAGTAAAACTCACATTTTTGTGAAAAAATCAGGCATGGTATGCAAGTAGGGAAGTGGTATCTCCAGTGCTGTGCTGTGTCATTCTGTGCTCTGTTTAACTTCCGTATAGATCAGGGGTCTCAAACTGGTGGCCCTCCAGCTGTTGCGGAACTACAAGTCCCATCATGCCTCTGCCTGAGGGAGTCATGCTTGTAACTGTCAGCCTTGCAATGCCTCATGGGACTTGTAGTTTCACAACAGCTGGAGGGCCACCAGTTTGAGACCCCTGGTATAGATGATAATGCCGGCTCAGGAAGGCGGCCTCAGAACGAGGCTTGAGAAGCAGAAGACAGCTGGCTCAAGGAGATGTCATCATCGGTGTAGGACAAAGTTTCTCGAGCATGCGCACTTGGATCTTATTACAAGTCACGCTCTTTTCTCAACAAGGCTGACATACATACCAAGTGGGGACAATTTAAAGTCAAAGGGGAAGGGAACGAGGGCGGAATCATTTGTTGTAAGCACTGAATCCCTAGACTCATGTGATTAATGAATATGAGACAGGTGATGTGTATGAATTACTAATGATGGTCTGGAAATGATGACATGTGGGGAGGGACAATAGGAAAAAAGGAAAGGAATGGTAAATGAATTTAAAGGTAAATAAATTTGAAGGAAAAATAATAATGAAGGGAAAACTGAAAATAAAATAAATAAATAAATGAATAAATAAAAAAATGAAATAAATAGAAAAAATATATATATTAAATAAAATGAAAAAAATAAAAATAAAAAAAATAAAAAATATGAATGAAAATAGAAATAAAAATAAATAAAAATAAAAATAAGAGTAAAAAAAATAAAAATATATATATATATATAAAAATGAATCGAAAATAAAATAAATATGAAAAAAAAAATATATATACATATACACATGTATACATAAAAAATATATATATATAAAGAAAAAGAGAAGGGGATACAGATGTATATAAAATATACATAAAAATATATATATATATATATACATGTATATAAGAAAATGAAACAAAAATCATTATGTATATACATAAAAATTAATTAATTAATATATATATAGAAGTCGGATAGAACAAAGATTGAAGGTGGCGTATATCTATATATGTGGGAGGGGGGGCGGGTTTGGGGAAATATAATTAGAAATAGATGCATAAGTAAATCTAATTAAATATAATGTAATATAAATATGCATATAGAAGATGTACTAGAAAGATAAGTGTATATACATATATATATATATATATATATATATATATATATATATATATGAAAAAAATATATATATATATATAATAGCGTGCCAAAAAAAGAGGTGAAAAAGATATATGTATAAGTCTAGTGGAGTCGGGAATGGAGAATGGAAAGAGGTATATGGTACTTGGGAACTGAGGAAATTAAAATGGAATCTGGGGGTGCGTTAATATATTCACATATACAGATGATCTATATAGATAAAAACTAAATATGCACACCTTATATGTAATGGCATCAATACATGAACATGCACAGTTAAGATATAATAAGAGATGTACTATTGAATCCTAAAATATAATAAATAAAAATATAAATATATTATATATATAGTATTATGATGGTGGAAATCTGAGAGTATAGGGGCCTGAAGTTGAAATGTATGATAAAAAAGGCTATCTATGATCACTTTAAAGTCTAAAATCATGTGTACATAAAAAGTAGTCTATAACATAGTAATCTATTCAGTGTGACTATAAAATGGTGGAAATTTTGATTACTTTGTTTATCCCACCAGGCGTAAGAACATCTAACGTATATATCCAGAACGTTTCTCTGGAGCATAGCTTACTGAAACGTTCAGCGTTCAACGTTCTCTTTACCTTGACATTACAGAGATAGCTTTCTGATGAAGCAGGCAGGATAGCCTGTGGAACGGAATGTAATGTTATCTGTATAGCCCCTCTTTTTGCTATCCATGAAATCTGTTTGCTCTGTGCTTTTGTATATAATTTTAACATATATATGGTTATAATAAAAAGAACATTTCAAATCTTTTATTATAAACATTGTATACAGTATTAATTAGTAGCACCTGAAAAGTCCCATGGTGCTCATCTGTTTTATTGTATCAGTTTTGAAGCTTTATTGCCATTGCCAATTTGAAGCAATTGCCATATTAGCTGTTCACCAATTTGGTTTATTTACTTATCACTTTGCATATGTATTCCTACACCTATTACACCTGCAGTATCTCTGGACAGATCCTTGTGGCTTATTTCTAATATGATCAAAGTTCCAGACAGATCATTACCATTTCTACATGTGAACATTCTCACAGTTCCTAATTGCAGAATATTAAACCTTTGAAAATTGTTAGCTATTCAACTTCCCAGGTAGTTTCACTCAACCAATAGTTCTATGAATTATAAATTAATAAATGGTTCATCTATACATTCAAGAGCTTCAGTATGAAAACCTTAGAGCTCTGATTAAAATAGGACTCAATTCAATCATATCCAGAACACATGCAGTTTCACAACTTAAGCTTAACACTTCTCAATTGTATTTTCCAAACAGTGCTCATGTCATTTCAAAAGTTAAATTACTTTTTGAAAGTATAAAACTACTTTATTATGAACTATCCCTTGTTTTAAATTCTTCAGGTCCCTCTGCTATAATTTCATGAATCAAAACTGAAGCCAACTAGACTGTTAATAAAAATAAAATGATATCAATCAATGTTCTTAATAGAAGTACAGGTTGTATTTTTTTCTATTCAATCTCTAGTTTCTGATTTATAATGTATTCATTTCTGAGGTACTGGTGCATATAATATAGTACAATTTAATAAGCCATTTAGTAGTAAAATCTAGAAAAAAAAAAGAATGATGAAAATGGATGCATTCTGACTAAAAACTTTATCATTTGATATATTAGGATATCTTTTGAATACAACATACATTTTAAAATAAATTAATATCTTTATCAGCTATTAATATGGGTAAATTATTGAGGTTTAATTATAATGAAAGAATGTGCTTTGTAATACAGATGCTTTTTTCAATACCTATCCCTCAACTTTAGTTTAAAGTATATTGTACTTAGCCTAGCATAAAAAGTTAAAAGGTTCTGATGTGTGAGTACCTTGTTGGTCCTGCAAATACCTGGTTTATTTTTTAATTCAGCTTATGGGCTGGCAGGATTTCTGGAAGGATAAACAGATATTTTTTGTATTTTTAACAGATATAAGGTAAAAAATAAGAATTCATTGTCAGGGTTTTCATACAAGCCCCACACCTCCATTTTCTAAAACCTGTCCCGAGCCATTCAACTGTCAATTTTCAGAGCCCCATTTGTCCACAGAATTTCTGCATTTGCCAGCTGAATGATAGGGTTTAATTGAGTTTGATCTGAAGTCGAGCCTTATGTTTAGCTCAGACCTACGACCCAAAGTGCTCACTTGGGACACAGAAATAATTTTAAAGACTAATATACCTTTTGGTGCTAGGATGATATCATTGATGTTAACTTGTAAGAAAAATGTTTTGGCTGGAGTTTGGTTTTAACCACTAGCCGACCAGCCGCCGCATTTGTACTGTGGCAGTTTGGCATGGCTGCCCAAATCGCCGTAGCTGTACGTCGCTCCTTTAAGACGTCGCAGCAGGCGTGCATGCCTCCCACATGTCCCTGGAGCCAATACGCATGCCTGGCGGGCGCGATGACCGCCGAGCACCTGCGATTGGTCATAACCGGGGTGAGAACCGGGATCTGTATGTATAAACACACAAATCACAGTTCTCTCAGGGGAGAGGAGACAGATCGTGTGTTCATACTAAGTATAAACACTGATCAGTCTCCTCCCCTAGTCAGTCCCATCCCCCCTACAGCTGGAATACACCAAGGAAACACAGTTAACCCCTTGATCGCCCCATAGTGTTAACCCATTCTCTGTCAGTGACATTTATACAGTAATCAATGGCTATTTTTTGATCTCTGATTGCTGTATAAATGTCAATGGTCCCAAAATAGTGTCAAAAGTATCCGATCTGTCGGCCGCAATGTCCCAGTCCTGAAAAAAAAAATAATAATAAAAATTACATAAATCTATCCCCTATTTTGTAGACGCTATAACCTTTGCGCAAACCAATAAATATATACGCTTATTGCGATTTTTTTTATATCAAAAATATGTAGAATAATACATATCTGCCTAAACTGAGGAACAATTTTTTGTTTTTTTAAAAATGGGATATTTATTATAGCAAAAAGTACAAAATATTGTGTTTTTTTTTTTTCAAAATTGTTGCTCTGTTTTTGTTTATAGCGCAAAAAATAAAAAATCGCAGAGGTGATCAAATACCACTAAAAGAAAGCTCTATTTGTGGGGGGAAAAGGGACATACATTTTGTTTGTGTACAATGCCGCACAACCGCACAATTGTCAGTTAAAACAACGCAGTGCCATATCGCAAAAAAATGCCTGGTCAGGAAGGGGGCAAATCCTTCTGGGGCTGAAGTGATTAAAATTATCAGCGCATGTTACTGAATTTATACTTTAAACATTATGATCGATTACTAATTACTAAGAATGTCATTGATGTTCAAATGCTAAAGGAGTTCAAAGCAGGTAAGAAAATGTTAATAGATATAGTAAGAAGTTTAGCGCAATAAACAATATGATCACAGAACAATAAATAATAGTCCTTATTATAGCTGTTGGACTACAAGTCTCAGAAAATTCAAAGAAAAGCTCCACTGGTGAAAAAAAAATAACAGAAGTAGGCAATTGGTGACAGACCCTCCAACTCTGGTAGTATATCTACGCTCACCTCAATGCATGGACCCCTGAACTAACAGGCAGTCAATGCAGGCAGATCCCACACACAAAGCTAAGCAGCTGGTGTGATTCAATAGGAATGAATCCTCCAAAATGTTCACATCAGTAAGGTTGTCCAAATATGTATAGGAAAGAATGGAAGGATCTAAGTGCTCACTGTGCAATAATAATCAGTATAATTTTATTAAAGCCAAAATAAGGGCTACTCACACGTTACAAATAAAAGACAAGCTCTTCGTGCAACAACGGTGTACACGTATCGTATGGATGGTAGCGGGTGACGTCAGACAGGCGTGGCTCCTCCCCCTCACTCTTACACGTGGATGCAGTAAGAGCTTGTAAAAGACTTGAACTTAAAGTCCTATGTGAGGTGCTCACTGTATGTACTCTTACATGTGCTGCTGGATCTGAACATTAGCCTTAAGACTAAGAGCATGTGATATTGTGACTATATTGTGGTTGATCCATGTTTGGGTGTGTATAGTACCTGATTATAACACTCCATTAAGAATGCTGAGTGAGTGCATTAAAAATGCTGCAAAGGGCTGCATTTTGTCATTGAGGCCTCCAACTACAGTGACATGGAGTTTGCACAGGTATGTTTCAAAGTTCTTGTCTCAAAGAAAAGCAGTCCTTAATCCCTAAATTTAAAGGGGTTTAAAGGGGTTGTAAAGCTAAAAGATTTTTTGGCAATATCTGATTTAAATGCTATATAGATCATGAATCTACCTGTTATTTCTGCCAAAAAATTGTATTTACCTGTTAGATAAATAAGCTTTATCAGCACCTCCTTTCCTCTCTGTATGTTCTCCTCAACTTCCGGATTTTGCATGCGCAGTGCCTATTTTTCGCTGTGTGGCGACTAACCTGAGCCACACTTCACCTTCAGCAAAAAAGGGGGTGGAGTAGGGCAGAGTAAAGGCAGGGTTGTGCTGAGATGGTCATTCAGATTACAATAGCAAGGCATGGGAGGCGGAGCTACAGCGTCTTAGACACGCCCGCGTTTCCCCTGCCTCCCATTCCTGTGAACACACACAGCGTCTTCACCCAGCAGGGATGTAGTCCCAAGGGAGAGGGCAAGCATGCTGACTAACCCCCAGACAGAATGGCTCAGATGATGGGGGCAAGCTTCTAGAGGAGGAACAGGAAGTTGAAAATTCACACACAGAAAAAAAGCATTTACATAAGGAAAATAAAGAAAAAGGTAAGTAAACCAACAGTACGCTACCTTAACCGCTTAAGGACCGCCTCACGCCGATATAGGTCGGCAAAATGGCATGGCTGGGCACAATCACATACCTGTAAGTGTCTCTTTAAGAGCCCAGCCGTGGGTCGCGCGCGCGACCCGGTCCTGAGCTCCGTGACTGCGGGACCAGCAGACCCAATCGCCGCTGGTGTCCCGCGATCGGGTCACAGAGCTGAAGAACGGGTGGAGGTATGTGTAAACAAACATCTCCCCGTGCTACCTAGTGACGCTGTCACTGATCGGCTGTTCCCTGTCATCGGGAAAGCTGATCAGTGATGTTGAATGTCAAGCCATGCCCCCTACAGTAAAAAAAACACACACATGTCACACTTAACCCCTCCCCCTAGTGGTTAACTCCTTCACTGCCAGTGTCATTTACACAGGAATCAGTGCATTTAAATAGCACTGATTGCTGTATAAATGACAATGGTCCAAAAAATGTGTCAAAAATGTCCGATGTGTCCGCCATAATGTCGCAGTCACAATAAAAATCGCTGATCGCTGCCATTACTAGAAAAAAAAATATATATAATAAAAATGCTATAAAACTATCCCCAATTTTGTAAAGGCTATAACTTTTGCGCAAACCAATCAATAATCGCTAATTAGGATTTTTTTTTTACCAAAAATATGTAGAAGAATACGTATTGGCCTAAACTGAGGAAAAAAATGTTTTTTATAGATTTTTGGGGGATATTTATTATAGCAAAAAGTCAAAAATATTGCATTTTTTTCAAAATTGTCGCTCTATTTTGGTTATAGCGCAAAAAATAAAAAAACGCAGAGGTGATCAAATACCACTAAAAGAAATCTCTATTTGTGGGAAAAAAAGGACACCAATTTTGTTTGGGAGCCACGTCGCACGACCGTGCAATTGTCAGTTAAAGCGACGCAGTGCCGAATCGCAAAAAGGGGCCTGATCCTTTGGCTGCAAATTGGTCCAGGGCTTAAGTGGCTAAAGGAACATATTTAGAAAATAAATAACGAAACTTTAGTATCACTTTAAGGTAGATTCTGGAAAGATTTGCTGGATTTTCTCTTTATTAATCTTTTTTTTTTTTTTTTTGCCTTTTCCATTAAATGTCTTTTTCCATTAAATTCCTAGTGTAAGAAGTCATCTAAGTTTTGATTAATAACTATTTTCTTAAAAAATAAGTTCTAGAAAGTTTGCTATTCTATTCCAAACTCCAGTACTGCTATGAAAGCTTTACTTAACATGTCATAAGTCATTAATCAAATAAAAGAACCAATTAATACCAAGAGCAGGCACAATCAATTCTTGCATTTAACATTCTGCTAGCAGATGCAATTAGCAATTTGAAAAATTAATGACTGAATTATTTGTGAATTGTGGCTGATAAGCAAGTCATTATAACTATGTGTTTTATTGTTCCAAACAGTTGCAAACTTGCTGTAATTGCAGGACGCTACCCTAATAACGATTATCCCATGAAATAGACTTCCCTAAAATAATTTACTAAGGGAAGAGACTTCATTTTTGTTAAGTCCAAAAAAATTAAGTTAACTACTTAAAGTGGTGTTTCCCCCTAAAAAAAAAAAAAAAAAAGGCTTAAAACTCCTAAAAAATAAATAAATAAAGTAATTGGAATTTTTTTTTTTTTACATACCTCTAAATGCCTGTTACTAGGGGGTCCCTCGTAGTCTGCCTCCTGCGTTGACTCGGCTGGTGACATCACTTCCCCTCAGCGCAGGAAGGGCTCCCCAGTCATCTGGGACCTGCCACATGTCCCAGATGACTGTGCGGCCAATCACGGATCGGGGGGAGAGCGGAGCTTCGACCCCCGCATCGCTGGACCCTGGAGCAGGTAAGTGTCCGATTATTAAAAGTCAACAGCTGCAGTATTTGTAGTTGCTGACTTTTAATAATTTTTTTTGAGAGATAAACCTCTTTAAGGACCGGAAGATTTCCCCCCTTAATGACCAGGCCATTTTTTTCGATACTGCACTTGCGTTGCTTTACAATTGTTTGGTCATCCGACACTGTACCAAAACAAAATCAACATCTTTTTTTTCCCACAAATAGAGCTTTCTTTTTGTGGTATTTAAACACCCCTGTGGTTTTTATTTTTTGCGCTATAAACAAAAAACAGACTGACAATTAAAAAAAAAAAAAAAAAAAATTTTTTTTACTTTTTGCTATAACAAATATCCAAAATAAAAAATTTAAAAAAGCTAATTTCTTCATCAGTTTAGGCCAATATGTACTCATCTACATAATTTTGGTAAAAAAAAAAAAGCGTATGTTGATTGGTTTGCGCAAAAGTTATAGCGTCTACAAAATAGGGAATAGATTTATGGTATTTTTATTATTTCTTTACTAGTAATGGTGGTGATCAGCGATTTTTAATGGGACTGTGACATTGCGGCGGACAGATCGGACACTTTTGACACTTTTTTGGGACCATTGACATTTATACAAAAAACATAACAAAAAACTGATTACTGCATAAATATCACTGGCAGGGAAGGGGTTAACACTAGGAGCGATCAAGGGGTTAATGTGTTCCCTGGGAGGTGTGTTTAACTGTGGGGGCAGTGCACTGATTGGAGGAGGAGAGAGATCGTTGTTCCTAATCACTAGGAACAGACGATCACTCACTACTCCCCTGACAGAAAGGGAATCTGTTTGTCTTCTCTGTGGAGCGATCGCGGGTGGCCGGCGGACATTGCGGCTACCTACGTGCATCAGCTCCCCCATCGTGCAGTGGGCACGCACACGCCTGCTATAGCTGTTTAAAGGCCCAACGTATAGCTACAGGCGAATCGCGTGAACGAGCCAACCTGCCGCAGTATATTGAGAGTGGCTGGTCGACAAGTGGTTAAATAGAAGCATGGCTTTGCCAAATATTGCAGAATCAAAGTGCATAGTGTGTTTTTATTTCTGGTTCAACAGCAAAATAGACATACAAAGGTATTTTTTTTATTATTTTAAAATGAAACATATGAAAAGTATGTTTTTTACCTTCTTTTTTTTTTCTGGGCATTATTTACAAAAGCGGATGTTTAGTATGTGTAGAAGATTAAGTATTTCTCAGCTTTGCCTTTACATTTAATCATGGTATTTATTCTTGATTGATGAAAGAGGCCCTGGTTTATCTGCACAAGTTGTTGCATCAATGCCTCTATGAACAAAATGGAAAAAAAATCTAATCATATTCTCATAGCATTTACTATGTGCAAGGCATAAACACAATTACTAAAATCTCATTTAATCTTTAACATGTTGTAATTTCAAAAGTAATTTTCAGTCTTTTTAAAATCTGCTGCTTGCTTTAAAACAGCTGGTAATTGCACTATGAAACTCTTTGTGCACATCCTGTTATAGGGTAGGTGACAACACTCCCTGTATCCTAATTGTGCTTCTACATTAATTTTGTTATTCAGATTTCTGATGGAGTTGATTTTCTTAAAGCTAATGAGTTGTTTACTTTGCAAGAGAATTTTCCATTAACTTAGTAAACGTGGTGAAAATCCAGTTTGTAGAAAAACATGCTTAGTACCATACAATGAAAAAAAAACAATATTTTTGCTAGCATATAATTGAATAAAAGAAGTCATCAAAACTTCACCTCATTCACTAAACTAAGGAAAAGTTCCCTTGCAAGGTCAAAACAGCCTATTTGCCTTCAGTAAATCAACCCCTAAAATGGTTGCCTTAACACACATTATACAAGCATGGCCAATTGTTTTTAAAAGTAGGAAACCCAATCTGAAAATGCAGCCATTGCATGAATGTTGACAGGGGGTGATAACAGTTACTTGCTAAAAAAAACGTGGATGTGACATAAGATGAAGGAATGTTCTGCAGCACTTTCTGCAAAGAAGGAGATTGGTGACAGAACATTCTGGAAAGGGTAGAGAAAGAATTCAGGAAGAAAACCCTGCTGAAAACTCAAGTCAGATTGTTGTGTGTTTAGTGCCTCGAGGAAAGGTTAGGAAAGCCAGAATGGATTCAAATTGTTTTTTTTGTCCACTCAACAGGACTGCGCGAAGCTTACTGCTGCAGTGTAAATGCTACATGGTCGCTGCAGAGAAGTTCTTTGCTCTACAATGATGTCTAGAATTGCACCCCCTCGTAATCCAAAGTACTCGCATATCAAAGCGAGTTTCCCCATTGAAGTCAATAGAAACAAAAATAATTTGTTCCGCATTGACTTCAAAGGCATGCAATACCACATGTGGCCAGAGGTGGGGGGGGCCGCAGAGCCTCGGAAATGGCCGGAAAGGTCCGAGGACACCTCGGCTGACCTCGGCGAACCTCAGAAAGACTCCGTTCCCAAGGTTTGCCGAGGTCAGCCGAGCTGTCCTTGGGCCTTTCCGTGCATTTCCGAACGGCGGCGATCAGCTCTGGCGCCCCAACACCTCAGGCCAAATACGGTATTGCACGCGCTTTGGCCTGAATCATGCTCGTTTTGCGGCAACACTTGCAAACCGAGTTATGATTTTTAAAAATACAGTGCTTGTATTGCGAAATGCTTGTTAACCGCGTTGCTCGCAATCCGAGGTTCCAATGTACTTATCAAAGCTAACAACACCAGGGTTAGGTTATGGGGTGCAGGAAACGTTGCGATCCATGTGCATTTCCCTCGTCACATTGCAATCGCATTCCCCTTGTGAATTGCTGCGGGTGTCAGTACAATGTTAATAACACCCCAAATGCAGGTGTACAAAACAACCATACAATCTGGTTTGGTGCGGCTCCAAAAAAAGGTGCTTGCACTTTTTTGGTGCAATGCGATGAGACTTGAGTCCATTGAAAATGAATAGGCTCAAATCACACCACTTTGAATCACATGCGAATTGCACAAGAATGTAGTGTGTTCCTGTGCAATTGACATGCGGTGTACAGTGTGAACCAAGCCTTCAATGTGTTGTGGAATAAATAAGATAAAAGATTATTTTCAACTATCGGTAGGTGTGATCATTATTAATTCTAATGGATAATTAAACCCAAGAACAAAAATGTAATATATCACAGATTACTAGGCCTTAGATGTAGTGGTTGCACAAGTTTAACTTTTTAGGCTAAAAACATTTTCAGCAAAAACAGAAAATATCTGTTGATCTTGCCAGAAATGCAGTTTCCTTGTCATTGCCTGTTATACTTTCTCTGTAAACCATTAATCTCCCCATGTCCCACGTAAAAGAGATAAATATAGTCAGATACAGCCTGGGTGGCAACCAAGGCTCCCTCCATTTATACAGTGGAGATGTGAGCATAGTCGCACAAGGATAACAAATGTGTTTATTTTTTTGTTTTGTTTTTTTAAGAATTACCAGGTGAAAATAACATGAAAGAATCATGAAAAAAAATTAATCTAATGCAGTCACTTCATATAAGGACTGGTAAGAAATATATAAACTGTTGGATTTCAGGCTTAGACACACCTTACATATTCAGTAGATGGAAGGAGTGTGGTGTTTGTAGAGATCCTGTGCCAATATGGAGGCTTGGATGAAGGAAGAAATAAAAAGATCCTGAGCTGTGTCTGTAAGTAAAGCAAAGTAGCAATAGACTAGGTTTTCCTGAGTAAGGCCCCTTTCACACTGGGGCAGTTTGCAGGCATTATTACGCTAAGAATAGCACCTGCAAACCGACCCGAAACAGCTGTTGCTGTTCCTTCAGTGTGAAAGCCCGAGGGCTTTCACACTGAAGCAGTGCGCTTGCAGGACGCTCAAAAATGTCCTGCAAGCCGCATCTTTGGCTCGCTATAGGAGCGGTATATTTACCGCTCCTATAGCGCCCGCTCCCATTGAAAACAATGGGGGAGCGCGCGGAACCCGCCCGCAAAACGCAGCTGCAGCGGCGGTTTGCGGGCGGTATTGACCCTTTTTCGGCCGCTCACGGGGGGTAAAACCACCCCGCTAGCGGCCGAAATGCACCGCTAAAACGCCGGTAAATATAGCACTGCTTTACCGCCAGCGCCCCCACCGATCCAGTGTGAAAGCAGCCTAAGTGAACTGACAGAGACTTTCGGGTTGATTTACTAAAACTGGCGAGTGCAGCTGTGCATGGTAGCCAATCAGCTTCTAACTTCTGTTTGTTCAATTAAGCTTTGACAATAAAACCTGAAAGCTGATCAGTTTTTTATGCAGAGTTGTGCCAGATTTTCCACTATCTAGTTTTAGTAAATTAACTGCATTGTTTGCTGTATTCCCCCAGAGGGTAATCTATGAGTGACAGTGCAATACTGTATGCTGTTATCACAAAAAGATACATTTTAACACAAGTTTGCTCCTCATAAGAGCTTTAGGATTGTTTAACAGATTTAGAGATCTAAAAATGTGTGTTGCTGTAGGTTCTAGTTTTTTTAGTGTATCATATGTTTTATACAGAGGGTTTTTATTATGTTATTATATGTTTTTTTAGTATATGTATATTGATTGAAATATTGTCAAATTGGGTAACTGGTCAATTCAGGGATTGTATGATTTGAGATCTGAAACTATTAACCTTGAACTTCCACTCAGGGAGGGAGAGAGTGCTGATTGTAGTGATATTGAGAGATCTAATCCACATAGGATGAGGTGTGTTATTAGCAGTAAGGATGAGCTCAGGCGTGTTCACAAACAGCATGTGCAGAGCCCGCCAGGAAGTCAGCACTGCACAATGCTAATCATTGGCAGTGAGACATTTCTAGATCTCTGCAGCCACGCATCGGAACAATGTCTCACTGCTTGCGATAAGCGCTCCGCAGTGCCAACTTCCTGGTGGGCTCTGCACGTGCTGTTTGCAAACAACCTTAATTAACAGCCTTCTTACTAAGAAAGCGCAGTGGTAAGGTTTTTTTTTATTTTGTATTCATTGGAAGGCCAGATAAAATTTAGCACCCAAATGTGCTTTGTGTATATTAACCACTTTCAGACCGAACCATTTTGCTGGCTTAAGACCAGACCACTTTTTGCGATTCGGCACTGCATCGCTTTAACTGACAATTGCGACGTGGCTCCCAAACAAAGTTGACGTCCTTTTTTTCCCACAAATAGAGCTTTCTTTTGGTGGTATTTGATCACCCCTGTGGTTTTTATTTTTTGCGCTATAAACAAAAAAATTGTGACAGTTTTTGAAAAAAACTCATTATTTTTAACTTTTTGCTATAATAAATATCCCACAAAAATGTATAAAAGATTTTTTTTTTCCCTCAGTTTAGGCCGATACGTATTCTTCTACATATTATTGGTAAAAAAAATCGCAATAAGCGATTATTGATTGGTTTGCGCAAAAGTTATAGCGTTTACAAAATAGGGGATAGTTTTATGGCATTTTTATTAATATTTTTTTTTTACTAGTAATGGCGGCGATCAGCGATTTTTATTGTGACTGCGACATTATGGCGGACATATCAGACATTTTTGACACATGTTTGGGACCATTGTTATTTATACAGCAATTAGTGCTATACAAATGCACTGATTCCTGTGTAAATGACAATGGCAGTGAAGGGGTTTACCACTAGGTGGTAGTGTAAGGGTTAAGTGTGTCCTAGGGGTGTGTTTCTAACTGTGGGGGGTGTGGCTGTGTTGTAAACATCACTGATCAAAGGGAGCAGAGATCAGTGTCGCTGTTGCTAGGCAGAACGGGGAGATGCTTGTTTACTATAGCATCTCTCCATTCTTCCTCCCGTGAAATGATCGCGGGTATCCCCCGCGGCGATCGAGTCCGCAGGACCCGCAATCGGCTGCGCGCACGCGATGGCACGGCTGCAAATTTAAAGGGACGTCTGGCGGCTGTAGGGCAGATTTCACAGGGGTCCTGTGCATCTTTGGCTCCATTTTATGTCAGAATTCAGGCAAAAATGTGGGCCTGATATGGAGAACAGGGACACACCGGACCCTTGTTGTGAGCCGCATCCGTCTTAGGTGTGAACCCAGCCTAAGTGAAGTGATTACCACACTTCTATTGAGAACTACAAGTCTGCCTGCTGTGGTGGAAGATGGGACTTGTACTTCATTCATTTTCAGATCTATGTGAATGCATGATGAGGCAGTGCAGACAGAGCCCCTTACATCCTCACCAATTTCAAAAGTCACAGCAGTTGCAGGGGAGAAGAACTCATACACATTGTAAAGGGTAATGGGAATTCTAGGGGTAGGAGAGTTACTTAGCAACATGTTACATGTCACACCCTAAATATTGGTGTAACATCTTACAAAAGGTGGAGTTAGCCTTTGAAGTGCGATAAACACAAAAACCTCTCTTTTGTCTGTTCCTCTGCTTGATGTAGAACAGACTGTTTAGTTATTTTCTGATTTTGAGATTCAATCGGAACATCAAAGTAATAAACAGCTAAATAAATTGTTGGATTACGTATACTGTATGTTTACTGTTTTATCTGCCAACGATTTTGTAATTTTCTTTTCCAGTCATTCTTGTGACACAAAGACCCTGGGTCAGCCTCCTGAGCACTGGGCAGAGGGATGATTCTGATTTACAGTCCGGGAGTCAAGGAGGTGACATAAGAAGATGAGTTACAGAGCTAGGAAAACTGCTTAATCAGAAGTTATGCATGTCATCTGTCTGATTGTGTGATGCAGAAATTGTGTGGAAAATTGGCTGTACAGAATTACAAATTCTTTAGCAGACAAAACAGTAAACTTACAGGTTGTGCATTTCAACATCATATTTAACTCCTGTTTTTTTTTTTTTTTTTTTGCTTTAATTCTTGTAAATGTAAGGTATTCTAGAGTGAGATTGATAAATGTTAAATTATTTAACAATTAATTGCCTTCACTTTTCTTTTTCACCATATTGATTTTCAATTTTTCACACTACAACTCCTATTGACATACAGTATATTTTAATTTCTAACTAATCAATTTGTCATTTACTTGGGATTTTTTTTTCTGCAAGCTTCTAGAGTGTACTTTAATTGGAATTGGCATGGTCATTTAACCATGTGTTTAAAAGTGCTTGACCATTAGTTTCTTACTGTATTTGGTAAGACTTAAGAGGGTATTTATAAGAAACTGGATACAGAAAACAGCATAAAATGCTGAGCTGTTGCTCAAAGTCAGTGGAATATATTCTTTCATATATTGGTCACTAAAGGCAACCACACCTTTGTTCCCTTATCCTTTAGGTAAGGCTGTTTTCACACTGATCACTTTTTCTTCTGTTTTTGTGTTACAAAAAGTGGAAGAAAAACATGACCATTAAATCCTATGGAATTCTTCACACTGGTTAGTTGCATTTTGGTGTGGTAAAAAAAAAACACACTAAAAACACACCTCCTCATTGAAATGAATGGAAACCCCATAAAAAATGCATCAAAAATACACCAGCGGTTGCGTTTTTGGTGTGTTATTTGAGTCACATGTCCTTTTTTCACAGGTGCAAAATGCAACAGAAGTGTTTTGGCAACAGAGCAGTGTGAAAGTAGCCTTACATAGCTTCCTGTGCCATAATATATTCCAACCCCAACCACCTATATACTAAAATAATGAAATAAAAAATAGTAATGCAAAAATGGAGAAAGGGGTATAGATTTGAGTTGTTTACCAAGCCACACATTGGTTCCCTAAAACTGACCTAGATTAGTGCTTTAGGTTTTTTTTTTCTACGTTCAGCCAGCAGAATGAATGAAAAAAAAATAACAGATTTCTCCATCCACACAAATGAGGTGGAAATAGGATTCTGTCAAACAAGGACAGCCACAAATTGATTGAAATGTATATGTTCCATGCTGAACTGGCCAAATCTGGATCCATCTATGGCCAGCTATTAGCCACAGCCTAAAAAAAGCAGACAGTGTGCAGAGTTAGAATTTCCAATTTAAATAGTAAGAGTAATGAAATGCTATACAATAAAGGAAATACTATATACTCTGTAATGCAATCAGCAGAGTGAGACATAGGCCTATGCTGGATATCCATATTCCTTTTATGTTCTCAGTATCAAAGAATGATATTATATAGTATATCAGTGGCATTTTCCTGAAGCAAGAATACCATTGGGATTTCAACTGCTTAGGACAGATACCATGGCACGAGGACCTAATAAACATAAATCATATCATATTGTCAGAAACAGGTGGGTGCCATATTACCAAACTTAAGATATATACCATAGTGTTAATGAGGTAGCATGCTTCCTGAGAAGAGAGAAGTGTATTCTATTCTGCCATCTTATTTTAAAATTGGCAAGGCTGATAGAAAGGTGCATTATTGAACCCCCCACCCCCTCCTCATACACAAGTAGCACTAACAATGACAGACTAGCAGAGTGAACTTTACAGGGTAAAAAAAAATGTGCCCCTGAATGGGGGCATTTATTAAAACAACAAATTACGTTATGTATATGTATGATATATATATGAGCTCATGAGCATTTGACATACCCATCATTTACATCAATTATTTGCTTTTTTATTTTGTATTATGATACTTCTTACCTGTCCAGTGGGCTGCCAATAGTGCAAGTAAGGAGGGGCTGGCCAAAGTAACACACAGTGTGTATGCATTCAGCTCTCAATGAAGTGGAGAGGGTTACCTGTCCAAATCACCCCCCCTAAAAAAATTACAATGGGCCATCAAAGGGGGTGAGTAATCTGATAAGTGGACCTTATATTTTTAAAGACTCCTTAACCACTTGCCGACCGCCCCCTGTATATATACGTCGGCAGAATGGCACGTACAGGCAGAATCACGTACCTGTACGTGACATTCTTCCGGCGGGTGGGGGGTCCGATCGGACCCCCCCCGCCGGCGGGGACGGTCGGGATCGCTTCAGGAGCGATCCGGGATGAGGGGACGGCCAGTGGTTTCTGGCCACCCCCTCGCGATCGCTCCTGGCGAATCAGATGCTTCCTCTGTCTGTGTCAATCAAAACACAGGCAGAGGAAGTGATGTCACGCTCGGTGCGCCGGTCTATGTGACCGGAACGCCGAGCTGTGAACATCTAAAGGTTAGTGCACCAACAGTACACTGACACCAGTACACATAGGCACACAAAACACCCCCCCTGTCACCCCCAGATCACCCCCCAGATCACCCCCTCCCCCCCCAGTCACAGTGTCACTAATTGCAGTGATCATTTATTTACTGATCACTGCATTTAGTGTCAGTGTGACTGTAATAACTGTCAGTGCAGTTAGTTTTAGGTCCAAGGTAGCCCCCCACCCCCCCTAATAAAGGTTTAACCCCTTGATTGCCCCCCAGGTAACCCTTTCACCCCCTTTTGCCAGTGTCACTAAGCGATCGTTTTTCTGATCGCTGTATTAGTGTCACTGCTGTCGCTAGGTAACCATTTTTTTTTTTTTAGGTAACCGCCATGTTTATATAGGTTCATAAATAGGTTTATAGGTCAGGTACCCCATATTACAACCTAAATAAAGGTTTTAACCCCTTGATTGCCCCTAGAGTTAACCCTTTCACCAGTGATCACTGTATAACTGTCACTGGTGACGCTGGTTAGCAGTTAGTTATTTCGTTATTTAGGTTCCCCGTCAGGTTTTTATATAGCGTCAGGTACCCCCATATATTACCTAATAAAGGTTTTAACCCCCTGATTGCCCCTAGTTAACCCTTTCACCCCCTTTTGCCAGTGTCACTAAGCGATCGTTTTTCTGATCGCTGCATTAGTGTCGCTAGGTAACCATTTTTTTTTTTAGGTAACCGCCATGTTTATATAGGTTCATAAATAGGTTTATAGGTCAGGTACCCCCATATTACAACCTAAATAAAGGTTTTAACCCCCTGATTGCCCCTAGAGTTAACCCTTTCACCAGTGATCACTGTATAACTGTCACTGGTGACGCTGGTTAGCCAGTTAGTTATTTCGTTATTTAGGTTCCCCGTCAGGTTTTTATATAGCGTCAGGTACCCCCATATATTACCTAATAAAGGTTTTAACCCCCTGATTGCCCCTAGTTAACCCTTTCACCCCCTTTTGCCAGTGTCACTAAGCGATCGTTTTTCTGATCGCTGCATTAGTGTCGCTAGGTAACCAGTTTTTTTTTGTATTACTGTTACGGGTGACGCTGGTTAGTTAGCTTGTTTTTTATACTGTCAGGGCACCCGCCATTTATTACCCAATAACGGTTTAACCCCCTGATCGCCCGGCGGGTGATATCAATTAGGTTTTAGGGTCAAATAAGGTCTGCGTCGCCCCAGGTTAGTGCCAGTACCGCAAACACCCACGCGCAAAGCATACACCTCCCTTAGTGGCACAGTATCTGAACAGATCAATATCTGATCTGATCAGATCTATACTAGCGTCCCAGCAGTTTAGGGTTCCAAAAAAAAACGCATTGTTAGCGGGATCAGCCCAGATACCTGCTAGCACCTGCGTTTTCCCCCTCCGCCCAGCCCAGCCCACCCAAGTGCAGTATCGATCGATCACTGTCACTTACAAAACACTAAGCACACATAACTGCAGCGTTCGCAGAGTCAGGCCTGATCCCTGCGATCGCTAACATTTTTTTTGTGGTAGCGTTTTGATTCAGTCGCTTCAGTCAGGAGCTTTTTTACCTGTGAATCTCAAAAAAAATAAAAAAAAATAAAATAGTTGTCGTTTTATTGTTCTCTCTCTCACTCTATTCTCTCTCTATTGTTGCTCTTTTTTTACTCCATTCTATTCTGCAATGTTTTATTATGTTTTATTATGTTTTATTATGTTTTATCATGCTTGCTTTTCAGGTATGTAATTTTGTTTACTGTGTGTTTTAGTGTTGAGCATTTTTTTGTTTTCAGGTGCGCCATTCAGTTGCAACGCGGATTTATTTATCTTGACAGCAACAGCGTTTGCTCCCACGATACATAAAGCCGCGACTCCAACGCTGTAGGAGGTGATTTCACCACCACAGTTAAAAAAAAGAGCATATATGCCGAAGCATGGGGGCAGCAGGGGGGGGGAGGAGCGATTGGCTCCTAATGCCACGTACATACGGTCGAAATTCCGACCGTGTGTACACGGCATAACTTTTGCGGGAGGATGCCCCCATGCATCGGCATATATAAATGGTGCATGTATGCCCATCATTAGAAGTGGGTGGATGAAGGGAGGTATTCTAATGGTGGGCATACCCACCAATCAATCTCTTTTTTTCGTTCAGCCAAGAGGCTGCATGAAAAAAAAAAGATTACAATATATGTCCAGTATGTTGCTGGACTTTGAATGGTTATACCAGAATGATGCCTGCAGGTTTAGGTATCATCTTGGTATCATTCTTTTCAGCCAGTGATCGGCTTTCATGTAAAAGCAATTCTAGCGGGTAATTAGCCTCTAGACTGCTTTTACAAGCAGTGGGAGGGAATGTCCCCCCTCCCGGATATAAACCGCGCCATTGGGAAATTGGGAAAGCATTTTATCACACAATCTTGGTGTGGTCAGATGCTTTGAGGGCAGAGGAAAGATCTAGGGTCTAATAGACCCCAATTTTTTCAAAAAAAGAGTACCTGTCACTGCCTATTGCTATCATAGGGGATATTTACATTCCTGAGATAACAATAAAAATCATAACAAAGAAAAAAAATGGAAGGAACAGTTTAAAAAATAAAATAAAAAAGCTAAATAAATAAAAAAAAAAAAACAAAAAAAAAAAAAAAAAAAGCACCCCTGCCCCCCCTTCTCTTGCGCAAAGGCGTACACAAGCGTTGGTCTGGCGTCATATGTAAACAGCAATTGCACCATGCATGTGAGGTATCACCGCGAAGGTCAGATCGAGGGCAGTAATTTTAGCAGTAGACCTCCTCCGTGAATCTAATGTGGTATCATGTAAAGGCTTTTAAAGGCTTTTAAAAATGTATGTAGTTTGTCGCCACTGCGTGTTTGTGCGCAATTTTAAAGCATGTCGTGTTTGGTATCCATGTACTCGGCCTAAGATCATATTTTTTATTTCATCAAAAATTTGAGCAATATAGTGTGTTTTAGTGCATTAAAATAAAAAAAAGTGTATTTTTTCCACAAAAAATGCGTTTGAAAAATCGCTGCGCAAATACTGTGTGGAAAAAAAAATGCAACACCCACCATTTTAATCTGTAGGGCCTTTGCTTTAACAATATATATAGTGTTTGGGGGTTCAACGTAATTTTTTTTGCAAAAAAAAAAAATGTTTTCATGTAAACAAAAAGTGTCAGAAAGGGCTTTGTCTACAAGTGGTTAGAAGAGTGGGTGACGTGTGACATAGGCTTCTAAATGTTGTGCATAAAATGCCAGGACAGTTCAAACCCCCCCCAAATGACCCCATTTTGGAAAGTAGACACCCCAAGCTATTTGATGAGAGCAATGTTGAGCCATTAAATATTTTTTTTTTTTGTCCCAAGAGATTGAATAATGAAAAAAAAAAATATATATATTTTTATATATATTTTTTTTACAAAAAAGTTGTCACTAAATGATATATTGCTCAAACATGTCATGGGCATATGTGGAAATACACCCCAAAATACATTCTGTTGCTTCTCCTGAGTACGGGGATACCACATGTGTGGGACTTTTTGGGAGCCTAGCTGCGTACGGAACCCCAAAAACCAATCACCGCCTTCAGGCTTTCTAAGGGTGTAATTTTTTTATTTCACTTCTCACTGCCAATCACAGTTTCGGAGGCCATGGAATGCCCAGATGGCATAAAACCCCCCAAAATGACCCCATTTTGGAAAGTAGACACCCCAAGCTATTTGCTGAGAGGTATTGTGAGTATTTTGCAGATCTCGCTTTTTGTCACAAAGTTTTGAAAATTGAAAAAAGAAAAAATTTTTTTTTTTCTTTACTTTCTTCATTTTCAAAAACAAATGAGAGCTGTAAAATACTCACCATGCCTCTCAACAAATAGCTTGGGGTGTCAATCACTTGGGACTAAAAAAAAAAATATTCAATGGGCTCAACATGCCTCTCAGCAAATAGCTTGGGGTGTCTACTTTCCAAAATGGGGTCATTTGGGGGGGTTTTGTACTTCTCTGCCATTTTAGCACCTCAAGAAATGAAATAGGCAGTCATAAATTAAAAGCGGTGTAAATTCCAGAAAATGTACTCTAGTTTGTAGACGCTATAACTTTTGCGCAAACCAATAAATATACGCTTATTGGCATTTTTTTTACTAAAGACATGTGGCTGAATACATTTTGGCCCAAATGTTTGACTAAAATTGAGTTTATTAGATTTTTTTTATAACAAAAAGTAGAAAATCTCTTTTTTTTTTTTCAAAATTTTCGCTCTTTTTTCCGTTTATATCGCAAAAAATAAAAATCACAGAGGCAATCAAATACCATCAAAAGAAAGCTCTATTTGTGGAAGAAAAGGACGCAAATTTCGTTTGGTTACAAAATTGCATGACCGCGCAATTACCAGTTAAAGTAGTGCAGTGCGAAATTGAAAAAAGACCTCTGGTCCTTTGGCTGCCAAATGGTCCGGGGCTGAAGTGGTTAAAATAAATGTTATACTGATGTTGGCCAAGAATGTTTGTGTCTAATCTGCTTGCAATGTTATGTGCAAAATTACAAATTTTATTTTTTCCCCATCCCCTCCCTCCCCAACAACTCTTCTCCTCTATTTCCTTTCCCCATTCTCCCTCCTCATCTATCATCTCCTCTCCAACAAAGCTTAGTCCATGCTTCCCAAAGCAAGCTCCACCATCATTTCTATTTAAAACTATCAAAAATCAACAAATATGATGAGAACCCATACTCTATGTCTCAATAGTGCTATTATCCTTAAACTTTAGTCACCAAAATTACTCTTGATTCTCCTCCTTAACTTTTTTTTGGTAACATGTATACTTTGATAGTTATCTGTATTCATATGTCTGTTAGTTTTTATTTTTGATTGTCAATGAACTGCTTTATCCTTGTGCTTGAATGCTATGATTGACCCGATAGCATTTGGTGGATTGGCTGGACTATCTGGGGGGCATTGTGTAGCATCATGCCCGCATCTTCCCCCCGGACGTCCATTCACTCCTCTTACTTCTTTTTCCCCCTAGGGACCTTTTTGGTGTCAAGGCCCTTGACGTGGATTTGCTACTTTCCCTCATTGATCCCCTTCATCTTGGCATGGGTGTGTATCCCTGTAGATTGTCATCTCGCCCGCAGGCCGGCCCCCTTCGGGGATCACAGTTCTTAGAGCACCTCTATTGGCTAGCACGGACACCCAAGGGCGGTGCCATTATCTCTAGGCGTCCGCCCACCTTCAGGTCAATGTACATTCTACATGCTGGCTGTCCTGGATGTAACACTATTGGTCCACAAATCAGCATGGTTGGACCAATGGATTACTCCACCCAGCCTGTCCGCGCCAACGTGACTTAGTCATGTGACGCGGACTTATTGGCGCACGGCGCTCGCTATGGGGGAGCTACTTAAGTCGGTCGTCCGCACATCGCTGTGTTGGACGTCGGAGGTGCATGCTGACTACCGGGCCGCTACTTTCAGTAAGTTCACTTCTAATCAAGCAGCTCTTCTCCTCTCCCTTATTTGTAGCTAATAATCTTTAACTACTTAGCCATGACTTTCTATCTCCTTTTTTTATCTCTATTCTCCCTTTTAGGCAGTCATTGACTAATGGCTTACTACTACAGGTCTCGCTTAGATTGTGACACTACTAATATATTCACCAACATTCCCTTGCCTATGCAAGTGAATAATAATAATTTAGGTAAGCCCTTTGCTACTTATACCTCTGATTTCACATCCTTTACGAACTTACAGTTTATATAGGTCTTTGCCTCAGTGGCTGGCGTTTATATACAGTCGCCTTACTAGCAATTCTATCTTCTCCTTTTTTTCTTCTCAGTGCTACTTTCAAAATCGATCCGTGAATTCAATCCATATATTCCAGGCACCTCCCATACATATTGCTTACGTTCGTTCCATGCGTCCTTTGTTTTTAACTTAATTGTAAGTATAGAGGCAAATGCCCAAGGTAGTGTTATACCTATTGTTTTTGGGGGATTGTTTTTTTCTTCCCTCATTAGGGACCCTATCTTTTCTAACTGTAAAATACAATTTCAAATTTCATAGCTTAATTGTTTCTACATTGCCAGGTCTAGTATGTCCCCTGCTACCAATCAATTTGGCATCTCTCTCTGGTGACCCAGTCTGGGAACTGCCTGTCTGTGCGGCTGAGTTGAATACCCATCTGGGCCTCTATAGGTAGGCACACCTATCATATGCCTTATGTATGTGGGGGGTTTAAATGAACGGAAACAATGCTGGTCGATCCCTGCATTCAATCACAAACTGTATAATAATTCTATCAATCTGAATTGTGTACTGTATATCTCATTTCTGTCTCTTATATTTAGAAAGGTACCATTGTGAGCAGGCATTGGTCTCTTCCCTGAGGAAGCCATCGAAATGGCAAAACATGTTGGAATATGACAGCCTGCAATATTCTATAGGCTTGTATCTATTACTTTTAGGCCTTGTTGTTTGTACTATATTTTTTTGATATTGTTATGACACCAACTACCATGTGTTAAATCTGTATGTATTTTTTGCTCTTTCTTCCATTTTTTAACAATATTATAGAAATAAAATTTGTTTTAAATAAAAATACTTTTCTCAAAATATGAGCACGTTTCTGACAAATATATTAATTGGCACCGTTATAATCCCTCTGACCTATTTCCTTACAATTTTCCTAAATTTTCTTTTCTGTTTTTACTCCACAGTTTCCATCAACGCCACAGGGAAGGCAGACTGTGGCATCCCACTTTGCCAACCGTTGGGACTTTCCTAAAGCCCCATACACACGGTCGGACTTTTTCATGGATTCTGTCCGATCGGACAAGGTTGTTGAAAAATCAGACCGTGTGTATGCACCATCGGACAGTGTTCGTCGGTTTGTCCGACGGACAAAGTCTTATCTCCTGCTGGAAAGATTTGCCGTCAACACGGTCCGATCACACCAAATCCGAGCGTGTGTACGCTTGTCCGACGGACAAAGTGCTACGCATGCTCAGAAGAAATTCTGTGACGGAAGCGCTCGGTCAGGTAAAACTACCTTTCCTAATCGACACAGCACATTCGTCACGCTGCAATGTTAAAATGTCTTTAATGCAGCGCATTATCTTTTTCTTTACAATGCAACAAGAATGACATGTTTTAGCTGCTCCTATTCACCCGCACTTCTCACAAACTTAGTTCTTTATTACTTTGCAGCATTTATACACTACATGTTTATTTTTACTCAGATCGTAATACAATCTTTGTTATTTTTTTACCATGATTTTTTTTTTTTTTTTTTTTGGGGAATACATATTTGAAGGAGAATTTTTTTGTTTTTTGGAGGGGGGTTGTATGTCTCAACTTAGCAAAACCACATTATTAACATTTGTATTTCTTGCTTAAATTTACTAGGACTTTGTTGGTTGTTGGTGCCCCTTGTTAATTATACTTTCGGATTAGTGAAATGTACCTGCCTACTCAAAGAAAAACTGTCATTGTAGAAAAGTAAAACACAATAGTCAATGATTATTTCCAATCCAAAAACATTTATTTAGGTCTCAGCAACAAACCAAAGAGGAACGCAGCCATGGTGAAACTTGGGGAATTTGCAAAGCCTTGGACACCCATGGCAACCATCATTTTACAGGCTTAAACAATTGGGGGCATGAAGAGTACCTATCTAAATAATAAGGGAGCGCAATCTGGTCCTGAAGTCCAAAACATCCGGAACTGCAGCAGATGCCATCTAGGTCCCCAGGCTCTGGTCCTACGAGAGGCTCCATCTTCTCTCAGACCAGACTGAATCAAGGTCATCACTCTCTTGTCTTCCTTGTACGCTTCCTTCCACGCCGTGGTGCTGGTGCTGGTGGGGTGGCAGAAGGAGGAGGCGGAGCAAGGTCACTCTCGCAAACATGTGTGAGGGGAGTCATCTCCCCAGCCATCCCCTCATTTAGTATTTTGAGGATGACCTCCTCACACATGCTGCGTTGCCCCGCCTCCATACCCGTAAATTTACTGCTAACCAAGGAGGCAAAGGCCTCCTCGTAGGTGGGTGTGGCATAGAGGGAGGCTGAGGCATCTCTGATCAGCTGGAGCGCTGACTCTCCCACCTCCCCCATGTTTTTTCGCCCTTCTGTAGGGAAGGCGGAGGGGAGAGACTTGGGAGACAGTCAGACTCCTACGCCTACCCCCCTCTTGGCTGCCACTACCCCCTGCCTCCTCCTGACTGCCACCTTCCACAGCCACCTCCTGGCTGAGGTCTTCCTGTGTATGAAAAAGGGACATAGTTTCAGTTATTTGTTCATCAAACACACACAATTCTCATCTAGTGACTGTTGCAAAATGATTACAAATAGAAAACCATACAATTCTCTGCCCTGCAGTTTAGATTCTTCCCAAAAATGTCTCCCACACCACTGTCTGTTGATATGTCAATCACGTTAGGAACTAAGCAATTGGGGATCCTGAATTAACTGAACATCATTCATTATTCCCCAAACTGGTTACAAAACTACTATACCTGGAACAAGCTGGGCACCTGCACATATTCCATACTGGAAGGCCCAGGTTGGTCCTCGGAAGCCTCATCAGGGGTGGCGTGCGTGGAAGGACGCGTGCAAGGAAGAGTCGAGAGTGACTTCCTGACAGTAGCCTGGTCTTTGAGAAAGTGGAGCCTCTCATAGTACCAGAGCGTGGGGACATGGACATCAGCTGCTGCAGCTCCAGATGCTAGGGACTTCCGGACCTTATTGCGCTCCCGGAAATAGGTACTCTTCATGTTGTTGATCTTCAATTTTAAGTTTGCCACGGTTGCCATGGGCAGGGTAGGCTTTACAAATGCCACAAGTTTCAGCAGGGCTGCGTACCTCTTTGGTCTGTTGCTATAATCCCTGTGTTTTGCCTGCCATAAGAGGGGGAATTGCCGGTATTTATCAATGAAGAGGGGTAGAAAGCTCACGTCGTAGAAGGCCTCCATCACCTCTGCAAGACACAACGCCACACAAAACAATATAAATAATGTCAGCCTAAACTCTCCTAATCTTCTCCATAAAGAAGCCTCAAGTTCTAATCAGTCTAGGCTAGTTATGTACCAACGTCAAATTGTACCTTCGTTTGTAGCGATCGTCTCGTGCGTGAGCTTTCTCTCCCCTCGTCTCCCAGATTGTGGCTACGAAACAGGCGTGTGACGTTTTATATACAGTGCGCATGCGTCAAACTCCGCCCGCCCCTGACGATCTTTCTCGTCTATTCCCCACCCCTTCTCTTTACGGCGCAGTGGGGAGAGCACATGGCGGGGACACAGCAGGTGCGCCCCAAATATCCCCCCAACGAGGAGGAGGACGAGGAAAGTCCGGAGGCACAAACGTCCCGATCCCGGAGCCTGAAATTCAAGGCCTCAAATATGTCATTTGGAGAAATGTTGGAGATGGTGGACATATTAAAGAGGAGCGACTATGATGGGAAGTATGGGCCTTACCTCAACCCCAATGTCCGCAAGGCCAAGATCATGTCTAAAGTTGTGAGAAGGCTGTACAATAATTTTGGGGTACAACGATCCAAGGAGCAACTGAGGAAACGCTGGTCAGACCTGAAACTGAGGGAGGCCGATCAGTACAGAAAGATCAAGCGAATTCTTCAAAAAAGTAAGTAGTTGTGTTTTGTGTTTGATTTCTTGCTTGCTTACTGCTCCATGTGGTTTGATTTTTACAAAGTTGTACATTCCAAAATGGCCACTTTCATGTTCGTCTGTGCATTCGATTGTACTCAGCCTCGATCTTTCTGCCACTGTCATGGTCGTGTGTGTGTCCATTCGATCGTACGCAACCTCGAACGTTCGGCCACTTATAATACGTGGTTTGGTGTTTTTTTTGGGGAAAGGAAGTTTGTTCTCACTAGAAATGTCATCAAGAATGTAAAGCCAATTTATTCAATGTAAAGGAGAGGTCACCCAGTAGCTGTTTACCCATCTGGACTCTAGAGCACTAGTGCTGGGACACCCAAACCCACTTTTTATTAGGCTTTTCCACACATGTGCTCCAGTGGATACTAGAGGGGTGTCTCCATCACACAAACTTCTACCAAAAAGCTAGTCAGTTTAGCACCTTTACAAAGTGACTACATTCATGTTGTTGCCATTTGTAACTGGCCAAACTAAAATAGTGTCCGTCACTTTCAAGCAATGTTTGTCATTTCCTATTTCTGCCCTCAATAGATAGTCTTGCTAAATCTTCCTTTTGTACATTCTCATAGGGGAGAGAAAACTTGGGCCGTCTGCGGAAACCCCCAAACCAACACCTCCCAAAAAAGGGGAAAGAGCAGAAGCAGAGGAGGAGGAGGAGGAGGAAGGAGAGATCATCGAACTTGGAGAAATTGTCACCACAACAGGTGAGTGTGGGAGAACCCAGCTACTGGTAAGCTAATCCATGTATGGCTGCCTCATTTCCAACACCCCATTTTTGTTTGTTTGTGGTTTTTTAGGTGACGTGGATGTTGAGGAAGAAAAATCACACTTTACCACAGAGAGTGCCCACGTACTCATCGGGGAGATAATGGTCTGCAATAGAGATCTAGATTACATAAAGCAAAACATCAATGATGTTCAACAAAAATTGAAGAACATCATTGATGTTTTCGGAAAAATATGAAAACGCACCAAGTAATTAACACACATTTGTGCCAGCTTCTGAACACATTTGCAACTTAAAAACTGTGTGAAATTTGGAACATGCACACATTGTGTCCACATGTGCTAGCTCCCATCATGGTGGATGAATGCCAACGTTTTTTTGGGGGTGCAAACACTTTACGAACTACGAAAGTGGTTGTGGTGAAGGGGTTGCACCCCCAAAAAACGTCCATTCGTCCCCATGATGGAAAATGGCACTTTTGAAGCTTCTAGGCATGTGTTTTACCATCTAATGACCATTTTCAGACCCAAATTGTGTGCATGTTCCAAATTTCCACTTTTCGGGGGTGACCCCCCCATGTGATAAAGGCAAGATCAAACACACTTTGAACATATAGTCATGTCTGATCTTGTCTTCACTTTACAAAGTTGAACTTTCCTAGTTCATAGGTTCTGGTTAGCTCCATGCCTGATTTTACCAATTGCGGAATGTTTGTAAACAATGTTGTAAATAACCAAGATGTTGTCAATTTTGGCGTGAAGATTGTAAACGCACTTGTGAATGTTTTCCAAGTAAACTTTTTTATTTTTCTAAATGTGTGGCTTCCTTATTTAAAAAACACAATGCATTATGTATGTAAAATGTAAAGGATATGGGGGGCAATGGGTGTTATTTACTAAAGGCAAATCCACTTTGCACTGCAATTTCCTTTCCCAGGGAACTTTTTCAATGCACTTGTAGAGCATAGTGGATTTGACTTATGTAAATGACACCCACAGTGCTTTGTACGAAAACACGGAGCACAGCATTTTTCAGAATACACACATGTCTGACCTGGTGATGAAAAGGAGTATTTTGGGTGTCAGTTATGCAGGACAAACCTTCTCTAGACCAAAGATTAGGTAGCAAACACACAACATGAGAATAATCTTTTTGGGAAGAAGAGACTGTTACCTCCTTTTGCCCAGAAAGTGCATTCCCACTGTCGAAGGCAAAGGGAAAAAATGTCAAAGTAAAATAAGCTAAAAAGAAGACTGAAATGACAAGAAATCCGAGGTTGGTTAAAATATCAGATTTATTAAAAAAAGCCTCTCACACATCGTCAGGCAGAGCAATGGCCCCCCTACCCACAAAGTACTCCATATATTGCTCGCGGACCACGCGGGCATTTAGAGGGGGCAAGCCTGGACGTGCCACTTGAAGGGCTGTGAGGTCCGCATTTGGAGGGCCCTCCACATCTGGGCCAACGGGCACCACATAGTTCCTGTTATGTCTTTTGAGGAAGTTGTGCAATATGCAACACGCAAGAACTATGTGGTTCAGTTTGTATTCCGCCAAGTTAAATGCCGTCAGGAACAGGCGGAAGCGGCTGGCCAGGATGCCAAAAGTGTTCTCCACCACTCTTCTGGCTCTGGACAGCCTGTAGTTGAAGACCCTCTGGTCCGGGGTGAGGGTCCTCATCGGGAACGGCCTCATCACATGGGGAGTCAACGCAAACGCTTCATCTGCGACAAAGACGAAGGGGAGTCCTTCGGCATTCTCCTCTGGAGGTGGCAAGCACAGACTGCCACTTTGGAGACGCCAGTAGAACTCCGTGTGCGTAATGGCACCACCATCCGAGATCCGGCCGTTCATCCCCACGTCCACATACATAAATTCATATGTTGCCGACACCACCGCCAACATCACTACACTATTAAACCCTTTATAATTATAATAGTAGGACCCCCGAGTTGGGCGGTGGGACGATGCGGACGTGTTTCCCATCAATTGCCCCTCCGCAGTTAGGAAAGTCCCAACGGCTGGCAAAGTGGGAGGCCACAGTCTGCCATTCCTGTGGCGTGGAAGGGAACTGTGGAGTGAAACAAGAAAAAAAAATTAGTCACTTTGCACTTAAACATTGCAAGCAGATTAGAGAATCAACATCTTGGAACAAGAGCATTGTATAAAATTGGAGGCTGGAAAGTATTTGCACAGAAAAGTAGAGGCTCCCCTTCACAGATTACTCACCCCCCATCAATCCCCCCACTTCTGATGGGCCATTGGCAATAACTAGGGTTTTGGGGGGGGGGGGGACAGGTAACCCTCTGCACTTCATTGATTGGCAAATGGCTCAATAATGTGTGCTAGTTTGGCCAGACCCTCTGTACTTAACACTATTGGCAGCCCCCAGGAAAGATAAAATAACATTTCAACCCCCCCCCCCCCAAAAAAGGCAGGCACATTGTGACATTCTGAAATTACCAAGCAAGCTAATAGAAGGGAAAGAAGACAAAAAATTAGGAAATGGAATGTATGGAGGCAGCCCCTTGCACTACATGCTTTGCTGAATTCATCCCTAAAGATGACCACTATAAAGAGGTAGGTATATAGTGTGTATGGACCTTGGGAAAGCCAGCAGATAGAGGATTGGTACCATCTGACAGAGCAGTTGGGGGAGGGGGTTCCTAATGAGTTTGCCACCCCCACCCACCAAAAAAAAAAAAATCTAAAGGGGCTCTACATGAAGTAAACCACACAGCAAACATTTGTGCATATTTTAGGGGGTGTTTGGGGGCAAACAATACTATGCAGCAGACAAAAGACATTGATTAAGTGACTAGGCCATAGGTGTCTATTGGGGCAGAAGAGCATGCTGGGGAGGTAAGTGAAGGGAAAAATGCATGAAGGAGAAAAGGGGCACAGCATATTCGAACATATTGCAATCATGGTAATTAGGGAAGGAGGTCAAAAATAGAAGACATTAGCAAACAGAGCATACATAGAAGTGAATAGTAAAGTATAAATGTTACCTTCATATAGTCCTCCTGCAGGACCTGAATGATGGCAGAACAGGTCTCTGGAATAATGATTCCCAGGGCCTGGGGAGAGATACCTGAAGAGAACTTCAAATCCTGAAGACTTCTCCCTGTCGCCAAGTACCTCAACGTGGCAACAAGCCTCTGCTCCGGAGTAATGGCTTGTCTCATGCAGGTATCCTGCCGGCTGATAAAGGGGGTCAGCAAAGCCAAAAGACGGTGAAAATCGGGGTCCGTCATCCGGAGAAAGTTCCTGAAATCATCAGGATTATTCTCCCGGATCTCACGAAGCAAAGGCATGTGCGAGAATTGGTCACGCTGAAGCAACCAATTCTTGGTCCACATACTCCTCGTCACTCTGTTCATGGACGGGTCTTGGCTCAAAGCTAAAAGCCCGACACCAATTCCGCGTACAGCACGAACTCGGCGACGAGTACGCACGGGAAACATCGCTCACAAGGTCACAAAAGGTCGGCTGGTCAGAACGGACAAACAGAAAGCACCGATAAACAGCAAGGCCTGAAAGAACGAAATGAATACCAGCAACGAGCAGACAATAAGCAGTGCAAATCAAAGCGTCCTATATCAAGATATAGGCCGCAATGACCAACAAATGCGAACTGACTACACGCACTAATAAACAGATACGCACGACAAGCACAAACTGAAGAGCAGTAACGATCTGAGTCAGAAAACTGAGAAGCGCGAATCTTAAGTCACCAAACTTCGACTAACTCTCGATAAACACGGGATCAGCAGAAGGAGCCCAACGGGTGCCTGACGTGGTGCTGAACTTCCCTTTTGTAATCTCGTGGACGACGACTTACGTCACGACGTTCTTCCAGACCGGATATTCCGACAACGTAGTCCGACCGTGTGTACGCAACACCAACATCGGACAAAGTACGACGGACAAAATCCGACCGACCTGGTCCGCGGATTGTCCGACCGTGTGTATGGGGCTTAACTGTGGAGGGACAATTAATGAGAAACACAATAATGCCGCATACACACGAGCGGTTTTGCCATTGAAATAAACTCTGAAGGTTTCTCCGACAGAATTCCACTCAAGCGGCCTTGCCTACACATGGTCACACCAAAGTCCGACCATCCAGAACGCGGGGACGTACAACACGTACGAGGGGACTAGAAAAAGGAAGTGCAATAGCCAGTAGCCAATAGCTTCCATCTCGTACTTGCTTCAGAGCATGTGTCGTTTTTGGTACATCGGAACAGCATACAGCCGAGTGGTTTTCCCGATAGGAATTGGTTCCATCGGAAAAATTTTGAACATGTTCTCTTTCTAGGTCCGTCAGAATTTTTGATGTAAAAAGTCAGATGGGGCATACACACGGTCAGAATATACGATGAAAAGCTCCTGTGACTTTTTCTGTCGGAAATTCCGCTCGTGTGTACACGGCATAAGGGGTTTCATAGTATCATGTTGATGGCGGTGGTGTCAGGGACATATGAGTTATTCTATGTGGATGTGGGGAAGAATGGCTGGATGTCGGATGGTGGATGTGGGGAAGAATGGCTGGATGTCGGATGGTGGAGTCTTTGCCCAGACGGAGTTCTACTGATGTCTCCAGAGTGGTGGCTTGGGATTGCCACCTGCGGAACAGAAGTTCGAAGGGCTCCCGTTTGTTTTTATTGCTGATGAAGCATTTGGTCTGGGCGATCACATGATCAGGCCATTCCCCCAGAGGACCCTCACCCCGGAGAAGAGGGTTTTTAATTACTGGCCAGAGCCCGAAGAGTCATGGAGAATACCTTTGGGATAACGGCCAGCCGGTTCCGCCTATTTTTAACACCAATAAATCTTGCTGAGTACAAACTGAACCACATTGTATTATGCTGCTGCATCCTGCACAACTTTTTAAAAAGAAATGCACTAACTTATGTAGCCTCATTTGGACCTGAGGCTGGACTTCCAGAAAATGACGGCCCTCAAAGCTAGCTGTCCTGGCTTGCCCCCCCAAAGCGCACGTGAAGTGCGGCAGAAATATGTAGAATATTTTATGGGTAGGGGGGCAATTGCTATGCCAGAAAATGTTTAAATATTTTCACAAAAAAATAAAAAATTATGATAAAATCTTGATTTTGATTTACTGCTTGTGTTTTATCTGTCTCCTAGGTTCTCCTAGTGCACTTGTAGTGCCAAGTGTTTTTAACATTATTTAAATAACACCCATTGTCACTGTAAACACCAACTTAATACAAAATGTGGTATTGAGCATTGAAAGAAGAAGCCACACATTGTTGATTAGAAAGCCTTTTACTCCATGCACATTCACATGTGCGTTATAAAACATTTTGTGGTAAAAAAACACATCTTTTTTTTTTTTTTTTTTTTACCTTGAGATATATTTAAAAAAGTACATAAATGGGCATGTTTCCAAAAATAGCATACACAACTCTGGAACATACAAAGTTCAACATTTTATGAAACAAAGGCAGTATTGCACATTATAGTGTCAAAAATTTGTTGATATTGCCTTCATCAGATGGGGTGAAGTCACCCCTGTAAAAGCCAAATTTGGAAGATGCACACAAATTGTGAGTCAAAATGAGTCAAAATGGGGATTTCCTTTCTGATCCCATACCTCATGTTAACATGTGCTATCTCCCATCATGGGGGATCAATAGACGTGTTTTGGCGGTGCAACCGCTTTCTCTCACCTACCAGAGTTGGGAGGAAGGGGTTGCACCCACAAAACGCGTACATTGATATCCCATGATGGCAGATAGCACATGTGCATCTTCCAAATTTGGCTTTTAAACTGTATTAAAACTTTTAGATACATTTTAGAAAAAAAATTAAAAAAGGTGTAATCTTTGTTGGATTTATATTCTCCCTAGTACATCAATCACGTTCTTCAGTCTTTGTTCAATCTCCTTGTTTTTTTTGTTGATAAGGTCTAAATCCCGACTACAACACATTATGTCCTGGATAAGCCATTGTGCACTGTCACTGGTGAAATGAGGAGATTGTTCCTCCACAACCTGCACATCACCTCCAAAAAAAATACACACCATGTATTATAAATATGCAGGCATACATCCTTTTACCTGAATCTGTGGTGTCAGACACGCACCTGTTGTGGTGACAATCTCAACCACCTCTCCTTCCTCCACATCCTCAGGTTGTGGTGTCCTCTGTTCCCCTTCTTCAGGGGGTCCCTGCTGTCCTCAGATGTTTCAAGTCTTTTCTCCCCTATGAGAATAAAACAAAAGGTATACTTAGCACACAGATATTTGATGACAGAAATAGGAACATGAAACATTGTTTGGAACTGGGCTACAATTGTCTGTTCTGGCAGAGTTCCAAGCTGAAGACATGATTTTTTCACTTACCAAAGCTGGAATACTTACTTTTTTGGTCAAGTTTCACACATGGAGACACCCCAAGTATCCACTGGAGCACATGTGTGGGACACCCTAAAAAGTTTGTTCTTGTGTCCCACACTAGTGCTCCTGAGTCCAGATGTGTAAACAGCTGCTGAGTGTCCTCTCCTTACATTACACTGAATTTCTAGTTTCAAACACATCTAGACAACAATGTCCTAAACTTCTTTTAATACAGATTAGCATGACCAAATATAGTTAACCCTGTATCTGCCCAAAACATCGTATTTAGTTGGCAAATAAACGATGTTTCCTACGACCGATTACTGTACCCATGAACATGAAAGTAGCAATTTTAAACTGTACAACAGTAAAGAAAAGTACATGGAGCAGCATGCAAGTAATAATAATAATCGGAACACAGGACAACTACTTACTTTTTAGAAGCACTTGATTCTTCTGTACTGATCCTGCTCCCTCAATTTCAGGTCTAACCAGCGTTTCCTCAATTGCTCCTTGGATCGTCGTAACCCAAAATACCGGCGCAGATTCCTCACAACTTTAGTCATGATCTTGGCCTTTCTCACATTTTGGCTTAGGTACGGTCCATACTTACCATCATAGTCGGCCCTCTTCAAGATGTCCACCATCTAACCAATGAACACATTTGAGGCCTTAATTCTCCTCCAGGATCGGGATGTTTGTGGCTCTGGGCTTTCTTCATTGCTGCTCTCCTCTACATGCACCTGCTCTGTCTCTGCCATGTTCTCTACCCTCTGCGCCAAAATAGAAGGGGCGGGGAATAGACTAGAAAGAATGTCAGGGGCGGGCAGAGTTTAACGCATGCGCAGTGTATATAAAGCAGAACACGCCTGCGTCGTACGTATGATCTGTGAGCGGAGGGCGAAGTAACGGAAGTGACGATCGTTATAACGAAGGTACAATTTTAAGTTGGTGCATCGGTGGCCTATACTGCTTATAGATTAAGGCCTATATTGGGTCAAGATTAGGAGAGTTTCGTCTGACATTAGGGTTTGTCTTGTGTTGTGTCTTGCAGAGAAAATGGATCTATTCAATGACGAGGACTTTATGCCCATATTCATTGATATGTACAGGGAGCTGTCCTGTCTGTGGCAGGTAAACCACCCCTTTCATAACAATAAACCAAAGAGGAAGGCTGTGAAGCTGGTGATCCCCACGGCAGACATCCCCTATTTGAAGGCCCTAATTGGTGGCATGAGCAACACTTATATTAGGGAGCTCAAGAAGGTCCCAGATTCCCTGGGATCAGGAGCTGCAGCAGATGACATTTATGTACCCAGGCTGTGGTACTATGACAAACTGCATTTTCTGGCAGGCCAGACTGAACCCAGGCCAGCACTCTCAAGTCTTCCTTCAAGGCTTCCTTCCACCTCAGCTGAGGCTTCTGACATCCAACCTGGGCTTTCCAGGCAGCAACATGTAGAGGAGCCCAGCTTGAGTCAGGTATAAGATTCTTCTAAATATTTATGTTTGTCAAATTAATGATGTTAAATATATGTTAGTTTTGATCAATAATGTCTGATTTCACAAAGTGTTTTACATATCAATAGGCAGTAGTTGCCACAAATGATTAAGACAAGAATGAAAAATGTTGGGGTCAGAATGATAGTTTTTTCTATTTGTTATCACTCAATTTACAACAGTCGTGAGATGAAAATTGTGATATTGATGAACCAAAAACTAAAACTATGTCCCTTTTTCATACACAGGAAAGCCTCAGCCAGGCCATGGAAAGTGGCAGCCAGGAGGTGACGGGGCTCAGTAGCCTTCCCGAATCGCAGGTCCCTCCCCTCCGCCTTCCACAAAAAAGTGGCAGGAAGAGGAGTAACCTGAAGGAGGCAGCAATTGGCCTATTTCTGAAGGCTACTGCAGCCCTCAGAACCCCCCAGTGTTCAAGAGGACTATGCCTACATGACAGCCTGCAAAATGCTGGATATGGGAGAGGGCCAATACCTCTTATGTGAGGAAGTTATCTTGCAAGCCCTAAATAAAGGGTTGACGGACGAACTCACAAGCCAAAGCCACATTTGTGAGTTCAACCATGGTCCTCCTCCTCCTCCTCCAGTTCTTCCTCCTCCAGCCACACCTCCAACACCATAGCCACAGCCTGGAAGGAAGTGTCTAAGGAAGACAAGAGAGTGATGGCCTGGGTTCAGTCTGGTCTAGCAAAAGATGCAGGCTGTTGTATGACCACAGCCTGGGGACATATATGTCATCTGCTGCTGTTCCTGATCTCTTGTAGTCCTGGACCGGATTGTGCTCACTATTATAAAGACTCCTCAGGCCAACAATTTTGACTGTAAAATAATTGATGTGTGCCCTTTGCAAATATCACCAGTTTCTCCAGCGTTGCCTTCCTCTTTATTTTGTTATGACCCAGAATAAATGTCTAATTTGTTTTCAAAAATACTTGCCTATGTTTGGGAGTAGGCAGGTACATTTCAAAAATACAATGTCTAATTAAGGATGGGCCCGGTGCTCGATGCGAACCCACGTTCGCATCGAGCACCGGGCGTTCGCTCGCGGGGCGCGCCCAGAACTTTTTTGGCCGCTCGCATCCCGTTCGTGTGCGGCGCGCGGCCCCGCAATGCATTGCGGCCGGCGCGGCCGACGCAGTGCATTGCTGGCTGATGATTGGCCAAGCATGCACTGTGACCCCGCATGCTTGGCCAATCACAGCCCCGGAAACTCGAAGAGCCATAATTGGCTACAGGCAGGACGCCTGTAGCCAATTACAGCTCAGGGGCTGTAGTACACGCCCCCCCCTATAAAACGCCGCCACGCCGTCTGCGCCGGTCACATGCTGTTCCGGCGCAGATTGAGCAGGCTGTTTCTGTGACACTCTGCTGCATTTAGATAGATAGAGAGATTCACTTGCAGAGATTGAGTTAGATAGATTCAGTTACAAAGATTGATTGACAAAGAGGGGCTTGTAGTGTGCTCGTGGCAGGCAGGCAGAGCTCCTATATTTTGTTACCAGAAGCACCTATAGGACTTGTAGTGTGTTCGTGGCAGGCAGGCAGAGCTCCTATATTTTGTTACCAGAAGCACCTATAGAACTTGTAGTGTGTTCGTGGCAGGCAGGCAGAGCTCCTATATTTTGTTACCAGAAGCACCTATAGGACTTGTAGTGTGTTCGTGGCAGGCAGGCAGAGCTCCTATATTTTGTTACCAGAAGCACCTATAGGACTTGTAGTGTGTTAGTGGCAGGCAGGCAGAGCTCCTATATTTTGTTACCAGAAGCACCTATAGGACTTGTAGTGTGTTCGTGGCAGGCAGGCAGAGCTCCTATATTTTGTTACCAGAAGCACCTATAGGACTTGTAGTGTGTTAGTGGCAGGCAGGCAGAGCTCCTATATTTTGTTACCAGAAGCACCTATAGGACTTGTAGTGTGTTCGTGGCAGGCAGGCAGAGCTCCTATATTTTGTTCCCAGAGGCACCTATAGGACTTGAAGTGTGTTAGTCCCATTACACACACAGAGCTATATTTTCTTCCCAGAAGCACCTATAGGACTTGAAGTGTGTTAGTCCCATTACACACACAGAGCTATATTTTCTTCCCAGAAGCACCTATAGGACTTGAAGTGTGTTAGTCCCATTACACACACAGAGCTATATTTTCTTCCCAGAAGCACCTATAGGACTTGAAGTGTGTTAGTCCCATCACACACACAGAGCTATATTTTGTTCCCAGAAGCACCTATAGGACTTGAAGTGTGTTAGTCCCATTACACACACAGAGCTATATTTTCTTCCCAGAAGCACCTATAGGACTTGAAGTGTGTTAGTCCCATCACACACACAGAGCTATATTTTGTTCCCAGAAGCACCTATAGGACTTGAAGTGTGTTAGTCCCATTACACACACAGAGCTATATTTTGTTCCCAGAAGCACCTATAGGACTTGAAGTGTGTTAGTCCCATTACACACACAGAGCTATATTTTCTTCCCAGAAGCACCTATAGGACTTGAAGTGTGTTAGTCCCATTACACACAAAGAGCTATACTTTGTTCCCAGAAGCACCTATAGGACTTGAAGTGTGTTAGTCCCATTACACACACAGAGCTATATTTTCTTCCCAGAAGCACCTATAGGACTTGTAGTGTGTTAGTGGCAGGCAGGCAGAGCTCCTATATTTTGTTACCAGAAGCACCTATAGGACTTGTAGTGTGTTCGTGGCAGGCAGGCAGAGCTCCTATATTTTGTTCCCAGAGGCACCTATAGGACTTGAAGTGTGTTAGTCCCATTACACACACAGAGCTATATTTTCTTCCCAGAAGCACCTATAGGACTTGAAGTGTGTTAGTCCCATTACACACACAGAGCTATATTTTCTTCCCAGAAGCACCTATAGGACTTGAAGTGTGTTAGTCCCATCACACACACAGAGCTATATTTTGTTCCCAGAAGCACCTATAGGACTTGAAGTGTGTTAGTCCCATTACACACACAGAGCTATATTTTTGTTCCCAGAAGCACCTATAGGACTTGAAGTGTGTTAGTCCCATCACACACACAGAGCTATATTTTGTTCCCAGAAGCACCTATAGGACTTGAAGTGTGTTAGTCCCATTACACACACAGAGCTATATTTTCTTCCCAGAAGCACCTATAGGACTTGAAGTGTGTTAGTCCCATTACACACACAGAGCTATATTTTGTTCCCAGAAGCACCTATAGGACTTGAAGTGTGTTAGTCCCATTACACACACAGAGCTATATTTTCTTCCCAGAAGCACCTATAGGACTTGAAGTGTGTTAGTCCCATTACACACACAGAGCTATATTTTCTTCCCAGAAGCACCTATAGGACTTGAAGTGTGTTAGTCCCATCACACACACAGAGCTATATTTTGTTCCCAGAAGCACCTATAGGACTTGAAGTGTGTTAGTCCCATTACACACACAGAGCTATATTTTGTTCCCAGAAGCACCTATAGGACTTGAAGTGTGTTAGTCCCATTACACACACAGAGCTATATTTTCTTCCCAGAAGCACCTATAGGACTTGAAGTGTGTTAGTCCCATCACACACAAAGAGCTATACTTTGTTCCCAGAAGCACCTATAGGACTTGAAGTGTGTTAGTCCCATCACACACACAGAGCTATATTTTCTTCCCAGAAGCACCTATAGGACTTGAAGTGTGTTAGTCCCATTACACACACAGAGCTATATTTTGTTCCCAGAAGCACCTATAGGACTTGAAGTGTGTTAGTCCCATTACACACACAGAGCTATATTTTCTTCCCAGAAGCACCTATAGGACTTGAAGTGTGTTAGTCCCATCACACACACAGAGCTATATTTTGTTCCCAGAAGCACCTATAGGACTTGAAGTGTGTTAGTCCCATTACACACACAGAGCTATATTTTGTTCCAGAAGCACCTATAGGACTTGAAGTGTGTTAGTCCCATTACACACACAGAGCTATATTTTCTTCCCAGAAGCACCTATAGGACTTGAAGTGTGTTAGTCCCATCACACACACAGAGCTATATTTTCTTCCCAGAAGCACCTATAGGACTTGAAGTGTGTTAGTCCCATTACACACACAGAGCTATATTTTCTTCCCAGAAGCACCTATAGGACTTGAAGTGTGTTAGTCCCATCACACACACAGAGCTATATTTTGTTCCCAGAAGCACCTATAGGACTTGAAGTGTGTTAGTCCCATTACACACACAGAGCTATATTTTGTTCCCAGAAGCACCTATAGGACTTGAAGTGTGTTAGTCCCATTACACACACAGAGCTATATTTTCTTCCCAGAAGCACCTATAGGACTTGAAGTGTGTTAGTCCCATCACACACACAGAGCTATATTTTCTTCCCAGAAGCACCTATAGGACTTGAAGTGTGTTAGTCCCATCACACAGAGCTCCTCTATTTTCTTTGCATAAGCACCCACAGGACTTCTAGTGTGTTAGTGGCATCACACAGAGCTCCTATATATTCTTCTCAGCAGCACCCACAGGACTTCTAGTGTGTTAGTGGCATCACACAGAGCTCCTCTATTTTCTTTGCAGAAGCACCCATAGGACTTCTAGTGTGTTAGTGGCATCACACAGAGCTCCTATATATTCTTCTCAGCAGCACCCACAGGACTTCTAGTGTGTTAGTGGCATCACACAGAGCTCCTCTATTTTCTTTGCATAAGCACCCACAGGACTTCTAGTGTGTTAGTGGCATCACACAGAGCTCCTCTATTTTCTTTGCATAAGCACCCACAGGACTTCTAGTGTGTTAGTGGCATCACACAGAGCTCCTCTATTTTCTTTGCATAAGCACCCACAGGACTTCTAGTGTGTTAGTGGCATCACACAGAGCTCCTCTATTTTCTTTGCATAAGCACCCACAGGACTTCTAGTGTGTTAGTGGCATCACACAGAGCTCCTCTATTTTCTTTGCAGAAGCACCCATAGGACTTCTAGTGTGTTAGTGGCATCACACAGAGCTCCTATATATTCTTCTCAGCAGCACCCACAGGACTTCTAGTGTGTTAGTGGCATCACACAGAGCTCCTCTATTTTCTTTGCAGAAGCACCCATAGGACTTCTAGTGTGTTAGTGGCATCACACAGAGCTCCTATATATTCTTCTCAGCAGCACCCACAGGACTTCTAGTGTGTTAGTGGCATCACACAGAGCTCCTCTATTTTCTTTGCATAAGCACCCACAGGACTTCTAGTGTGTTAGTGGCATCACACAGAGCTCCTCTATTTTCTTTGCAGAAGCACCCATAGGACTTCTAGTGTGTTAGTGGCATCACACAGAGCTCCTATATATTCTTCTCAGCAGCACCCACAGGACTTCTAGTGTGTTAGTGGCATCACACAGAGCTCCTCTATTTTCTTTGCATAAGCACCCACAGGACTTCTAGTGTGTTAGTGGCATCACACAGAGCTCCTCTATTTTCTTTGCATAAGCACCCACAGGACTTCTAGTGTGTTAGTGGCATCACACAGAGCTCCTCTATTTTCTTTGCAGAAGCACCCATAGGACTTCTAGTGTGTTAGTGGCATCACACAGAGCTCCTCTATTTTCTTTGCAGAAGCACCCATAGGACTTCTAGTGTGTTAGTGGCATCACACAGAGCTCCTATATTTTCTTCTCAGCAGCACCCACAGGACTACCGACTACAATGGCTGGAAGACCGCCAAGGGGAGGCAGAGCGTGCAGAGCCAAGAACACAGGGCAGGCAGGCTCTGTTTCTAGTGGACGTGGCCGTGGACGTGGACGTGGTCGTGCATCGTCATCAGCACGTGGCCATGGGACACGCGCGTCTTTGTTTTCGGCAGCTGGACATGTGGAGCCGCATCATGCTGAAGGCTTGGTAGAATGGATGACCAAGCCCTCCTCATCCTCCTCATCCTCTCTCACCCAGGCTCAGGGTACTGACAGAGCATCATCAGCCACCCCTTCCCTAGACCCACCATGTCCTCCTGAGGAGTCCCCCGAACTCTTTGAGCACAGTGTTGGGTACATGCTCCAGGAGGATGCCCAACGATTCGAAGGCTCGGATGACGATACCCAGCTTGAGGAATCTGGCAGTACAGTTCCACCAGCTGCAGCTTACTGCCAGGTTTGCTCTAGTGGTGAAGAGGGAGGGGATGATGAGGTCACTGACTCCACGTGGGTGCCTCAAGGGAGAGAGGATGAGGAGGAGGACGAGGAGGAGGAGGATGCGGCGTCACATGTCCAACGAGGCAGGATGCCCCCTGGAGGCCAGGTAGAGGCCAGCACAGCAACTGTACAACACCGCAGAGCTCCGCCTGTGCAGGGCGCTGCCTCTGCACGTTATCAGAAAAGTTCTTTGGTGTGGGCCTTTTTTGAGACGAGTGCAGCAGATCGCACCACTGCTATTTGCAATATTTGTCTCAAGCGTATCTCGCGTGGCCAAAACATCAGCCGCTTGGGCACGACAAGCATGACCAGACATATGGCGACCTGCCATGCAGCTCGTTGGCAGGCACACATAAAAGACCCACACCAAAGAACTAAGCGGACCTCTCCTTGCTCCTCCTCAGCTGGGATCTCCATCCCCACTACACCTTCAGTCCTCTCTGAAAGCTGCTCTGAGAGGACTGAAGGTGTAGAATTCGGTGTGTCACAACCAAGTACTTGCAGTACACCGACGTCCGAATGCAGCAGGCAAATTTCCCTGCCCCAGCTGCTGGACCGTAGAAAGAAGTACACTCCCAGCCATCCACATGCCCAGCGGTTGAATGCTAGCCTTGCTAAATTGCTAGCACTTCAACTGCTGCCTTTTCAGTTGGTAGACTCGGCCCCCTTCCGTGAGTTTGTTCAATGTGCGGTTCCTCAGTGGCAGGTTCCCAAACGCCACTTTTTCTCGCGGAAGGCGATTCCGTCTCTCTACCGGCATGTGGAGGGCAATGTCCATGCCTCGCTGGACAGGGCGGTCAGCGGTAAGGTGCATATTACCGCTGACTCATGGTCCAGCAGGCATGGACAGGGACGGTACCTTTCTTTCACGGCCCATTGGGTCACTCTATTGGCAGCTGGGAGGGATGCAGGACAAGGTGCAGTAGTGTTGGAGGTTGTTCCGCCACCACGCCTCCAAAACGCGACTACTGCTACTGGTTGTGACACACCTCTCTCCTCCACCCCCTCCTCTTCTTCTTCCTCCAGTGCTCTGTCCTTGGAACCAGCGGTGCTCCGTAGGCGTACAAGGGGCTACGCAAGTACGCAGGCAAAAAGATGCCATGCCGTGCTTGCGCTGGTGTGTTTGGGGGACAGGAGCCACACTGGGCCAGAGGTTCTGGCAGCTCTGCAGGGGCAGGCCGAGAGGTGGTTGAAGCCACGTCAGCTTAAGCCAGGAATGGTCGTTTCTGACAATGGCACCAACCTCCTCTCCGCCCTGCGACAGGGGCAGCTCACCCATGTGCCCTGCATGGCTCACGTCCTCAACCTGGTGGTGCAGCGGTTCTTGGGCAGGTTCCCAGGCTTACAGGATGTCCTGAGGCAGGCCAGGAAAGTCTGTGTGCATTTCCGCCGATCTTATAATGCCAGTGCTCGGCTGACTGAGCTGCAAAAGGAGCTGAACCTGCCCAAGAACCGCCTAATATCTGACATGCCCACCAGGTGGAACTCAACGTTGGCCATGCTGCAGCGACTGCACACGCAGCAGAGGGCCATCAATGAGTACCTTTGCGACTACGGCACCAGGACAGGGTCAGGGGAGCTTGGTTTTTTTTCCCCACGTCAGTGGAGCATGATCAGGGATGCATGCACTGTCCTCTCACCATTTGAGGAGGCCACGAGGATGGTGAGCAGTGACAGTGCATGCATCAGTGACACTGTCCCTCTTGTCCACCTGTTGGAGCATACGCTGCGTGGGATAATGGACAGGGCACTTGAGGCAGAACAGAGGCAGGAAGAGGAGGACTTCCTTGCCTCTCAAGGCCCCCTTTATCCGGACAGTGTTCCTTCTGTCCCACCCATCACACAGGAAGAGGATGAGGAGGAGGAGGAGGAGGAGGAGGAGGAGGATTGTGTGAGCATGGAGGTGGAGCCTGGCACTCAGCATCAGCAGCAGCAGTCTTTTAGGGATGATGTACAGTCCCAACAAGCCAGTGGACTTGTACGTGGCTGGGAGGAGGTGGCTGGCGATCATGTCATCCTCAGTGACCCAGAAGACTCCGGACCGAATGCCTCAGCTAACCTACGCTGCATGGCCTCCCTGATCCTGCAAAGCCTGCGGAAGGATCCTCGTGTTCTTCGGATCAAGGAGAGGGACCATTACTGGCTGGCCACTCTCCTTGATCCGCGGTACAAGGGTAAGGTTGCGGACCTTATCTTGCCGTCGCAGAGGGAGCAGAGGATGAGACATCTCAGGGAGGCCTTGCAGAAAGGTCTGTGCAACGCGTTCCCAGAAACTGGGAGGCTACAAACTCCTGGTCCTGGGCGACGAGTTGCTGAGGCTTCGGTCAGTGGCAGAAGGAGCGGTGGGGAAGGTGGACGTCTGACCGATGCGTTCAGACAATTTTTTAGTCCGCAGCCCCAAGGTATGATCGGTTCCAGCAACCATCGCCAGCGTCTGATATACATGGTGCAGGAATACCTTGGGGCAAGGTCAGACTTGGACACCTTTCCCACCGAAAATCCTCTGGCTTACTGGGTCCTGAGGATGGATCACTGGCCAGAGCTTGCACAGTATGCAATTGAGCTACTGGCCTGTCCTGCCTCCAGCGTTCTTTCCGAACGCACATTCAGTGCTGCTGGAGGATTTGTGACTGATCATAGGGTGCGCCTGTCCACCGCCTCGGTTGATCGACTGACATTCATCAAAATGAATCAGTCTTGGATCACCACCAGCTACCAGGCACCTGAGGCGGATATAACCGAATAATTTTTAATGTCACATCCCTTCAAGACTGCCTATGCTGATGCTGAGTGACTGTCCTCTTATGTTCACTGACTATCCTCTTCCTCCTCCTCAATGATCCATGCCACAGCACCAGTGCCTAAGGCACAATTTTTCAGCCCCTGTTTAACAGGGGCGTGTACTTACAATTTTTAAAAAAAATGCTTCGCAACACGTGTGACTGCTGTGCTCCAAGTACAGTCTCTGTGAGGGCCGTGTTGCAGTGTTGTGGCACCAGCACCAGTGCCTAAGGCACAATTTTTCAGCCCCTGTTTAACAGGGGCGTGTACTTACAATTTTTTTAAAAAATGCTTCGCAACACGTGTGACTGCTGTGCTCCAAGTACAGTCTCTGTGAGGGCCGTGTTGCAGTGTTGTGGCACCAGCACCAGTGCCTAAGGCACAATTTTTCAGCCCCTGTTTAACAGGGGCGTGTACTTACAATTTTTTTAAAAAATGCTTCGCAACACGTGTGACTGCTGTGCTCCAAGTACAGTCTCTGTGAGGGCCGTGTTGCAGTGTTGTGGCACCAGCACCAGTGCCTAAGGCACAATTTTTCAGCCCCTGTTTAACAGGGGCGTGTACTTACAATTTTTTAAAAAAATGCTTCGCAACACGTGTGACTGCTGTGCTCCAAGTACAGTCTCTGTGAGGGGTTGCAGTGTTGTGGCACCAGCACCAGTGCCTAAGGCACAATTTTTCAGCCCCTGTTTAACAGGGGCGGGTAATTACAAATCTTGATCTAATAGTTCACAGCAGGGCCCATTCCTGCGCCCACCAAGAGTAACTATGAGGGCCTGCAGTCTTGTGGCAACACCGTCCACCACCACCGCCAAAGGCCCAATTTTTCTGCCCTGTTCATCAGGTGCTTGCAATTACAAATCTTGATCTAATAACTCACAGCAGGGCCCATTCCTGCGCCCACCAAGAGTAACTATGAGGGCCTACAGTCTTGTGGCAACACCGTCCACCACCACCGCCAAAGGCCCAATTTTTCTGCCCTGTTCATCAGGTGCTTGCAATTACAAATCTTGATCTAATAACTCACAGCAGGGCCCATTCCTGCGCCCACCAAGAGTAACTGTGAGAGCTTACAGTCTTGTGGCAAAACCGTCCACCACCACCACCACCACCACCCCCAATTTTTCTGCCCTGTTCAACAGGTGCATGCAATTACAAATCTTGATCTATTAACTCACAGCAGGGCCCATTCCTGTGCCCACCAGTCTTGTGGCTACACCAACATCTAATAGGGCAAATTTCTGCAGAGTATATACGCCAGGCCCCTACTTTCAAACATCCAACTTACAAACGACTCCTACTTGCAAATGGAAAGAGAAAACAGGAAGTGAGAGGAAATCTACCCCTAGGAAGGGAAATTCTATCCTGTTAGATTTAATTTGGGAAAAAGGTATCTCCTCTCTACTGATACTTTATCACCAATCCTTGTTTCAATTAAAACCCCACTTTTCCAAAAACATTTGTCATTGGACGGAAAGTGAGGTGACATGTTCTGAACAGATGTGCAAAGACAGCAAATGTTACAGGGGTGATAACCCCTCCCTATGTTCTCCAAAAAGCTTAAAAATAGATTTTTTTGGGATGGAGCTACACTTCATAATGTACCTGTTCAGATTCTACTTAAGATCAAACCTAAAGCCGCAAGTGGTTTTAAATGGCTTCTTTTTTTCCTTTACAAATGTCATTTTGTGCAAGGACAGTTCTAAACACGGGAAACACATGCCACTTCACAGGCATACTTTGGACACCCCCAGGTACCATATTTAAAGGAAAATGTCACTTTTTTTTTTTCACTTTATGCATCATTAAAATGACTGCTCCCGAAAAAACGTTAGTTTTTAAAAGTTCTTTTTGCATTGATATATGTCCCCTGGGGCAGGACCCGGGTCCCCAAACCTGTTTTATGACATTAACATGCATATTGGCCGTTGTAATTAGCACTTTTGATTTCGAACGTTCGCGTCCATTATAACGTATAGGGTTCGAAAATTCGCGCGAACTTTCGGTCCGTTCGAAGGTTCTGGTTCGAACCGAACCCGGGGGTGTTCGGCTCATCCCTATGTCTAATTAACAAGGGACACCAACCAACCTCCTTGAGGTAAAAAAAATACAAGATAATAATGGTGTTGTGCTAACTTGACACACAAAATGAGAATTAATATTATGGAGATCACTAGAAAAAAAAATGCAGATCTTGATAAAAAAAAAAAACAAATAAGGAAATAAAAATAAAATAAAAACATTATTATGGAGATGTGACGAAAAAAAAAATTAAATTATTCATGAGATCACGAGAAATAATAAATTAATCAGTTTGTGAGAACTCTGTGTGAATAGGAGCAGCAAAACAATTTCATTCTTCTAGCATTCTAAAGAAGTAGAGAATGCGCTGCATTCAACTATTTTAAAAATTTCAGCATGATGAATGTGCCATTTCTATTACGAAGGGTAGTTTTACCATATCGATTGCTTCCGTCTTGTACTTGATTCTGAGCATGCGTGATTTTTTTGCGCGTCGGAATTGCATACACACGAACGCTATTTTGGATAGGAACTTTTTCCGACCGAAAAATAGAGAACCTGCTCTCAATCTTTTGCTGGCAGGAATTTGGCCAGCAAAAGTCAGATGGAGCATACATGTGGTCACATTTTCCGACCAAAAGCTCTTATCGGTCTTTTGCTGGCCGAATTTCCGATCGTGTGTACAAGGCATATGTGTACACAATCAGAGCAAGCATTGGCTGAGTAGTATATCTTACTATAAAGCACTTAACAGGGCTTCAGGGGTGTTTGCTAGAGATGATCACACATGCAATGCTGCAAACATTTACTAGTGTAACAAGACACTGGGGGTTATTTACGAAAGGCAAATCCGTTTTGCACTACAAGTGCAAACTACAATTGCAAAGTGCACTTGAAATTGCAGTGAAAGTGCACTTGGAAGTCCAGTCACTGTAAATCTGAGGGTATATCTAAAACGAGGGGAAGCTCTGCTGATTTTATCATCCAATCATTTGCAAGTTAAAATGCTATTTTTTATTTTCCTTGCATGTCCCCCTCGGATCTACAGCGACTGCACTTCCAAGTGCACTTTCAGTGCAATTTCAAGTGCACTTTGCACTTGTAGTTTGCACTTGTAGTGCAAAGTGGATTTTCCTTTTGTAAATAACCCCAATTGTTAATCATGTAGCACATCTAGTGGGGGATTAAGGCACAATTGAGCCCTAGGCAAGATAGCAGCTTTACAAAAACTGTTACAAAACTGATGCAAATGCTTGCCTGATGGAAATTATTACAGAAAAGTGTTAATGCTATAAGTGAGGAGTCAGGATCTATGGTAAAAACACTTTTTTACCTTAATGCATTGCTTGCCTTAAGGTAAAAAAACTTTTTCAGTTTCCCTGTGTGAAGGGGAAGAGAGGGGAGAAGAGATCAGCGCTGTGCTTGGCTGCATCTTTTTCTCCCCTCTATTTCTCTTCCCACAGCATTCAAGCAGTAGCAGGAGCCATTGACTGTTGCTGCTGTCAATTAAATTCATTAAGGAAGAAGTGGTGGTGGGCCTAAGTCCCGCTGTTTAAGTCTATGAAGTGTGGCTCCATAGACACACAGGTTTTTTTCCCCATAGCAAACAGCTTGCTATGGGGACACATAAATAAAGAGGAAAAGCCAAGATCGCAGCCGCTCTGTGCAAAACCACTGCACGGAGCAGGTTAGTATACTGTGTTTGTTATTTTAACGTAGAAAAGCAGCCTTTAGTAACACTTTAAAGTGGACAGCAAGCAGGTAGGTAGTTGTATCCTATTGCACAAGACATTGCATGCATCTTCTGCAATAAAAAGCCTGCCTGCTCACTGTTTTAGTTCTGCTTTGAAGCTCCACTCTGGGATTGATCGTCTATGAGATTTCTGGAACAAGAAAAAACAATTCTCAATGCCTGTTTTTACTTAATTCAAACTTCAGCCACATGATGCCACAGCCCTGAGTCTTCTACTTTTCTGTTTACTTTCTACACATTGGATGGCCACTGGTGGGGTCTTCTCAGGAAAGAGAAAAAGACTAAAGTCATCACAGCAGGACTGTAGGGGACTAATAATGTAATTCTACAGCTGTAAGTCTTCTCCACTTCTGTTTACTTCCTGCTTGGGGTCCTACTTTAGGTGTCCAAGCCACTGCATATTGGATGGCTGTTGGCATCTCTCAGTAGAGAGAGAGATGTTGCAGCCCTGAGGCTGGCTGTTAAGTGAGCTTGGAATTTGTTTTTTGACATGCATTGCCTTTCCATGTGCCCCTTGCTGTAAAGGCCAGTTATAGGTTAGGGTGGTTACCATTTGTTTGTATGGTTGGTGAATTGGTGTGGGGTGCACTGGTTACCTTTGCTGCCATTGTGCTATTGTTGGGTGTCCAGTGCATCCCTGTACCTTTACGAAGGGGTGGGTTCCCTCCAGGCATACCTGCCCTTAATCTATCCATTATTATAAATGTCCTCCAACTTTGGGGACTTTCAAAATATAGAGTTAGGACTGGGGTGCCATGCTGTGGACTCTGAAGCTTACATATGTATTTACAAATGTGTGCAAACTAAACCCCCTTGTTTTTAATGGGAACTGTTACACAGGGTCAATTCAGTTTGTTGCAGGCTGGCTGGTAAGTGAGCTGGGAATTTTGTGTGTTTTTTGAGAAATACTGCAGGGCCACACACATCTCTCAGGAAAGAGAAGACGTCTGAAGTCATCACCGGGGGACTGTGATCTCGAGGTGCCATTGTAGCACTGAATTCGTAGGGGGACTTGCGTGAGCATTGTTGGCTTTACCAGGTGAGGGGGAAAACTGTCAGCATAGTTTATAAGGGGGGTGGGAGGGATTGGTGGTAAAGAGTTTGTTTTATCCAAGACGGGGGTTTTAAAATAAATCAGAGCAAAGCAAAGTAAAAGCTTTGCTTAACACTAAGCTTAACACAAATTTAAGCTATTGGATTACAGCAATTCTCGTGCCAAAATGTCCTCGGTTGGGAAAAGGTGCTTTATTTTGACACTTGCATTTAGAAAGCCTTCTTCTTCTATTTACCAAGCTGCAGTCAGTGACCTTCAAAAACTGATGGCAAACTATAGAAGATATATGTTGCAGTTCCCTAATGTAGATTAAGCTACAGATATGACATTTAGTCTAATGCAATTTCTTTATGTTGTGCTACTATACCAGTATGATTTAGTCAGGCAGACAAAGCAGTGTAAAACAAAAAAAATGCATTACATTTTATTAATACTGCAATGTTTGCCACATATTGCTAATGCAGTAGAAAAGGAAGAATATGTTTTCAAAGATTTATGTTATTTATCTGTTCTGCATGTTGAAATATACTGTATATAGTCTATGCCAGTCTCAGAACATCTGAATTATTATGTCTGTCAATTGTTTATTGGTCTGATTGCTTGCAATAAAACTCACATCTAACCATGGAGAGTTATACAATTCCTTTTAAGGTTCAAACTTCGAAAACTTTGAGAAGAGATCACAAAGTCCTTCTTTTGAAAATATCTTTGGAGTTTTTTTTAAGACAATTTTTATTTTCCGTGGTTCAATTGTGCTTATGAATTTGAAATGTAAAAAAGAGCACAAAGGTTGTTTATAATGCCTTTCCTTTTCCATTTTGTAGGAAAGTGATTTCATGTGTGACACTTTTATTATGTTCTAGTCTAAAAAGTTCCTTACTCCAGAACAAACTGCACCAATCATTCAAAATGCCCTAGAATACAATGGCAGTAATAGCACAAGTTACTACACCCAGGGGAACAGTTTCTTTAATTACTGCATATTGTGCCTCCATGCAGTGTGTAGATTAAAAAAAAAAACTATGTAGGAGCACGTCTTGAAAGGTTTTCTGCACAGTAGATAAATATAGGTTTTTAGAAACTAGTTTTTGTGACAAGTTCATGGCTTGTTGATTTTTTTCATTAAAATAGGAATATTTATTTTCAGGGAAAAAGGTGATTCAAGAAAAAGGTGATGCTAATTAATACTGATTACCATAATTAATTTTTTACAGCAATCCTCGGCTATTTTTTTTAAATATAAACAAACAACAGTAGTGTATAGATAAAAAATCATTGACTAAAATTCTTACCGAAGCAAGAAAATTGTATGTGTGTTTTTTTACGCGTATATTGTTTTGGAACACAGATGATAAAAAGAAACACTTTAACTTTAAAAACAAGAGACAATTGTAGCAAACAAAGGAATTAAAAATGCTTGTAAATATTGCATCAGACAGTTTGATATAACGGAAAATTTCCTATCAAATACTTACCGTAATTTTCCTTTCCTGACGGACTCCATGGCAGCTTACGTATGGGTTAATCCCACCCCTCATACCTCATAGGACCCTTCTCCCATAAAGCTTTGCTCCGAGCCAAAAGCTGTGTTCCGTAACTTAGCCTAAGCCAGCCAATGGGAGGGAACTCCTGCTGTCATGGAGTCCATCAGGAAAGCAAAATTACGGTTTGACATGAAATTTTCAGTTTTCCTGACAGACTCCATAGCAGCCTACGTATGGTAAAAAACTAGCCATATACACCCGGGTGATTAATTGCTGGTCAGAGAAAAAAAAGGTTTAATTGGCACTGTCAACAGACAGAATATGCAAACCAAAATTCAAACCAAAATTCCACGCAGTAGTGTGCCATGTACGTATTAATTGAAGACCATGATGCCGCTTTGCAAATCACTTCTGGGGCGACGTGTCAGGGAGGCGCCCATGATGTAGAGACGCTCCTGGTAGAATGAGCGTTCACCACCTCCAGAGGCGTCAAGCCCTTAGCCTTATAGGCCCACTAAATGGCCTGAACAATCCATGCTGCAATAGATCTGGAAGAGGCACACAAGCCCTTGTTTTACCTGTGAAAAAGAATGAACAGATGATCACACTGACGAAAAGGAGCTGTGGCTTCTAAATACTGCTTCAGAGCTTCTCCAACATCTAGAGGATTAACACTAGAGTCCTCAGATGACCTAAACATTGGAAGAACAATCTCCTGATTCTCGTGAAAGACAGACGATACTTTGGGGTTTGAACCCAGCATAGAAATCAAACCTACCTGATCAGGAAAACGTTTAGTAAAGGCTCCTTGTATCCCAGAGAGACAGTTTTGGAGACCCTCTTGGCCAATGTTATGGCCACCAGGAAGACAACTTTTAGAGAAAGTTCCTTGATAGAAAACTGATCTGTGAGTTCCATCTCTCTTCCTGAGAAGAAATCCAGGACAAGGGGGGGATCCCACTTAGAAAATCTTGGCTTTCTCTGAGATCTGAGCCTAATTGCTACCCTGAAGAACTGCTGAGTAAGAGGGTATCTAGCCCACGATACGCCCACAAAGGCATAAATTGCAGGAACTTAAACCCGCAAGGAGCTGACTGACAAGGAAAGATCCAGGCCCATTTGTAGGAAGCCCAGGATATCCTGTATCTTTGGGTTTTTGCAAGAATCTGCAGTGGTGGAAACGTAGTCTGCAAATTTTGACCAAATCCTTTGGTAGACCCTGTTTGTACCTGCTCTTCAGGCATTCAACAACGTGGAGATAGCCCTGCTTGGACAACCTAGGACATCCAGCCTTCCCCTCTCAAAAACCAAGCCATCAGGTGCAGATTGGCCGGGCATGGATGTAGAGTTGTCCCTTGCGATAGGAGATCTGGCCTGGAAGGCAGAGGAGCTGGGTCCTGGCAGCTGAGTTGCATCAGCAGAGGAAACCATGGCCTGTTTGGTCAGTACAGGACTTTGTCACTATCTCTGCTTTTTCCCACCTGGGTCTCGACAGAAACCGGAAAATTACAGGAACTGGGGAAAGGCATAGGCCCTGTGAAATCTCCACTGGTCCATCAGAGCATCCACCCTGAAGGCCTGGGGACAGCAACACCTTGTATAGTACCTCTTGAGTTTGAAATTGCACGGGGAGGCAAATAGGTCCACCTCCAGCATGATTCCAGTGACAGGACCCAGTTGAAGACCTCAGTGTGGAGAGCCCATTCGTTGTTGTCTAGAGGTAGTCTCGAAAGAAGGTCTGCCTGGACGTTCTGATCTTCAGGGAGATAGACAGCTGTCAGATTTGCCCAGGACATGATAGGCTATACCTCCTTCAGCAGGGAGAGACTGTGCATACCTCCCTGCCTCTTGATGTATGAGACTTCTGTTATTTTGTCCAGTCTTATGCCGCGTACACGCAAACTGACTTTCCCGTGGGATTGTCCGCCGGACTGAAGTCCGCCGGACAATCCCCCCGTGTGTGGACGCCGGCGGACTTTTTGGCGCCAAAAGTCCGGCGGACTAGGTTTTAAGTTTTGTTTTAAAATTATCCGCTGGACTTGGCAGTCCGGCGGACAATCCCGCCGTTAGTATGCTAGTCCGTCGGACTTTTGGAAATGAACGGACTTGCCGATCATCGGAAAGTCCGTTCATTTAGCACGTGACTTCAGGTAGACGGAGCTAGCGAAGGCAGTGAATGCCGCCGCGCTAGCCCCGTCACCTGGCATGGATTTAAAGGGAATCCCCATGCCGAAAAAATGGCGTGGGGGTCCCCCCCAAATCCATCTCAGACCCTTATCCGAGCACGCAGCCGGCCGGCCAGGAAAGGGGTGGGGACGAGCGAGCGCCCCCCTCCTGAGCCGTACCAGGCCGCATGCCCTCAACATGGGGGGTGCCCTGGGGAAAGGGGGGCCGTGCACCCCCCACCCCAAAGCACCTTGTTCCCATGTTGATGAGGACAAGGGCCTCTTCCCGACAACCCTGGCCGTTGGTTGTCGGGGTCTGCGGGCGGGGGCTTATCGGAATCCGGGAGCCCCCTTTAATAAGGGGGCCCCAGATCCCGGCCCCCCACCCTATGTGAATGAGTATGGGGTACAATATACCCCTACCCATTCACCTAAGGTGTAAAGTGTAAATAAAAAAAACACACATTTTTTTAAAAATATTTTATTGCACTGCTCCGGGGTTCTTCTTCCGTCTTGGGGGGTCTTCTCGCCGGACTCCTCCGCTATTTTACCTAGCTCTTTTACCGAGCAGAGGAGCCCAGCTACCTTCTTCGTCGTTGACGCCGTCGTCTGGGGGTCTCGATCCGCCTTCGGGAGTCTTCCGGGATCTCTTCTGTTCTTGCTGCTGTCGTCGTTTTCTGCGCCGCCGCCGCCACCTTCTTCTTCCTCTTCTTCTTCTTCTTCCGATGTTGTCTCGTCGCTCTCTCTGGCCGGAATGCCAGAGCCCGCGCTGTGCTGGGACTTATATAGGGACAAGGGGACATGGTCACATGCTCATGTCACATGGTGACCCCGCCCCCTTGTGATGTCACAGTCCCGGAGGATGCTGGGACTGTGACATCATAAGGGTCTGAGATGGATTTGGGGGGGACCCCCCACGCCGTTTTTTTTCGGCGTGGGGATTCCCTTTAAATCCATGCCAGGTGACGGGGCTAGCGCGGCGGCATTCACTGCCTTCGCTAGCCCCGTCTACCTGCAGTTACGTTCTAAATGAACGGACTGCTCCGTGTGTGGGCAAGTCCGTTCATTTTCAAAAGTACCGCGGACTGTCCGGGCGTGTGTGGGCAAGTCACACGCTCGGAAACTCTGGCAAAGCCCCGCTGGAAAGTCCGGCGGTTTGTCCGCTGGACTAGGTCCGGCAGACAAAGTCCGATCGTGTGTACAAGGCATTAGGAGAACTGAGGCTCCTGCCGTCAAGTGGTGAAATGCTTGTAGGGCGCAGAATGCTGCCTGGAGCCCCAGAACATTCAAAACTATCCCTCGGGATGGGAAACTCCATTTGTCTTGGGCTACTTCCATCAGGCAGAGAGCGCCCCAGCCTCTGTTGCTGGCATCCGTTGTGACCGTAATCCAGGAAACAGTTCCTATGAAGTGACGAAAAGAAAGTGGAAGGTCGGCACAGTCCATCACCTTCTTGGGTGTCACGCTCAACACATGCTCCATGCAGGCCAGCCTGCCTCCCAACAAACTGACCCGCATCAGGTCGGTCATTCATACCTTTACCCTTACTCGAGGCTGCACCAAGAGGTAGCTACAATCTTTGCTTGGCATGCTTAATTTCGCCATGAGGATCATCCCTCAGGGGCGGTCCTTCGTCTCATGCCTCTTAGTTTTCCTCTCGCAGGTGCAAGATCCCGACCAGTTTCTCACGAATTTCTCACGAACTGGAATGGAATATCAATATTCATTCCATCAGCATCCTCTTCTTCACCTCAGGTAGTCACGGACACCACATGCCTCTACAGGTTTTGCTGCAATTTTTGGCAATCACTGGTTTGCAGGACCATGGCCTCCAGAAATCCTCCTGATTCCCAGGTTCAGTCAGTCCTCCTTGTTATTCGAACTCTACCCCATTGTGGTAGAAGCTCAAGTCTGGGGCAGCACCTGGGCAGGGCAAACAGTCACGTTTGCCACAGACAATCAGGCCACGGCCAATATTATAAATAAAGGCAGGTCCCAATTGCTGGCCATTGGGTCCTTCCTGTGCAGGCTGGTGCAACTATCCCTACAGCACCAATTTAGGAACCTGGAGCCGACCTGGTCACATCGCTTATCCCAACTTGTTTGCAACTAACGTTGGATTAAAGCAACACCTTCACGATGCAACCTGCCTTATTAATCAATCACTATCTTGCAACACCCTGAAGCCCTACTGTACTGCTTGGAAGTCCTATGACAGGTTCCTAGCCTCAAACCCCGGGTCAGTATCAGGAGATCTCAAGCACATCTTGGCTTTCCTATCGTATTGACACACAAAGGCGGAGTTGTCACACAATACCATTAGACTCTACTTAGCTGCCATCCAGCATTTAATTTCCTTACAGGATCCCACCAAACCATCTTTGTTCACTACCCATGCAGTCAAAACCATCCTACGTGGTATTCACAGGCAACAACCCCAAACCAGTAGCAAGTGCCTACCTATCACCAGCACCATTTTCAGAGACATGTCTACCATCCTCTCACGTTGCCCTTTCAGGTTAAGGCCCAGCCTGATTATTCAAGCAGCCCTCTACCTGGTCTTCTATGGCTTCTTACGCCCAAGCGAGTTCACTGTCACCGGCCCTAGTTGCCAGGTGTTACGCAGGCGCCACCAGAGTTACTTCATCCTGCACCTTGTGGCGTCCAAAACACAACAGTCCAATCCCAGGGTAGATATCAAACTTTTCCAGACTTACAACGCCTGGTGCCCAGTGGCTATTCTAGATCAGTTGTTAGCTCATCTGACCTCTCGGAGTCTAGCCCATTGCTACCTTTCCCTACTAACCCTTTAATTAGGTAACAAGTTCACCAGACACATTAGAATCCTCTTGCTTAACTTAGGCCTTGACCCCAGACGATACGTCCCCAATCCGCAAGCAGAAGTGTCGCAAGCCTTCAGCAAGCTTGCCCTGTAGGACGTTATCAGCTCAAATAAATAATTTATATATAAATATATAAATAATAATAACCTCCTTAACTAAGTCCTTTGCCCCCTTCTCTTGGCATACTGTCCTGAAGACCAGGGCACACCTCAGGTCTACTTTATGTTGTTAGTCTTGTGACGTGTTTATGTGGTTCACATATCTCCCAGACATAGGGCCCCTGCCATAAATAGGAAGGCCAGTATGGTGGCCTGAAATTATGGGAGGAGCCTCTGGGGTATTTAAGCAGACCACCCACACTGGTCTGTGACAGTTCTAGTGCGCGGTACCCACCCACCCATTCCCCTTCTTAGGGCACTTCTCTTAAAACACTTTCTCTACAAAACCATTCACACACTTATCTTGGGTATGCCCCCTTGGTATCTTGGCATACCGTCCTGCAGACCAGGGCATACTTCAAGTCTACTTTATGTTGTCAGTCTTGTGACTTGTTTATGTGGTTCACATCTCTCTCGGACATAGGGCTTTGACCATAAATATAAACTACATGAGCCAAATTTGAAATAAAAGGTTTAGACGAGGTTCAGATTTGCAGTGATTCACATTAGAGTGAATAGGCAGATTTTGTCAACACCCACATGGGTAAATGCTTAAGCAATCTACAAATGTCTTTTTTGATGAATTTTTATGTCACAACCACCGTTACCTTAGATATATTCTGTATTTTTTTATTTTGGAAAATTATTATACGACCTTGCTATGTGTATTACATTCTGTTTCCCAGATGCATTTTACATCTTACAATTTAATAGTTCGAAGAACAACAAAATACCTAATAGCATGTTGAAACCCTGCAGTAATTTACTTTGACTTTAATTTGATATTTTTAAAGTAGTAATGCAGTAATTCATTTTTGATATGTTGATAGCATGCTCATGCCAATTCTGCACTTTCTGCACTCCAGAGGTCATGCATTCAATTATGGTATTGATTTAAACAGCTAAAATATTGGTCAGTCCAGTTGTGCCGTAAATTGCCTTTCACTGTATAATTTCTGTATCTGGCTTGCATCATGTTTTTAAATATCCCATAGCACTTTTTAAACTATGGTACCGTGTTTCAAAAAAGAGAAAAATCAATATCAACAGCACAAATATCTAAAGAAGATGATTAAGAAGGTAGTTTTACATTGTATTGGATTGTTTTATTTCTTCTTATTTTATAATGCATTTGTAATCCCACCAAAATAAATCATAAAGAAGAAAACAATGTTTGGCAGGATATAATTTTTTCAGCGCCTATGAATGCAGCATAAACATACTTTATGGAAAATGACATATACCAATCCAAATTATATTTCAAGTATGCAAAACTGTATAACCCAGCAGATGGGGGGGGGGGGGGGGGGTCAGGATTAGAAAAAAGCCACATCCTTGAATTACAAGCATTGCATATTAGGTATGAATAGGACCTGTGATATTAATTTGTAACTATAATTATATATGCTTTAGTTTTCATGTTCAGATTTTCTTTTGTTCTGCTAGTGTATTACAATGGAACATGAAACAATGGAAATATAAAAGGAAGACAAAAGTGACAATAAATGAAGGATCTTTTATTTATGTGTTTAATTTTGTTGTGCAATTGTTGTGCAAGTGATTGACACAGTCATACATGGGTGCTCTATGATTTATTTAGTCTCTTAGTTACAGGTGTTCAAAGGCTATACTAACTTTTTTATAATGTCAGAAAAAATAGAGCAACCCTAATTAAAGTTAACAGTGACATTTTTTTCATGAGGTATATTATCTTATCTTATCTTACAAGAATCATATTCAATTTAAATGTCTAGGCTGTCAATACAGCAAAGTAAACACAGTACACGGAAGGGCAGAAGAGTGTACTGGTTACTGTATTTTCTGGCGTATAAGACTACCTTTTACATCGAAATTACACAGCCAAAAAGCGGGGGTCGTCTTATACGCCGGGTGAAGAAGCCGCCAGATGGATATTAGTCCGCCGGGCACTCTGTAAAATCGTAATATGTATACAGTATGTGCCGCTCAGCCAATCCCGGCGGGCGATGCACTCTGATGAATACAGAGCCTGCTAAGCCTGCTCGGATTGGGTAACAACCTCTGCCAATCCGAGCAGGCTACATGAGTCAGAGCGGCGCGGGCTGATGTCACAGCCTCTGCCAATCCGAGCAGGCTTTGTATCCATCAACAGATTAGTAAAATACAATGCCTGCCGTGATTGGCTCAGCGGTGCACACTGTCTGCACACTGTATTCTGAAGTGTACCTGGCGCTACTGTACTAACACAGCATCATATACTGTGTGTACTTGGTGCTCTACATATTAACAAAGCATCCTGTACTGCACATCCAGCTCTCCCCTAAAATACAGGTATGATTTATGGTGCTTTGGAGGAGAGGATTCATTGTTGCTGCCTACCAATTGTGGGATCTCTGGGACTTGTAGTTCACCAGTTTCCTTTTTCTGATGTTAAGTCTGATGTTTTTTTTTTTTGTTTCCTATGTTTTTTTGTAAATGGTGTTGCCTCAGAAGGGGTGTAGTCTTATATGACGAGTATAGCCCCAAACCTAAGTTTTCACTGGAAAAATAGGGGGTCGTCTTATACACCCAGTCGTCTTATACGCCGGCAAATACGGTAATTTACTATTTAACAACCATTAAGATGTAGGAAAGAGGGAGTACTTCTGCTTTAATTCTAGTTAGAGTTCCTAATGTCCATGTATGTGTGCATATTTGGGGATTTTCTGACAAAGTTAAGATTTTTTTTATAACTTTACAACTTTTTAATTGAGAAAAAAATGCAGTAATACCTGAAGCTCACATTCCGAATCCTGACCAGATTGCCATTGATGTCACTGGAAGTTGACAGCTGTGTCTATACTTTTAAGTATTACTTTTGAAAAACTTCTGTTGACATTAAAGTTTTTTTGGATAGTATAAGACATTTTGTGAAAGGTTATTTTTTTTTTTTTATATAAATTGTTTATTTATGAAAAGTTTCAAAGTGCAATACAAACATATTCCACATTCAGTAAAAAAATAGACGTATAACATTATATGGGTATACCCATATAGAACTATAACCTGAAACGTATACATTTTGTTCACATCAGTTAACAATCTATGTAATGTGAGTAAAAAGAGGTGTAGGAAGAAGCTTTGTCACTATCACATCAGAGAGTAATACATGCAGCAAAGTATTTAGTGCAAATTCTTATAGGTAAAGTTTCATGAATAAAGAGTCTGCGAGGCACATGAATGTCATTGATGATTATAGCTCCGGGTTAGCTTGGGGGTTTATGATTCCGTGTTATATTCTGAGGAATCCCAGTTACCCCAAATGGTCTCAAACTGTGGTACCGTGTCTTCTATGACTGCTGTGAGATGTTCCATCTTGCGAATGTCAGCAATGGTAGATAGAAACTGTGTGAAGGTGGGAGGGGGCGACAGTACGCCAGCATTGCGGAATAACTCGCTTGGCTGCCAATAGGATAAAGGCCATTAGTTTGTTAGCAGATTTGGAGATATGCCTGAGAGGTAGTCCTAGTAACAGGTGTATGGGTTGGAAGGGGACAGAAATCTTGAGCACCTTTTCTAATAAACCATGGACTTTAGTCCAGAAGGGGACCAAGATAGGGCATGTCAGAAAGATGTGGAAGTGTGATCCAAGGGAGACACCACATCTCCAGCAGTGACTGAAAGGTGATAGTTTATGGGCTGCCAAAAATTCAGGGTTCTATACCAAAACATCAGGATTTTGTACGCTGTTTCCTTCTGAGCGACACATCTGGACACTTTAGAGGTAGCTTCCCATATCGCCCCCCATTGTGTCAAGGTAATGGGTCTGTGAAGAATCTGGGCCCATTTCCTCATATATGAGTGTGTTTGTTCACTAAAGGGGTTAAGATTCTGGAGAATTTTGTAGATACAGGAGATCTGACGAGGTTCGTTGGGTCCCAGTGAACATAGCATTTCGAATTCAGTAGGGACTTCCAAAGTCAGTCGAGGGGATTTAGAGGTGAAAAAATGCTTAATTTGTAGATATGAGTAAAATAATGTGTTTGGGATTTTATGTTTAGTCTGTATAGCCGAGAAGGGGAGAAGAGTGTGTTTCACTGGATGTACTAAGTGCCTTAATTGGAAAATACCTGCTTGGGACCAAGGGAGCATGGAGTCATAGGACAGGCTGTCAGGTATTTCTGAGTTATATAAAATATTTATTAATGGTGAGCATTGAGAAGAGAGGGCGTACTTGCTAGAGCAGCATTTCCAAATTGAGATCGTAAATAGCATGGGGTTCAGGCATATCTTCTTCAATAGAGGTATGGATTTGTCTAGGGAGAGTCAAAGTAGGCAGCATGGGTGTGCTGGAGCAGTGATGCTAATTTCAATCTCAGACCATCTATTCGATGCGTATCTAGAGGTCCATGAGGAGATGGCTCTAAGGTGGGCCGCAAAGTAGTACTTAACAATATCTGGGGCACCTAGTCCTCTGCGGGCCCGGGGAGATAAGAGCACTGAGCTGGTAATTCTATGAGATGCATTGTTCCAGACGAACCTCATAAAACTCCTGTGAAGGGCTTTAAGCTGGGACATCGGGACCGATACAGGCAAAGTTTTGAATAAATATAGCAGCTTGGGGAGGATGGACATCTTGAGAACATTGATTCTACCAATGAGGGAAAGGGGGAGTGCAGTCCAATTTTTAAGCAACCTATTGATCTTTGAGAAAAGGGGGGGGGGGGTTTCTAGATAAAGAGTTGAGTATGATCGAGATAGTTGAACTCCTAGATATTTAATTGAGTTTGTACACCACCTATATTTGAAGTTATTTTGAAGGGTTAGCAATAGTTCATACGGTACGTTAATGGGTAGGGCTTCAGTTTTTGTCGAGTTGATTTTATATCCAGAGATATTGCCGAATGTGTGTAGGATTGAGTGTAGTGAGGGAAGCGAAATATGTGGGTGTGTAATTGTTAGTAGTTCATCGTCTGCAAAGAGAGACAGTTTGTACTCTTGATGCCTCAACGTCACCCCCCTAATATCTGGAAGCAAGCGTATGGCTGCTGCCAAAGGTTCAAGGCTGAGGATAAAGAGCAATGGTGAAAGCGGGCAGCCCTGTCTAGTGCCATTGCTAAGGGGGAATGATGTTGAGGCATGAGAGGCCATCTGTACTTGGGATGTAGGGGTAGCGTAAAGTGCCTTTAAGGCTTGAAGAAAAGGGCCACGGGAGAGTGTGGCAAACATAAAAGCCCAATTTAGGGGATCGAAGGCCTTCTGTGCGTCTAAACTTAGTATTATAGCTGGTCGGTTAGTTTTGGTCAGGAGGTCTATCAAATCTATGGTTCGTCTGGTGTTATCACCTGCATGTCTGGTAGGTACAAAACCGACCTGATCTCTATGGATTAGTGCGGGGAGGAGTAGGGATAGTCTGTTGGCTAAAATTTTGGTGAAAATTTTGTAGTCAGAGTTGAGGAGGGCTATAGGGCGGTAATTGTCTGGTATAGAAGGGTCCTTCCCTGGCTTCGGAATTACCGTGATGTATGCGTGTAGAAATTGGGTGTGGGGGATTTCCCCTGCCATTAAAGATGCGAAGAGCTTTACCATGTAGGGAAGAATAGTGGGGAGGATTTTTTTATAATAAGAATAAGGGAGACCATCTGGGCCTGGGGACTTGCGAGTCGGGAGTTGTTTGATTACTTTGGTGATCTCTTCAGCTGATATCTGAGCGTTTAATCCTATTCGATTGTCTGGAGAAAGGGTAGGGAGATTTAAAGAGTCTACAAACTTGTCAAATTTGTCTTGGGTAAACTGGGGGGTGGGGTCATTAGCTAGGCAATTATAAAGATTCTTATAAAAGTCTCCAAAAACTCCTGTCATGGCTCGAGGAAAATATGTGGGGTGGCCGTCATGTTGTATTAAGAAATCAGGGGTTGATGCCTGGGGGCGTGGCTTTAGTTTTTGAACTAACATTCTGTGGGATCTATTGGCAAACTCATAATATTTTTGTTTTGACCAGAGCATAGATTTGGTGATGTTTGATAAGTCTAGTGCTTTTCTTTTCAAAATTTTTTATTGAAAACAGGTTTACAGTAACATCAAGAAAACGAAAGTAATTTTTACTGTTACAAATAGCATACGAACAGATCCGAATGACATACAGAGCATGTGACAATGCGGTACAAACATGACGGCAATTTTCTGAGGCAAGTGGAAGGGTATATCTATATATAGTTAGAGTGTATCAGAGTCAAGAGTAAACCGTAACTGTAACTGGGGCCAGGCCCCAACATACACATACATACATTGGGCATGAGGTGCTCTGCAATAAAAGAACGTGGTAACAGTGGTAGCGCTTAGGGTGCGGATTCGTCCATGCCCTATTCAGGATTCTGGGTAGGGGAGAGGGAGTGGAGAGGTAAAAAGAGAAGGAGAGAGAATTGTTGAGGGGATAGTAAGAAGTAAGAGGAGGAGAGTGGATAGTTAGAGGGGAGTAAATAGAATAGAAGAAAAAGGGGGGGGGGGGGTTTGGTAGAAAAGAAGAGAAGAAGAGGAAAAAAGGACTTAAGCTTGAGTTTGAGTTTGCTCGAGTGGCTCCCGGAAACCAGTGACTTTGCACTGGTTGCGAGAAAGGTCAGAGTGCAGATTAAGGTTCCAAAAGAAGTCTGTCAAAGTCGCGGGGTAGAAAGTGTTCCGTCCAGGGGCGCCAGATCTTAAGGTGGCGAGGGGTTCTATCTAGAACCTTGGCCTCTATTTTGCTGTGTATCATTGCACGGGTAACTCTATTCTTGACTTCGGTAATGCTGAGATTTGGGGTCTTCCAATTTCTTGCTATAGTCTGCTTAGCGGCTGTAGTGAGTTGCAACAGGAGGCGTAATTGCGCCTTGGTATAGTCCTGTGCAGTGTAATTTAAGATAGCCAGAGCAGGGTCTGGAGCAATGTTGTGTCCGAGTAGGGTTGAACCCATTTGGAATATGATCGCCCAGAAGCGTTGGACAATTGGGCATGTCCACCAAATATGAAGGTGGGTGCCTTGCTCACTGCAACCTCTAAAAGCAGTTTGGGGAGTATGATGGGGTAAACTTGGCAATTCTTGCAGGTACTAAGTACCATCGCATTAGAACTTTATAGTTCGCTTCTGAGGCGATGATGTTCTGGGATGCTATTTTGGTGTTCGTCCAAATAGTTAACCAATCGTCTGAGTCCAAGTCAATGCTCAGGTCTTTAGACCATGCTAGGGCGTAGGGAGGTGCAGTTGTGACGGGGAGGTCAAATGTGTGTACAGTCTGGAGATAGTACCCGGGGCGTGCGGGTCCGAGTCGCAGATATCTTCAAATGGGGTTAGGCCAGTGTTGGCTATACTCGGGCCGAGGTTAGTGCGGATAAAGTGGGAGATTTGAAGATATCGGAAACACTCTCTAGGGGACAAATGTGAGTGTACCTGTAGGGCCGGGAATGGTGTAACCGTGCCGTGTGAGATTAGGTCTCGGAAGCGGTGCAGGCCCGCCTGTGTCCAGGCCTGAAAAGAAGTTGGTTCAGTGTAAGCAGGATAAAATAGCGGATGACCTATAAAAGAAAGGAGCGGGCGGTGAGGAGAAGTTAGTTTAAAAGACCTAGATAACTTGTCCCAGAGTTTCAGTGAGTGAAGTGTGGTCGGGTTAGTTATGGATCCCCGGTGTTGCGGAGGTAACCAAAGCAGGTTGGATATGGAGATGGGATGTGTATCAATAGCTTCCAGTGCAACCCAAAGTGGGATTTCCGCTTTGGCATGATAGAGGGATAGCTGAGCTAATTGGGCTGCGTGAAAGTAATGTAAAAAATTTGGTACTCCAAGGCCTCCCTGTAATCTACTGCGGAGTAAGACTGGTCTAGAGATTCTGGGCCTTTTACCCTGTTTCCCTGAAAATAAGACCTAGCGTGATTGTCAAAGATGGCTGCAATATAAGCCCTACCCTCCAAATAAGCCCTAGTGTGTACGGTTGTCCGACCGGTCAAAGTGCTACGCATGCTCACATCACATTACAGACCAAAGCTATTGGCTACTAGCCTCTACGTAGTCCCGTCGTAGGAAACAAACGTCACCACGTTCAGAATGATGGATTTTCCGACAACTTTGGGGGGTAGGGCTTATATTGCAGCCATCATCAATAATCACGCTAGGTCTTATTTTAGACTGGTCTAGAGATTCTAGGCCTTTTAGTCCCCCATATGTACTTATATACACGGTTTTGTATCACTCTGTGAAAATAGGCCGGGATTGGTATCGGCAATACTCTGTATAAATAGAGAAGTTTAGGGAGCAGTGTCATTTTCACTGCGGCTATTCTTCCTAGCCAAGAGACACATAGCGGTAGCCAAGTATTAAGCATTGAGGTCATGTGTTTCAGCATGGGGGTATAGTTTGATTGAAATAGGTGTGAAGGGTTGCTCGTAAGTTTGATCCCCAAGTATGGTATTGAGCTGGAAGACCATTGGAATGGGAAGTTAGCTTGCAGGAGTTGGAGTTCAGATTGGGTTAATGAGACATTTAATGCTCTAGATTTCGCCTGGTTGACTTCTAACCCAGAGACCGTGGCAAACCTTTCCAAGAGCTGCAAAAGGTTAGGGAGGGTGGTATGTGGAGAGGTGACAAATAGGAGGGCATCGTCAGCGAAGAGGCACAGCTTGTGCGAGGTGTTAGCTATTTCTATGCCACGAATATCATGGTTAGACCTAATCAAAGAAGCTAAGGGCTCAATTATGAGGGCGAATATCAAGGGGGATAAGGGGCATCCCTGCCGGGTACCTCTTTGGATCGGGAAGCAGTCTGATTAAAACCCCGAGTACTTCACATATGCTTGGGGTTGTGTATATAGGGCATTTATACATTGGAGGAAGTTTGGGCCAAAGCCCCACTTTTGCAGGATGTAGTGTAAATACGGCCAGGATACCGTATCAAAAGCTTTCCTGATATCCAAGGACAGGAGGTGCATGGGGATGTTGCGTGATTTAGCTATGTGTTGGAGGAGAACTATGCGGCGGATATTATCACTGGCCTGCCTACGGGGGATAAAGCGAACCTGGTCCTTGGATATCAGTTCACCTATAATTGGGTTAAGTCTCAGGGCTAAAATCTTGGCCAAAATTTTAATGTCCACATTCAGTAAAGATATGGGTCTGTAGTTTGACCAGAGAGTGTGGTCTGTGTTGGGCTTGGGAATCATGGCAATTATGGCAGTTAGGGTGTCACGGCCGAATGATTGTTGTTTTAATAGGGCATTGAAGGAGTGGGTGAGGAGTGGGGCTAGGGTAGTGGCAAACTTTTTGTAGTAAGCGCCCGGGAGACCATCTGGGCCCGGGCGTTTATTAGGTTTGAGGGTTTTGATTGCTGCAAGAACCTCATCTGTTGAGACCGGTTCATCTATAGACTCTCGATTGGCCTCCGACAGCTTGGGAATTGCTAGGTTGTGAAACAAGGTTTCAGATAGATTGGAGGGTAGCGGTCCCTTCGATTCGTATAATTTAGCAAGACGTTTACGGAACTCCGAGAGTACCTTGATAGGGTTGCTGGTGATGCAGTCGGGGGCCAATTTAAGCCTGATTGGGTTGTGGATGCGGTCTGGTTGACGAAGGCGAAGTGCCAGGAACGTATCCTGTTTGTTAGCTTTGGTGTAAATTTTGTGATCGGAACTGCGGATATATTTGTCCGCAGATTCAGCTAAAAGGAGATCTAACTCCAGTTTGCATTTATCAAGAATAGTTTTGTTGGTTTCTGTAGGGGAGGCTTGAAACTGTAGGTAGGAGGATTGGAAGTCAGATTCTAAGCATTGGAGTTTAAGTCTTTTGAGTCTTTTAATTTGTGTGGCGACTGAAATACATTGGCCCCGGATTACCGGTTTGTGAGCTTCCCATAATAAGGTTGGGGAGATGTCCGGGGTGTTGTTGTGCTGCAGGTATTCTTTAAGGGCAACTTGTATATCTATACAGTATGATTGATTAGTAAGGAGGGATTCATTCATGCTCCAAGATCTATCCCCGGATCTAGGGATCAGGGAAGAGACCGTAGTGATAACTGCACAGTGGTCTGACCAGGTGATGGGGTGTAGAGAGGAATGGAGCAATATGGGAGAGGATGCGACCGGGACAAATATATGGTCGATTCTAGAGAACGATTTATGCGGGTGAGAGTAGAAGGTGTAGTTTTTCCTGAGTGGGTTGCATTCTCTCCAAGTATCCAGAAGGGATGCTTGCTGTAGCAACTTACGAAATTGTAAGGAAGGGGAGAAATGTTCTGGGGTGTAAGGAGATTTATCCAGGTGGGCATGTGTTACTAGGTTTGAGTCTCCACATATGAATAAAGTGCCTTTACAGTGCGTTCTAGTGACTTGAAATAAGTGTGCAAAAAAGGGGATTGGGTTAGAGTTTGGGGCATAGTAAGAGACAAAAGTTGTTTCTATATCCTGTAGGAGACCAACCAGTATGATGTATCTACCATTCGGGTCTTTTATTTCTTTTGTGAGGGTGAATGGAAGAGTATGGTGAAAGGCTAATAAAACTCCCCTGTGTTTTGTGTCAGCGGAAGCTGAGTATACCCTAGGGTAACGAGAACTGAAAAATTTAGGGGTATGGCGGGCTGAGAAGTGAGTCTCTTGTAATGCTACCACGTCTGCCTTTAGGGTGGCGAAAGTTTGAAATGCTTTGACTCTTTTGTTAGGTGAGTTCAGGCCCTTAACGTTAAGGGAGAGTATATTTAAGGGGGCCATATCTGTAGGGTTGTGGGTTTCATGCAGTGTAGGTTATGGTCATAGGGAGCCACTCGACCAAGATGGAATAAGTAGATAGAGAAGAGGGGGTAGGTGTTGAAGGGGGGGTTTAGAGAAGGAGCAGGGAGGGGGATCGAACAAGGTGTAGAGCAAGTCATTAGACAGTAAAGTAGCGGTGCAAAGCGTCGGGTTGCCCGACAAGGTGGGGTGTTCGGATCCCGCAGCCGGAAAAAGGCTGAAGGATGCGAGTACCAAAAAGCGAGGGAGCAGTGACTGCTCCCCGCTGCAAGTGGACAAAACAGAGTTACAATCCAACAAAAAATAACAATAAGGTGGATAAACTATTACTATTAAACTGGCTGTAGATAGGTCTACAGGAGTGCCTGAGAACCTACACGGGTTCTGTAGGGGCATTCATATAGATAAAGTCTCTCATCAAGATTTACATAGATATAAACCAACATTGGGGGATAGGGGCAGTGGGTGGGGGGGGGGAAAGGGGAGGGGGAGGAAGGGGGAAAGCAGGGAGGAGATGAGAAGAGGGGGGGGAAGAGGGGAAAGAGGGAGGGGGAATAACAGAAGGGGTGTTGGGGAGGGGTATGGTAGGAGGGAGGGAAGGGGGAGCAGGGGAGTAAGGTAGAGGGGGAGTTGGGAAGGGTAGGTATGAGGTAGGGGGAGGGGTGGGTTTAGTTATGAGAGACATGTCAACAGGTAGTGTGATACTACATTCTGAGTAGAAGTGTAAGGCTGTGATGCTACACAGCAGTTTTGAGGACCCTGCACTCCCTACAAGGGGGTTAACCCCGCAGGGAGTGCAAGGTGTCAAAAATGAAACAATTATGCGTAAGATGTATAAATTTTCAACATATAGTAAAAAGTTTGTTAAACTTTACAATATTGTATTGGTGTTTGGTAGTGGTGACTGAACCTTAGGGGGCCGCCTAAAGGCGGATTTGTGTCCAGGACTTGTTTGCTGGGTGTAAAGGCTACATACCCAGCCGTAGTCTTCTAGGTGTTGGTGAGCTGTATTGGGGTGCGTGGCACAGGAACCTGCTTGTAGAGCTGGAACTAGGTGAACATTTCTCAGTATAGACTGGTGCAGAGTTCCATGGAACGTAGTATCGAATGTCCATCAGAAACCTAGAAGAGACACAAGCAGGACAAAACGACAGGGGGAAGAGATACAGTTATCTGTTCAGCGTGGGGTGCGAGGTTTCTGGTTGATGAACTGGTCACCCTCCTGGTATCGAGAGGGAGTCCCTTTACGGACAGATGACGGTCCTGGTGGGTGGCGAAGTGGTGTCGCTGAGTATGGCATGGCCGGCATGCGGGCTGGGGTGCGTGGCAGCATAGTTTCGGAATGCTGGATTGAAGGAGCGAGGTGGAGATTTTCCAGCAGCCGTTGCAGGGATTCTGGTGTGTTGCAAGAGTGCTGTTGGCCTTAATAGGAGAACTGCAATGCAAAGGGGAATTTCCAAGTGTATTTAAGCTGGTGTTGCATTAAAATCTGCAATTGCGGCTTCATAGCACGTCGTTTGGCTATTGTTAGGGGGGCTAAGTCAGAGAAGAGCTGGTATTTGTGGCTTTGAAATAAAAGTTCTTCCTTCTTGCGGGCAGCTGTGAGGAGCTGTTCTTTAGTGCGGAAATAGTGTAGCTTCACTATAATGTCTCGTGGGGGGCCATCGTTTTGGCGGCGAGTGAGGGCCCTATGGACTCGGTCAAATTCAAGTCTTTCTATAGGGATTGAGGGGGCCAATTCCTGAAATAGAGCAGTCGTGAAAGATTGTGTATCTTCCACTGTTTCAGGTATGCCACGCAGGCGGAGATTGGACCTGCGGGAGCGGTTTTCCGCGTCCTCTAAACGGGAAAGCAGCGTTGCATTTTCGTCTCTAAGTGCAGCCTGTTCTTGGGCATGTTCCTGGAGGGTGAGTTCTATGTCGTCCACCCTTGTTTCCAGGTCTGCAGTGCGCTGGCCTATCTCGCGGATCTCGCGGGATAGCCTGTTGGTGATTTGTTCAGATGTGCTTTTGAGGGCTTTCTGCAGCATGTTTTCCATATGTTTTAAAAAAGCGCTTTGTGACATACCTGAGGATGGCATGGAGGGAGAGCCTCCGATGTTAGAGTCAGTTTCATCCCCTTCATCGCTGTCCGGAGGGTCCGGGATAAGTGTGGCAGCAAGTTGTTTGGCCAGGGCCCTCGCCGCCATCTTGGAAGAAGCGCGGGCTAGTGCTTCCTTAATTGGTTTCGGCTTGCTTTTCCCTCTGTGGCCGTAAGAACCATTTCGGGTTGTGCTGGGGTGGTTCACAGGTCTGTCCTGGGAGGCAGGTAGATGTCTGCTGGTTCAGTCTGCCGTATGGGGTCCGGTAATGGAGCGGGGAGTGCGGAGCTCTAATGGAGGACGTCTGCCATGTCGAGCTTCGCGCATGCGCCCCTCAAGTCTAGTGCTTTTATGCGATTGCGTAGTACTGTGACACTTCGGAGACCCTCCATTGTGGGATGCCTAAGGAGTGTCTGTTCAGCATCTAAGAGCTGAGTTAGTAGAGTCGATTTCTGAAAGGTGCAATCTTTTTTAAGGCGGGAGCCAGTGGCGTTACACTCCCCTCTGAAAAACGCCTTATGCCCCTCCCACAAGACAGAGACATCCGATACTGAGTCTTTGTTTATTTGAAAATATTAATTTAGCTTATCTTGTAGTGGTATTTGAGTCACGGGGGAGTTAATGAGCGATATATTAAGTCGCCAATGACATTTTCTAGGTGTTGTTGAGGACAAGAGGAGATCTATAGTTATGGGTGCATGGTCTGACCATGTAATTGGGTGAATGTTCGCATCTACTTAGTATGGAAGCAATGGTGCAGAGATGAAAAGGTAATCAATTCTGGTGTACACTTTATGAGGTGGAGAAAAGAAAGAGAACTGTTTGGCTGTCAGATGTTTTATCCTCCAAGAGTCAAACAGTCTGTTTGATCTGATCAGTTTGCGGAAGGAGGAGGAAGATTTATGTGCCTGTAGGGGGGGGGGGGGTTACCATGAAACAGGGTGGCCCTATCTTTGATTGAAGACATACATAGTTTAAAGTCACCACCAATAATTTGAAAACTTTGAGCAAAGGCATGAAGCTTTTCAAAAAATTTGTCAAGAAAGCCGATTTGGCCTGTATTAGGAACATATACGTTTTCTAGGGTAAAGGAAGTATTGAGGTGATCACAGTCCAGGAGAACAAAACGGCCTTGGGGATCTAAATATGAGGATTTCACCTTTATGGTGGATGTGCGTTTGAAAAGAATCGCTACCCCAGCTTTTCCAGAAGGGGCAGATGCGATAAAGGTTGTGGGGTAGTGCCTATAGGCGAATTTAAATGAACCCTCTGCTTTGAAGTGTGTCTCTTGGACCATGATCACCTCTGCGTTAGATGCTTTGAACTCTTTAAGGGCCAGCCATCTTTTGCGGATTGAATTTAAGCCCTTAACATTACATGAAAATATACTGACTGTCATAAACAGGGATTACAGTTACAGCGAACATTACATTCATGTAGCATATAGTGAGCAAGAAGCACAATGTGGACAGTGAAATATGTATACCTATATATTTAAACCCGAGAGGGAAATGGTCAGGGGTGATAATTTATAAACAATTCCTGAGTGGGTCAGAAAAAAGACCCTTGCGGGGGCGCATGCGCGGCGCTGAGACGGATGGACGCCTGAGAGTTTAGCTCCGCTCAGCCCGGGACATACACGGCATCTAGAGGGCCATTAAACTACGCTAAACACAGCAATTCCGACACCCCTCATCTCACTGGGACCCAGTGCATGCCGTCTAAGCGGAAGAAACCCCGAGGAGGATCGCAATCCACCCTTACCCACTATCTCCTCCGCACGCGGGAGAAGTACAGCATGGCGCAAGATGGCGCCGACGGCAGAGGAAACTCACCAGCACCCGTCTCTCAGTCTCCACCACCTCCGTCCCTCGCTGGGACCGACTCCTGTGAGTACCCCGCGGCCCTATCTAAGGCAGACCTGGACGCTAGTCTGGAAGCAATGTATCTTAGGCTTGCCACTAAGTTCCAGACGGAACTCCACAAGACCTCTCACTCACTGTCCCAGGAAATCACAGCCCTCAGTACGAGGACCGAGAAACTGGAAACAAAACATGATGAACTGGCCCTAGCTTACAATGACCTCAGCAGGGAACATGAAGCCCTGTCTACAGCCTTTCACTCGATTCAAGCCCAGGTCGAGGACCTCGACAACAGGAACAGACGCCACAATCTACGGATCCGTGGGATCCCAGAGTCTGAAACCGATCTGATCCCCACGGTGATTAGGCTATTCAAATCCCTGCTGCCGGATCATGATTCCCAATCCTTTAAATGTGACAGGATCCACAGGGCCCTCCGTCCTAAACCACCAGACGACAAACCCCCCAGAGATGTGGTCCTCTGTATGAAGGACTTTCTTACAAAAGAGGAAGTCCTCCGTGCAGCCCGCAACAAACGCAGGATCACCCTTGATGAACACGTCGTCCAGATTTATCCGGACATATCCCCGACCACCCTGGACCGCAGACGGGGCATGAAAGAAGTCACTTTGATCCTTCAATCTGCTCAGATTCGCTACAGATGGGGATTCCCCTTCAAGCTGATTATTCCCCACAACGGCACCACCTACCTGGCTACCTCTCTAATAGAAGGTCAGGAGATTCTGGTTAAGCTGGGCCTTCTGGACGCTGCCGCAATACGCCGTCTCCCTACTACTCCCAGACCCGCACCGATTTGGCAGACCCCTCCACCCAGAAGAGACAGACGGAGGATCCGCTACGACGCCGGTGAACCCCAAGATGATCGCCCGCACTGAATCCTGCCAGGAGTCACACCACAGATCCCGCTACGCACTGGTATGCATAACGGCAATACTTCCAAAGATATGACATTAAGTTTCAGCATCAGAGTTTGTCCCTCGGTGCTGCAGCATGCTTTCCCCACCCAGCAGCACTTACTAACTTAACTTTTCCGACCGCTTTGATGCGTGGTCAGCTTTGCTGGGCTCGAGACCGAGATGTCTCGTTGTTTTTTTTTCCTGTTTCAGGTATAATTCCCTATGCTCTACCTGACCATTTTTGGCAATCATTTTTACAGATTGCCCACCTCTTGTTTTTGCTGATTTTCTCTCAGCTCTGGACTTTTAACACTTTTTTTGTTTTTTCTTCCACTCTTCCCTTCTTTTTTTTTGGTGCTACTTTTTTTTACATTTTATACACCTATTGCATATGTATCTTCCTGACAAGCTTGGTCACGAGTCAATATACCCCTCTTGATGTATGTTTATTTAGCATGTATGTTTTATGTAGGTATGCTCTCTGGCAAATTGTAGATGGATGGCTGTGCCCCCTGCAGGTTGATAATGTATCAGCAAGATCTAATGTGCGTCTCCGTTACAAATGACAGTAACTTGTATTTCCCATAATGTTAAGGGATTCAATTCCCCAAGCAAGAGACGCAAAGCTTTTGCCCTCTATAAAAAAATTGGAGCCAAAATACTTCTACTGCAGGAGACGCACTTTGCTCACTCCTCCCACCCTAAATTTCTCCACAGAAATTACCCGCAATCATTTTTCTCACTACACTCGTCTAAGAGCAGGGGCGCAGCCATTCTTCTCCATTCCTCCTTTCCTATGGAGGTCCAAGTATCTACGCCCCTAATGACAGTCCGGCTTCCTTTTTCAGCCATTTTTTTCTTAAATTGGCTGAATTTCACTCCCCCCACATGGTGGTAGGCGGGGACTTTAATATGGTAGCCAATCCTACTCTAGACCGCTCCTCACCCACTCCCTCCTCTAGAGCCTTCCCGAAATCCCTGACTGCTGGCCTCTATAATAACCAACTGATCGACACATGGCGGGCACACAACACTAGTCTAAAGGGTTACACCTTCTTTTCCCACCCGCACAACAGCTATGCCAGACTAGACTATATATACACTACGCCAATCATATTGGCTAACTCCTCAGTAGCTGAGATACACCCATGTGTGTGGTCTGACCACCAAGTGATTTCTTTCACTACAGAGTACATCCGGCTGGCACCGACTCCGTTCACCTGGAGACTAAATGAATCAATGCTTTCAGACTTAGCCACAGAATCACTAGTCGCACAAACGATAGAGGAATACTTCTCTATCAATGCACACCCAGACATCTCCCCCCCACTACTATGGACAGCCCATAAAGCGGTCATAAGGGGAAAATTGATTAGCATCTCAGCCACACACAATAAACTGAACAAACAGAAGATCCTGGACCTCACAAGGGACCTTGACCTTTTATATAAAGACACCCCTAGACTCCTGTTAGCTGATACTAGACGTCTTATTGATCAAAAACGCCTAGAATTGGACTCCCTTCTATCTAGCAAAGTTGAAAAAGCACTCAGATGGACAAAAGCTAAATATTTATTGCACAACAATTCTTCCTCTACCCTATTTGCTAGGAAATTGAACCAAGCCTCCCGCCCATCCCATATATACAAACGATCCAACCCAGATGGAACTGTTACCACGCACCCGAAAAGGGTCCTTAAAATTTTTGAAGATTTCTACTCCAATTTACTTGCAGCTGATAAGGGGTTATCCCCTCCGGCAGAGGACCCTTGGTTCCAGAATATCCCCCTACCCTCTCTCACACCTACACAAGTAGACTCCCTAAATGCTCCTATCACTATCTCAGAACTTCTGAAAGTCATTAAGGCCTTAAAACTGGGTTCCGCCCCAGGTCCCGATGGCTTCTCTGCCATATACTATAAAAAATTTCTTGAACCCCTGGCCCCGAGACTAGTTAGCCTTTTTAACTGGGTCCTACAAGGAGGTAGCTTCCCGGATGAGATGTTATTAGCAAACATGTCCCTGATCCCCAAACCCAACAAAAATCATACCCTCCCCCAAAACTATAGACCTATCTCAGTTATTAATAACGATTTGAAAATATTTAGCAGAATTCTGGCTGACAGACTAGCTCATATTATCCCTTCCCTAATTTCCCCATATCAGGCAGGCTTTATCCCCCATAGACTGATCACCGATAACATACGCCTTGTTACAAACATCATCCAAGATGCTAATTTATCGTCCCGTAAACTCCTATTACTTAGCCTAGACATACAAAAGGCATTTGACAGTGTCTCCTGGAATTATGTTGGAACACTCCTGCAAAGAATGGGCTTTTGTGGGGAATTTTTATATGCATTTCAGGCACTCTACAATCATCCCAAGACACGTATTAAAATCCCGGGCTGTAACTCAGAGTTCTTTCAATTGGGCAAGGGCACCAGGCAGGGCTGTCCCCTCTCGCCCCTAATTTTCGCTCTGGCCCTGGAACCCCTCGCAATTGCGTTACTAAATAACCCGGACATTTCAGGCTACACAAAAGGCCCCTCCACTTACAAATTCTGTATGTATGCCGATGATGTTTTAATGTTCACCACCAACCCCCTTATATCCCTTCCTAATCTCTTTCTGACCCTTTCCAACTTTGCCAAAGTCTCTGGCCTCTCAGTCAATGTCGCCAAAACAGCTGCTCTCCCAATAGGTTTTCAGCAAGAGGAACTGGCCCATTTAAAACAAACTTACTCCTTCACGTGGTCTGATACCCACCTCCCATACCTGGGTATAGAATTAGCAGATAGCTTTGATAAACTCTTCGCCCTCAATTACCCTCCGTTGATCGCTAAACTCAAAAAAACGATGAAACAATGGTCATCTCTTCATATCCCTTTTATAGGCAGGATCACAGCCCTGAAAATGGTCATCCTCCCCAGGCTATTGTACCTCTTTCGTTCCCTTCCCATTAGACTTACCAAATCTTACCTCTCAGGGATACAAACACTGCTCAACCGTTTTGTCTGGTGCGACAAACCCTCTAGATTTTCGAGAACGGTCTTATACCGTTCCTCTAAAAGAGGAGGCCTTGGGGTGCCACAGCTATGGTTCTATTTCCTGTCGTGTAGATTTGCGCAACAGGCGCAATGGAATATCAGACACTCCAGGGTCCCCTGGGTTAAATTTGAGGCAGAATCAATCGCCCCCCTATACCTCCCTGGACTAATGTGGTCCTCCCTCCCTTCTTATCCCGAGCTGGAGAAGAAGAACAACATAGTAGCAATTGGCCTAAGCCTGTGGAATAAATACAAATGCAAATACGACCTCACTTCCCCCGCCCCTCTAGGAGCCACGTTCCTAGGAGACCCCAGATTCCCCCCCCCCGTTCCACGATCCAGAATCCTTCCATGTTTGGACGGATCATAACCTGATTAAACTGGGAGACTTTTATGCGGGTGGGAAATCGATTTCATTCCAGAACATGCAGGCCTTACACCATATCCCGAACTCGGAATACTTCCATTTTTTACAGATTAGACACTTCTTTCTTTCTCACTATAATGTCGCCCAGGCTGTGAACAACACCCCCTTTGAGGACGTTTGCCATACGAGCCCTCGACAGAAAGGCCTGATATCAGGGGTCTACAAGTCCCTTGAGGCACTGCAAGAATCCCTCCCCTTGAAATATAGAACAGACTGGGAACAGGAGCTTAACATTGCTAATGGTGAGGTGGACTGGGAGAAAGGCTGGACCAATTTGAGAAAATGCACCATGTCGCTCACAATCAGGGAAACGGACATTAAACTTATTACTAGATGGTATTACACCCCATCTCGCTTGCACAAGATTTACCCACTTACCTCACCCAACTGCTACAGAGGTTGCAATACTCTTGGGACATTTAGGCATATATTCTGGGACTGTCCCATAGCCCAAGGTACCTGGTCAGAGATTTTCAAACTGATTGATAAAGTAGCAGGTAGTTCTATCACCTTATCTCTTCACCATTGTATCCTGTTTCAGTCCCCTCCAGACACTTCCAAACCCTTAGTGAGACTGATTCACTCAATATGCACAGCGGTCCACTGGACAATAGCCCTCCACTGGAAATCTCCAGTGGTTCCACTAGCACAAGTGATTGCACGAATTGACCACACGATGTTGGCTGAAAAGATATTTCACACCTTACATGACACAATTCCTGTTTTTGACGCAAAATGGAACCCCTGGATTGTTCTAAGACTTCAAGAATGACCAAGCTGTTCTACTAATTTTACTCATTTTTCCTCCCCCCTTTTTATTTTATGTTTTTCCTTACTCTATGCCTTTCCTTATTTTTTCTTTCGCTTTCCTTATTGTTCATACATATCCTTTAACAAGGTCATGTCTCACGGTTACTATCCACAGTTGACCTACCGTTCCGGAGAAGTCTCCGGTGTACTTTTCTTTTACATAATCTTGGATATACTACACAGTTGATGTTGATATGCTGTACTTTAATATACCGTTTGATATGACAATGACGCTGGTTAATGTGTTTAATATCTATGTTTGTATATTCTCTTTTCTTTAATAAAACGTTTTGAAAACAAAAAAAAAGAAAAAAGACCCTTGCATACCCCTAAAAACAAAGGATTGTATAGCAAAACAATTTTGCGTGGACTAGAATTTCTAGTGTAGTAGTATGAGGGATCAAAAAGGACCCCTAAAAAGCATGTAGAAAAGGAAAAAAGAAAAAGGGAAAAAAAGAAAAATCAGAAAAATCAAAATAGTGTTGTTGCACCTTATAGGTGGGTTGCCTGGGGAGAGGTCCGTCTCCCAGGGGACATGGTCAAAAAACACGACCATGTTAGGGGGGAGCAAGGCAGTTTGCTTGACTCAGTTCACCGGCCGTGGCCTGATCCGATTATCATATATAAAAATTGAGGAAGAGAACAAAATGGGAACTGTAGAACAATTGGTGTCCCGGGGGACATCAGCCCAGGTAGGAGCTCCTACATGGGAAGAGAGAAAAATAGAACAGCAGCCCTTGGGCCTAGGGGCTCAGAGCTTGGACACAAGAGAACTTACAGCGGGGCCTCCATGTGAAGGCTGAACAGAAAAACAGATTTAAAACCCATGGTGGGTTTCTGTGGAGATTTCAGGTGGTCCCTCTGGTGGAGGTGTTCCTTTGGGGAGTGAATGAGGTCTTCCTAGCCTTGTAGCAGACAGGAGTCCATATCTTTCCAGGTGTTGATAGAGGTCTGGAAGGCATATTCTGAGCATGGAGGTCCTCCTCGGGAACAGGGGGCAATCCCAAGCTTCTGATGAAAGATTCGCTTTCTTGAAGGTCTCTTATGGTGTGTTGTGAGCCATCTTTAGTTACTGTTAGTCGGAAAGGAAAGCCCCATCTGTAGGGCATCTGATGGTGTTGTAAATGGGCAGTGATGGGATGAAGATTTGTATCTTCGCCCCCTTAAAATCCACTCTGGATCTGTTTCGTGTGGCAATGGTCAGGGCCTCTTTGCTCTCATAGAAATAGAAGCGGACAATAATGTCTCTGGGGTTGGCTCCCTGGGGGGTTTTGGGAGCCAGGGATCTGTGTGCCCTGTCCAGGCGGAGATCAATATCTGGAATGTCAGGTACTAGGGTGTTGAACAGGGCGAGCAGATATGGCCTGATGTCTTTATCAGAGACGGATTCAGGGACACCTCTAATGCGGAGGTTCTGCCTGTGTTCTCTGTTCTCGAGGTCCTCCTGTTGTATCTGTAGTTGTGATACTGCGTTTTTGAGGCTAGCATTTTCCTCTTCTAAGGCTTGGACATAGCTCACATGTCGTCAAACTTAGTTTCTAGGGCGTCTGTTCTTTCCCCTAACTGGTCAATCTCCCCTCTAAGTTCATGTGCAAGTTTACTGACCTCCCTGGTGACATTGTGTGTGAGGCCTTGGAGCAGGGCCTGTAGCTTCAGGTCCAGAACATCTACTGTCACCAGGGATGTCTGTGCGGGCTGTTGTGGAGGGTTATTATGATGTGTCTTGGTAGAAGGGCCATCTGAGAATAGAGAGGGATCGACCATCGGGAGTGCATCCGGCGGGTCCGCGACGTCTGCTGTGAAAATCGAGGCAGTGGGTTTCCGGCCTACGTAGGAATTTCTCCATGTGGCGCGTGGGCTGTGTTGCGGCCTGTGGGGATTTCTTCCTATATATGTGCCTCTGGTCGCCAATCTTACCCATGCAGGGTTCGGAGGGTAGCTGTGAGGTTCCCGGATCGAATGGTGTGGCTCCCGGGGCTGTGAGTGCTGATGTAGCGGAGCGGGAGTCTCGGATACAGGAGATGTGGCTGGAGCTCTAGTCAAGTGTGTCCGCCATCTTACGAGCCGCGCATGCGCCCCCGAAAGGTTATTTTTTTAAAGCGGAAGTAAACCCATCGATTTAACAGTCTAAAAAAAAAGGCATGCCGTGAATGCTAACTGCACATTGGCTGTGCTCTCAACCAAACAGTCAAACCATCCAATGGCTGGTGTCATAACGGATCACATGTGCAGCACTGTGGCAGTTGAAGATTAAACAGAGGCAAAGATGGCAGCTTCCTTGGCTGAAAACGATAGGAGGGTTTACTTCCACTTTAAGCTCTCTGTTTCACATTAGGGAGATTTTCCTGAATTCCCTTTCTAGGAATTTCCAGGAAATTGATATCTGTTCTATTTTTTTTAGAAAGTATTCAGTGAAAGAATTGTCCCTGTTGGAAGATTTCCTGATCCAGTGACACGTCATCATTTTTTATTTTCCCTTACTTTCAGTCCTCCCAAAATTTTTTCTTTTATACAGCTTAAGGTCTGTATTAGATTAGTAGTTTGGGCAATGTGATTTCATGGCAAACATATGGATATAGTAAATAGATCTCACATTCCTATGTGCACTAGCCTTAGACATATTGTGTGTGTATATTTTAGGCTGTAAATTTTGAATGCTTTCAGAAACAGAAATGGTAAAAGTTTATTTTTATTAATTTACAAAATGGAAAGTAAAAAATAGAATAGAAATACAGATCAATTCAATATTTGGTGTGACCACCCTTTGCCTTCAAAACAGCATAAATTCTTCTAGGTACACTTGCAAACTAGTTTTGAAGGAACTCAGCAGGTCGGTTGTTCCAAACATCTTGGAGAACTAACCCCAGATCTTCTGTGGATGTAGGCTGCCCCAAATCTTTGTGCCTCTTCATGTAATCCCATACAAACTCGTTGATGTTTATTACAGGGCTCTATGAGGGCCAAACCATCACTTCCAGGATTCCTTGTTCTTTTTTACTCTGAAGATGGCTCTCAATGACATTTGCTGTATGTTTGGGGTCATTGTCCTCCTGCAGAATAAATTTGGTGCCAATCACATGCCTCCCTGATGGTATGGCATGAATTATCTGCCTGTATTTCTCAGCATTGAGGATACCATTGATCCAGACCAAATCTTCGATTCCATTTTCAGAAATGAAGCCCCAAGCTTGCAAGAAACCTCTGCCATGCTTCACTGTTGCCCACCGACACTGATTATTGTACCTTTCGACAAACAATTTGCCTCCTGCTACAGCCAAATATTTTAAATTTTGACTCATCAGTCCAGAGCACTTGCTGCCATTTTCTTGTACTCCAGTTCCTATGTGTTTGTGCATAGTTGAGTCACTTATCCTTTTTACCACGTCAGAGGTATGGCTTTTTGCCTGCAGATCTTTCATGAAGACCACTTATGGCCACGCTTCTCTGGACAGTAGATGACAGTAGATGATTGTACCTGAGACCCACTGGTTTCTGCCAGTGGGTCTGGTTGAAGTTGAGGTTGCAAACTGATCTCCAATCCAAGTTGACGCCTCCTTAGGTGAAACGCATCAGGAGGAGCCAGTTGTAACATCAGGGAGCACGGACCAAACTGCAGGCGCCTGTACCAAAAATGTTTGCTGTAACATTTTTAAGTGCATTTTTAAATAAATAGATTTTTTTTAATCAAAAGATTATGCACTATTATGCTGCGTACACATGATTGGATTTTCTGACAACAAATCTTTGATGGGAGCTTGTTGTCGGAAATTCCTACCATGTGTAGGCCCAATCGGACATTTTTTGTCGGAATTTCCGACAACAAAAATTTGAGAGCTGGTTCTAAAATTTTCCGACAACAAAATCTGTTGTTGGAAATTCTGAGCTTGTGTACACAATTCCCATGCACAAAATTCCACGCTTGCTCTGAATCAAGTACGAGACGGAATCGATCGGTCTGGTAAAACTAGCGTTCGTAATGGAGATAGCACATTCGTCACGCTGCACATTTTTTATTCTTTTAATCCTGCGCATTCTCTTCTTCTTTATGATGCTAGAATAATGAAGTTGTTTTGCTGCTGACATTCACACAGAGTTCTCACAAACTGATTTCTTTATTATTTCTTGTGATCTCATGAATAATATTTTTTTTTTTTTAGTCAGATCTCCATAATAATGTTTTGAATTTCTTTTTTTTTTTTATAAATCTTTATTTTATCATAATTTTTCACATTTTATCAACACAGACATTTCATTTTCAACAGTATATTATACATACATTGATGTTGTTGCAGCTTTTAACATTTTCTGTTTTCTTTATTTCATGTACCAATATATATTATCCGTATACTATTAATCCTACATTCGTTCATTGACCATTCTTCCCTCTTATTCGTTAAAACTTCTCTATCAACCAACACAACCCACAGAACCAAAAAAAAGGGAGACCCTCCTCTCTCTCCTGTATCTCTCACCTCTAGGATGTGATTTAATCGCTCTGTTCATATTGTCAGCAATAAAGAGGATGATATCCTATATTCTTCCCATTTTTGCCATGTTTCTTTTATTTGGCCTATTAGGCATTTTTCGCTCGTGATCCTCTCTTCCAGTGAGCGCATCTCGTCCATTTCCGCTATCCATTCCCCTATTGAAGGTGATATATTATTTTTCCATTTTCTTGCTATGACTGTTCTAGCTGCTGTTAAACAGTGTTTTAATATCCCTTTTTTTATCTTTTTAATCGATCCCGGTATCATTGATAATATAGAGATCATTATATCCGGTTGTATATCTATGTCTGTCATCTCATAGTATATTTTATATATTTTTTCCCAGAATATATGGACTCCTAGGCAAAAGAACCAGATATGTGACATTTTACCGATTGCTTTCTGACATCTCCAACAGGTGTCGTCGTTCTCTACGTTCATTTTATGCATATCGATTGGGCATTTATACCATCTAACTAATAGTTTATAATTTCTTTCTTGGTGTCTATTGGAGAGTGACATCTTGTGTGTTAATGTAATTGCTTTGTCCCATTTTTCTCTGGGTATGGCCGTACCTAGTTCTTCTTCCCATTTTTTTATATAGTTCAACTCCTGTATCTCCCTATTCGAGATTAAATATTCATATACATTAGATAGATTATGTGTGGGTTTTTGTTCTTGTAGGAGTAGTGTTTCCAATGGTGTTGGTGTTCTATCAAGTGTTCCTGTTTTCTCAAGGGTGGTTATGTATTCCTGGAGTTGTCTATATTGTATCCATTTATTTGAGTGTTCTCTACCCATGTCCTCTAATCGGAGAAGTTTATTGTTCTCCATTGTCTGTATAATTCTAGTATTATCTTTTCTATGCCATTTTAAGAAGATTTTAGTTTCCCTCGCTGGCGGGAAATCGGGGTTGCAGAAGAGGGGTGTCATTGGGCCCACATAGGATGACCCTATTCCCTTCTTCATCAATCCGTCCCACATTTTCAATGTTGCTTCAACCATGAGTGGCATATCTTGTTTAGGTGGTCTTTTTTCTTTCTTTATCCATGGTAAAGCTTTTAGATTTATATTCATGATCTCCTCCTCCAGCTTCACCCATTGTTTATTTCCTATGTTATGGAACCAGTCTAGAATCCTAGTCACCAATACTGCTTTAAGATACACTGATAGATCTGGGAGAGCTAAGCCACCGTCTCTTTTACGTCTAGTAAGGACCTCCCTGCTTACTCTTGCAGATTTGCCTGCCCATATGAAACTCCCAATAAGTCTCCGTAGGGAGTTCAATATATTTTTTAAAGGGAATATTGGAATTGTCTGAAACACATAGAATATTTTTGGGAGTATATCCATTTTTATAATATTTATGCGACCTGTCCAAGAGAAAATCCCTTTGTTATATTTTTGAAGTAGTTTCGTTATTTTTTGTACTAATGGTAAGTAATTGCTTTCCTGGAGTTTTCCCATATCTTTAGGTATAAATATTCCGAGGTATTTGATGGCATTACTTTGCCACTTAAAAGAAAAATTATTTTTAAGTATATCGATAGTATTTGTGGGAAGTGTTATATTTAAGGCTTCTGTTTTGTTATAATTAACCTTAAAATTACTTACTTCAGCAAAGCGCTTAAATTCTTTAATTAAATTGGGTAATGTTACTATAGGGTTTGTAATATATAATAGTAGGTCATCCGCATAAACTGACATTTTGTATTCATGGTTTTTTATTTTAATTCCCTGTATATCTTTATTGTTCCGAATTGCTGTCATCATATGTTCCATAGTTAGGACATATATCAATGGAGATAAGGGACATCCCTGTCGGGTTCCATTCGTTATTACTACAGTATCGGATACCTCCCCATTCGCCCGAATTTTGGCAGTTGGGTTTTGGTATAGCACCATAATTTTTTCAAGGAGCCTGGGGCCCAGCCCCCACTGTCTCAATGTCTCTTCAAAGAATCGCCATCCCGCCCTGTCAAACGCCTTTTCGGCATCCACTGCCAAAAGACAGGATGGGATGGCGTGTCTCCGGACATATTCGACCAATGTCAAAGTTTTTGAGGTATTATCCCTTGCCTCTCTTCCTTCTACAAATCCTACCTGAACTAAATGTATTGATCCCGGTAATTTAGGTGTAAGTCTATTAGCTATGATCTTAGAATAAATTCGGAGGTCAATATTTGTCAGGGAAATTGGTCTATAGTTTCCACAGAGTGTATGGTCTTTATCGGGTTTAGGTATGAGAGATATATACGCTTGCATACTCTGTGATACAAAAGGCTGGGTAATAGAAACTGAATTAAATGTGCGTTTCAAAATTGGGATGAGTAGATCTTTGTATATTTTATAAAACTGTGGGGTGAATCCGTCAGGACCTGGGCTTTTACCTATTGTCAGTGAGTCGATTACTGTTTGAATTTCAATCTCCGAAAATTCATTTTCTAGCTGTTCAATATCTGTGTCGGATAAAGTTGGTATAGGAGTTTCTGTTATATATTGTCTTATCTTCTGATAAAAGTTTTCTGAGTCTTGCTCTGCTGACTGGTTAGGTATATTATACAAACTAGAATAAAATGTGTGGAATGTTTCCATAATCATTTTTGGATCATACGTCAGTTCCCCTGAATCTGTTTTGATTTTAACAATTGGCGTAGTTCTTGTTTGTTGTTGTAAAGCCCTAGCTAATACTTTACCTGGTTTGTTTGCCTGATAGTAATACAGGGTGCGATTTTTATCTCTGAACTGTAATGATTGCTCATTTAGTAAGGTTTTCATCTCTGATCTTTTGTCCAGGAGAACCATTAGAGTTTCTCTTGTTGCATTTTGTTTGTGTTGTTTTTCTAATTCAGCAATTTCTTGTATAAGCTCTATTGACCTACTACTTTTTGCTTTTTTCAATCTAGACCCATGTTTTATAAAGACCCCTTACAAAACAATTCAAAATTTCCCATTGGTTTGGGGGTGATGTATTATCATTTATATGGTCTAATGTAAAGTTTGATATTGCTAAGCTAATCTCGGCTTTACAGGTTTCATCAAATAGTAAATTATCGTTTAGTTTCCATGTGCCTCTTGATATATTGTTATTTATTATATCTATGGTTAGGTAGATAGGGGCATGGTCTGACCATATAAAGTTCCCTATCTCTGAAGCAGAGACAGTTGTAATTGCCTGGGCATTTATCAAAAAATAATCCAATCTATGGTACGTATCATGTACCTTAGAGTGAAATGTATAGTCTTTTATAAGTGGATGTGTTACCCTCCATATATCTACTAATTGCTGTCGTTCTAACATTTTTAACAAAAAAATTAGGTGCATGAAGACAGCAGCAGCAACAACAACAAAAGCCCGGAGCCACAAACGTCCCGATCCTGGAGGATATTTAAGGCCTCAAAAATGGCCTTTTTAGAGATGGTGGAGATGGTGGACATCTTTAAGAGTGCACACGTCCTCATTGGAGAGATCATGGTGTGCAATTGGAATGTACAGAAGATCAAGGAAGACATCAATGATGTTGAAAAAAGACTCAAACATCATTGATGTTTTAGGCAGAATCGGAAACACACCAACATTTATGAAAATTCTTTCTATTTTTCTAACTTTTCTTCAACATTTTGAATGCCAAATTTTGAAGATGCACACAGTGTGTCAACATGTGCTATCTGCCATTACGGGATATCAATGTACGCGTTTTGTTGGTGCAACCCCTTCCTCGCAACTCAAGTAGATGAGAGGAAGGGGTTGCACCCCTGAAACACCTCCATTGATCCCCCATGATGGGAGCTAGCACATGTTGACATTAGGCATGGGCTCAGGAGGGAAGTTCACATTTTGACTCTCAATTTGTGTGAATCTTCAAAATTTGTCATTCACAGGGGTGACCACCCCATCTGATGAAGGCAATATCAACACAGTTTGGACATACTAATGTCTGATATTGCCTTCAATTTATCAAAGTTGAACTTTGTAAGTTCCTGAGTTGTGTATTGTTGTATGGTTTAAAAAACATGCCTGTTTACCACAAAAAAAGGATATTTCTACTGTTAACAAAAAAAAAAAAAAATTGTGTTTCAAAAATATGTTGGTTTGTGAAAAAAAAACTTTTCTAAATGCACATGTGAATGTGCACAGAGTAAAAATTGTTATACTCCACAATGTGTGGCTTTTTCTTTCACTGTTTAATAGAAGTTTTTTGTTGTTGTTTACAGTGACAATAGGGGTTATTTACTAAAGGCAAATCCACTTTGCATTACAAGTGCACTTTCAGTGCACTTGTATTGCAAAGTGGATTTTCCTTTAGTAAATAACACCCACAGTGCTTAATAATTTGCATCAATCAGGCCATTTTCCTAACTCCAAAAAATAAATTCATGGTGCCGAAAATGATGAATATTTTTAAGCATTAATGCATTACATACATTAACAACAAACACAAGGTGTGTGTAGCAGACCCGCAACATAATAGTTAGCTGAAGAAGAGATTGTCACCTCATGTATCAAAAAATTACGTTTGCACTATTGCAGAAAATGGGGGGAAAAAAGCACATTGGATAAACCTAGGAGACAGCTAAAAGAAACACAAGTAAAATATTATTTCATTTTATAATACAAATTTATTTAAAAAAGGTTTGTTAAACATTTTCTGGCATATCAATGGCCCCCCTACCGCAAAGTACTCCATATATTTGTGATGGACCTCGTGGGTGCTTTGGGAGGGCAAGCCAGGATGGTTAGCTTCAAGCGCCGGCAGAGTTTGGTTTTGAAATCCAGCCTCAGTCCCAAATTTCTCCTTAAATAGTTGTGGAGAATGCAGCATGAAAGGATTATATGGTTAAGTTTATATTTCGGCATGTTGATTGGCATAAGGAATAGCAAAGTCCAGAAATTGAAATAGGAAGAGGGGGGGATCTCACCACTCCAGGAATACAAACAGATGGTGAACCTCTCTCTCTGTTCGGAAGCCGTAGGTGCTGGCAATTTCTAGTAGCAATGAACAGGAAAATACTCTGGACTGCCGCACTCTTGAAGAAAACGCCTTTCTTTATTAAAAAAAAAATCTATGAATAAGCACTACTGCTAGTGCGAAACGTCAGCTCTTTTGTCTGCTGTGCTCTTTGTTTTTTTATGTGAATTTTTTAAAATAAAGAAAGGCGTTTTCTTCAAGAGTGCGGCAGTCCAGAGTTTGTTCCTGTTCATGGCATAAGGAATAGGCGGAACCGGCTGGACATTATCTCAAAAGCATTCTCCACCACTCTTCTGGCTCTCAATCTTATCTCAAAAGCATTCTCCACCACTCTTCTGGCTCTGGTTTCACCTTACAAAATTTTTTTTTAAAGTCAGCAGCTAAAAAAAAGTAGCTGCTGACTTTTAAGAAGTACACTTACCCACCCAGGGCACCCGCGATGTCCGTCGTGGAGGACGAGCTGTCCCTCGGCGATCCGGTTCCAGCGCCGCCATCCTCAGTAAGGGAAGCGGCTTCACGTTTCCTACGGCGCATGCGCGAGTCGGTGCGCGGCCTACTGCGCATGCGCGACTCTAATTTGTGAATGGGGAACGCGATGTGTTGTGGGACATAGTTCCCATAACACATCGCGCCCCATTCAACAGAAGACGGAAGAAGAGAAGATCACCGCGGAGCTGGAGGAGGCAGATTAGGACGATCTGCATAGCAACAGCCATTTCTGGTAAGTAAAAAAAAAAAAATTTAAATGGTTACTAACAAGTTTTTGTTTTCAGGGTGTCCCCCCACTTTAAGAAACCCTCTGGTCTGGGCTGAGGGTCCTCATCGGAAATAGCGATCACCCAGCCCAAACGCTTCATCAGCAACAAAGGCGAATGGCAGACCAGCCACGTTGTCTTCTGGAGGTGGCAATCCCAAGCTGGGACACTTTTAATTAGTGCGTCTGGATCCCTGGGTGCTTTTTCTTCTCTGCACACTCTTTGTCTTTTATTTTGCACATCACATGTTTTTTTATTTTTTTATAAGACAATATTATGCTATGTTGTGACTTGGGGTAAACTCTGCATCCAGAGCCATTAGTCCTGCTTTGATTGATCACCAAGGATTTTGTTTGTTTTGTTTGCTGCTTCCATCTCTTGATGTCCCCACTAAAAGGCCTAGGCTGGGTTTAAGCCAATTGCACATTTGGCTTACTTTCTGGTAAGCGTTTAGTTCAGAAGGTGGTGTTGTGATAAATGTTTCAACAATCTCTTCCTGTTCATCACTGGTGTCACAATTTTTTTTACAAATTTTGGACCTTATGGAAAGACTCTGCTCATTCATATTATAAATTTGTCATATGATCTCTTCACGTGATATAATTTTTTCACTTTGGTTTTATAACAGAAATTTGTTTATTTTTGTTTTTTCTTTCACAAAGAAAAAAGTATTGGTCACATGGTTTAGGTATTTTTACTTCACTTGATGCTGATCTATTTTGTCTCAGATACTATATTTGGGTTGCATATTTAGCGCAGCTTCTCCTGCATATCTGTAGAACTCAGTCTGGGTGATGACTCCACCATCCGACATCCAGCCAATCTTCCCCATGTCCACATAAAGAAAATCATATGTCGCTGACACCACCGCCAACATCACAATACTATTAAACCCATTGTAGTTGTAATAGTATGACCCCGAGTTGGGGGGTGGGACTATGTGGACATGTTTCCCATCTGGGCAAATAGGAAGCCACAGTCTGACATTCATGTGGCCTTGAAGGAAACTGTGGAGTCAAACAAGAAAAAAATGTATTAAGACTTTTGCACATAACATTGCAAGCAGATTAGACACAATACTTGGCCAACATAAGTATAACATTTATTTGAAGGAGTATTTAAAGAAAAAAATCTAAGGTCCACTTATCAGATTCCTCACCCCCTCTGATGGCCCATTGTAAAAATTTTAGGGGGGATATGTTTTGGACAGGTAACCGTCTCCACCTAATTGAGAGCTGAATGCATAAATAATGCGTGTTTCTTTGGCCAGCCCTTCCTTACTTACACTATTAGCAGCCCACTGGACAGGTAAGAAGTGTCATAATCCAAAAATATAAATACACACTGTACAAGTAAAATCACATTTTTACATTCTGCAATTACCTATCAAGATAATAGGAGAACGAAACTTTAAACAGTACCAGTATTCAGGCAGGCCCTTTCACTACATGCTTTGGTGAATTCATCCATAAATCTAACCACAAAAGAGGTAGGTATAGTGTGTGTGGGTTTGGTAAAGTCAGCAGATAGAGTATTGGGAGACCAGTTGGGGGGTGGGAGGGTTCCAAATGATTTTGTGACCCCAAAAAAAAGCCTCTGGCACTCTGCCTGAATTTAAGGACACAAGCAACATTTAAACACTACTATGGTAAAGCACTACTATGGAGCTGACAATATACATTGTTAAGTGATTGGCTAGGTGTGTATGGGCCCAGGATAGCATGCTGGAGAGGTTAGTGAAGGCAAATATGCACGAAGGACAAAAATGTAGCATTAAAAACTTCCAGCATGCATGATGACAAAGAGGACATTCACAGCATATTACAATCATGGTAATTAGGGAATGATAAAAGAAATACAATACATTAGCAAACATTAAATACATAGAATGTGATGTTAAAAGAGGAAACTTACCCTAATATAGTCCTTCTGCAGGACCTGAATGATGGCAGAACAGGTCTCTGGAATAATGATCCCCAGAGCCTGGGGCCTGTCGAGAACTTGATGTCCTGCAGGCTTCTTCATGTCGCCAAGAACCGCAACGTAGCGATTAGCCTCTGTTCAGGAGTGATGGCCTGCCGCATGCAGCTGTCCTGCTTGGTAATATAAGGGGACAGCAAAGCCAGCAAACGGTGAAAAACGGGGTCCGTTATCCGGAGATAATTCCTGAAAATATCAAGATTATTCTCACGGATCTCCTGCAACAAAGGCATGTGCGAGAATTGGTCACGCTGGAGCAACCAATTCTTCGTCCATGAGCTCCTTCTCGCCCTGTTCATGGACTGGGCTTGGGTCAAAGAAAGAACCCCAACACCAAGCCCCAGCACAGATCAAACTCTACGATGAGTACGTACCCGCAACATGGCTTCAAAACGGTCACCTGGTCAGAACGAACTAACAGAACGCACTGAAAATCAGAAAGGCCTGAGAAGAGCGAGCTGAAATTCAAAAACGAGCGGACAAAAACGAACTGAAAATCAAATACGTACTATAAAAAGCACACACTGAAACCCAGATATGAACTGACTACATGCACTGAAAACCAGATACGAACCCACAAGCACAAACTTAAGAGCAGTAACGATCTGAAAAGCGTGAATTGTCTATCACCAAACTTCTACTAACATGAGATTAACAGAAGGAGCTTTCCTCTTTATAGTGCCGTCGTACGCATTGTATGTCAGCGCGTTCTTGGCGATCGGAAATTCCGACAATATTTGTGCAACCGCGTGTATGCAAGACAAGCTTGAGCCAACATCCGTCGGAAATAAATCCCAGGATATTGTTGTCGGAATGTCCAATAGTGTGTACGCAGCATAAGTCTTCCTCCAATTTTTTTTACCATCTATCATAAGCTGTATATCGGGGATCCACTCGAGCCCTCACAGGGAGGTATAGAGGAATCCTTTCCATCAGCCACAGATGAGCATACATGCTTACCAATCTATCCGGGTCTGCTGGGAGCTGTTGTCCATTGCGAATCTTTGAGATTTAGCAGACAGAGGAATGCATCCCTATGCTGTGGATCAGCACACACGCTTGTGACCTGTGTGGGTCTGGTAAGTAGCCATTTTTTATTACTTTTGAGCACGATGGTGTCTTCATATTAAAGTGTCCATACACCTTGGGATCGGTATCTGTTTGATTTGAGACAATTAGATTAGTTTTCAATTCAGTACATTCACTTTGTTGATTTTGTTTTTGATTTCGCATTGACTCTTTGGAACCTGAGAGAGACTATTGATATAGGTTTACTCTCTTGTTAATTTCAGACCATATACATGCTTTGTTTAATGGTATTGTCTTTACTAATTTATTGTGTACATACAGTCTTTAGATATTTTGTATATCCTCATGTGTCACAGGTCAATCTAGACCACACACTTGTTTTCAATTCATTCATTGTGTTCACATTGGGTAACATTATATATTTTATTATAAAAAAAATGATATCACTGTGGGATTTGCCACTTCTTATACAGAGCCAGCACACCTTCACACTATCTGCCAATGCATATACACCAGCAGGGAGGCATGATAATATAAACGTAAATTGGGTAGGGCCAACCCTCCTCGTAAAGTTGGTTGCTGGAGTGTAGTTAAAGAAAATCTGGGTATTTTAGGGTGCCAGAGGAATGACGAGAGGAGAGAATCTATTTCCTTAAAAATCTTACTGGGTATGAATACTGGACTATTCGCTAGAATATATATTTTGGTAGCAAGACCATTTTAAAAAGGTTTATCCTCGCTAGCAAGGTTAAGGGTGAAATTTTCCAGCTTGCAATCTTTGTTTTAAATAAGGATATGCAGGGAAGGAGATTATTTTGAAATATATATGGATAAGGGTAACTGTACCTGGATCCCTAAATATCAAAACTAGGTGGTAACCTGCAGTAGGTAGTCCAATGTGAGGGAGATAGATGTTCCCAAGTCTACTGCAAATATGTTCGACTTGGAACAATTAACTTTGAAGCCACAAAAATGGCCTTATACAAAACTTATAGACAGGGCAGTAAAGAATCCCAGTGTGTTAGATACCATTCTACCGGGAAGCCATCTGGGCCTGGAGTTTTATGCTTGGTAAAAGTTTTAATCTCAATTTCTTCCACTGTGATTGGTGCATCTACCGATGAACTTTAAGCCCATGGTAGAAGGAGAAGCAAGGATAGAGTTAGGGGACTATAGCGGTAAACGAAAAAAGGGGATAATACTTGCAACTTTTTGAATAAGAAATAATTTTTTATTTTACAAAATAGTTTATTCCTGAACAATTAAACAATGAAAATCAAAAATGACAAACATTCACATATATTACAAACATAGGTGTCATAGGGTGGGTCCTAAAGTCATGTCCTGACCAATGCAATGGTGGAGGTGCATAAGGTCCGGGGATGACAAGGGGACCGTGGGGGTGAACAATAAAACAAGAGCTTCATAAAAAGGATCTACAGGGATTTAATAGATCCTGGGTACAAAGGAGCTGGTTGGAGAGAGCCGACCAACATGTTTCGCCACACAGTGTCACCACATCGCCACAAAGCAGCCCACCCGTCCAATATACAACATTGCACTATGCTGAGCCCAGTAGGTTCGCACCTGGAGTTTACAGGAGGCACATATCCCCAAAATGCTGGAGCAACCAACTATGTCGCCGAGATGGCCAATTGTACTTAGGTCCCAAGTGGCAAGGAACTATCGAGGATCTATATAGAGCCTGGTAAGATAAGATGGAAAAAACAATGAAAAATATATGTATAATATATGTACATACATACATATACATATATTTTTCATTGTTTTTTCCATCTTATCTTACCAGGCTCTATATAGATCCTCGATAGTTCCTTGCCACTTGGGACCTAAGTACAATTGGCCATCTCGGCGACATAGTTGGTTGCTCCAGCATTTTGGGGATATGTGCCTCCTGTAAACTCCAGGTGCGAACCTACTGGGCTCAGCATAGTGCAATGTTGTATATTGGACGGGTGGGCTGCTTTGTGGCGATGTGGTGACACTTGAACTGTTTTCTTTCACTATACTTTCTGTTCTATATAAATAATTTTTCCCGTGTTTTCATATTTTCTCAGATTGTTTCCCCCTTTTTTCACGGTACAAACTGACCCTGAAGAAGCCACTGTGTGGCGAAACATGTTGGTCGGCTCTCTCCAACCAGCTCCTTTGTACCCAGGATCTATTAAATCCCTGTAGATCCTTTTTATGAAGCTCTTGTTTTATTGTTCACCCCCACGGTCCCCTTGTCATCCCCGGACCTTATGCACCTCCACCACTGCATTGGTCAGGACATGACTTTAGGACCCACCCTATGACACCTATGTTTGTAATATATGTGAATGTTTGTCATTTTTGATTTTCATTGTTTAATTGTTCAGGAATAAACTATTTTGTAAAATAAAAAATTATTTCTTATTCAAAAAGTTGCAAGTATTATCCCCTTTTTTCGTTTACCGCTATAGTCCCCTAACTCTATCCTTGCTTCTCCTTCTACCATACAATCCGGGACGAGGTATAATTGACACCCGAGCTATTTAAGCCTCCCTCTCCAAACTTTAAGCCCATGTAAGCATGCAAAAAGGAATAGAATCCACATATTCATACAGCTCGGGTGAAATATAATAGGCTTGAGATGTATAGAGATTGGTATAAAGGTGCAACAAGGAATCCATAATGCATTCCTGGGATGAATGAAGGACAGCATTATGGTCATAAATACTGGTGATAGTTATAGGGTCAGGTATAGGTTTCACTAAAAAGGCTAATAGACGACCATTTTAGTCACTAGACTCAAAAACCCACTGTGACCGATAAAGAAGCCTTTTCTGAGTTTTGTTCACTAAGGCCAAGTCATAGTACCTTTGTGCAATCTTCCACATCTGATAATTAGTAGGAGTAGGATTTAACATATATGACCTCTCAGCTTCACCTAACCTACCTGCTAAGTCATCTATTTTTTTCCCATTGGTCTTTTTAATGGCCTGCAAGCCCAGTCATATTGGCTCCCCTCATCACTGCCTTAAAGGCATCCCACCTGACAAGGTCAGAAACCTTTTGGCCATTTTCAGTCCAATAGTGTGAGATGGCATCAGTACAAACATATAAAACCATGGGTTCCACAAGTCAGTACACTAAATTTCCAGTGGCATAGGCAAGGGAGGGCTGGCAGCCTTCGGCCAGGGGGGAAAGTCCAGTCTTGTGGCTCATTGAACCGCCAAATCAGCTCACCATCCATGCCCACCTGGTTTTATAACGGATAATGATGTTATGAAGCAAGACAAATATGATAATATGGTAACTTAATTTAATGTTTAAGGTTTAACAAAAAGAATGCATCAATGCCCATCAATGCAGCTTCACCAGTGCCTATCAATTCCGATTCACCAGTGCCCATCAATGCAGCTTCACCAGTGTCCATCAATGCAGCCTCACAAGTGTCCATCTATGCAGCCTGATCAGTGCCCATCAATGCAACTTCACCAGTGCCAATCAATGCAGCATCACCAGTGCCCATCAATGCAGCCTTTTCAGTGTCCATCAATGCAGCCTTATCAGTGCCCATCAATGCAGCCTCAACAGTGCCCATCACTGCAGCCTCAGCAGTGCCCATTAATTCAGCCTCACCAGTGCCCATCAATTCATTGTTCAGGTGTAGAGATTCTAGAACACATTTTCTGTACATCATGTTTAACACTAGATTGATCCAGCCTAAATCTCTCTATCTGGGTTGTTAAAGCAGTTAGACAGTAAAGACAGGACTGTATGGCTTCCATATTATGTTTTAACCACTTCCCGACCGCCCCATGTATATATACGTCAACAGAATGGCACGTACAGGCAGAATCACGTACCTGTACGTGACATTCTTCCGGCGGTTGGGGGGTCCGATCGGACCCCCCTCCGCCGGCGGGGACGGTCGGGATGGCTTCAGAAGCGATGCGGGACGAGGTAACGGCCAGTCGTTTCTGGCCACCCCCTCCCGATCGCTCTGGCCAATGAGATTCTTCCGCTTCCTTCCCCTTCCTGTGTAATTGTAAACACAGGCAAGGGGAAGTGATGTCACGCTCCTCGTGTCGGTCTTTCTGACCGGGACGCAGAGCGGAGAAGACATCAGGTTAGTGCACCAACACTACACTGACACCAGGCACACATAGGCACATATTTCACCCCCTGTCACCCCCTGATCACCCCCCAGATCACCCCCTGCCCCCCCAGTCACAGTGTCACTGATTGCAGTGATCATTTATTTTACTGATCACTGCATTTAGTGTCAGTGTGACTGCAATAACTGTCAGGGCAGTTAGTTTTAGGCCCCTTTAGGTCCAAGGTAGCCCCTACCCCCCCCCCAATAAAGGTTTAACCCCTTGATTGCCCCCTAGGTAACCCTTTCACCCCCTTTTGCCAGTGTCACTAAGCGATCGTTTTTTTGATCGCTCTATTAGTGTCACTGGTGCCGCTAGGTAGCCAGTTTTTTTTTTAGGTAACCGCCAGGTTTATATAGGATTATAAATAGGTTTATAGGTCAGGTACCCCCATATTACAACCTAAATAAAGGTTTTAACCCCTTGATTGCCCCTAGAGTTAACTCTTTCACCAGTGATCACAGTATAAGTGTCACTGGTTAGCCAGTTAGTTATTTAGTTATTTAGGTCCCCCGTCAGGTTTTTATATAGTGTCAGGTACCCCCATATATTACCTAATAAAGGTTTTAACCCCCTGATTGCCCCTAGTTAACCCTTTCACCAGTGATCACCGTAATAACTGTTACGGGTGACGCTGGTTAGTTAGCTTGTTTTTTTATACTGTCAGGGCACCCGCCATTTATTACCCAACTATCGGTTTAACCCCCTGATCGCCCGGCGGGTGATATCAATTAGGTGTTAGGGTCAAATAAGGTCTGCGTCGCCCCAGGTTAGTGCCAGTACCGCAAACACCCACGCGCAAAGCATACACCTCCCTTAGTGGTATAGTATCTGAACAGATCAATATCTGATCTGATCAGATCTATACTAGCGTCCCAGCAGTTTAGGGTTCCAAAAAACGCATTGTTAGCGGGATCAGCCCAGATACCTGCTAGCACCTGCGTTTTCCCCCTCCGCCCAGCCCAGCCCAGCCCACCCAAGTGCAGTATCGATCGATCACTGTCACTTCCAAAACACTAAGCACACATAACTGCAGCGTTCGCAGAGTCAGGCCTGATCCCTGCGATCGCTAACAGTTTTTTTGGTAGCGTTTTGATTCAGTTGCCAGCAGCCCAGGAGCTTTTTTTCCTGTGAATCTCACTAGTGTACTACTAAATTTAGAGCCCAAAATGGCAAATCGCAAGTACACTAGTGAACAGGCCTACTTGTTTCTGAGTATGTCAGATAGTGAAGAGGAGGTCACTCATCTGTCAGAATCAGGCTCAGAATACGATCCAGTAGACGACAGCGGCTCCATGACAGATAGCTCTGGCGACGAAGGTGAGGTCCCTGCTAAGGTCAGGCGTACCCGATCCCGATCTTCTGATGTTGTTGAGGTGCAGGAACCGCAGGTCTCTCGTATGGAGCAGAGAAGTACTAGCGCCGCTATTCCTTCTGGTGAACTGGCAAGCACCAGCGGCCTAGTACACCCTGGACGTAGTCAAACCAGCACTGCAGTAACACTTGGTGACGTGGCGAGTCCCATAAGTGCAGTTGAAGCTGGCGAGGTGGCAAGCACAAGTAGTGTCCCGCTGCCACCAAGAAGAAGACAAAGGCAGGTCCGTCGATCCCATAGTGTCCTTCCTGCAGAATTCGCCAATCCTGATTGGGTGCCCACCACTTCTGCAGGACCCGTACTTCCCCCATTCACTGGCCAACCCGGTATTCAGGTGGAAACAGCTGATTTTAAGCCATCCGATTTTTATTCGCTGTTTTTCACGGAAGATCTCTATAGATCTATTGTGGACCAAAGTAATATATACGCTGGTCAATACATCGCCGCTAATCCCCAAGTGCCTTCCCTTGCCAGAGATTGGAAACCAATTACGGTTTCCGAATTTAAGACCTTTCTGGGCCTTTCCCTCAACATGGGCATACACAAATTCCCGACGCTGAGGTCTTATTGGTCCACCTCACCGCACCACCAAATGCCCGTGTTCTCTTGCTCCATGTCCAGGGCACGATACGAGATGATTTTGCGGTTCATGCACTTCAGTGACAATGAACTTTGTCGTCCTCGTGGAGACCCTGAATTTGATCGGCTCTACAAAATTCGGCCCCTCATAAACCACTTCAACCAATGTTTTGCAGCCTTGTTTACGCCCAATCAAGTTGTCTGCGTTGACGAGTCCCTGATTAAGTTTTCTGGCCGCTTGTCTTTCAAACAGTTCCTTCCCAGCAAGCGTGCCAGATACGGGGTCAAGCTCTACAAGCTCTGTGACAGGGCAACAGGCTATACGTGGAGCTTTTCGGTTTATGAGGGAAAAGATAGTTACGTAGAGCCGGAGAACTGTCCAGATTACATAGGGAGCGCTGGCAAGATAGTGTGGAACTTGGCGTCACCCTTATTCGGAAAGGGGTACCACTTGTACGTGGACAATTATTACACGAGCGTGCCACTGTTTAGTCACTTGTTTGATCAGCAGATTGGAGCATGTGGCACCGTGCGACCTAATCGCCGGGGCTTTCCCCAGCGGCTTGTAGATTCCCGTCTTAGGCTGGGGGAGAGAGCCTGCTTGAAGTGTAATAACTTGCTCGCTGTGAAGTGGAGGGATAATAAGAATGTTTTCCTTCTTACCTCCCTTCATGCAGACACGACAGTCCAAATTCGTACGGCGGCTGGTGTTGTGACGAAACCCCTCTGTGTCCACGAATACAACCTCAATATGGGGGGGGTGGACCTCAACGACCAGTTGTTGGCGCCGTACCTAGTTGCCCGTAAGGCTAGACGCTGGTACAAAAAAGTGTCTATTTATTTATTCCAATTGGCTTTGCTGAATGCTCATGTGCTATACGGAGCTTCAGGCGGGACGTTACCCTTCCTTGAATTCCAGGGAGCGGTTGTCATGGAACTCCTGTATCCAGGCGATTCCACACCTCACCATCCCCTACCAAATGCAGTAAGCCGGCTGCATGAGAGGCATTACCCTTATGTCCTCCCGAGTACCCCTACCCAACGAGCCCCCCAAAAAAGATGTCGTGTCTGCAGCAAGCACGGATGTAGGCGTGACAGCCGTTATTATTGTCCACGCTGTCCTGACAATCCTGGTCTCTGCGTTGGTGAATGTTTTGAACGCTACCACGAACTAGTGAGGTTTTAGCGTAGGGTACAGCATTTCACAGGCTAGGATACACTTTCACAGGGTCTCAAGAATGCCATCGCATTTTGAGACCCGACCGTTGCAGTTAAAATTATAGTTGCAGGGTCTCAAGAATGCCATCGCATTTTGAGACCCGACCGTTACAGTTAAAATTATATTTATAGTTAAAAAAAAAAAAAAAAGTGTAAAAAAAAAAAAAAAAGTACAAAAAAAAAAAAAACCCAAAAAAAATATAAAATAAAAAACCAAAAAAATAGTTGTCGTTTTATTGTTACTCTCTCTCTCTCTCTCTCTCTATTGTTGCTCTTTTTTACTCTATTCTGCAATGTTTTATTATGTTTTATCATGCTTGCTTTTCAGGTATGTTTTATTGTTAACCATTTTTTTGTTTTCAGGTGCGCCATTCAGTTGCAGCGCGGATATATTTATCTTGACAGCAACAGCGTTTGCTCCCACGATACATAAAGCCGCGACTCCAACACTGTAGGAGGTGATTTCACCACCACAGTTAAAAAAAAGAGCATATATGCCGAAGCATGGGGGCAGCAGAGGGCGGAGGAGCGATTTTGCTCCTAATGCCACGTACATACGGTCGAAAAAAGTGCGACCATGTGTACGTGACATAACTTTTTTGCGGGAGGATGCCCCCATGCTTCGGCATATATATATTTTAGGCACCGGTTGCGTTAACAAAATGTTTTATTTTTTACTATGTTTTTTTTTTGGTATTTGCTTTGCAGGTATGGTATGGTAAGGTCTTACTGTTATACTGTAATGTTACTTAGTTTTAATGTTAACCATTATTTGCTTAGCAGGTACGCCATTCAGTTGCAGCGTGGATTTATTTATCTTGACAGCAACAGCGTTTGCTCCCACGATACATAAAGCCGCGACTCCAACGCTGTAGGAGGTGATTTCACCACCACAGTTAAAAAAAAGAGCATATATGCCGAAGCATGGGGGCAGCAGAGGGCGGAGGAGCGATTTTGCTCCTAATGCCACGTACATACGGTCGAAAAAAGTGCGACCATGTGTACGTGGCATAACTTTTTTTGCGGGAGGATGCCCCCATGCTTCGGCATATATAAATGGTGCATGTATGCCCATCATTAGAAGTGGGTGGATGAAGGGAGGTATTCTAATGGTGGGCATACCCACCGCGCCATTGGGAAATTGGGAAAGCATTTTATCACACCGATCTTGGTGTGGTCAGATGCTTTGAGGGCAGAGGAAAGATCTAGGGTCTAATAGACCCCAATTTTTTCAAAAAAAGAGTACCTGTCACTGCCTATTGCTATCATAGGGGATATTTACATTCCCTGCGATAACAATAAAAATGACAACTAAGAAAAAAAATGGAAGGAACAGTTTAAAAATAAAATAAAAAAGCTAAATAAAAAGAAAAAACTAAAAAAAAAAAAAAAAAAAAGCACCCCTGCCCCCCCTTTTCTTGCGCAAAGGCGAACACAAGCGTCGGTCTGGCGTCATATGTAAACAGCAATTGCACCATGCATGTGAGGTATCACCGCGAAGGTCAGATCGAGGGCAGTAATTTTAGCAGTAGACCTCCTCCGTGAATCTAATGTGGTAACCTGTAAAGGCTTTTAAAGGCTTTTAAAAATGTATGTAGTTTGTCGCCACTGTGTGTTTGTGCGCAATTTTAAAGCATGTCGTGTTTGGTATCCATGTACTCGGCCTAAGATCATATTTTTTATTTCATCAAAAATTTGAGCAATATAGTGTGTTTAAGTGCATTAAAATAAAAAAAAAGTGTATTTTTTCCACAAAAAATGCGTTTGAAAAATCGCTGCGCAAATACTGTGTGGAAAAAAAAAATGCAACACCCACCATTTTAATCTGTAGGGCCTTTGCTTTAACAATATATATAGTGTTTGGGGGTTCAACGTAATTTTCTTGCAAAAAAAAAATATGTTTTCATGTAAACAAAAAGTGTCAGAAAGGGCTTTATCTTCAAGTGGTTAGAAGAGTGGGTGACGTGTGACATAGGCTTCTAAATGTTGTGCATAAAATGCCAGGACAGTTCAAACCCCCCCCAAATGACCCCATTTTGGAAAGTAGACACCCCAAGCTATTTGCTGAGAGCAATGTTGAGCCCATTAAATATTTTTTTTTTGGTCCCAAGAGATTGAATAATGAAAAAAAAAAAAATAATATTTTTTTTTTACAAAAAGTTGTCACTAAATGATATATTGCTCAAACATGCCATGGGCATATGTGGAGATACACCCCAAAATACATTCTGTTGCTTCTCCTGAGTACGGGGATACCACATGTGTGGGACTTTTTGGGAGCCTAGCCGCGTACGGGACCCCAAAATCCAAGCACCGCCTTCAGGCTTTCTAAGGGTGTAATTTTTTTATTTCACTCCTCACTGCCAATCACAGTTTCGGAGGCCATGGAATGCCCAGATGGCACAAACCACCCCCAAATGACCCCATTTTGGAAAGTAGACACCCCAAGCTATTTGCTGAGAGGTATGGTGAGTATTTTGCAGATCTCGCTTTTTGTCACAATGTTTTGAAAATTGAAAAAAGAAAAAAAAAAAATTATTTTCTTTACTTTCTTCATTTTCAAAAACACATGAGAGCTGTAAAATACTCACCATGCCTCTCAACAAATAGCTTGGGGTGTCTACTTTCCAAAATGGGGTCATTTGGGGGGGTTTTGTGCTACTTTGGCATTTTATGGCCTTCGAAACTGTGATAGGTAGTGAGGAGTGAAATCAAAAATTTGCACCCTTAGAAATCCTGAAGGCGTTGATTGGGTTTCGTGGCCCCGTGCGCGGCTAGGCTCCCAAAAAGTCCCACACATGTGGTATCCCCATACTCGGGAGAAGCAGCAAAATGTATTTTGGGGTGCATCTCCACATATAACCATGGCATGTGTGAGCAATATATCATTTAGTGACAACTTTTTGAAAAAAAAAAAATCTTTTTTATTTTTGTCTTTATTCAATCACTTGGGACTAAAAAAAAAAAATATTCAATGGGCTCAACATGCCTCTCAGCAAATAGCTTGGGGTGTCTACTTTCCAAAATGGGGTCATTTGGGGGGGTTTTGTACTTTGTACTCTGCCATTTTAGCACCTCAAGAAATGAAATAGGCAGTCATAAATTAAAAGCGGTGTAAATTCCAGAAAATGTACTCTAGTTTGTAGACGCTATAACTTTTGCGCAAACCAATAAATATACGCTTATTTTTTTTTTACTAAAGACATGAATTCATTTTGGCCCAAATGTTTGACTAAAATTGAGTTTATTAGATATTTTTTATAACAAAAAGTAGAAAATCTCTTTTTTTTTCAAAATTTTCGCTCTTTTTCCGTTTATATCGCAAAAAAAAAAAAAAATCACAGAGGCAATCAAATACCATCAAAAGAAAGCTCTATTTGTGGGAAGAAAAGGACGCAAATTTCGTTTGGTTACAAAATTGCATGACCGCGCAATTACCAGTTAAAGTAGTGCAGTGCGAAATTGAAAAAAGACCTCTGTCCTTTGGCTGCCAAATGGTCCGGGGCTGAAGTGGTTAAAGTGAGTTCACTCCCCCCTGTGCCTTCCTGACCATCTGCAACCTCAGGTATTTCCCTCTACAAAAATCTCTCAGGGTGTTTCCCCTCATCCCAGGCTCCCTCTGCCTCCCAGGGATCCGATTCCTCACATACCAGGGGGGGGGGGGGGGGAGCAGAGGCAGACTGGCGTGGAGCCCCAGATGAGTCTGAAAAATGTTCTTTGATTATGGCAGGAGATCTGTGTTTAGTAGTACCAGACTGCTTTTTGGGAGCTGGTATCTTGGACTCACCCTTTGCTGACATTTTCAGCTTGTCCCTGGGTGGCAGTGGACACGAGGCAGGGGAGCTGGCGCCATCTCTGGAGTCCTCTGCAGCCGACCAGAGTGAGCGATCGCCCGATAATTTAGGGCCACTGGGACAGATTTCGACCATCCTGCAAGCACCGATCATGGCTGGAGGTATGCCCGAGCTGTCTGGGTAAAAATGTAGCAGAATCACTGGCAGATCAGTTATAGGATCTCTCTGTGCACACAGATCTCTGAAGCCGCACTGCTTACATCTCTGCCGCTAGCCACGCCCTCTTCCTCCCACAGTAGTATGATTTTTCACACTTTTACTGACTTTTATATGAACCATTTCCATGGTTAAGTATCATTTTTATTGTATGATTTGTTACCAGAATATGTTCTTTTGCATGTTCCCTTATGAACATCTTCGAGAGACTTTGATCATAATCCTAAATATACTTATTAAATTTACATTATTCCTCCCAAATCTAGTGTTATGCTATGTTTAGCATTCAGATTCCCTAGACATCTGTAAATAAAATGCCAGGCAATGTACAGACTGAATATAAGCTAGTTTGCATAATTGGGAATGTTTATTCAAAGTATTAAAAAATCAGCAAGGAGAGTGAGTCGTATATTTAGAAAGGAATCACAGACTACCTGCTATCATTCGTCCAGAGCCTGCAGAGAACTATACAATGAATGAAAAGTTCAGGGCTAGTACCAGGAAGTGTAAACTCAAAAAAAGGCAAATCAAAGTTCAGTTTTTATATGAACATCTTTCACGTGCTATTGTACAAGAAAAAAGGCTGGCACGAAAAAAAAACACATTACATTTCCGTTTCTTATGGAAACATCTCTTTCACATGCTATTGTTAAAGTGTAACTCCACTTTTGTTGAGAAAAAAAAATTCCGCTCTGGGTGATCTATGTACATTACAAGGATTTTGTGGTCTGTGCCCAAGGGGTTGGTTTCATAATTATCTATCAGCTGTGTACCTTCAGAGCTCTAATGAGGAAAGCTGCTGGGCTTTTTTTGTTGCAGGGGGATGCCTGAAATATGACTTGCATTATAGTGCAGGCTTCTGGGAAAATTGGTGAGCCAATCACAGAAGCAGAAAAGCATATTTCTGGTGGGTGTTCTGTACACATTCTGTGTACAGAACACTTTCAGGTAGCCATATTGCATTGCATTTTCAGAAAATTACAGAGCTGCAGATTGAACAGGAAAAGTAATTTTTAATAACATTCAATTTGTGTCGCAATTGTATATGCTATATTATGTTTTCTTTATTTGCTATTCCCCCCCACAAAAGTGGAGTTACCCTTTAACCACTTCAGCCCTGGAAGAATTTACCCCCTTCCTGACCAGGCCATTTTTTGCAATACGTCGCTGCGTCGCTTTAACTGACAATCGTGTGGTCGTGCAACCCTGTGCCCAAACAAAATTGACGTCCTTTTTTCCTACTGATAGAGCTTTCTTTTGGTGGTATTTGATAACCTCTGTGATTTTTATTTTTTGCGCTATAAACAAAAAAAGACCGACAATTTTGAAAAAAAAAAAAGCAATATTTTTTACTTTTTGCTATAGTAAATATCCCCAAAATATATATAAAAAAACGAATTTCTTCCTCAGTTTAGGCCAATATGTATTCTTCTACATATTTTTGGTAAAAAAAAATCCCAATAAGCGTATATTGATTGGTTTGCGCAAAAGTTATAGCTTTTACAAAATAGGGGGTAGATTTATGGCATTTTTATTATAATTTTCTTTTTTACTAGTAGTGGCAGCAATTTTTATCGGGGCTGCAACATTGCGCTGGACATAACGGACACTTTTGACACTATTTTGGGACCAGTGACATTTATACAGCGATCAGAGATATAAACAGTCATTGATTACTGTATAAATGTCACTGGCAGGGAAGGCGTTAACACTAGGGGGCGATCAAGGGGTCAAATGTGTGTCCCAGGGAGTGATTCTAACTGTGGGGGGATGGGACTGCCTGGGGGAGGAGACCGATCGTTTTTCCTAAGCATTAGGAACAACAGATCGGTCTCCTTACTTCTGACAGAATGGAGATCTGTCTGTTTACATTGACAGATCTCCATTCTGTCCTTCTCAGGAGCAATCGCGGGTAGCCGGCGGCCACGCGCATTGGCTCCTATGGCAGGCAGGCGCGTGCGTGCCCCCTATACTCCTTAAAGCACCTGCCGTACAGCTACGCCAATTCGCACAGGAGTGCCATTGTGCCACCATCAATCAACAGCGGTTGCCCGGCAAGCGGTTAAACTAGGCAAGTGTTTGAACAAGATCATTTGTGTTGCCCTTCAAAACAGTAGGAACATACGATATGGTGTGTGTGTGTGTATCTATTGTAAGCCATTTTCCAAGAAAATACACATCTTCAGCTTTTCCTATTGTTTAAAGGACCTTTGGTCAAATACTGGACCCAAGCTTTATATGCGTCAATAAGAATCAATGATAGTTTGACAGCTTTTTACTGCTAACTGCCACAGAGATACAGAAAAGGACTGGAAATCCTGACATTTTCAATTGTCCAGATTACTACTGGTAATCTGCACAGATTAACAGAGGCTCAACATGAGGGCACATAGAAATTATCAGTTCGTACCACAGTGCTGCAATGAGATTATTTGTGGTGCATTGTGCTTGTTGTTGCATAATTTTGTGTCACACCTTACGTTATTTTAACGCATATAACTGTACCACAGTTCTGTCTCCAGGACAGCTTTCTTAAGAGACAGAAATAGAAAATAAACACACAGGGGTCTTAATCCTTCCCTCCTCCTATCCAAAACTAAAACACAGTTTTGGCTATATATACACTTTAATGGTGCACTTATGACCTAAATCTACTAAAGTAATATGGCAGTCAATTATATATTCACAAACAAAAGATAACAAAAATGCAATTTAGAAATGTGTAGTATCACCCCACACTATGTAATCTATGCCACATACATAATGAATAAGCTTAATTTTCTTCAGAATAATAAAAACAAGTTCAATGCTTGATTGGGTAACCTAGTTCTTTGAAAGTCAAGTAATTAGGCAATTGTGTTTACAGCTCAGTTCCTTTTGGCAAAGTTTGTGTGTTTTTCTGTTTGCAGTTTAAAAGCATAATCAAGCATAAAATAAGCACACAATCCCAGAAAGGTATACAGGTACCATTTTTCACCACCAAACTTTATAATGCACTTTCATATAATATCGGTATTTAAAAAGAAAATTAGTCACCAATTCCTTTAAATTGTATTTAATAAAATGTTTATTCACTTTCTTGCTGCTAGATAGAGAAGTATAAATACATTTGCATTTCTAATACAACACAATTTAGAGATATCAGAGAGTTTTCCAAGCTCCTGGTGAAGTTTTGAACATAATACTTTATCACTCAGTATGATAATTTAAATCCAGCAACCAACCAATTTGCATTTTATGTTATTTCCTAAAAACAAATTATAGCTATGGTAATTTGATGATCCCAGCCACCTCTCTTATTACCCATTATATCAAATTCATTTTTCTGTGCCTGTTCAGTACTCTGTCAAGGAGTGTGTGGTTCAGCATATGCAATACATCCAATGTAGAATATAGTGTGTGCTGGAGAAATGTTAGTGATATGTTTTGTGCATAGCACAGTAAAGCCTTCTTAGAATAGAAGGTATTCAAATTTCACATTCCATTACATATCCCAAAAATAAGAAGATAATTCCTCATTTCAGGACAGCAGCCTGAGCCATGCAAATCATTCCATAAGCTATACAATATATTTTGTGAAATATAGATATATGACATTCCAGAAAAAGGCTTGCTTAATATTATCAATTGGGTATCAATAAATATACAGTATGTTAGATAGTAAATAGTAAATAGTAAAGGGTTGAGCGATTTATGTTTGTATAAGATAAATGAAATTGTGCTGATTGTAGATAAGTTAAAGGGTAAAAAAACATGGTAAAGTGTCAATATTTTGTGTGGCCACCATTTTTTTCAAGCACTGCCTTGGGCGTAGAGTCACCAGAGCTTTGCAGGTTATTGGAGTCCTCTTCCACTCCTCCATGATGTCATCACAGAGTTGGTGGATGTTAGAGACCTTGCGCTCCTTCACATTCCGTTTGAGGATGTCCCACAGATTCTCAATAGGGTTTAGGTCTGGAGACATGCTTCGCAAGTCCATCACTTTTACCCTTAGCTTCTTTAGCAAGGCAGTGTTCATCTTGGAGGTGTGTTCGGGGTCGTTACTATGTTGGAATACTGCCCTGCGGCTTAGTTTCCAAAGGGAGGGGATCATGGTCTGCTTCAGTATGTCACAGTACATGTTGGCATTCATGGTTCCCTCAATAAACTGTAGCTCCCCAGTGTCGGCAGCACTCATGCAGCCCCAGACCATGACACTTCCACCACCATGCTTGCTGTAGGCAAGACACACGTGTCTTTGTACTCCTCACCTGGTTGCCGCCATACATTCTTGACACTATCTGAACCAAATAAGTTTATCTTGGTATCATCAGACCACAGGACATGGTTCCAGTAATCCATGTCCTTAGTCTGCTTGTCTTCAACAAACTGTTTGCGGGTTGTCTTGTGCATCATCTTTAGAAGAGGGATGACAGCCATGCAGACCAATTTGATGCAGTGTGTGGCGTATGGTCTAAGCACTGACAGGCTGACCCCCCACCCCTTCAACCTCTGCATCACATGCTTGAAACAATCTTATTTATCCACAATTTTGAAAGGGTGCCAAGAATTGTGACCAGCCCATTTTTGGAATTTTGTGTGACATTATGTCCAATTTGCTTATTTTCCTCCCCTTTTTTGTTTTGTTCCAATACATATAAAGGGAATAAACATGTGTATAGCAAAACATGTGTTACTGCAATACTTTTCTGTGAGAAATACTTGATTTTCTGGAAAAATTTCTGGGGTCCCAACAATTTTGGCCATGACTGTATACTGATATTCCAAGGGAAAATCAACTGTGGGAAAACTTATCTAATAAAGTGCAAGAAATAGTGCAAAAAAATATCATATGATACACATTTCATCTAAAGTGCAACGTGCTAAAAATCAACACAATAAATTACCATAATGTATATTCCAAAATGTAATCTACAGAAATGAGCTTGTAACTAGAAATACAAACTAACAGTCCAAATAAAGTCCATCCAGGTACAAAAAGAAAGTGCTCTTGTGCTAACTGCTGTGGTTAATACTCAGCCTAAAAATCACTTTGATTTCACCACTGTGCACGTGAAGACAAATAGGCTGCTTACCAGAATGTGAGATCCCATAAAGGGGATTAGAAACACTTAGGAATATTTTCCCAATGGAGAGCAATAGCTTGCTCCTGAGTGGTTCCTAGATGTCCTAATGTGTTCCACCTTCCGGCTATGGAAGATATACTGTATATGTGTCACAAATAAGGAGGAGAGCTCATAGTGCTATACTGTATAACAATGTATTAAAATAAGAAGTATTGGAGGAGCGCATGCACGGAAGGCTCCAAGATGTCCACTTAAGCCAGGAGCTCCATGCTTTCACAGACACCCGGCAACCTAGTGGGGGGACACGGGGTCCTGAGATCCACAATACCGGCACCATCCGACGGTGGATAGCCCGGGGCACACGCCCATGTCTGCGGACTTAGCCAGGAGAGACCTGGGACCTCAGTGCTGCTACCGAGTGGGCCGAATTCAAGATCACATGCAGCCACACGCGCCGGGCGCCAAGGCAACCCTTGGATTCAGGCAATCCTCCCCTCCAGCAAACCTCACCCACACTCCTGGGACCCCCGTGATTACCCACCTGAGCATGGCTCACTCCCCGGCCTCCGCATAGTCCCTTATTGAGCACTCTATGGAGGAGCTCCTGGACTCTCCCCTTGGGCCTACCTCAATTCACACAACAGACAGGCCTAGCCTTTCAGTCATATCCCCTCACTCAATACTCTCAGCCCCGGACCTATTCTTACAACTATCAGCATTACTAGACAGGGGCTTAGATCAAACAGCCCCAAAATAACAGGGGACATAAAGGAGGACTTCCAGATCCTGGGAACAAGGATGGAAGCTATAGAGAATAAACTCGACCAGACAATCTCCAAAACTATCCAGAACTCCGATCACATCTAGGTCCTCCAAGAGCAATTGGATACAGCATTATCCCGGATCGCTGACCTGGAAAACAGGTCCAGAAGAGAAAACTTTAGAATCAGAGGTCTCCCAGAATCGATCACCGACACCATGTCTGTAATGCAAGACATCCTCCGACAGCTGATCGCCAACATCCCCCCACATAAACTGGAGATCGATCGAGCACACAGAAGCCTGGGCCCCCCTAGAAAAGATGGCTCCCCCAGGGACATTGTGGTGAAACCCCACTACTTTTCGATAAAGGAAGAAATGATGAAGCTGTGTCAACACCAATCCCCCCTCACTTGCTGGGGGCATGCCATTCAAGTTTTCGCTGACAACTGGCCGACCACGATACAAAAAAGGAGAACTTTGAAACCCCTCCTAACGGCACTGCCTCAACGCAACATAAAATACAGGTGGGCCTTCCCTTTCACTTTGAAGTTTGACTTCAAGGGCAAGACACACTCCTTCCACAGCTTCCAAGAGGGGGAACGTCTCCTACTGGACCTATGCCTCATCTAGCAAGAAGCAGCAAAAGATCTTGCCAACTCCACTGCCGGATCAGCCAAGCATCCATCTCCCATGCCTTCACTTTGATAAAGTGAAGGCAGAATCAGACATTAGTATGTCAAAACTGTGTTGATCTTGCCTTCATCAGATGGGGTGATGTCACCCCTGTAAAAGCCAAATTTTGAAGATGCACACAAATTGAGAGTCAAAATGGGGATGGGGAACGTCAACATGTGCTAGCTCCTATCATGGGGGATCAATGGACGTGTTTCGGGGGTGCAACCCCTTCCTCTCAGCTACTTGAGTTGGGAGGAAGGGGTTGCACCCGCAAAACACGTACATTGATATCCCGTGATGGCAGATAGCACATGTTGACACACTGTGTGCATCTTCAAAATGTGGCTTTTAAAATACTTTAAAACTTTGTTTTTAAAATCAAAAATAGACAATAAAAAAGTTTGTAATTTTTGTGTGTTTTAGATTCTCTGTAAAACAACAATAATGTTCTTCATTTTTTGTTGAACATCATTGATCTTTTGCTTAAGATTTTCTAAATCCCATTATCTCCCCAATGAGGATCACTTTCACTTGTGAAATTACATTCTTCTTCCACAACATCCACATCACCTAAAAAAAAACAAAAAAACACACCATGTATTATAAATATGCAGGCATCTATCTATTACCTGAAGCTGTGGTCCCAGACACTCACCTGTTGTGGTCACTATTTCAACCACGTCATCCACCTCTCCTTCCTCCACATCCTCAGGTTGTGGTGTGCTGAGTTCCCCTTCTTTCGGAGGTGTGGGGTCTCTGGTGTCCTCAGACGTCCCAATTCTTTTCTCCCCTATGTGAATAAAAAAAAGGTATACTGAGCACACAGATATTTGAGGGCAGAAATAGGAATATGAAACATTGCATGGAAGTGTCATACAATTGTCTGTTTTGGCAGAGTCCCAAGCTGAAGAACATTTTATTTCCTTTATAAAGCTGGAATACTTACCTTTTTTGTACAAGTTTCACACATGGAGACACCCCTGGTATCCACTGGAGCACCCGTGTGGGACACTCTAAAAAGTTTGTTCTGGTGTCCCACACTAGTGCTCCAGAGTCTAGATGTGTAAGCAGCTGCTGAGTGTCCTCTCCTTACATTACACTGAATCAAGTTTGCATTTCATTCTAGATATATAAAGGTATCCCTGCGCCAACTCAAATGAATAGAATGAAAAAACTGCTGCACACACTGAGGAAAATGTTTGAAGCCGAAAGATAGGTAAGGTAGGGGGTAGTGGTGCGCTGTATAGAACAATAAATTTGTACTAGTACTATAGAGAAAACGACTAGGTAGACAACCAAGAGGCAGGTAATAGTGATAGCAAAGCCTATAAAGGCAAAGTGCAGGCTGCAAATGAGAGCTGTATCCTTAATCCAGTGCAAATGACGCAAATTGCAATAAATGGGTAAAAACATCAATGGGCCTGGTGATTAAAACGAATATCCTGGTACAGTGCAAATTGCAGTAAGCGGGTGTATAATACCAATAAATGAATGAGGAAGGTATCCTGGTACAGTAAAAACCCACAAATAAATAAGTAAAACAGTAAAAACCAATAAATGACAGTGTCAGAAACTGAATGAAAGATGAATAAACTGATAAAGTGCAAGGTTCTGGAGAGTGAATGGATAATAATGAGCACGATTTCCAGCTCAGACGAGTGTATAGGTGGCTGGTGATAGGTGATCCTTAATAATAAGTGGTAATAATAGCAATAAAAAATTAACAAGTAATAATGAAGTAATACGGGGGGGGGGGGGGTCCCAAAACGGTGAGTGTAAAAAATATATAATATAATATAAGACGTGGACCTAGACTGGTAGGTGCAAATGCAAGTGAACGAAAGTGCAAAATGGCGTATTATTGACTCCAATAGGGAAAAGCAAGAATAAATGAAACAAAAATGAAGCTGTATGTCTATAGCACACACCGTACTTAGACGGTTGACACACAATAAAAGTTCATAAGAGTTCTATTTCAAAGCTTTGCAGAAAGAAGTGCAATGTGGCATCAGCTGGATCCAAAAATAAAGTGCAAGTGCTTGTAAACACAAATCGGTGCAGTGCTGTATGAAGTAGTGGATGATCCGTGCGTTTTTCTCCGTGCTGGTTTAGGTGAATGGGTGTCCCATTACCTTACAGCTGTAAGGTAACAGCATATAGTGGTGGTCTTTTGGGGTCCTTGGTGGTCGTTCCTAGTGTGCTGCCCCAGGTCCTATCCTGCCTATGGTTTGCAATGCTGTCTCCTTACAGTATATCCAAACTGGAGGAACTCGCCAATATCATAGGTTTGGGAGAGAGGAAGGATGCCTCATGGTGTAGTATTTTAGCATAAAACGTTTATTAGGTAATAAAAAGACAGGTACTCACAATTACAAGAAATTACAGCAGACAATGTAAAAACGAGCTGTGAGCTCGATTGACGTCACTTCCGGTGTCACAGTCCCGACGCGTGTTCGTCACGGTCACGTGACTTCATCATCCCCTGAAGCATCCAATACCCAGTGAAACGGAGGCCAACACAGTCCCACTAAGCGTATTCACTTCAATTCTCCTAACAAGGATCTTGCAGACACAATGGACTGATTTCTTCAAATTCTTCTTCCTGAATTATCTTTGCAAATGTTCTGACTTTCTTTGATCTATTGGTTACTAGGCTAGCGGTTCGAGTCAAATGTAAGTTTGACTCGAACATCGGGTGATCGTTTGCTCGCAAACTAACTCAACATATAAGGCTTTAGCCTGAAATTCGAGCACCTCGGAAAGCCCCATAATGCTCTGCAAGATGGCAGTGCATTGAAGTCTGATGATTGGCCAAAGCATGCACCTTACCTGCATGCTTTGGCCATGCCCCACACTATATATGGATGCTTACATAGCGGCCGTGTGGATGGAGATAGATTGAGCTAGATTAGGCAGGCAGGTTAGTTAGTGGCGTGCAGGCAGTGTAATATAAAACTTTATATATATATTTATATATATATATATATATATATATATATATATATATATATATATATATATATACTCTGCATTTAGTGTTGACTAGATTCAGTGTATTCAGTGCATGCAGTGTAGTATATATAACACAGTGTATTGAAGTGGTTAAGGGGAACCCCGGCCAAAATTTTTATAAAATGGCCTGGGGGTCCCCCCAAATCCATACCAGGCCTGGTATGGGTTTAAAGGGAAACCTGCACCAAAATTTAATACCAGACCCTTATCTGAGCATGCAACCTGGCAGGCTGCAGGAAAAGGGGGGGAGGGAGTGCACCCCCGAACCGTACCAGGCCACATTCCCTCAACATGGCGAGGGTGCTTTTGGGTCCCTCCAAAGCACCTTGTCCCTATGTTGATGGGGACAAGGGCCTCATCCCCTCAACCCTTGCCCGGTGGTTGTGGGGGGACTGAGGGTGGGGGCCCCCAGATCCAACCCCCCATGTGAATGGGTATCAGGTACATTGTACCCCTACCCATTCACCAAATAAAAGTGTCAAAAAGTAAAAAACACAAGAATATTTTTGACAATTCCTTTATTAAAAAAGAAAAAAAAGTGTCTAGTGATGTCCATCCTTCTTCAATCACGGGGCCAACTGATTCGAAAAATAGAGGAAAAATAAGAAGCTCCGCCTCAATGGGAGTCGATGGGAGTCGTCCCGCCAACTGCTGTCCTTTTGCGGTGACAGCTGTTATAAAGGCAAGGGTGGGGCCACCCAGTGACGTAATCCAGTGACCCCACCCCTTCTGACGTCATGCGTCATCAAAGGGGGGCAGGGTCATCCATTTACGTCAGCGGGTGGCTCCGCCCTTGCCTTTATAACAGATATCACTGCAAAAAGACAGCAGGCGGAGCTTCTTATTTTTTTCTATTTTTTGGGGTCCGTCGTCATTTTTTTTCTTTTTTAATGAAGTTAAAGTGGAAGTAAACCCCCCTATCGTTTTCAGCCAAGGAAGCTGCCATCTTTGCCTCTGTTTAAGCCACAGTGCTGCACATGTGATCCTTTATGACACCAGCCATTGGATGGTTTGACTGTTTGGTTGAGAGCACAGCCAATGTGCAGTTAGCATTCACGGCATGCCTTTTTTTTTTAGACTGTTAAATCGATGGGTTTACTTCCGCTTTAATAAAATTAATTGTCAAAAACTGTCATTTGAGTTTTTTAATTTTTTACACTTTTTTTGGTGAATGGGTAGGGGTACAATATACAAGGCGGGATCTGATGGCCCACTTGCTAAAGAGGGCGTCCCCCCACCCCCAGACCCCCACAACCACCGGACAAGGGTTGTGGGGATGAGGCCCTTGTCGCCATCAACATGGGGAAAAGGTGCTTTAGGGGGACCCCAATGCACCCTCCCCATGTTGAGGCCATGTGGCCTGGTGTGTCCTCCAGGCTGCATGCTCGGATAAGGGTCTGGTATAGATTTTGGGGTGGACCCCCACGGCAATTTTTTTGAACATTTTGGTGTGGAGTTCCCCTTAAAATCCATACCTAGATTTTGGGGGGACCCCATGCTGTTTTCTCTTTTACATTTTGATGTGGAGTTTCCCATAATATCCATACCAGACCCAAAGGGCCTGGTATGGACTATCTATATTACTGGGACTCGGCAATACATGCCACGAGCTATCAGGGACCTGGTCCGCCGCGCGCCCCAGTGCGCAGGCGCATAGGTCCGGCGCTGCGGCGCACAGTAAGAGTCAGAGGGACGATGTGGCGGCGCACGAACGTTCGCGGCCCAGCTGAACGGCGCGCGCGCATGCGCGCTAGTGCACGTCCCATGTGACCTCCAGCCGGCCTATAAAAGAGAGGCCCCTGGACCCAAACAGACGCTGGTTCGTCTCTCAGCTGTTCCCTTGTACCTGTACCCGTGCCTGCTGTATCTGCTCGCCTACCCGTTGCCGACCCGGATTGTATTGGACCTCTCTGCCTTCTCCAGACTTGACCCTTGGCTTGTGTACCCGGATTTCCGTATCTCCCTTCTCCTGTGTTTGACCCTCGGCCTGTTTACTGGACTTCCGCTTCTGCCTCTTCAGTGTTTGACCCTAAGCCTGCCTTGACCCCTCCGCTTACGCCTGACCATTCTACCTGGACTTGCCCATCAGTGTTTGATCCTCTAAACCTGTACCTAACTTACCTTGTGTTTGATCCTCAGCCTGCTGCCTGTCCACCTATCAGTGTTGGAGTCTCCGCCAGTCTTCCAGCTTCTACTCCGTGATACCTGGATCCACGCCTAGCCACTACCCTACAGGTGGCTTGTGCCTCTTGGTGCCAACTGCCCCCTGTACCACCTTCAGGGGCAGTGGGCGCTGAGTCGCAAGGGCAACCGCTCTCGGCATCTTGGCCTCGGTGAGTACTTTAGTTCCTGATAGTACGAACCAGCCATGACAGAGGCCAACAGAGCGGGATCTCCTCTGGAGATGCTATGCCAACAGGTATCCGCCCTCATGGAAGCTGTACAAAAACTACAAGAAGGCTATGTACAAGTGGACAGTCGCCTCCAACAATTGGCAGCAGCTTCCCTTCCGGCAAGCCCAGCTCCTGGACCAACCAGTGGAGGTTCTGCACCACCAGCCCAAGGCCCACCAGCCATGATGATGGCTGTACCCGAACCCAAGGTACCAGTACCTGAGCGATTTTCAGGCGATTGCAGGAAGTTCAGGTCCTTCAAAAACGCCTGCACCTTATACCTTGCCTTACAGCCCCGCACCTTCTCTTCAGAAATCGTAAAAGTAGGATTTATCATGTCACTGCTATCCGAGGAACCCCAGACCTGGGCCCACGGCCTCATGGAGCAGAGGAACCCCCTGTTAAACACGGTAGACTCCTTCTTCGAAGCAATGGGCCAACTTTATGATGATCCCCAGCGTTCTGCCACAGCCGAAGCCACACTACATACCCTCTCCCAGGGTAAAAGGCTAGTGGAGGACTATACGGCAGAGTTCCGCAAGTGGTCAGCTGACACTACCTGGAATGAGGCTGCCCTCTGTTATCAATATCGTCTGGGGCTGAACGAAACCCTGAAGGATGAGTTAGCTCGTGTGGAGACCCCCACAACTCTAGAGGAGTTAATACAACTAGCCACCAAACTGGACCGACGCATTCGGGAGCGGCGTTCCGAGCGCCTACAAAATCCGACCAGTGTGGGTACCTCCTAGGCCTCCGCCTACATACCCTGCCTCCTCCTTTCCTCCAGGTACGCCGGCTCCAGAGGGGGAGCCCATGCAACTTGGCCTAGTGCGCCCCCGGCTTTCCCAGGAAGAAAGACAACGCAGACGCAGATCTAATTTGTGTCTACCCTGGAGAAACGTGAAGACCTATTCTGGTCTCGAGATAAGATCTTTGTACCCCTAGAAGTAAGACCTTTAGTCTTGAAGACGCTCCATGACCACAAACTGGCAGGTCACTTCGGGAACCGAAAGACGGCTGAACTCATCTCACGCACCTTCTGGTGGCCAGGCTGGAGGCAGGACTGCCGCACATACATCTCTTCCTGTGTTCCGTGCCAATGAAACAAGGGTTCTAAAACCAAGCCCTGGGGATTGTTGAAGCCATTACCCATTCCGGAACGTCCATGGGCAGACATTTCAATGGACTTTATTGTGGAACTACCCCCCTCAGAAGGCTTTTCCACCATACTGGTAGTGGTTGATCGACTGTCTAAAATGGGCCATTTCCTGCCCATGGTGGGCACTCCCTCTGCCCTCGAAACTGCCAACATTTTTATTAAAGAGGTCGTCAGGCTCCATTGGGTTCCCAGGAGCATTGTCTCTGACAGAGGCTCTCAATTCACCTCAAAGTTCTGAAAGGAACTCTGCAAAACCTTAGAAATTAAGGCCTGTCTTTCCTCGGCATACCACCCACAGAGCAATGGTCAAACAACAATTCCTCCCACTCAGCCACCAACCAAACTCCCTTCTGGGCAAATTCGGGCTTCCACCCATCTTTCCTCCCAAACTCGTTTCCTGAATCACCAGTTCCTGCTGTACAAGAACGTCTAGAGGCCATCCAAACCAATTTTAAAAAACTCCAGGAGACCATGCAACAGGCCCAAGAAGGGTACGAGAAGTATCACAACAGGGGAAGGAGGGAGAACCCCCATTTCAGAATCGGAGAAAAGGTGTGGTTGTCAACGGCTCATCTCAGGCTCTCTTGCCCTTCACGGAAACTGGGTCCCAAATTCATTGGGCCATTTGAGGTCAAGAAGGCAGTAAACCCCGTGGCTTTTGAGCTTTCGCTACCTAAGGCGTACAAGATACATCCTGTCTTTCATGCATCGCTACTGAGACCTTTGGTTCCAAGTCCCTTCCCAAACAGGGAGGAACCTCCTCCACCACCCGTCACAATCGATGGTATGGAAGAATTCGAGGTGGAATCACTTCTAGGGTGCAGAAAGGTGGGTCGTCAGCTACAATACCTAGTGAAATGGAAGGGGTACCCGCCGGAGGATAATTCCTGGGAGCCATCGGGAAATTTCCATGCACCAAGGCTAATTAAGATTTTCCAGCAGGAGCATCCTGAACTAATGGATAGCCTGGGCGTCCGGAGTCCGCCCCTCAGGGGGGGGGCGGCGCACGAACGTTCGCGGCCCAGCTGAACGGCGCGCGCGCATGCGCGCTAGTGCACGTCCCATGTGACCTCCAGCCGGCCTATAAAAGAGAGGCCCCTGGACCCAAACAGACGCTGGTTCGTCTCTCAGCTGTTCCCTTGTACCTGTACCCGTGCCTGCTGTATCTACTCGCCTACCCGTTGCCGACCCGGATTGTATTGGACCTCTCTGCCTTCTCCAGACTTGACCCTTGGCTTGTGTACCCGGATTTCCGTATCTCCCTTCTCCTGTGTTTGACCCTCGGCCTGTTTACTGGACTTCCGCTTCTGCCTCTTCAGTGTTTGACCCTAAGCCTGCCTTGACCCCTCCGCTTACGCCTGACCATTCTACCTGGACTTGCCCATCAGTGTTTGATCCTCTAAACCTGTACCTAACTTACCTTGTGTTTGATCCTCAGCCTGCTGCCTGTCCACCTATCAGTGTTGGAGTCTCCGCCAGTCTTCCAGCTTCTACTCCGTGATACCTGGATCCACACCTAGCCACTACCCTACAGGTGGCTTGTGCCTCTTGGTGCCAACTGCCCCCTGTACCACCTTCAGGGGCAGTGGGCGCTGAGTCGCAAGGGCAACCGCTCTCGGCATCTTGGCCTCGGTGAGTACTTTAGTTCCTGATACGAGCAAGTTTAAATTACTTTTTCCTTTAGAAATGTATTTTTGCCGCGGGACTGTAAAACACATCAGACAGATGTGCTATTTTACAGGCAGACTAAGGGGACCCCCCAGGTACAATATTTAAGGGAATATTATGAGAGAAGAGATTTACAGATGAGACAATTAGATAATGATGAGTGCAGAGTCAGAAGTGTTGTTTCACTTAAAGCATTCTTAAGCATTTAAGCAAGTTATTGTTTCACTTTAAGCATTCTTAAAATCACTGCTCCTGAGAAAAACGTTGTTTTTAAAACTTTTTTTGCATTGATACATGTCCACTGGGGCAGTACCTGGGTCCCCATACACTTTGTATGGCAATAACTTGCATATAAGCCTTTAAAATTAGCACTTTTGAGTTTTCTTGTGCGTTTCCTATAGACGGTGCTCACACAAATATTTTGCCTGTTAGCATCTTCTTTTACAAACCGAACTGGGGGATGTTCGGCTCATCCCTATAGGTTACTGTTAGCATCCTTTATCTCTAGACTGTTCTTAACCGAACGGAAGTATATATTACCAAAATGTGGCCTGGTACAGTTCAGGAGGGGCGCTCTCTCGTCCCCCCTCTTTTCCTGTGGCCTGCCAGGTTGTGTGCTCAGATAAAGGTCTGGTATGGATTTTGGGGGGGGGGGGGCCCTACGTCATTTTTTTTATTTTGGCACAGGGTTCCCCTTAAAATCCATACCAGACTTGAAGGGCCTGGTATGGATTTTTTTTAAATTTTTGGTTCGGGGTTCTCCTTAATATTCATACCAAACCCAAAGGGCCTGGTAATGGACTGGGGGTGGGGGACCCATTTCGTTTTTTTCAATGAGTTTCATCTACATTGCCGAGACCCGACAATTCATTACAGCCACAATGTTTTAAATTACTTTTTTTCCTTTATAAATGTCATTTTGCTGTGGTACACGGGTAAAACACAGGTAAAACATGGGTAACCTGCTTCATTTTACAGGCATACTATAGACACCCCCCAGGCATGATATTTAAAGAAATAATTCATTTTTATTGTTTCACTTTAAGCATTATTAAAATCACTGTTCCTGAAAAAAACTCCAGTTTTTAAAACTTTTTTTTGCATTGATACAAGTCCCCTGGGGCAGGACCCGGGTCCCCAAACAATTTTTATGAAAATAACTTGCATATAAGCCTTTAAAATTAGTACTTTTGTTTTTTCATGTTAGTGTCCCATAGACTTTTATGGGGTTCTGCGGCTTTCGAATTTGCCATGAACACTGCATAATGTTCATTGTTTGCCGAACGTCCGAACAACCAAATTTCAGCCCGAACTTAGGCGCGGGCCGAAGCGTTTGCCCATCCCTAAATATAAGCTATTTTCAGTTATGTTGTGGAGCTATAGTCATTTATTGTACCCTGACATGTTATTTTCCAGTACTGCTTTTGAAATTATCTTTGTAATTTGCTACACTTTAACAAACAAATTTGACAAGAAAACAGGTAATATGAAGGTCAATATTCAGCTTCTCTGGTTCCAGAGTATTCAGTTGATTAATCCATTCTGTTTCTAACTTTGACACCTCTCTCTTTTAAAGTAGTATTAAAGAAAAAAAGAGAGTAATGGACTTTATTGGTTGCCACATGTAACCCCAAAAAAATTAAGTGAGCACTCAAAATAAAACTATAAAATACAAAAGTTTATTAACAACAAAGTCCTATTAAATCATTTATAAAAACATTACAAAAACACTTGTCAATAGTGTATAATAGGGTCCCCAAAAAAGGGTAAGAAAGTGCCTGTCCTGTTAGATCCTAGCCCATGTATAGTAAATACATATATGAGTATATACAGCAAATTTCCACAAATGTTTTGGGCCAGATCACAGTAAATTTAGGGCACTGGTCTTGGTCTCCACTCATTAATCGATGGGCTTCTTCCGGAGACCCTATTTAAATTGGGTAATAAATCACAGTTACTTACAAAATACAATCATAAAGTCAATACGAGCACAATAAACATCAAGTACTCACATACATAAAACCATGAACTTATAGCACTTGATACAATTGGCAGAATCCAAGCCAACTCAAAAACATGGGATCGGCAAACCGGGGCTTATACAGCTGGAAAATGAGCTCTTGAAGGACAGTGCAAGACCTGACGAGCAGTGATGGAAGTAACTGAGTTAAAATAAACTGAGTTACCTAACGCAGTTACTTTAGAGAGTAACGAGTAATCTAACTGATTACTTTTCCCCTCATGGTAACTCAGTTCCCATTACTTTGGCTTAGTTACCCCAATTACATCTACCGCCACTAGATGGCAGTAGTGTAATTCCGGTGTCCTGCCGAAAAAGTTCCCCCCGCCGGATAAGGACCCCCTGTACTGGGCAGGCGCAGCGCTTGCGCAGTACGAGGGATTACGGAGCATACGAAAATTGCAGAACCTAAACAGCTCTGAGTGAACTCTACACCGCGCAGGCGCAGTTAACATGTAATTGTACAAGGCGATGCCGCACGCTCCTGATGCTCGTGCTACTCTGCAAGGGGCGTCTATCGTGTAAGTAAGGGGCGGGTCTAGTATTACTGTAACCAATTGTTATTGTTATATATCGAGCTCTGCCCATTAATTTAACATTCGCCCTCTTCTGTAGCCATCCGCCCCTTACACGATATAATAATAATAGACCCGCCCCTTGCTTACACACTATAACAGATCTGCCCCTTGGTTAGAGTAATAATAGAGCAGCCCCTTGGTTACACGATATATAACAATAATAATAAATGCTCCCCTTGGTTACAGTAATACTAGACCTGCCCCTTAGTTACACGTATAGAATATTTTAAAAAAAAGTCAGTTACTTTGCTGCGTAACTAATTACTTTTCCAATGTAGTAACTGAGTTACTAACGCAATTACTTTTTGGCAGAAGTAATTTGTAACTTAACTAATTACTTTTTTAAAGTAAGATGACCAACACTGCTGACGAGTTATGATAATAAGTGGTATTAGATATTCTTGTATCAAAGAATTAGAGATCAGTAAAAATCGGACCAAAAAGTAGTGATTGGGTCAAAAATACTTTAAGGGGACCATGGACTCACGACAATAGGTGAAATCACTCAAAATGGACGGTAGAAAGAGATCTTCCACAGGAAGCAAGCAGGATCCATACTGCATTAGATGTGCTAAGAAAATAAGATAAGGACGTACAATAATAAAATAGTATCCAAGACTATCTCGAACAGAAAGCACATGGGAAAGCAATGTCCATATTCCCAATGTGGCAGGTCTAAGAGACGGACACAGTCCACATACCCATAACAGCAAAAAAATAAAAAAAGCCCTACTGTGGCACCATCAATGCGGGGTGCACCCAGGTCCCCTAACTGGAAATGCACATTTGTTCCATACTTTTGGCATTCGTATCCCCACCTAACCATCAAATAGTGACATACAAAAATAAATCTGCTAATTAGAGTGATTTGGAAAATGGGGGGCGTGGCCAGGACCGGCATGTGAGAAGACGTGTGTCTCACAGCTCTGCTCCAGCACAGACATACAATCCTTTCCCAGCAGTGATCCAACGATGAAACACAGCTTTCCAGCTGGCTACTGATCCGCTCACTCTTGCGGTCCACCCACCGGCCCTCTGTACCCGTGGGTGGACCGGGCAGGTAAGAAAAAGTAGGAAAACCTGACCTCCGAAATCCAAGATGGCGCCGCCGCAGCCCTGGCACAGCGCACACCGAGGGACAATGAAAAGGCCAAGGACGAGTCCAGCACAAGGACACAGAAGCACCAGGGTAAAGACTACCCGAGGGACATGCTATATTGTGCCCAAAAGCTGGGGGGACACCAGGACTCTGCTGAGTCATCCCACCTGGCAGCCCAAGAGACATTAGAGCAGACCACACTGAACACTGGCTGGCAGGGAGAGATTGAAACTCCAACAGAGCAGCCCCCCTCCCTCCATACAGACACTGACAATGAGGAGCCTGAACAGCCCACTCTGGCTGAAATACTTAGGGCTGTGCATGTTTGCACAGCCTTAGTGAACACTCTTAAAAAGCAATTTGATGGGCTGAGAGAGGATGTTTCCCTGTTGAGGCAAGACTTGCAAAAGATTAGAGAATGCAAGACCCCGCCAAGCTAAGAGTTACAGCCAACAGACAGGCCCACTTCTTTGAATCGGCACAGGATGCAGCCATGTGGCTGGACCAAAACAAACAGACCCTACGCCACCGTGACAGAGATGAAGAAGGGGATAGACCTGCCTGATGCACCTGCTACTGAGGACACTCGGAGACCCACACAAGTGCCTTACAGAAAGTTTGTTTGAAGCTCACTTATTGCCCCCTTGATGGAGCCGTTATTCCCCCCTTGATCCTACACTTACCAGTTCTTTCCCTTTTTACACGTCCATTTATTTTTCTACTCCCTCTGGATCTCTTTCCTATATCAGGAAGTTTATACATATGGGATATTTCCTTGCCATATGCTGCTGGGAGTCGTGATATTACCACGCAAACCGTGAGCTATCTTGTGAAGTTGGCAAGAAAAAATGCATTCTCTCTATGTGAGAGATAAATCAAGAACACCATGTTGGTTTCTGTTTCAAGTTCAACTACAATGGCCTGTCCGGTCGATGGCCTGGTTCTTTGTTTTTTCATATTTACTTTACTTATACAGAAAGCTGCGAATGCATGAGGCTGAATTATAGAACTGCTGCTCTCCAACCACTGATGTAACTGAGATGAAAGGCCTCTGGCTCATGCTTAAATCCCCTAACCGGAGACCGTACTGGCTTGTATTAGCCCCCCCATGAGGGTGACCCCCAAACCTACTCAGCACTATGGGCCCTGATATGTATTAGAACTTTCCGGGGACTGTACCGGAATCATACTCCTCACAAAATACATGTATTATTTTTCCCAATGGCTGAATTACCAATAATTTCCTGGAATGTGAGGGGCTTAGGCTCCCCACTTAAAAGTATGATGATATCCACTTGTTTGAAAAAGTATCACTCTATGATTTTATGTATGCAAGAAACACATTTAGCTAATGAAACTCAAAGTTGCCTTAAATATACTTGGGTGGGTAAGGTCTACCATTCTAATCACACCTCCGACTTAAGGGGTGTTAGTGTAATGATATATGGATCAGTGGACTTCCAAAAATGTGATGTTTGTTTAGATGCTGAGGGAAGGTTTGTTTTCTTGCACTGTCGGGTTGGGAAGGTGCAGTGTATCCTGGCTTGTGTATATGTACCCCCGCTGTTTACTGTTAGCGGTGCTCCGGCTATTGCTAGCTTACTTGGAGAGCCAACCAGATTTGCCGCTGCTGGTGGTGAGGGATTTTAATTGCTCGTTGAGTCCTTCCATGGATAGACACCCAAGTTTGGGGGTCTCTGCCGCAGCGAGGGACTCCATTGCTAAGGCTGCTTACTGAGGTGGGTTGGGTTGATATACAGAGACACAAAAATCCTTTAGATAAACAATTCTGCTTCTCCAAAATGCACGGGATGCTATCACAAATTGATCTTGCTGTAGGTAACCTTGCCATGCTCCCATCCATCTCGGAAGTGAAATATAAGCCCCGTAGTCTGTCGAATCACTCACATTTGGTTATTAGCTTGATTATATCCCCACTATCCAAGCTTCCTAGAGCTCCATGGAAGTTCAATGCCTTTTGACTGAAATTATTTTTGACTCACAATGAGATGGAGCGGAGCATGAGGGAATTCCTGAAAGGCTGGGAGCATGTATCTTCCAACGGGGCAATACACCCCGGAAGAACTTACAGAATACCTACAAGGCATCGACTTCCCACAACTCTCAACTGATCAAAAGAGGGCTCTAGATGCTCCACTCACTTTAGAAGAGCTACAGACGGTGCTGGCAGTGTTCCCTAACTGTAAGGCCCCCGGGGCGGATGGGATACCCATGGAAGTGTACAAGCACTATGCGGAAATACTCTTACCAAGACTTCTAACGGTGTTTAATGCAGCCAGGGAACAGCAGGCCCTGCCTCCCTCTATGTCCACAGCCAACATTGTCCTCATATTGAAACGCGGAAAAGACCCTATAGACCCAGGCTCATATAGGCCCATATCCCTGCTACAGAGAGAAATTAAGCTCTTGGCCAAAATCCTGGCGATTAGGTTGAATATTGTGCATCAGGCTGGATTCATTTCCAACCAGTCGACAGCAGTAAACCTAAGTAGGTTTTCCCTAAACGTGCAGTCCCCGGCAGATAATGTGGGACAACGGGCCTTGCTCTCACTGGAAGCTGATAGGCCTTCGATAGCGTCGAGCGGTAGTACCTGTGGGAGATCCTTAGACGCTTTGGATTTGGAGACACATACATCTCATGAGTACATCTGCTTTATCATAACCCACAGGCAGCTATACAGGCATCTGGGGCTATGTCACATGCCTTCACTCTAGGTAGGGGCACGAGACAGGGGTGCCCCTTGTCACCCCTGCTCTTTGCATTAGCCATAGAACCCCTAGCGATTAAAGTAAGAGCCAACCCGGACATTGGTGGTTTTAGATATGGGGACAAGCAGGAGAAACTGATGTTATACGCAGATGACACTATGATCCTACTTTGAGATGTGGATGGCTCCCTTACCCATGTCTACCATAGTGGAGTTCGGCAGGTACTCAGGGCTCCAGATTAACTGGACCAAATGCTGTCTGATGCTCATTGACAAAGGAGGGGTGCCCCCATTCAATAATACTGTACCCCTAACTAATTCATTCAAATACTTGGGGATACAGGTGACACCTAAGATCCAGGACTATGGGAGATTAAACATAGCCCTGCTGCTACAAAATTTCAGGGATCAGATTAAAACATGGAATTCACTCTGTCGGTGGCAGGTAGAGTGAACCTGATTAAAAATGATCCTCATGCCGCAGCTACTATATGTACTACACAACACAGCAATGGTAGTGACTCTAAAGACGTTTAGAATTGTCAATTCCCTATTTAGAATGCTCATATGGAAGAACTGCTCCCCCAGAGTTAAACTCAAACATCTTCAATGCCCTAAAGATGAGGGAGGGCTCACCCTCCCAAATCCCTGGCTCTATTACATAGCAGCACAGCTACAGCAGTTGATAGGTACCATTAATACAAACACAGAGCAGGGAAATGCCTGTGGCTCTTCGGAGCTTCTGGTGCTACACACAGTAAAGAAAGACTCAGTACCAATGGCCCTAGAGGCGTTATACTTTGGCAAACCAAATAAAATATACACGACCTACAATCTTGTCCAAAAAATCTGGAACAAAACTAAATACCTGCAGGGAGTGACAGGGTACACAGATTATAACCTGATCTGGTCCAATGACACATACCCCGAACTAGCCAAACTACAGCATGGGGTACTTTGGAAGGGATATGGGGTGGTGTATCTTACACAGATCTTTCACAATGGGAAACTGCATACATTTGAAACCCTACAGGGATTATTTGGATTATCAGAATCCATGTGATTTTACTATATGCAATTAAAGCACGCTGTAATGGCCCAGAGCAGATCCTCGGAGTGGTCCCCTTCACCACCCCCATAGTTTTATTTTCTTCAAAAGATTTTTATTAGTTTTGTAGTATATCAAGGTGTACAATTATACATTGTACGTCGTGCAACGACGTAGCTGTTTACATGCAGTGAATGAACAAAACAATATGTGATGAACAAGCATACGGTTAACAACTCAGAGTAACAGTAGTTGCTAGTGAAATAGGAAGGAAAAAAGTAAAAAACTTGAGTGTATAGTAATCCTATCCGCTCGTGTGGCACCCCGGATGTGATCATTAGTGCCACAGGAGAGGAGAGGGTGGAGCAAGAATACAAAGCTTAGAGGGTAGCAAGTAATGCTACAGTGAACTTGACAGTGAGGTTAGTCGCTAACAAGGGGGAGGTCTGACAGTGTTGCTCGGTCAATTGGAGAGGGTCGGTAGCGGGTTTAAATCTCTATACGCTAGATGCAGCTAGGGTCCAATCTGTCCAAAGTTGCCAGTGGGCGGCTGTTTTGGTGGTCGTTGCTGGATACTGTCAATATTTCATAGCTGTAGTGAAGGGAAACCAGGTTTGTAACTTGGGATAAGGAGAGTGGAGCATCAGATTTCCAGTGTCTAGTTATGTTTAATCTAGCCGCCAGGAGTATGTGGGTAATGAGATAACGAAAGGTGTAAGGAAGATCATAAATAGTTAGGTTTAGAATCGCAAGTGCAGGAGTTGGGGTAATCAGGCATCGGGTGATATTTTTGATGAGATCAAAAATTTTATTCCAGTAATCTTGGAGTTTGGGACTTGCCCAGAAGATGTGGAACATGTCCCCAACTCCAGACTTACATCTCCAACATGTGGAGGAGTTCTGGGGATTAAAGGAGGATAGTCTGGACGGTGTAAGATACCATTGTAGTGAAAGTTTTTGCATGAGTTCCCAAAGGGCTGCACATTTCGTGGATTTGTACGTGGATTTAATCGCATGTTGCCATTGGGAGTCAGAAAAGGTGAGAGCAAGGTCACGCTCCCATCTGAGGTGTGGGTCCATTTTAGAAAAGTCCATCTTGAGGTGGAATTGGTTGTAGAAGTGGGAGATGCTCCTGGTTTTGGAAGCTGGGTTGGTGAGGTAGTCCCATGTCTTGGGGTCTACTGTGTAGAGAGTAGGGATGAGCCGAACACCCCCGGGTTCAGTTCGCACCAGAACCTTCGAACGGACCGAAAGTTTGCGCAAATTTTCGAACCCTATTCGTTACAATGGATGCGAACGTTCGAAATCAAAATTGCTAATTACAACGGCCAATATGCATGTTAATGTCATAAAACAGGTTTGGGGACCTGCCCCAGGGGACATATATCAATGCAAAAAGAACTTTTAAAAACTAACGTTTTTTCGGGAGCAGTCATTTTAATTATGCATAAAGTGAAAAAAAAGTGAAATATTCCTTTAAATATGGTACCTGGGGGGTGTCTAAAGTATGCCTGTGAAGTGGCATGTGTTTCCCGTGTTTAGAACTGTCCCTGCACAAAATGACATTTGTAAAGGAAAAAAATAAGCCATTTAAAACCACTTGCGGCTTTAATGTCATGTCTTGTCCTGGCCATATGGCTGAAAATCCTTGAGAAAAATGGCATGGCTACCCCATCACCACCCCCTCCACCCCAGCCCCTTTGGGTCTTGTATTAAGGGGGACCCCGCACCCAAAATAAAACCCTATACCTACAAACCTATATACTCTGAACAGCAGTATACAGGTGGTGCAAACAAGACACGGACTGTAGGTTTGTTCTTAAGTACAATCTGAACAGGTACATTATGAAGTTTAGCTCCATCCAAAAAAAATCTATTTTTAAGCTTTTTGGAAAACATAGGGAGGGGTTATCACCCCTGTAACATTTGCTGTCTTTGCACATCTGTTCAGAACATTTCACCTCACTTTCCATCCCAATGACAAATGTTTTTGGAAAAGTGGGGTTTTAATTGAAACAAGGATCAGTAGAGAGGAGATACCTTTTTAAATATAAAAAAGTGCGGCGCTCATAGAGCACGAAAATAACAATCAATGTCTAAAAGTGATGATACTAAATAATGATACAGTATCCAAAAATAAAAATTAATATATGAATGTGTGTCACTAAAAATAGTGAACAAACAAATATGATAAATCAAATGGATTGTGAATCAAAAAATCATATATATGGAAAGGGTTGGTAGACCTACTAATCACATAATCGCATAGATCACATATACAGTACAATAAATATGACAGTAGAAAAATCATATAAACTAAACCATATAGCAATGTGTGTTACAAATAGTGATCTAAGCAAAAAAACACCACCTAATAGTGACATAAATTCAACATTGGTGCGTTGAGAAATATATAACAGGTGACTTGGTGCAAGTTGTCTGTTGCAGTCCACCACCTCTTGGGAATGCGCTTACCAGATAGCGTGAACTCAGATAGGCTTACGCCGTATGAGTCACAAAAGGCAGTTGGTGTCACTACACTATGGTTGCCACCTCATCCCTTTAAACCCGAACACTTATTAATTACACAGGTTCTGTGGCTGATTAAGGTGGTAATTAAACTCACTTGGTGCCTTATCTGCATTTAATTAGCCTCAGAACCTGTGTAATTCAAAGGTGTTCGGGTTTAAAGGGATGAGGTGGCAACTCTACACTACACCCGTGGGAGCATCTACTTGGGGATGGTGCCAAACGACAAGATCCTTCACTGGATATATCCAAAGAACTCTCAGGAGGGAGGGATGATGGATGTTATACCACTGGTAGTGCTCAAATTAGTGGGACCGATAAAGAGAAAAATGGAGCCACATAGTGTAATACCATAGGGGATTTATTTTGACAAAGCATATAAAAATGGGTACTCACATTTAAAACGACATGTAAAAGCATATAATGGTCTACTGGTAACGCAGTGGTAACAGCTAACCGAGTCCTGACACGTTTCGCCTCATACAGGCATCATCTGGGGGTGCTGGTCCACTGCGGCCACTGTGTACATATAGGATGGGGGTACCTGAATTAGGACAAGACTGCCATCACCTGTGTGGTCGTGCTGAAATGACACTTCCTGTATCTGCAAAGATGGCGTCTATGGCTTGTGTGTCAAGCCTCCTTTTGGTATTCACACTAAAGGTGTTTGCAAGCATGGCCCCAGAGGCTTGAGTATCAAGCCTCATTTTGATAACAGAGGAAAGGTCAATGATAAAGAAAGCACTTCCATGTGTCAGCTGAAATGACACTTCATGTATCTGCAAAGATGGCATCTATGGCTTGTGTGTCAAGCCTCCTTTTGGTATACACACTAAAGATGTTTGCAAGCATGGCCCCAGAGGCTTGAGTATCAAGCCTCATTTTGATAACAGAGGAAGGTCAATGATAAAGAAAGCACTTCCATGTGTCAGCTGAAATGACACTTCCTGTATCTGCAAAGATGGCGTCTATGGCTTGTGTGTCAAGCCTCCTTTTGGTATACACACTGAAGGTGTTTACAAGCATGGCCCCAGAGGCTTGAGTATCAAGCTTCATTTTGATAACAGAGGAAGGTCAATGATAAAGAAAGCACTTCCTTGTGTCAGCAATAGATACCTTTTTCCCAAATTAAATCTAACAGGATCGAATTTCCCTTCGTAGGGGTAGATTTCCTCTCACTTCCTGTTTTCTCCTTCCGCTTGCAAGTAGGAGTCGTTTGTAAGTTGGATGCTTGAAAGTAGGGGCCTGCCGTATATACCCTGCAGAAATTTGCCCCATTAGATGTTGGTGTAGCCACAACACTGTAAGCCCTCACAGTTACTCTTGGTGGGCGCAGGAATGGGCCCTGCTGTGAGTTATTAGATCAAGATTTGTAATTGCATGCACCTGTTGAACAGGGCATAAAAATTGGGCCTTTGGTGGTGGTGGTGGACGGTGTTGCCACAAGACTGTAAGCCCTCACAGTTACTCTTGGTGGGTGCAGGAATGAGCCCTGCTGTGAACTATTAGATCAAGATTTGTAATTACACGCCCCTGTTAAACAGAGACTGAAAAATTGGGCCTTAGGCACTGGTGCTGGTGCCACAACACTGCAACCCCTCACAGATACTGTACTTGGAGCACAGCAGTCAGACCTGTTGCGAAGCATTGCTTAAAAAATTGCAATTACACGCCCCTCTTAAACAGGGGCTGAAAAATTGGGCCTTAGGCACTGGTGCTGGTGCCACAACACTGCAACCCCTCACAGATACTGTACTTGGAGCACAGCAGTCAGACCTGTTGCGAAGCATTTTTTTTTTTAAATTGTAATTACACGCCCCCGTTATACAGGGGCTGAAAAATTGTGCCTTAGGCACTGGTGTGGTGGCACCCAGAAACAAAAATGTTCTTCCAAGCTATCAAGGAATGGATCATTGAGGAGGAGGAAGAGGATAGTCAGTGAACATAACAGGACAGTCACTCAGCATCAGCATAGGCAGTTTTGAAGGGATGTGACATTATAAATTATTCAGTTATATCCGCTTCAGGTGCCTGGTAGCTGGTGGTGATCCAAGACTGATTCATTTTTATGAAGGTCAGTCGATCAACCGAGTCAGTGGACAGGCTCACCCTGTGATCGGTGACAAATCCTCCAGCAGCACTGAATGTGCGTTCGGAAAGAACGCTGGATGCAGGACAGGCCAGTAGCTCAATTGCATACTGTGCAAGCTCTGGCCAGTGATCCATCCTCAAGACCCAGTAAGCCAGAGGATTTTCGGTGGGAAAGGTGTCCAAGTCTGACCTTGCCCCTAGGTATTCCTGCACCATGTATATCAGACGCTGGCGATGGTTGCTGGAACCGATCATACCTTGGGGCTGCGGACTAAAAAATTGTCTGAACGCATCGGTCAGACGTCCACCTTCCCCACCGCTCCTTCTGCTACTGACCGAAGCCTCAGCAACTCGTCGTCCAGGACCAGGAGTTTGTAACCTCCCAGTTTTTGGGAACGCGTTGCACATACCTTTCTGCAAGGCCTCCCTGAGATGTCTCATCCTCTGCTCCCTCTGCGACGGCAAGATAAGGTCTGCAACCTTACCCTTGTAACGTGGATCAAGGAGAGTGGCCAGCCAGTAATGGTCCCTTTCCTTGATCCGAAGAATACGAGGATCCTTCCGCAGGTTTTGCAGGATCAGGGAGGCCATGCAACGTAGGTTAGCTGAGGCATTCGGTCCGGAGTCTTCTGGGTCACTGAGGACGACATGATCGCCAGCCACCTCCTCCCAGCCACGTACAAGTCCACTGGTTTGTTGGGACTGTACATCATCCCTAAAAGACTGCTGCTGCTGATGCTGAGTGCCAGGCTCCACCTCCATGCTCACACAATCCTCCTCCTCCTCCTCCGCCTCATCCTCTTCCTGTGTGATGGGTGGGACAGAAGGAACACTGTCTGGATAAAGGGGGCCTTGAGAGGCAAGGAAGTCCTCCTCTTCCTGCCTCTGTTCTGCCTCAAGTGCCCTGTCCATTATCCCACGCAGCGTATGCTCCAACAGGTGGACAAGAGGTACAGTGTCACTGATGCATGCACTGTCACTGCTCACCATCCTCGTGGCCTCCTCAAATGGTGAGAGGACAGTGCATGCATCCCTGATCATGCTCCACTGGCGTGGGGAAAAAAAAGCCAAGCTCCCCTGACCCTGTCCTGGTGCCGTAGTCGCGAAGGTACTCATTGATGGCCCTCTGCTGCGTGTGCAGTCGCTGCAGCATGGCCAACGCTGAGTTCCACCTGGTGGGCATGTCACATATTAGGCGGTTCTTGGGCAGGTTCAACTCCTTTTGCAGTTCAGCCAGCCGAGCACTGGCATTATACGATCGGTGGAAATGCACACAGACTTTCCTGGCCTGCCTCAGGACATCCTGTAAGCCTGGGTACCTGCCCAAGAACCGCTGCACCACTAGGTTGAGGACGTGAGCCATACAGGGCACATGGGTGAGCTGTCCCTGTCACAGGGCAGAGAGGAGGTTGGTGCCATTGTCAGAAACCACCATTCCTGGTCTAAGCTGGCGTGGCGTCAACCACCTCTCGGCCTGCCCCTGCAGAGCTGCCAGAACCTCTGCCCCAGTGTGGCTCCTGTCCCCCAAACACACCAGCGCAAGCAAGGCATGGCATCTTTTTGCCTGCGTACTCGCGTGGATCAAGGAGAGTGGCCAGCCAGTAATGGTCCCTTTCCTTGATCCGAAGAATACGAGGATCCTTCCGCAGGTTTTGCAGGATCAGGGAGGCCATGCAACGTAGGTTAGCTGAGGCATTCGGTCCGGAGTCTTCTGGGTCACTGAGGACGACATGATCGCCAGCCACCTCCTCCCAGCCACGTACAAGTCCACTGGTTTGTTGGGACTGTACGGACAGAGCACTCGAAGAGGTCATGGAGGAAGAAGAAGAGGAGGGGGTGGAGGAGAGAGGTGTGTCACAACCAGTAGTAGCATTTTGGAGTCGTGGTGGCGGAACAACCTCCAACACTACTGCACCTTGTCCTGCATCCCTCCCAGCTGCCAATAGAGTGACCCAATGGGCCATGAAAGACAGATAACGTCCCTGTCCATGCCTGCTGGACCATGAGTCAGCGGTAATATGCACCTTACCGCTGACCACCCTGTCCAGCGAGGCATGGACATTGCCTTCCACATGCGGGTAGAGAGACGGAATCGCCTTCCATGAGAAAAAGTGGCGTTTGGGAACCTGCCACTGAGGAACCGCACATTGAACAAACTCACGGAAGGGGGTCGAGTCTACCAACTGAAAAGGCAGCAGTTGAAGTGCTAGCAATTTAGCCAAGCTAGCATTCAACCGCTGGGCATGTGGATGGCTGGGAGTATACTTCTTTCGACGGTCCAGCAGCTGGGGCAGGGAAATTTGCCTGCTACAATCGGACGTCGGTGTACTGCAAGTACTTGGTTGTGACACACCTAATTCTACACCTTCAGTCCTCTCAGAGCAGCTTTCAGAGAGGACTGACGATATAGTGGCGATGGAGATCCCAGCTGATGAGGAGCAAGGAGAGGTCCGCTTTGTTCTTTGGTGTGGGTCTTTAATGTGCGCTTGCCAACGAGCTGCATGGCAGGTCGACATATGTCTGGTCATGCTTGTGGTGCCCAAGCGGCTGATGTTTTGGCCACGCGAGATATGCTTGAGACAAATATTGCAAATAGCAGTGGTGCGATCTGATGTACTCGTCTCAAAAAAGGCCCACACCAAAGAACTTTTGTGATAACGTGCAGAGGCAGCGCCCTGCACAGGCGGAGCTCTGCGGTGTGATTCAGTTGGTGTGCTGGCCTCTAGCTGGCCTCCAGGGGGCATCCTTCCTCGTTGGACATGTGCCGCCGCATCCTCCTCCTGCTCCTCCTCCTCTCTCCCTTCAGGCACCCACGTGGAGTCAGTGACCTCATCATCCCCTCCCTCTTCACCACTAGAGCAAACCTGGCAGTAAGCTGCAGCTGATGGAACATTACTGCCAGATTGCTGTCCTTCAGCATCCCCTCTCTCTGCGCGCACACTACTGCCTTCCTCAAGCTGGGTATCATCATCCGAGCCTTCAAATCGTTGGGCATCCTCCTGGAGCATGTACCCAACACTGTGCTCAAACTGTTCGGGGGACTCCTCAGGAGGACATGGTGGGTCTAGGGAAGGGGTGCCTGATGATGCCATTGAGTACGCGTTGGCAGCTGCTCTGCCAGTACCCTGAGCCTGGGTGAGAGAGGATGAGGAGGGCTTGGTCATCCATTCTACCAAGCCTTCGGCATGATGCCGCTCAACATGTCCAGCTGCCGCAAACAAAGACAAGCGTGTCCCATGGCCATGTGCTGATGACGATGCACGACCACTTCCATGACCAGCACTGTTGTCTCTAGAAACAGAGCCTGCTTGCCCTGTGTTCTTGCCTCGGGGCTGTCTCCCTCTCCTTGGCGGTCTTCCAGCCATTGTAGTGGGTAGTGTATATTGTGCTGGAGTCACACAGCACACACACTAACTCCTGCAGATGGATGCCTTAGATGACAGCAACAGGGCCCTATGGCAGATAGAGGCTGCCTTAGATGACAAGAACTGGGCTGACACACACACACACTAGCTCCTATGTGTGCTGACACACACACACACACTAGCTCCTATGTGTGCTGACACACACACACACTAGCTCCTATGTGTGCTGACGCACACACACACACTAGCTCCTATGTGTGCTGACACAAACACACTATAGCTCCTATGTGTGCTGACAACACACTATAGCTCCTATGTGTGCTGACAAAAAAATAGAGCTCCTATGTGTGCTTACACAAACACACTATAGCTTCTTTATGTGCTGACAACACACTATAGGTCCTATGTGTGCTGACAAAAAATTAGAGCTCCTATGTGTGCTCACAACACACTATAGGTCCTATGGGTGCTGACACAAACACACTATAGGTACTATGTGTGCTGACGAAGAAATACAGCTCCTATGTGTGCTCACAACACACTATAGGTCCTATGGGTGCTGACACAAACACACTATAGGTACTATGTGTGCTGACGAAGAAATACAGCTCCTATGTGTGCTCACAACACACTATAGGTCCTATGGGTGCTGACACAAACACACTATAGGTACTATGTGTGCTGACGAAGAAATAGAGCTCCTATGTGTGCTCACAACACACTATAGGTCCTATGGGTGCTGACACAAACACACTATAGGTCCTATGTGTGCTGACAAAAAAATAGAGCTCCTATGTGTGCTCACAACACACTATAGGTCCTATGGGTGCTGACACAAACACACTATAGGTACTATGTGTGATGACGAAGAAATAGAGCTCCTATGTGTGCTCACAACACACTATAGGTCCTATGGGTGCTGACACAAACACACTATAGGTCCTATGTGTGCTGACGAAGAAATAGAGCTCCTATGTGTGCTCACAACACACTATAGGTCCTATGGGTGCTGACACAAACACACCATAGGTACTATGTGTGCTGACGAAGAAATACAGCTCCTATGTGTGCTCACAACACACTATAGGTCCTATAGGTGCTGACACAAACACACTATAGGTACTATGTGTGCTGGCGAAGAAATAGAGCTCCTATGTGTGCTCACAACATGCTATAGGTCCTATGGGTGCTGACACAAACACACTATAGGTACTATGTGTGATGACAAAGAAATAGAGCTCCTATGTGTGCTCACAACACACTATAGGTCCTATGGGTCTTGACACAAACACACTATATGTCCTATGTGTGCTGACGAAGAAATAGAGCTCTTATGTGTGCTCACAACACACTATAGGTCCTATGGGTGCTGACACAAACACACTATAGGTCCTATGTGTGCTGACACAAACACAATATGGCTCCTATAAATCCCTGCCTGGGATGGGACAGAAGATTGGGACAGAAGTTGGGGTGCAATGCTGTTATAACAGCACTGCGATTGGTGCTACTGCAATGCTGTGCTAACAGCACGCACACACCAGACTAATCCCCAGCAGCAGATAATATCACACTCAGTGCAATCAGCAGCAATGATCAGTATTGATTTGAATGACTCAGGAGTCAGCAATGGTTTAGCAAAGAAGAAATCAATCAGCAGACTGCTCTTCTAAAAGCCGGAACACATGTGCCCTGGGCCGACGGCGTGGCGGCCTTTTATAGAGTGGGGCGTGTACTAAAGCCCCTGAGCTTTAATTGGCCACAGGCGTCCTTGGAGTGGACTGGAACCAAGCATTTAATTGGGCTAGGATGGCGGCCAAGTAGTAGTCTTCAAAGTGTATGGATCCCACTCCTCCAGCAAGCTTATGTTTAACTAATTTGTTGTGGGCGCATCTGGGTCTTTTGTCTTTCCACAGGTATTTATTATAAATGGTTCGAAGGGATCTAAAAAAGGAGGAGGGGATGGGGACCGGAAGCGTTCTGAAGTAATACAATATTTGGGGGAGACAATTCATTTTGAAGGCCGCTAGTCTGCCAGACCAGGAGAGTTCATGTTTTGCTATATTTAGTGCAGTCGATTGGATGTTGCAGAGGAGTGGCAGAAAATTACTTGAGTACAAGTTTCTAAGAGTTCTCGGTAGTTTGATACCTAGGTAGGAAATGTCTACGTCTGCCCAAGCAAAAGGGTATTGTATTTGTAGAAGATTTTTCGTGGTAGCGTCAATGTGTATGTCAAGTATGTATGATTTGGTGGTGTTTACCTTATAGTACGAAACTGAGCTAAACTAGGACAGTAGTTTGTGTACTTCAGCCAGGGAAGAGGTCGAGTCAGTGAGGATTAGGATGACATCGTCGGCAAATAGGCTAATCTTATGGGGTGTCGGTCCTATTTGTAATCCTGAGATCATGGGGTTAGAGCGTACATGTTCAGCTAGGGGTTCCATAAGCAGGTTGAAAATGAGGGGGGATAGAGGGCAGCCTTGGCGCGTGCCGTTGGTTATGGGAAATGGCCGAGAGAGCATCCCTTCAGTGAATACTTGAGCCTCAGGGCTGGAGTATAGTGCCATAATGGCGTTCAGTATGTGGCCTTTGAACCCAAATTTGTGAAGGACTGTTTGGAGGTACGACCAGTGGACTCTGTCGAACGCCTTCTCTGCATCCAATGAGAGAAGCAGAGAAGGCGTTCCTGTGGAGTCCGCGTGGTGGATGAGGTTTAGCATCCGTCTGGTGGCGTCGGAAGCTTCTCTGCCTTTCGTGAAGCCCGTCTGGTCGCTGTGAATGAGCGTGGGCATGATCCGGAGTAGTCTAGTGGCAATCGTTTTTGCATATATTTTGAGGTCTAGAGTAAGTAAGGAGATTGGGCGGAAGTTTTGGGGGACGTTCAACTCCTTCCCTGGCTTTGGTATAGTTATTACAAGAGCTTTTAAGTATTCTGTAGAAAAACCAGAAGAGGAGGCAGCGTTATTGTAAGAGTTTGGTCAGGTGTTGGAGTAGGTGTGGGGAGTACTGTTTATAATATTCACCTGTTAGTCCGTCTGGGCCCGGAGCTTTACCTTTGGGTAGGGAGTGAATAGTCACCTGAATTTCTTGTTCTGTAAATGGGGAGTTAAGGGCTTGCAATTGGTCTGTAGTCAGAGTGGGTAGGTTTAGGTTGTTAAGGAATAAGTCGATGTCCTTCTGTGTGGGTTGAGGAGTAAGTGGGTCTCGGTTTAGATTATAAAGGTCTCTGTAGTAGGCGCTGAAAGCATCAGCTATGTCTTGTGGATTGGATAAGGGTGTGTTAGTGTGGGGATGGAGGAGCTGAGTAATTTTGGTTTTCGAACGTCTGCCTTTAAGGCGTTGTGCAAGATATTTCCCTGCTCTGTTAGAGGTAAAGTATGAAGTCGCCTTCAATTTTTTGTGGAGGAATTCATAAGAGTGGAGTAGTAGGGTTCTAAGTTCCTGTCTGGAGGACAGTAGTTGGCCTGCTAGTGTGGCTGAGGGGTCGCGTTTATGTTTGGATTCTAGATCTGTTATGTGAGCTGTCAGTTCGTCTAAACGCTGCATCCTCCTCTTTTTGTGTGTAGAACTTATTTTAATCAACATTCCTCTAATGAAGGCCTTGTGGGCGCTCCACACCATGGCAGGGTCAGACACAGTACCCTTGTTGAGTGAAAAGAAATCAGTGATATGATTAGATATCTCTGGGGTGTATTTGTCGTTTTGGATTATGTAGTTGTTTACGCGCCATAGATAAGTGTTATGTTGAAGAGTGGAGTCATCTATAGAAATTGTGATTGGGGCGTGGTCTGACCATGTTGTGGTGTGTATCTCAGATTTGGACATTTTTTGCAGGAGCCACTTATCAGTTAAAAACAAATCTATTCTCGAATTCTCAAATAGGAGAAGAACGTGTAGTCGCGTTCAGAGCCGTGATGGCATCTCCAGACATCGTAGAGAGCTTGAGTAGAAATAAAGTTCTTCAGAGGTGAGACATGTCGTTTTGCTGTAGAAGTAGAGTCTAAGTCAGTATCTGGGGCTAGGTTGAAGTCTCCGCAGAGGAGCATAGTGCCTTTCTGAATAGAATTGGCCTTGTGGAGGACATTGCGTAAAAATTGCAATTGGTGGGAGTTGGGGGCATAGACATTGATGACGGTATATGGAGCTTGGTTGATGGTGCAGATGAGAAAAATAAATCGGCCGTTAGGATCTGAGACAACTTGAAGTAACTGGAAGTTGACCGTATCCTTGATTGCGATCATAACACCTTTGGACTTAGTACAGTGGGAAGCATAGAAAATGTGTGGGAACTGATGATTTTTGCAGAGGTGCGTGTCTTCCGATAGGAGGTGGGTTTCTTGGATGCAGATGATGTCACTGTGGAGAGCCTTGATAATTTTCCACAGTGAGTGACGTTTGGCTGGATGGTTCAGACCATTCGAGTTTAGCGAAAATAATGTTGAGCGGCATGCTTTGTGTGCAAAGGAGTAGACAAACACTTACAGTTAGTTGGTAGGGGGACCTGGAGTCTTCAGGGTTGGCATATGGGTTGGCGACAGTCCAGGGATCTGTAGGTAAATTCTGGTAGAAAGCTGCAAATAGAGCAACACTTTTAAAACAAATTATTTTCTGAGATATGTGAGGATATCAGTGGGAGCAAAAAAAAATAAAAAATAAAAAAAGGGTAAAAGGGAAAAAAGAAATAGGAAAAAAAGCAGGTTATGTGGATCCGTCAAGTATGTCGTTGAGGGGTAAAAGTAGTGTATCCTTGTGAAGAGATATGTTCCGATGAAAGCAGTTAAAAAACACTGAGAAAAAACAAAAACAAAAATACAAAAACTGAAATGTTCACAGATGGGGTGCAAGCACCACAATAGCCTCTCAAGGGAGGGTATAAAGAGTCAGTGGTACCGGAGAGCTTGAGCAGGGATGAAGAAGTGTCAGATCTGTGGGGAACTTCATTGTAGTGGTTCGGCCAAAATGATCACTGACTTCCATGTTAGTCAGGTGGATGGGTGGACTGGGCTTCTGCGGGGCGCAGTTGGATCTCGCTGGTGGGCAGGAGGCTTAGGGGGTTCTGGCAGGATACCCCATGTGTGGAGTAGTGCTTATTTTTAGTAATGAGAAGGGTGGCTGGGTATTTCCATTTGTATGGCACTTTATGATTTTCGAGGCCTTATGTTATTGGGATCAGCGAACGTCGCAGTTGGAGGGTGTATTTGGAGAGGTCTGGGAAGAGTTGTACTCCCGTATACGGAGCTGGTAGAGGTGATTTTGCTTTGATATGGTAGAAGTGGACGCTCATTAAGACATCTCTGGGGACTGAGGCTGCCAGGTGGGGAGGTTTTGCAATTCTATGAATTCTGTCAATGATAACATCCCTCGGGGACGCCTCAGGGATAATAAGGTGCATCAGATCTTTCGCATAGCGTGATAGGTCAGCGGGGGGTATGTTCTCGGGGACCCCCCTCAATTTGACATTGTCTCTTCAGGATCTGTCCTCTAAATCGGCCAGCTTGGCGCGCATCCAGACTTGCTCCTCTTTGATGTCATCGCAGGTGTCGATGATATCATTCACAGTATAAGTGCAATCTGACAGGCCTTTTTCAGTGTTGGTAACTCTGTCATCTAGCATGCGGATGTCAGAGGTGAGATTAGAAAATAGTGAGGAGAGATTAGTCATGAGGGACGTCTGGAGGGACAGCAGCATGTCCTTTAAAGTGGTGTCAATGACTGGCTGGCCTGAGGTGGGGAAGGACGCCATGGATGACTGTAGGGCCTGGTTAGACAAGAGGGGATGTGGGGCCTGGGCCTCGATTTTGGAGTGCTGCGGGGGTGTGTCGAGCTGCATCTTGGCCTTGGCTGGGCTGCCGAGGAGAGGGTCGTCCTCCTGGGGGTTGGGGGGTCTTGTGGAGGTACCTGGGTTAAGCTGGGGGTCCGGTTCCTCATCCGGGAGGTCCGTGTATGGAGCGGACGGCGCCATCTTGAAGGCCCGAGTCCCGTTCTTCCGGCTTGTAAGCGAATTTCATCTGTTTTAGAGGAGTACGGTCCGTGAAACGCTTCCTGGATGGGTTCATGGTGTACAGCAGTGAGCCTGGAGCTAGGATGGCTGCGGATGGTAATGTGTGTGGGGCCTGCGTCGTTGTTTGCTGTCCCCTGCCTGACGAGCTAAAGGGCTAAGCGTCCATCTCCATCTCCGGTCGGCCACAATCTGATTGCAAGAGCTGTCAACACTAAGGGATTTATATCACAATGCTACAGTATGCTACTACAGAGCTTTTTAAGTAAACACCCCCTGCTAATGCTGGCCAAGTGGGAGGGAGATGTGGGCCTGATGGATGGAGATCAGTGGGAGGAGATCATGCAGGCAGTACCCACGTGCTCTTTGAATGTATCTCAAAGATTATCGCAGCTATATGTTTTGTTAAGAGTATATTAAACCCCACACAGGATGTATATTATGGGTCTACGGCCCACCCTACTGTGTACCAGATGCAAAAGAGATCACGGAGACCTGATCCACCTACTGTGGAGGTGCCCGAAATTCCACCCCTATTGGAAAGGGGTGGTGGACACCATAAACAGGGTATTTCAGGTCTCTATGCCTACAAATCCAAAACACTGTTTATTCAATGAACTAGATGAGTTGGAATGGTAGGAATGCACTAGAGTGGCAGTTACTAGATCTCTATTCCTGGCGTGTAAGCTAATACTGATGCACTGGATATCGGAAGACCCACCTGTTCTCAAAGTGTGGATTAATGCTATGGGAGAAATGCTCCGGAAAGAAAAAGTAATTTATCAACATAGAGGATGCTCCCAGAAGTTTGAGAACCATTGGGGACCGTGGCTGAATGTACCGGGACTTGCCCCGGTGGATCTGGTCATGGGTAGATTGTTGGGCATAGGCGTCTGATGTGTTCCAATGACAAACCAATGGATCAACTCTCCGGGCAATAGTACCTCAAACCAGAATGGGGAATGGGTAATGACAGACAGTCAATAAATGTATAGATAACTGTACGATACATGTGATGCTAAGAGGTGTGCAGATGGCAGATTAAGCAAAGTTACTGTATGTGATACTTGATTCTGTAAGCTTCGGTATGTATGTATATGTTTACTTCAATAAAATTTTCTTTGGATATAAAAAAGAAAAAGGGGGGGGACTAAAGGGAAGGAGAAAGGAAAGCATTTTATTCAGTCTAGAGAAATGGTTTGTAACTAACGCATTCATATTATCCAGGGGCCCTAGTATAGTAACAATCCACTTTGTTTCTAAACGTAGAAGTTGGGGATCAATGTTCCTGCCTTGCCCAAATGGTCCGACATGCCAACTTATTGTAGTTTTTAATTTTTCCATTTTTTATTAGATAAATATATATCCTGAATTCTTTTTTGAAAAGGCCTATGAGTCTTCCCCACATAAAATGTGTTACATTTACATTTCATAAAGTACACTACTCCCACAGTTCAACAGTCTAACCGATATTGAGAAGTCCAAGTCTGTCCATTCTGGAGCTCTATACTGCTCCCTACCTTAATCCAATCACAAAATTTACAGTTTCTACATCTAAAAATACCATGTGCACTAGGTGGTTGTTTGAGGAAACTTGACCCTTTTAGAAAATTACTTCTAGTTAGATGGTCCCTTAAAGATTTTGCCCACTTGTATGTGATTGTGGGTCTAGGGCTCACATATTTGGAAATAATGGGATTCTCAGTTAATAGATGCCAGTGACATGTAAATGGAAATGTTGGGAAAAAAGGGTTATAAACCTTGCTTGTTGCGCCTAGGTAGTCCCTAGTGTTCTGTTTGGCCCTATTGAAAGCCTTCTTATGACACGTTTTACTGTAGCCCCTTTTCAAAAGTTGTGTTTGCAATTTATTTGCACGCCTTTCTAAATCCTCCTCCCTTATGCAATTTCTCCTTAATCTCAAATTTTGTCCATAAGGAATACTTTGGACTAGTGGTCTGGGATGAGCACTTGTGGCATGCAGTAATGTGTTGACTGAGGAGAGTTTCCTGTATCAGAGGGGTTCCTGATCGAAGAATAGATGACCCTGTTCATCCACTTTGATCTGTACATATAACTTTTTCTTGGCTGCAATCCATGGTAAATTTTATGTAAAAAATCAATATATGGGTTTGCGCTCCAGATAAATATAAGCAATAGATTCTCTAAAAGTAAAATATATATCTGTGGATAGATATAAATAATAAAATCCTCTAAATAAAATTATATCTGAGTGTGGAGATCTCGCTAAAACAAATAATATTGTGCTAAAAACAGCAAAATAAATAAATGTGCTAAAAATGGGATGATATTTAGATGCAGCAAATAAACACACTGGTGTTCAAATCCTAATCAGAGTGAATCTGTGCAAAATGGTGCAATAAATAAGCAATAGTATTAAAAGAATGGACTGCGTCAGTGATCCAAAGTGTAAACAGAATGTGCAAAAAAGTATATATCTATACAAAAAATGCAATACAATATATATATAGAAAAAAATATCAAAATATATAAAAATATATATGCAGTGCAAACGGTGATTGTCCAGAAAAATTGATTCCCTGATGAAGTCATGTGACTTGACGACACTAGTAGGAAAATAGAATACACTTGGACACCGGAAGTGACGTCCGGAACACAAGCACGGCGCTCGTTTTTACACTGAATTCTGTCTGTCTGAAATTGTGAGTACCCCTGTGTTTTATTTGTGGTTTTATTAAATAAACTGCACATACTTCACTATCTGGGGCTACTTCCTCTTCCCTCCATGATTTACATGTTTGCTACCTGGGAGGACTACAAGTGAAAAAATACCCCTGATGTGCAGTTAGTGAAATAATACCTCTGATGTGGTGAGAGTGACAAACCAAGCCCCAATACACACCCAGGATAAAGAGCTCAGGAGAGCAATATTGATCTATGCTGTTTATCTTACAGCAGTGAGGTAAGGTGCCACTGCATCTGTTATTTGTGGGCACTCAGAGGAGTACGGTTTGGATCACCTCGCACACATCGAGTCATAGAGTGCTATCTCCCCTGCATCTTTGGACAGACTCTATCCATAACACTCATTTAACATTTAAACATAACACACATTTAAACGGAGATTCACCATTTCTGTGGACGTTACTTGTCACCTAGTTTGACACAGCCACATTACATCCCTGTGGATGATTTTTTTCTTGTCGCACTTTTTTTTTACCCATTTTTCTGGACAATCACCATTTGCACTGCATATATATTTTTATATATTTTGATATTTTTTTCTATATATATATATTGTATTGCATTTTTTGCATAGATATATACTTTTTTTCACATTCTGTTTACACTGGATCACCGACGCAGTCCATTCTTTTAATACTATTGCTTATTTATTGCACCATTTTGCACAGATGCACTCTTAGGATTTGAACACCAGCGTGTTTATTTGCTGCATCTAAATATAATCCCATTTTTAGCACATTTATTTATTTATTTATTTTTCTGTTTTTAGCACAATATTATTTGTTTTAGCAAGATCTCCACACTAAGATATAATTTTATTTAGAGGATTTTATTGTTTATATCTATCCACAGATATATATTTTACTTAGAGAATCTATTGCTTATATTTATCTGGAGCGCAACACAATATATTGATTTTTTACACATTTTATAGCGTGGGGTTTGCACCCCTGTCGGTGGTTTGCTGCAAGCAAATGTTATCTTTATTTACTTAATTTTATTATTTACATATCCACTATTTTATCGTTTCCTGGGTACACCACTATAGTAGCGCGGGAATACCTACTTATCTTTACCATGGTAAATTTTGGTTTGGAGTCAATTTGATCCAGACGGTCCATAAAGACATCTAGTTCTGACCTAGTGCCATCCCAAATCATAAACACGTCATCAATGTACCTGTGCTATGAGATGACATGGCCCAGGACCACAGACTTATCTTGATTAAAAGATAAATGGCATTCCCACCTCCTCAGGTACAGGTTGGTGTACGATGGGGCACACCATTTCCCCATCACTACCCCCTGCACCTGAAGGAAGTGGGAATCCCTAAAATCAAAAACATTGTGGAAAAGGATATATATGTGATAGAGTCTTGCGAGCTACCCAAAAACCAAAAGTAACTATATGTACTAGAAACACAGTGGGGCTGATTCACAAAGCATTTGCGACATGAGTTGCGGCACACACCGACGCACAACGGCCGTTTTTGTATTCACAACGCATTTGCGACTGTAACACAGCGCAATTCCCCATTTACTATGAGCATGCTGGCAAACGGGCGGCCGCGATCTGTGCACCGCTATAGACCTGGCACACGCATTCTTCAACTCAGACATCCCCAAAAAGACTTGCAGCTGTAATTGAGGTGAAAGGTGGTTCTACAAACTATTGACTCAGGGTGGCTGAATACAAATGCACGCCACACTTTTTACATATTTGTAAAAAAAAAAATGAAAACCATTTATAATTTTCCTTCCACTTCATAATTATGTGCGACAATGAATTGGTCTATCACATAAAATCCCAATAAAAAAAAATTAAGTTTTTGGTTGTAACATGACAAATTGTTGAAAATTTCAAGGGGTAAGAATACTTTTACCTTTACCTTGCAAAGTTTGTTTACTAATGCTTTAATAGGTAGATAGTTGGATAAATAGATAGATAAGTAAATATATTTATACTGTGTAGTATATCCAATCACTTTTTTTTTTTTTTTTTTCACAATCAAAAGGTTTATTGAAACAAAGTACATAACAAGGTATATAACATGCGCTGTTACATAGGCGCGTAACATTAAAGGAGTCATGTTAACAGTGTATTTAAACATATGGAAATATGCGTAGTTCAGCATAGGAAAAAGGTTAGGGTTTAGTATTTATTGGGAGTAACATTGTTAGGGAGGGGGGGGGGGTGATGGGAGGAGGAGTGGGTCGGGAGGTGAGTCAGGGTATCAGAGGGGGGAGGGGGGTAGGTTGCGGTTTGGTCGTTCTCCTAGGGGGAGATCTCATTAATTTAGTCCAATAATATGTTTTCAATGTCTTGGGGTTTGGGAGTGTGTCTGGGTGTTATTACTGTTCATGGTAGTATCGTGTTAGGGGTCTTTGGTTCCGTCTGCGTTACAGGGGACCTAGGTTTTGGTTGGAGTCGGGTTGCCAGCGTTACCTGGTGTAGTGAGTGTTAGATATTCAGGCGAGTATTTGAATAGTATCCATGGCTGCCATGTGTCATTGAAACGAGAATCGTTCTCCCGTTTCATCGTGGCTAGTTCTTCCATCTTGTGGATGTAATTTACTCTGTCTATCCAGTCAGTAATGGTGGGTACGTGCTTGGTTTTCCAGTGGAGGGGTATGAGTGTTTTGGCTGCCAGTAGAAGATGTCTGGTCAGGGATTTTTTGTATCTGCTTATTGTGAAGTTGTTTATGTTAATTAGGCATGCAGCTGGTGTAAGTTCTAGTCTGGTTTCTGTTATGGTTTTAATCCACGACGTCACTATGTTCCAGAAAGGTTGTATATGGGGGCATGTCCACCAGATGTGGAGGAAGGTGCCTACATTACTGTCGCACCTCCAGCAAGCGTCCGAGCTCGTGGGGGTCCATTTCCTGGTTTTGTGAGGTGTGATGTACCATTGGGTGAGTATTTTATATGATATTTCTTGGTATTTGGTACTCAAGGAGCTCTTGTGAGCCATAATACATGCCTTCTCCCATTGAGCAGTAGTGAATGTAGTGTTTAGTTCTTTTTCCCACTTCCTTTTGTGTTTATCATTCTCTGCGAACTCTGTCTGGTTTAACCAGGAATAAGCTAGGGAAGTGGTATTCTTAATTGGGGCTCTTTTGAAGCATGCATCTTCAAATGGGAGAAGTGGAAGGCAGTATGAAGCTCTGTGTTTACTATTAAGCAGATAATCTTTTAGTTGTAGGTAGAACCATAAACCAGGAAATGGACCTTCCCACTCAGTTTGTAAGGCCTCTAAAGTTTTAATTCTAGAGTTCGTCAGGCATTGATTCGCAGTCCAGGTCCGTATATGTTTGAGGTGTAGACCTGGGATAAAGTCTGGGTTGTTTGTGATCGGTGTAAGTGGTCCTGGTATTGATGCCAGTCGGTGTTTTCCAGCTATTTTGTGCCACACACTCAATGTGGTGGCTACCAATGGGTGTTTTAAGTTTTTGTCTGTTTTAGAGAATTTCGTCCATGGGTGGAAAGTCAGGTTGTATGGGGTAAGTAGCTGTTCTAATTGAACCCAGTCTTTGTTTGCGTTGTGACAGTGCCAGTCTATTATTCTTGTGATGTGGGAGGCTTGGTGGTATTTTCTAAAATTTGGAAGCCCCATGCCGCCTCTGTTCTTGGGGAGTGTTAGGATTCTCATTTGTATTCTGGGTTTCTTGCCTGTCCATAGGAAGTGTCTCTGTGCTCTAGTCAGTGTGGTGAAGAAGGTTTCTGGGATTTTGATGGGTAGGGCATTGAAAAAGTAAAGGAGTCTGGGTAGTATGGTCATTTTGAGTATTGAGGCTCTGCCGAACCATGAGAATGTTTTCATGTGCCATTTTTGGAGGTCCTTAATCAGTGTTTTTAATAATGGTTCGTAGTTATAATGGTATAGGGATTCTATGTTATCCGTTAGGTTTATCCCCAGGTATTTTAATTTGTGCGTCACCCATGTATAATTGTGGTTATCTTTTAATAGTTTTAGTTGGTCGGGTGGGAGATTTATGTTCAGGGCTTCCGATTTGGTATTGTTAATTTTGAAGTTAGAGATGTAGCCGAATATTTTGAATACTTTTTCAAGGTTGGGGATAGAGATATGCGGTTCAGTGAGAAAAAATAGGAGGTCGTCTGCATAAGCAGCAGTCTTGTATTCTCTATCCCCAATCTTGAATCCTTTTATATCTTTATTGGCATTGATTGTTCTGATTAGGGGTTCTAGTGAAATAATGAAGAGAAGGGGGGATAGGGGACACCCCTGTCTCGTGCCGTTTCTTATTTTTATCGGTTCTGAGAGTGTATTATTAACTTTAATTCTAGCCTGGGGGTTCTGATAGAGGGCCGTTATCCATGACATCATGTGTCTGTCAAGTCCAATATGGGAGCAGGTACTCATCATGTAATCCCAAGAGACTCTGTCAAAAGCCTTTTCGGCGTCGGTGGAGAGTAAAAGTTTGTTAGTCTTGGAGTGTTTGGAGGAATGTATCAAATTGAGTGCTTTGGCGATGTTATCTCTTGCCTCTCTGCCAGGCATGAAGCCTACTTGTTCGGGTCCAATGATGCTCGTCAGTAAGGGTTTTAGTCTGTTGGCTAGTATTTTGGCTAGGAGCTTTAAGTCGGTGTTCAGAAGGGAAATAGGTCGGTAGTTTGCACAGTCTGTGTGGTCTTTGTCTGGTTTGGGGATCACTGCTATGTGTGCCATGAGGAATGGGTCTTGGGAGTGTCTGTTTTGGGCTAGGTAGTTGAATGCGTTCAGTAGGGGCTTGACTAGTTGGTGCACATAGGTTTTGTAATATTGTGAGGTGAATCCGTCGGGTCCTGGGCTTTTGCCCGATTTCAATTCTTTGATCGCATTGAGTATTTCAGTTGTAGATATGGGTTCCTCCAGTTGTTGTATGTCTTCCTGAGTTAGGTGGGGTAGCTTACTGTCCTTTAGAAATTGGTCTATTACTTCTTGTTTCGTGTGTGTCAGGTGAGTGGGTTTGTGTTGGTTTGGAAGGTTGTAAAGTTTCGTGTAAAATTGGTGGAAGAGATCTGCGATCTCTGTGGGGTTGTGTCTGGGTACACCGTTTTTGTCTTTTATAGCGTGTACTATGTTCGTCCTCTGTGCGTCTTTAAGGGCTTTGGCTAGCAGTTTCCCGCTTTTGTCCCCATGTTCATAGTATATACCCTTTTTAAAGAAGAGTGCCTTTCTAGTCTTTAGATCGAGTATTTGTTTTAGGGTATTCCTGCATCTCGTGAGGTCTTCCTCCACTCTAATGGACAGTGATTTTTTGTGTTGGGACTCTAAGTTAATGATTTGCGTGGTCAGGTCAGTTATCTCCTTGTCTCTATCTTTTTTTTTTCCTCGCACCCCATGTCATTAATTTGCCTCTTATTACGCTTTTATGTGCTTCCCAGTTGGTCAGTGGGTTGGTGTCTGAGTCTATGTTGTTTCTGAAATATTCGTTAATTGCGTCGTGGATGTCGTCTTTTATCGTTTGGTCTGTCAGGAGAGAGGCATTTAGTCTCCAGTTAAAAAATGACCGTTTAGGTGGGTCAAGTTGTATGGATAATGCTGTGGGTGCATGGTCTGAAATCGATATTATGCCTATTTCTGCAGATTTCACATTACCGAGATCCCGCTGTGTGACAAAGATAAGGTCAATTCGCGAATACCTCTTGTGAGGGTGTGAGAAGAATGTGTAGTCTTTGTCTGTGGTGTGGATAGATCTCCATGCGTCTACAAGGGAAAGGGAGCTGATTAGTAGTTTGATGCGTCTGAGAACTCCGTAGGTTACTGTCGTGTGGCCTGTGGATGTGTCTTTAAGGGGTGAAAGTGGTATGTTGAAGTCTCCGCCTAGGATAATGCAGCCTTCCGCAAACCACTTCAATTCCTCAACAAATTTTCGACAGAAGGGGATATGTGCTTTATTGGGGAAGTAAACATTGGCGAGCGTAATGGGTCTTCCAGCCCAGTTCCCTTTCAGGAATATATAGCGGCCTTCTGGGTCGATAAGCTTCTGATGGAGTTTGAATGGGGCATCTTTGTTAATGAGTGTAGAGACACCCTTTGTTTTAGCCAGGGGATTAGTAGCGTGGTACATGTCTGTGTAGATGTGGTCTGTGAATTTAGGTACGTGTTCACTTTTGAAGTGTGTCTCTTGTAGATATACTATCATTGGGCGGGTTTTCTTGAGTTCCTTAAGTAGTTTGGACCTCTTCTCTGGTATGTTTAGGCCATTGATGTTGTGCGAAATAAGGGTCGGCGATTTCCCTAAGTTGGAGTATGCCATGGTGTGATGTGTTTACTAGTCCCGGTTATCGGGTTAGGGGTTATTGAAGGGGTAGTTGGGGGAGACTCCCGCTATGAGAACTTTCGTATGTATCGTGTCCTGGTGGTTGGGGGGGGGGGGGGGGTTGGTAAAGTCTTGCGGTTGTATCGCTTTCGTGTCGGGTAGGTGGAGGTGGGATTCAGTGGGAGGGAGGGGGTATTATTTAATGGGTCGGGGTACCGGGGAAAGGGTACTGTTGAGCGGATGCTCAAATCCCGCCTAATAGGTGGGGAGCTGTATAGCGCCTGGGAAGTCAGGCACTATGTTGTACTCCTGGGGGGTAGTGGGAGGAGTGGTGGCGGATAGTCGTCACCAGTGAAGTATTTCTTACCAGCAGGTAAGAGTGTGTTTTTCGGGAATAACGTCTGTCTCTTGTGGTGCCGGGAGGCCCGGGGGTTGTGAGTGCTGAAACTTCATTTGCAATGTCATACCGTCAGTATTGTATGGGTACAATGAGGGGGGGGGGGGTTAGACATGCAGGTTGTTTCTAACAGTGAGTGGTAGTCAACGGAGTGCCACAAATTTTAGGTTATATAAAAAAAAAAAAAAAAAACCACATTAAACAATAAGTACATTAATTTTGTTAATGATAACATGGCTAAAGCGGATCAATGGTCACTTGGGGTGTAAACAATGTTTAGGGGTGGTCTGTCACCCTGAACCACCAACTTGCTTATATAGGGTTTAGTCTTTTCTTTCAGGTTTTGGCCTAAACTTGGGTTCTAGAACCTCGAAGGGGGGAGGGAAGATGTGCCTGGGGTATCAGAGGTGTGCTGCAAAGGAAGTGGGGGGGATTGGGGAGTGGGGAGCAGAGGGTGTGGTGGTTGTTAGGTGTTGGTGGTTGTGTCATTTTTTTAGAGGAGTGTGGACCTATATGCTATGGTACACTTATGACAGCAAGATTTGTTCGTGCCTGCAACTTGGATAGTGGAGGGGTCCGGCAAGTAAGAGAGTAGGGTGGTATGTGGTCACTGAGATTTTGGGGTTCATCTATTTGGTTCTAAGGTTCAGTGAGACCACGGCAGATTGATATCTGAATTATTTAGGTTTGGGTGTGTTCAAAATTGTGTGGAGCTGCTTTGCGATCCTGGGGGTATCGGACGCCTCCACTATCCATAGGTCCCCGGCGCATTGACCCCAACCCAGTGCTAGTATACTCAGCAAGTGTGGCTATTATTGCTGCGTACTGGTGTGTGGCACACCTGTTTATCCCCTCACAGCTAAGGAGTACCTCTGTGGTTCTAATAATGTGCGCAGCAAAAATGAAAGCTGAAGAGACGAAAAAGAAAAGGTAAATGAAAAGCAGATAAAAAGTAAGGAGAAAACCTTTTGCGTAGGCAGGTGGTGAGTCTTGCGTGGCCCCCAGTGTGCAGTGCAGTTCATTGGAGTTGGGTTGCTGAAGTGCAATAGTTCGTTGCGGGGGGTCATGAGGTGGATGTGTTGCCCATGTGCCGGTATTGGTTCAGTTCAGTTCAGCGGTAGGTAGTTGTTGTTCTCCTCATGCCCCTGATCGAATCTTCTTGGAGAGCCGTGATGAGCCTGCTGGTGGGAAAAAGGAGAACCAACAAAAAAAAAAAAAAAAAAAAAAAAAAAAAAAAAAAAAAAAGAGAAAGAAAACCAGAGGTACCAGGGGAGAAACTCAAAGAATGGAGAGAGAGCGGAAGTGTCTGTGAGTGATCTTCTTTTCCTTTCTTCAGTAGTTGTTCTGGGTCTTAAGATGGTCTCTTTGCGCCCTCTGGTGGTCGGACTTGTTGGGAGGTCATCTCCTGTTGTGGTTCTGTAATCGCCTGCTGTTTTTAAGGAGAAAGCTGATTCAGGCAAAATTGTCAGCTGGTTATATGTTCTGAAGTTAGCCGTTCCGAGGTTGTGCCTGTTGCCATGGGGAAAAGGATAGATAGAAAAGGGAAAAAGGAAGAGAAAGGATGTTTGTTTGGCAATGAGTCTGCTGTTCTTGTTGTATTGGGAAGAGACGTGGTTCCTTTGCGCCCTCTGTTGGTGGTTCGCAGTCAGTGCCTCCATCTAGTCACAGTCTTGTGGCTGGCAGTTATTATCGATTCAAAGGAATCAGATTGGAGAGGGTACAGATGGCCTGGTGGGGGGGACCCCAGTGAGAACTAAACTGGATCTATGGTTCAGCCATGTCAAAAAGGTGCCGTGGTGTGGCTAACAGGTAAGAACTGTAAACAAATGGTGGTTTTGAGGGTTTCTTGTGTAGGACCTTTAATTAATCCTCTGGTTCTTTGCGCTCCTGGAGGATGCGGGGGAGTCATATGCATGTCTGCTGCTGTTCCTTCTGGGCCTTCCCAGCTGGGGAGGGGATTGCATGGGTGAGAATCCTGGGCTGTGTTGAGGGTTGTTGATCTCTGGAGGCAGCAGGAATTCTGCGTACCAGTCTGGTAGATCCACTGGTGGGATGTGGAGGTTGTCACAGAATTTGTTAAGCTCTTCAGGGATTCTAAGCATGTACTGTTTCCCCATGAAGGATGCTTGTAGAGCAAAGGGGAATTTCCATCTATAGTTAATGTTCCTGTCTCTCAATACTGCTAGCAGAGGCTTCAGGGCCCTCCTGTTTTTCAGGGTGATGGGGGAGAGATCCTGAAATAGCTGTATTGTGGCTTCATTGTACAGGATGTGATCATTTGCCCTTGCTTTTTGCAGCACCTCTTCCTTCAGGCAGAAGTTGGGGAGGCAGCATATAATGTCCCTGGGTGGGTTGTCATCCGGGGCTTTAGGCCTCAGAGCTCTGTGTGCTCTATCAAATTCAATTGGAGAGTGTTCTGGCCTGCTCAGCAACTCATTGAAAATGGTGGTCAGTGCAGGTCTGATTTGGTCGTTCGGTACTGACTCAGGGACACCTCTGACACGTATATTGTGGCGTCTGCCCCTGTTGTCCAAATCTTCTAAATGCCTGTTCATTTCAATTAGGTGGTGTGTGTGTGAAATGGCGACATCATCCAGTCTCCCCAGGGCCCTATCTCTCCTCTTCCCTGCTCTTTCTGTGACCGCCATTTGTTCTGAGAGCTTTAATAGCTCTGTTTTTATGTCAGTGATCGCTGAGGCAAAAGATCTCTTTATATCTGTGGCGATGTCTGTCATGTCGGCATAGGTAAGGGGTTTGTCTTTGTTACCTGGTGTTGAGTCCTCAGATGCCGGCAGGGAGACCTCGTCATCCTCCATTTCCTCCTCCTCGTTTTGTCTGTGAGCCGGCGCCATTTTGGCAGACCTCCCCCCGCTGCTGAACCTGAATTTGTTCAGATTCGCCGCTGGATTCTTCCTCTTTGGGGTCACTAAGGAGCGGAGAGTGTGTCCGTGGGTCCCCCTCTTTATTTGTGTGGACATGTTCAAGAACCTGGCGGTATTAGCGGGTCTCGGGCCTCCCAGACTCCCGGAGCTCAGCTATTGTGCGTCCATCCGCCTCGCGCTCCAAGCCACGCCCCCCACTTTTTTAACTAAATGCCTACAAATATCAGACTATTTTAGCTGACAAGTTGCATAGAGATTTTTTTTTTTTGCTGTGACCTTATCTGTGTACAAAGTTTTCATGTCTCTGAAGATGGTACTCATGATGGGCAAGTGTTTGGAGTTGGTTTTGGGCTGCTGCTTCTGAATGCCGTGCAAAAATGGCTTGGATCGCATGGGTTCCAAACGAGGATGGCTTTGTGAGATCCTGTAAGGCCAGGAAGTGTTGGATGCCGGCTAAGTATAGTCTGATGGTGTTGTGTGATAGAGCCAATTGAGTGTGGCAATATGAAATGAAAGCTAGTATGTGCTTAGTGTCTGTTGACGTAGCCGCGGGGCAGGATGCCAGAAACTTGCAGAAGGCATTCAAAACTGTGTGGTAGGCCTTGAGGGTGTTGCAGGATAAGGATTTATTGATGAGCTTGGTTGCGCTATGAAGGTGCTGCTTTAATCCAATGTCAGCTGAGACCAAGGTGGGATAAGATATGATGTTGGTTCGGCTCCGGGTTTTGGCTGGAAAAATGAAATGAAGTTAAAACGGGACAGTGCGTCTGCTGCGACGTTGCACTTGCCCGGTATGTATGTGCAGTGCACATTTAACTGATGCTGCAGGGATAATTGTACCAGCCTGCGTAGGAAGGACATAATAGGGAGCGACTTGGAGCTGCCCTTGTTAACAATATCGGCCGCGGCCTGATTATCGATGGCGAAGGCCACCGTTTGTCCGGTCCAGGTATGGCCCCAGACCTGAACAGCTGCCAGGATCGGGTATAACTTGAACAATGAGGAAGACTGGATGAACCCGGGGATTAGGAGTATCTCTGGAGGCCACGGTCCAGGAAACCAATGATGGCCAAAAATTGCAGCAAAGCCTGTGGAGGCTGAGGCATATGTTACTACCTGCAGTGATAGAGGTGATACTGACGGTATGAGCATGGATATGCCATTCTAACTAGTAAGGAACTCATCCCACATAGACAAATCCCCTACTGCTGCTGTGTCTAGTCTAAGGATTTGATGGGGGTCCTGTGTCTGAGAGAGGAAGGCCAAGAGGTGCAAAATAAAAGATTGTCCCTGGGGAATAATTCTCATTGTGAAGTTAAACATCTCTAAGAGGGATTGAAGCTGTTTCTTAGTACACCCCTGTGCACAGGTAAAGTCATAAAGAACCGACCTGATACGGGTTGGTTTGTCGGAGGACAGGCTGGCCTGCATGGAGCGAGTGTCAAGGTTGACCCCGAGGAAGGTGATAGAGTGTGCTGGGCCTTCCACTTTGTGTTCTGCTATGGGCACATTGAGATACTCAAACACCTCTCTTAACCTATCTAGGTCTACCGGGGGCACGTCGGGCTGTTTGATTAGCAGGAAGTCATCCAGATAATGAATGACCATCTGGCACTGGGCTTGGTCCGACAGGATCAAAGTGACAGACTGTGCGAAAGTGTCAAAGAGCCACAGGCTGCTTTTAGAGCCAAAGGTCAGTTTAGTGGCAAAGTAACATGACTCTTTCCATTTAATTCCGTTCCAGCACCAGAGGGACGGTTGGATGGGTAGAATCTTAAATGTGTCTGATATGTCGGCTTTAGAGAGCCAGATGTTTGTGCCTATTTTGATAATGGCCTGAATCGCCATGTCAACTGAAGCATATTTCAGGGAGAATTCCTCTGAAGGAATTAAGGAATTCAAACTTGGGATGTGGGAAGAATGAGGCGCAGACAGCACTTGTAAGTGGTCCTCCGCGCATGTGTACATACAGAATTCACAGAATGCAGGCTGAGAGAGATGTATATGTTGCGCCCATGCTTTGATGAAATGTAATTAGCAGTTATGTTTTTTCTTGAATAGGACATCTCTGTCTGTGTCTAGAAATTGAGGTCCTGAAGAAGCACTGATGCGAAACACATCAACCTCTTGACACAGCAGTAACAGACATATACTATAGTAACCTATTGACCTGATATTTTGATATTGAGACAATTTTTCTTTGTTTTATTAACAGCGTTAAGCCTTTTTTTAACCTTTTTGAAATAAAGATGATTATTTTATAATTCTTTTTCTACTGTCCTTCACTGGTACTGGTAAAGTCCGTTCAACCTGTCCTTTCTATACATTTTCAAGGCATGGTATAACAGCATTGAAGTGCTGAGCCCAACAGGACACTGGAGCGAGGTCACAAGGGAAGCAGGGTTCGTTAACAGGCGGGCAGCGAAGTACCAGGGCACCAGGCAAAGGCAAGGTCAGATGAGAGAAGCCGGAATCAGGAGCCAGGGATCAGGTAAACACAGTCCAGAAGCAAGGTCAGTGGAGAGCCGGGATCAAAAGCCAGAGATCCGATAAGCAGGATCCAGAAGCAGGGTCAAACAGGAGCCAAGGTCAGCAACGGGTATTCAGACAGGAGATAGCAAGTTCAGGGTATCAGGAACACAACTAAAAGACCAGTCAGCACCGTTCAGGAGTCAGGGCACCCTTTAAATAGGCCGTCTGGCACCAACCGGGTTTAGGGGCGCGCTCCTGCTGGTGCACGTGCACAATGCGCATGTGCAAGTGCATAAGTGCGCAAGGATCTGTTGCCCGCGAGTGTGCGCCTGTTGCCCACGAGTGTGCGCCTGTTGCCCGCGAGTATGCGCCTGTTGCCCCCATATGCGCACAGACTGTATTCTGACAGTTCTCTTACAAAATTGTCACAGACAGAATGCATGTTACAAAAGACTGGAGGATTGCACTACCTATTTGCATGCACAGCTTGGTACCTTAAATACAAATAAAACCATAACCATGCATAATCAGTTATATGTAACATTAGCAAAAGAAAAAAAAAAATAAAATAGAAAAGGAAATATACACACAAACACACACATTGTCAGGATCAGGGGTCAGGCTCGAAGACCAGTTGCTATAGCAGTAGCAGGACTACCACCGACCAGCTGGATAGGTACAAAGGCAGTCACCCTGGCGGATGACACGGGCTCATCTGAGGTGAGGAATCTAAGTACTAACAGGTGTTCATCAGAGCTTAGGATGGTGGAGATGGATTTTTCTGTGTGTTAGTATAAGGTTGCGGTTCTCAGGACCACCCCACCAGGAGGTGAGCAAGCTGGGGTCCAGAAGTGGATAGACAGGTAAGGTTCAAACAGAAGCATAGTAAGTAAAACAAGCCAAAGATCAGTAATAAGTCATTGCAGGTTGGGATCAAGCAGAAGCATAGTCGAGGAATAAGCCAAGGGTCGATAATGAGTGGTACCACAATATGAGCGGCAGCAGGGAAGATGAGAGCGAGATATTGGTTGAAGAGAGCACAATAATCTGGCAAACAGGAAGTGCAGAGACATGGCTTAAATCAGGAAGTTCATGGGCCCGCACTAAGGAGTCATTAACATAACAACAACAATAACACACTGTCAACTTCTCTTTTCTTTAGCAAAATGTATTGATTTGGTAAATAATATTCTGGCCCTGGTGTTGTTTAAAGGGTAACCTCATAAATATTTATAAAATTCAAATAAATGAAGCCATCTTGGCTATAACACAACAATCAAAAATGTATTTATACGTTGTCCAACCAGCCAATGCTGGAAGACTATTCCTCAACTAAACAACACCATGACAATTCATTAATAAAAGGGGAAGGGGGGTGGGAGTCCCGGTCCTGAGGTACTGTGTGCTTCTAACGGCCAGACGGCCCCTTTTATCTCCTCTGCTTTGCGGGCTTGCGCTCCCGCCAAATCCCCACCAATCGGCTGCTGTTGTCACCCTGGCTGTAGCCAGTGGCAATCCTGTAATACACAGCACACTACATTTCCGTTATGCTGTCCCATGTCGGCCCTGCACGTTGCAAGGACCTGTCATGGGCCCACACTAAGGAGTCATTAACATAACAACAACAATAACACACTGACAACTTCTCTTTTCTTTAACAACATTTATTGATTTGGTAAATAATGTTCTGGCCCTGGTGTTGTTCAAAAGGTAACCTCAAAAAAAATTATAAAATTAAAATAAATGAAGCCATCTTGGATATAACACAACAATCAAAAATGTATTTATACGTTGTCCATCCAGCCAATGCTGGACGACTATTCCCCACCGACCGAAGTCAGTAGAGGATCTACTGGCTGAGGTCCCCCCAACACCATGGCACTCTCAATTAAATTTTGCAGCCCCATATTAAATATGTCTATACCAATGGCCCACAGGTGAACCAGGTCTTTCCTAAATAGACCAGGAATAAAACCTTCCAGCTCCAGATGGCGGAATGATAAACCGCCCAGGGAAACTATAAAGTTGTAGATGGTTCTATTCAGACTTCTCCTAATTCTATCGATATAGAATAAGCTTCCACAAGGAGACAAAAGAAGTCGAGGAACCATTTCTGAAAAGGCCAAGGTAGCACCAGGAAATAACAGTTTGATGGCATAAATATCCTGCTTTATCTCGCAAAGGAGTTCCCAGGTCCGAACCTTGCCGATGTCGTTGGTCCCCAAGTGGAAGACTAGAATAGTAGGAGAGGGCCAAATGGAAGATAAATGAATTAAATGGCCTCTAAGATTATGCCAACGAAGAACCCGAATACCTGACCATAAAACTATAAAGTCATTAAGATCCAGACCTAAATTACTGGAATAACTCCTGGATGAAGCCTGCTTACCAGCCCAGAAGACACAGGAGTGGCCTATAATCCATATTGTATATTTAGCTGGATCTGAAACAAAAATTATAACATTAGCAATTCAGAGCGAACTTAAATCTTGTATCTGTTACTAGCCCACCTACCAACCCTCTTTTGGCCTTGAGACTTGAGACTTGAGACTTGCAGCTGTGGCAGCCCCAATCCGAAATGAATGAGATGAGAATTTAAAACCTGAAAGGTTAAGGCGTTTAAGGCAGGAGGCAAGAACAGCAGAAAATTGGTATCTGGTCAGTGGGGACTGGTCCTGGTGGATAAAAAAGGAACCTTCGAAAGAAGGCCATACCGACATGAAATTAGCAACATTGGATAACAGGCATATCATTGGATTAGGAGATCTAGACAGAGAAACCCACTGACCCTTACCAAAATCAAATGTTTTTGACCCACATATAAACAGTTTTAAACAATCGGGACCCAGGGATACGTGGCGTGACAAAAAAAAAAGAAGAAGATATCTTGTTTTGAGCCGAAACTTCTCCAATTCTTAGGGCGCTAAAAAAGATGACAGAAAAAAATGCCTTAAACAGCAACATTTCGAAATGAGAACTACTAACATTTTCCAAAACGGACAATAGCTTAATTAACAAATCCACCGAAATAGGTCAGCGATTATCTTTAGCAGGGAAGGATTTCCGAAATCCTTTGAGAATTTGACAGACTTGAAAGAAAGATGTCAAAATTTTAGAAAAAATTATACCCCAGCCAAAACCTTGCTAACCGAGGCATGACGCAAACTGAGATTTAATCAGAAAAGAGACAAAGGCTAAAGAGACATAGGCATCCACTTCCAGTACATCAACATTCACGCTAGCACAAAAGGAGCACCATTTAGACCAGGCCAACTCGTATTCTCGCCACGTTTTCTGTGCGACAGAATTCCAGAGGTGAGTTGATATCAGTCCCAGATCAAGCCCCAGAGAAACTCTGGGCATAGAGTGCCGTGTAGATCTGCCAACGGAGCCAATACCCGGAATCTCTCGAACTGCAAATGGGATAAAGCGTCAGCTATGTCCTTCTCTAAACCAGCTATGTGACGGGCTCTTAACCAAATATTGAAATGCAAACAATGCAATACTAAGAAACGTAAAAGCTTAATGACGACTTCAGATCTGGTTGATAGCATATTGATAGCAAATAGCACACCTTTGTTATCAGTATGCACTACTGCCCTACACTTCATAAAATGGTCTTTCCATATGACAATCGAGACTATTACTGGGAATAATTCAAGGAGAACTATATTTTGTAAAATGTCCTGATGAAGCCAGCTTGAGTGCCATTCAGAAGCACACCAGCGGCCATCCAAAAAGGCTCCGAAGCCGGATGAACCCGCTGCATGTAAAGAAATTCAAATGCAAATCGTCTGTAAAATCATGTTGCCACACAGTGGAACCATTGAAATTTGTGAGGAAGGCATCCAAAATTTTTAGATTTTTCTTGACACTCCCAGAAATGCGAACATGTGAGTATGGGTTCTTCAAACCCTTGGTAGCCAAAGCAAAGCGCCTAGAAAAAACCCTGGCTATTGGGATAATCCTGGCTGCAAACGCAAATAACCCCAACAAAGATTGCGCTTCCTTTAACCACACTTTACGCTTGGATAGAAAAAGGGAGATCAGCCACCTCATACGATGCAATTTCTCTTCGGGCAGTCTAAATTCCATCAATGAGGAGTCAATAGTAATTCCTAGGAACTCAATGGTGGGCGATGGAAAAAACGTCTTCTCGTGGGCAATGGGAATACCAAATGAATCACAGATCATACAAAAATGTATCCAATGACTTAAGGCAAATTGGGGAGTCCATTGGGCCTATAAACAAAAAATTGTCTAGATAATGCAGGAAACCTCCCGCAGGGAAGCATTGTGACAGAACCCAATGCAAAAATTTTGAAAAGGCCTCAAAATAAAAACACGATAAAGAAAACCCCATGCGCAGACACCTGTCAAAATAAAAATTTTCTTGAAAAAGGAAACCTAGGGAATTAAACCCTTGTGGATGCACAGGAAGCAAACGAAAAGCCGATTTGATATGCGCCTTTGCTAACAATGCTCCCTGCCCGAAGCGTCTTAAAAGCACTAGCGCTTCATCGAAAGAGGAGTAGGAAACAGGAGCCATTACCTCTGATACTTCATCATTAAGCGAAGTGACAGATATGACAGGTGGTTGATAAGCCTGAAACGACCCTGCTCTTTCTTGGGGACATTACCCAAAGGAGAGAGTGAAAAATTTGCAAAGGGTGGGTGATCAAAAGGCCAAGATACCTGGCCTTCTATGACCTCTTTATTTATTTTTTCCTGAACAATATTAGGATGTATCCTGGCAGAATGTCAATTTTTAACCAGCATACAACCTGTCCCAGAAAAGAAAGGAACCAAAAAACCTTCCATAAAGCCATCAGTTAGCAACCGGGCCATCGTGCGGTCTGGGTAGCGATCTAGCCACGGACGCATGCTTGGCAAGCTCACTGGTGTCATGGCTTTTTCCACTCCCATCACGGGGCAATGAAGTGGTGGAGGATGCCGTTGACTTCCGAAAACACCTGCTCGCAGGGTGGGTTCCATTGCAGTAAGAGCACTCGTGCCTATACCTGCAGTTGGAAAAGAATTTACATTGCCCTTCATTGAAGGCGAAACAGAAGCCCTTGCAAAGACAGTCTGTGGAGTCACTGGCCGAGCAACAAACTGTGGTTTTTGTGGCAGCATGAGGTTCAGCCATAGACCCACATCCTTGCAACCACATTGTAATGTTGGGTGGACTGCTAGCTTTTGTCTGAAATTCTCATCATAAGTGAACCATGCTGTGCCGCCAAAATGGCGAAAAGCTTCAGTGATTATATCCACGTGCTGAAATAAGCCAGAACATTTCTCCGGAAAACGTTCCCCCAAAATGGCCGCATAGATGCAGAAAGCCTGAAGCCAATTTTGAAAAGTTTTTGGAACAGATTTTCGCCTTTCATCTTCATCAGTGCGATCATCTGTTTTCTTATCAGATCTAGCAGTGAATTTTTTGGAAGAAGGCAATAATGACAGCAAGTCAATAAATTTGCCCCGCAAAATATCACACGGCATGGGTACCTTAAAGGAGGACTCCGCCACTGTACGCGGAGAGAGAACAGGTTTATGCGTCTGCACCCGTTTATTGGACAGTAGAAAACGACTATCCGTAATGTGTGTAGTGACAGGTACCTCCGATACATTTCGCCAATATGGGCAGACATCATCTACATTTTTTTGCGACATGCTATCATTAAGTGGAATAGCACCATGTAAGCGCGTTTCCCTCTTAAAAGCCGCATTAATAGAAGAATCTTGAAATGCACCAGAATACTGTGCAGCTTCAGTTGCTTTTAAACCACCAATTGAACCAGTTTGTAATACAGCACCAGCTAGCTGTGCGCTTGAAGTGGAATTAGTGTGATTATCATGTACAGCACCATAATAATGTGCTCCCTCATGCAAATTAAATTCACTTATGCTATGTGATGCACCAGAGTACTGTGCTCCTTCATACATATTAATATTAGCACCCACAGTGTGTGCCCCTTTAAGGTCATTGACAATGCTAGATAATGATGTGAGAAAACCATTTAAGTCAGGTACAGAAAAAGGACATGACCACTAGGCGAACTCCTGTCAGGTTCACTGCTGGCAGCTGCTTGCTGAGAGGATACATCATGGCAGAGGGTGTAACAGCAGCAGGAAGGCTGCGGGCTCTCTCCTTACACAGGGGACGAGGAGAAGCTGGGGACTTCAATCTCTTCTTTCCTCTCTTCAGCTGTTGGCGCGGACTGCGCATGCTTACGTCAGGTTCCTCCATGTTTTCGGCTATTGCGAGAGGGGAAGGACCAGGCGGAGCCTCCAGCTGACTGGCCCCCAGGCATTGACGAAGCCACTCCTCTCCACTGGAGCTCTCAGCCTTCTCGATAAGGCAGCGCAAAAGGCTCTCCCTTCCCTCAGGTGCGCAATGTATGGCCGACGGTCCTGCGGGAGTCCCGGTCCTGAGGTACTGTGTGCTTCTAATGGCCGGACGGCCCCTTTTATCTCGTCTGATTGGTGGGCTTGCGCTCCCGCCGAATCCCCACCAATCGGCTGCTGTTGTCGCCCTGGCTGTAGCCAGTGGCAATCCTGTAATACACAGCACACTACATTCCCCTTATGCTGTCCCATGTCGGCCCTGCACATTGCAAGGACCTGTCATGGGAGGAGCAAAGACTTCAAGGTTCAGCAGAAGTCATTGCACAAGGTGGGGTTGTCCAATGGATCAGACAGGGCGCTGTGAAGCAGCTCAGCGAAAAGAATCATCGCCAGACACAACAGATGTCCCAGGTGCAAGTCCAGGCCCTGACACATATACACACCGCAGGCATAGGGAACCTCTGCCCTGCTTCCATGTTTCCCTGCAGTGACTCATTGCGTGTACATGCTCTTCAGTTCTACAGCAAACAAACTGTCTTCCGTTACAGCCAAATAGTTCAAATTTACACTTATTAGCTATTTGAACTGATTTAATTGCATAGCTTTTTAGCTGCCAGTTTTCCATAAAGATTACTTCTGATCAGACTTCTCAGTACTGTAGATGGGTCTATGAGGGTTCCACTGGTTTTTGCCATTTTCTTTTTATTGTGTAGGATTCTTAATACTGAATTGTCTTCATTGGCCTATATAGTGTTAGTGGAACATGGCTCTTCCTTTGCCAGTTCCATTCCTTCTGCAGAGCAGCTTTTTTTTTAATTAATGTCTGTGTTTTAACCTACTTGCTATTTTGTTGATCATTAACATCTGTTTGGTATAAATGTTTAATCAAGCACCGGACCCAATGCCTGCAAGTGCACCTGGGAGAACTGATGATGTTCTAAAGGGATAAAATGGTCATAATGATTAGATTTTTCTGTTTATCTGGTTTATCATCGATTAACAAACTACTGAACTACTGTATATATTTCATTATCACTTTACAACATTTAAATTATTATATTAGAGTGAACTCTGTCTGGAGAGATATGGACGGTGGGTTTTTCGTTACATTTACTGGCTCTGGCCTTAACACTGTTGGAGGTCTACTGGCCTCCTACACTTTAAGTGGACTTTACATAGGAATAGCCATATTGGGTATGGTACTAGTGTCTGGTTCAAAGTTCCCTAGTTCCCTAGTTTGGCTGTTGAGGATATGGTTATTATTACCCCATGTTATAAGCACCCTTCCAGCTCTATATTGCTTAAGGCATTAGAAACCGCTGATTGGTGGATGATCCCGCCAGGTTTGCCTGCGTATATTTTTTGTATACTATGCACCACTGCAAGGTCCTGTAGAAGAGCTTAAGGGCGCGTAACATGTAGAGTTTTTGTCACTACATCTCTACCACCAACCAGCTGCTCCTTCCTTTTGACATCATCTCATTTTGAATCAATATTGATCGCTCTGTTCCACTGTGGTAATAGTTGGTTGTGTTAGGTGGTGTGAGCATCATTTAGACCAAACACCATGTTTTTAACATATCATGTCAATAATGTGAATTTAAAAAATTAATAAAAGATCATTTTGTATTTCAACGCTACAGATGTGCCTCTAAAGTCCATGTTTCCTTCTTTTGAATACATTTTGCAATATATTTAGGATGTTGGCACACTCATACCTAGCTGTATCCACAATGCCATCTTGTGGTGATACATTTAAATTTCATCTGTGGTCTTTGTCGGCTCCGGTGCGCGATACGTTACGTCACTAGGCCAACTCTTCCAACTCACTCGGTGTTAGTGAACTGCGTGTCTGAACTTCCAGAGGCTTTCGGTTCTCTGTTCATGTTTTTTTCATAGATCGAATATCTCAACTTTCGCAGGTAGGATTCGTATATAATTTCTTTATTTCACGCATCGTTGTTTGCTAGGTACCCAGTATCACCGAAACCCCGCTATGGAACTTATGAGTCATTTGTTAAGTCTCCATATGCAGCCTTTTTAGCCTTGTGCAAAACCAAAAACTCGTGGCTCAGTTTGTGTGCATAAACACTGAGACGTTTTTTCATTGGTTTCATTTGTACATTCTCGTACTTTGTTGTTTCATAGCACAGTTGGCCCTTTTCACTTAAAAAACACTGTCTATCATTTCAGTTATTTTATTTCACATTACCCTACACTCCGGGCCATATCCAGCCACCTAAGCGACTCACGGATTCGTCCTGGCTAGTTTTGTCATGAAATCTCATGCCATGCTCCGCAATCCGATTCGCTGTTAGTTGCAATCGCAGCACACCGATTCGGGTCTCTGTCATGTCATCCATTGTTATTTCACATACCCTTCACTCCGATTCGAATCCAGTTGAAGCTGCAATGCACCGATTCATGTCGACTCGTTCTAGTCATTCCATCTCATTCCAGTCCATGCTCCACAGTCCGGTTCATTGTCAGCCGCAATTGCGGCACACGATTCGTGTTTCTGCCATGGCTATCATTCCATTCATCTCATGTACCCGTCACTCCGATTCAAATCCAGTCGCATCTGCGACACACCGATTCTAGTCATTCCGTCTCATGCATTCCATGCTCCACAGTCCGGTTCGTTATCAGTTGCAAATTTCGGCACACTGATTCGTGCCTCTGTCATGGAAAATCATTTCATTTATTACATTTCACCTACCCTTCACCCAGATTTGAATCCAGTCGCATCTGCGACGCACCAATTCGTGATGGCTCGTTCTAGTTATTCCGTCTCATACAGTTCCATCCACCACAGTCCGGTTCGTTGTCAGTCGCAACTGCGGCACACAGATTTGTGTTTCTGTTCGTGGCAATCATTCCAGTCGTCTCATATATCTGTCACTCAGATTCGAACACAGTCGCATCTGCTACACACCGATTCATGTCAACTCGTTCTAGTCATTGCGTCTCATGCATTCCATGCTTCACAGTCCAGGTTCATTATCAGTTGCACAATGATTCGTGCCTCTGTCATAGCAAATCATTTAATTTGTTACATTTTGCACACCCTTCACCCCAATTCAAATTCAGTCGCATCTGCGATGCACTAATTCACGTCGACTGGTGTTAGCCATTGTTATTTCCGGTTCCACAGACAGGTTTGCTGTCAGTCGCTATCGCGACACACCGATTCATGTCATGGCAATAATTTTCCATTTATTATATACACGCATCGGCCTCTTTATTAGGTACACCTGTTCAATTGATTGGTAACACAAGTTGTTAGTCAGCCAATCACATGGTAGCAACTAAAGGCATTTAGGCATCTAGACGTGATAAAGACAACTTGCTGAAATTCAAACCGAGCATCAGAATGGGAAAGAAAGGGATTTAAGTGACTTTGAACATTGCATGGTTGTTGGTGCCAGATGTGCTGGTCTGAGTATTTCAAAAACTGCTGATATACTCTGATTTCTTTTCTATTTTTATCTCTAGGGTTTACAGAAAATGGTCCAAAAAAGAGAAAATATCCAGTGTTTGGCAGTTGTGTGGACGGAAATGCCTTGTTGATGTCAGAGGTCAGAGGAAAATGGGCAGGTTTGAAGTGAAAGAAAGACAACAGTAACTCAAATATACGCTCACTACCACCAAGGTATGCAGAATACCATCTCTGAATGCACAAAACATCGAACCTTGAAGCAGATGGGCTACAGCATTAGGAGACCACACAGGGTGCCACTCTTGTCAGTTGAGAAGGGAAACTGAGGCTACAATTCACAACAAGACTCACCAAAATTGGACAATAGAAGATTGGAAAAACATTGCCTGGTCTGATGTCTTGATTTCAGCTGTGACATTCAGATGGTAGGGTCAGAATTTTGCAAAACAACATCAAACCATGGATCCATCCTGCCTTGTATCAATGGTTAAGGCTGGTGTGGGGGATATTTTCTTGACACACTTTGGGCCCTTTAGTACCAACTGAGCATTGTTTAAACACCATGGCTACCTGAGTATTGTTGCTGACCATGTCCATCCCTTTGTGTACCCATGTGTACCCATCTTCTGATGGCTACTTCCAGTAGGATAATGTACCATGTCACAAATCTCGAATCATCTCAGACTGGTTTCTTGAACACGACAATGAGTTCACTGTACTCCAATGGCCTCTACAGTCAGCAGATCTCAATCCAATAATGCACCTTTGTACCTAATAAAGTGGCCGGTGAGTATATAGGTAGCACCCCCCTAGATAAGTGTTAATTAGGTTAGGTAATGTTGTTGTTGTAGTTCTTTAGCTTTAGTGAGTGACTATATTTGACAGGTATCAAATAGATCAGAAAAAGAGTACTATTATGGGTATACATGCAGCAATAAAAGCACATTTTATTAAAGTGAGAAAGACTCTCATAAGGGATATTTCCCTCACTTCCTGTCTAGGCGCTGAGTGTCGGATAGGATTGAAGGAGAAAATAAACCTCCTTTATGAAGTCCCAGAAAGCGTTTGCAGAAAATCATCTAAAGGGACCAGACACAGTATTTAAATATTTAACCTTTCCCCTCTCTATTTATAAGTAAAAAATTCTTGTCTTCAAGTATGCCTAAATTAATTATAATCACAGGATATAATGTTTTTAAAAACTTTACAGTATATAGTATAAACACCTATGGCCTGACACTACACCTAATCAAGGTTTAGTATTTAATTGTTTCATTTGGGCAGTCTACTTTTTTAAGTGGTAAATTGTTTTATGTGAGGCATATTATATTTTTTCATGGTATGCATGATATACAATCACCTTTTAAAATTATCATTTTATTAAGTATGGTCAAGTAGAGCAAATACGATTATGTACAGCAGATCTTTGGAGAGCTTAATGAATTAATAACTTGCTCCTTGCCATGAATAATGCATAAAGGGAGCTCCGAATGACCAATAATGTTCAGTATAAATTAGAAACTGTCAGAGTGTGACAGAAGCTTGAGCACACCGTTTATCTAAATACAGTTTTCTCATTTTCATAATGAACATACAACTTTTCAAAATAAATAGCTTAAAATTTTTTTTGAATAACTACATTTGCAAGTGAAAATTAAAACATTTAACTAATTACACGAAATACATATTTACAGGGTCAAGAAGGTTCATGTGTTGCAAATATAATTATTTATAATGCACATTGCAATGTTGCTCATTGTATTTTGGAAATAGAATTTATTTCTCACGTGTTAAAAGGTGCAAAGATCAGATTACTTAATTTAACACCTACAAAATAAAGTGGACAGATAAACTGTTCTAAGACAAAATTACAGAAAAGAATGTTTGATTCTCCCAATAACAACTATTCAAGCCTCAGAAACCAAGGCGTGAATAAATGCACATAGGGTTCAGCTGACAGTTTGGATTGAACTTTGGCTGTTTGGACATTTTCTGCTATAATTAATATCCCCCAAAAAATATATAAAAAACAACATTTCTTCCTCAGTTTAGGCCAATATGTATTCTTCTACATATTTTTGGTAAAAAAATTGCAATAAGTGTATATTGATTGGTTTGCGCAAAAGTTATAGCATCTACAAAATAGGGGATAGATTTATGGCATTTTTATTATCATTTTTTTTATTAGTAATGGCAGTGATCTGCAATTTTTATCAGGACTGCGACATTGTGGCATACAGATCGGACACTTTTGACACTATTTTGGGACCATTGACATTTATACAGCGATCATAGCTAAAAATAGCCGCTGATTACTGTATAAATGTCACTGGCAGGGAAGGGGTTAAACACTAGGGGATGATCAAGGGGTTAAGTGTGTTCCCTCAGCGTGTTCTAACTGTAGGGGGGATGGGCTACCACTGACATGACACAGATTACTGCTCCCGATGACAGGGAACAAAAGATCTCTGTCATATTACTAGGCAGAACAGGGAAATGCCTTGTTTACATAGGCAGTTCCCTGTTCCGTCTCTCATTGCCGCGATCACAGGCCGCCGGTGGACATCGCGGGCTGCCGCCGGACATCGAGTCCACGGGAGCCAACATTAAGGCAGTCCGCAATTTAGAGATGAGCTTTACTGTGTGTAGAGAGTTGAAGTGCAGAGTTCCTATGACAGATGGTTTGTCCCCTGTTGCTACACACTGTGCTTGAATGTTGTGCTTCAGGAAGAACATTCTGAGCCTGTGCCTACTCCATTAGTTTAGTACTCTCTGTTACCTCACTCCCAGTAACAGAGCAAGGTCCACCGAGCACATAGTGGGAACCCCATGCATGCTCATTAACTCTTTCCCTTTCATATCTCGCAGTCATGCCTTGTATCTCCTTAACACTAATCTTCTTCCGGTGACCAAAGAAGATGGACTGCTAGGGAGGGAGCCAGAGCACCGGAGGACCTGTCACCTAACCAGGTACCACGCAAAGCGACTGGTTGCAACAGCAAAGTGGCAATAGAGTGGTTTTGACACTTTTTTGGGGGGCCCCCCCTTCCAGATTTCGATAAGCCCCCCGCCTGCAGACCCCCACAAACAATGACCAGGTGCTTTGGGGACCACAAAGCACCCTCCCCATGTTGAGGGCAAGCGGCCTGGTATGGTTTGGGGGGGGGCGCTCGCTCGCCCCCCCCCCCATCCTGGCCTGCCAGGCTGCTTGCTCGGATAAGGGTCTGCTATGGATTTTGGGGGGACACCACACCATTTTTGTTTTCAATTTTGGCGTGGAGTTCCCCTTAAAATCTATGCCAGACCCAAAGGGCCTTGTATGGATTTTGGGGGGACCCCACGCCATTTAAAAAAATTGTTGCAGAGTTCCCCTTAACATGTATACCAGACCCAAAGGGCCTGGTATGGACTGGGGGGGGGTGCCTTTTTTTCTTAATTCTGTCAAAGGGTTCCCCTTAACCACTTCAATACACTATATTATATACTATACACTGCACTATATACCCTGCACTGTATTATATATACTACACTGGCTGCACTATAAACTCCGAACTGCAGTATATACAGTGGTGTGAAAAAGTGTTTGCCCCCTTCCTCATTTCCTGTTCCTTTGCATGTTTGTCACACTTAAGTGTTTCGGAACATCAAACCAATTTAAACAATAGTCAAGGACAACACAAGTAAACACAAAATGCAATTTGTAAATGAAGGTGTTTATTATGAACGGTGAAAAAAAATCCAAACCATCATGGCCCTGTGTGAAAAAGTGATTGCCCCCCTTGTTAAAACATACTACAACTGTGGTTGTCCACACCTGAGTTCAATTTCTCTAGCCACACCCAGGCCTGATTATTGCCACACCTGTTCACAATCAAGGCATCACTTAAATAGGAGCTGCTTGACACAGTAAGGTCCACTAGAAGATCCTTAAAAGCTACACATCATGCCGAGACCCAAAGAAATTCAGGAACAATTGAGAAAGAAAGTATTGAGATCTATCAGTCTGGAAAGGGTTATAAAGCCATTTCCAAAGCTTTGGGAATCCAGCGAACCACAGTGAGAGCCATTATCCACAAATGGCGAAGACATGGAACAGTGGTGAACCTTCCCAGGAGTGGCCGGCCGCCCAAAATTACCCCAAGAGCGCAGCGACGACTCATCCAAGAGGTCACAAAAGACCCCACAACAACGTCCAAGGAACTGCAGGCCTCACTTGCCTCAGTTAAGGTCAGCGTTCATGCCTCCACCATCAGGAAAAGACTGGGCAAAAATGGCCTGCATGGCAGAGTTCCAAGGAGAAAACCACTGCTGAGCAAAAAGAACATCAAAGCTCGTCTCAATTTCTCCACAACACATCTTGATGATCCCCAAGACTTTTGGGACAACATTCTGTGGACCGATGAGACAAAAGTGGAACTCTTTGGAAGGTGTGTGTCCAAGTATATCTGGCGTAGAAGGAACACTGCATTTCAGAAAAAGAACATTATACCAACAGTAAAATATGGTGGTGGTAGTGTGATGGTCTGGGGCTGTTTTGCTGCTTCAGGACCTGGAAGACTTGCCGTGATAAAAGGAACTATGAATTCTGCTGTCTACCAAGAGATCCTGAAGGAGAATGTCCGACCATCTGTTCGTGTACTCAAGCTGAAACGAACTTGGGTTCTGCAGCAGGACAATGATCCTAAACACACCAGCAAGTCCACCACCGAATGGCTGAAGAAAAACAAAATGAAGACTTTGGAGTGGCCTAGCCAAAGTCCTGACCTGAATCCTATTGAGATGTTGTGGTATGACCTTAAAAAGGCCGTTCATGCTCGAAAACCCTCTAATGTAACTGAATTAGGACAATTCTGCAAAGATGAGTGGGCCAAAATTCCTCCAGGACGCTGTAAAAGCCTCATTGCACGTTATCGCAAACGCTTGGTTGCAGTTGTTGCTGCTAAGGGTGGCCCAACCAGTTATTAGGTTTAGGGGGCAATCACTTTTTCACACAGGGCCATGATTGTTTGGATTTTTTTTCACCTTTAATAATAAACACCTTCATTTACAAATTGCATTTTGTGTTTACTTGTGTTGTCCTTGACTATTGTTTAAATTGGTTTGATGTTCCGAAACACTTAAGTGTGACAAACATGCTAAGGAACAGGAAATGAGGAAGGGGGCAAACACTTTTTCACACCACTGTATACTATACGGAGTGCACTATTATCTCTGAACTGCAGTATATATACTATGTGGACCGCACTATACACTATACTAAACCTTTGGTTTTGGTGGTGCCAGAACACTAACCCCTCACAATTACTCTTGTTGGGCGCAGTAAATGGGCCCTGCTGTTAAATAATATTTCAAAAATTGTAATTAAATGAGGTGGCTGGTGGGCAGATTGCATTCCCGTTGAATGTCAGCCAGCCGAGCACTGGCATTGTATGACCACAGACTTTTCTGGCCTGATCTTGTAAGCCTGGGTACCTGGTCAAGAAATGCTGCACCATCAAATTTAGGACGTGTGACAAACATGGAACAAGGTTGGTGCCATTGTCGCATACAACCATTCCTGGCTCAAGCTGCCATGGTGTCAACTACCTCTGAACCTGCCCCTACAGAGCTGACAGAATCTCTACCCCAGTGTGGCTCCTGTCCCCTAGGCAGACCAACTCAAGCACCACATGGCATCTTTTTTGCCTGACTGCTTGCGTAACCTCTTGAACGATTACAGAGCACTGCTGGTTCAGAGGACAATTCGGCAGAAGAGGCCGAATTGGCAGAAGAGGCCATAGAGGAAGAAGAAGAGGAGGGGTGGAGCAGAGAGCTGTGGCAGAATCCCCACCAGATTTTTGGAGGCGTGGTGGAGGAACAAGTTCCAACAACACTGAACCCTGTCCTGCATCCTTCCCAGCTGCCAGCAGAGTTACCCAGTGTGCCGTGAAGGAAAGGTAACATCCCTGCCCATGCCTGCTGGACCGTGAGTCAGCAGTAATATGAACCTTGCTGCTGACCGCTCTGTCCAACAAGGCCAAAACATTGCCTTCTACATGACAGTAGAGAGTTGGAATGGCCTTACATGAAAAGAAATGCTGTTTTGGAACCTGCCACTGTGGTACAGCACATTCCACAAATTCACGAAAGGGGCAGAGTCTACCAGCTGAAAAGGCAGCAGTTGCAGTGCTAGCAATTTGGCCAAGCTAGCATTTAGACACTGAGAGGTAGCAAAATTTGCCTGCTGAAATCACCTGGTGGTGTACTGCTAGCAGATTGGCTGCAAGTGCTTGTAGCCCCTATTGCTATACCTTCATTCCTCTCAGTGCAGGTTTTTGAGATGACTGGAGGTATAGTAGGGTTTGAGATCCCAGATGAGATTCCACATGAGGACAAGTCCGCTTTTTTCTATGATGTGGATATTTAAGGTATTGTTGCCAATGGACTGCATGGCAGGTCATCATATGTCTGGTCAAGCATGTGGTGCCCAAGCGGCTGCTGTTCTGGCCACGCTTGATACGCTTCAGACATAGGTTGCAAACAGCAACGCCTGGAGGACATCCTGCCTCCTTGGAGTTGTGCCTCCTCCTCCTCCTCACTTTCCTCCTTTCTTCTCTCAGGCACCCAAGTACAGTCAGTGACCTCATCATCCCCTCCCTCCTTGTCACTGGAGCAAACTTGGCAGTATGCTGCAGCTGGGGGACTGCCAGTTTATTTTCCTTCTGTGGCACGCTCTCTCTAGGCTCATGTTACTCCCTTCCTCAACCAGGGAACCAACATCTGAGCCTTCAAATTGCTGCGTATCCTCCAGCAGCATGTAACCGACACTATGGTCGAATAATTCTGGCGACTCCTCCATGCATTATGGTTGGGCTATTGAATAGGCTGCTTTAGCAGCTGCGTTGGAAGGCAAACTATTTTGAGTTTGGGTGACAGAGGATGAGAAGGATGAGGACGGCTTTGTTATCCACTCCACCAACTCTTCTGCATGTTGTGGCATAATAACACAGCCAGCAGAAGAAAAAAAGGACAAGCGTGTCCCATGGCCACCTGCAGAGGATGCACCATGTCCACGACCACCACTGTTCACTGTAGATACAGAGGCTGCTTGTCCTCTTTGAGTGGCCTGTGAGCGTCTGCCTCTCCTTGGTGGACTACCGGACATGATGGGTTTTTTTTTAACTCCACTGTCAGAAAGCCCATGCCAGCAGCCAAAATGGTGGTGCTAGTTCCTGCCCTGAGACTGCAGAAGGTGCGTTGCATGCACCTTTGTGCACGTCCATGCACTTGCGCTCATTGTGACAGTCATGGTGCCAAAATGGCTATTTAAACAGGGTCAGTGATTGGACTCAGTGCTGTCTGCTCTACAGCGTTCCCTGTGTGACTTCCATTATTTACATGACTTCCGTTCCTGTTGTGACCCGGCTTGTTTCCTGACGTTCCTGTTTCCCGCCTGCATCCGACCCTTGGCTTGTCCTCCACTCCGCCTGTTCCTTCTGCCACTCCGCTGCCAGCCCGTTGATGACCCGGCCTGTATCCTGACTCCACTCCTGCCTCAGCCTTTGTTTCTGACGTTTCTTTGTTTTGTTGTATTGTGCTGACCAGAGTGTACTTCTGGTGGAAAAGTAGAAACAGTAATGGGGAGAATAGATGGAAGAGTAGCAGAAGTACAGGAAGAGGCCTGGGACTAGGGATGGGCTGGACAGCCCCCCATACGGTTCGCACCAGAACATGCGAACAGGCAAAAAATTGGTTCGAACACATGAACACCATTAAAGTCTATGGGACACGAAAAATCAAAAGTGCTAGTTTTAAAGGCTTATATGCATGTTATTGTCTTAAAAAGTGTTTTGGGACCTGGGTCCTGCCCCAGGGGACATGTATCAATGCAAAAAAAGTTTTAAAAACTGACGTTTTTTCAGGAGCAATGATTTTAATAATGCTTAAAGTGAAACAATAAAAGTGCACGCCCCCATTGGCGCCAATGAGGCTATTTAAATCCGTCTGTCACAGATGGTCCCCGCTGTCTGCTCTATAGCGTTCTGTGCCTGAAACCTGATCTGAAGCTTGTTACCAGTGTTTGACCCGGCTACCCTTTGACCTCCTGTTTTCTGCCTGCACCCGACCTTGGCTTGTCTGTGACCTCTCTCCTGCCTGACCCATCTGTACTGCGCTGCCAGCCTGATACCCGACCCGGCCTGCCTGACCATCCAACCTGCCTGTTGTTCCAGTCTGCTACAGTTCCAGTCTGCCTACAGTTCCAGTCTGCCTGTTGTTCCAGTCTGCCTACAGTTCCAGTCTGCCTACAGTTCCAGTCTGCCTGTAGTTCCAGTCTGCCTGTTGTTCAAGGCTGCTTGCAGTTCCAGTCTGCCTACAGTTCCAGTCTGCCTGCAGTTCCAGTCTGCCTACAGTTCCAGTCTGCCTGTTGTTCCAGTCTGCCTACAGTTCCAGTCTGCCTACAGTTCCAGTCTGCCTGTTGTTCCAGTCTGCCTACAGTTCCAGTCTGCCTGTTGTTCAAGGCTGCTTGCAGTTCCAGTCTGCCTACAGTTCCAGTCTGCCTGTTGTTCCAGCCTGCTTACAGTTCCAGTCTGCCTACAGTTCCAGTCTGCCTGTTGTTCCAGCCTGCTTACAGTTCCACTCTGCCTACAGTTCCAGTCTGCCTGTTGTTCCAGTCTGCCTACAGTTCCAGTCTGCCTGTTGTTCCAGTCTGCTTACAGTTCCAGTCTGCCTACAGTTCCAGTCTGCCTGTTGTTCCAGTCTGCCTACAGTTCCAGCCTGCCTGTTGTTTTCAACCTACCTTACCTGCAGTCCTGATCCGGACCATCCTACTTACCTTGTCCGCTGAGCTGATCCAGGGATCTCTCGCTACCGGTCTTACTAGTCCTGCCAGGCACCCGTGCCCTCCTGACTCCTGGTCCCTCTGTCACCTTACCAGGGGACCTCGAGTGGGAGCCGCAAGGGAGGCCCTCCTCTGCTAACCAGACTCTTCGCCACCAGGGGCGTGACAGTAGCAGACAGCCATGTCTGAGTCTGAGCAGGGAGTCTCCCCCATGGAAGAACTGTGTCAGCACCTGGCAGGACTGACCGAGGCGGTGAAAAATCTTCAGCAGGGATACACCCGGTTGGAGGAACGGGTGTTAGTCCTATCCAATCCGGTCGGCCCCTTGGGACCTTCACTTCCACCAGCAACCCCACCCGGGGCAGGATCAGCCCCGACGGTGGTAATGCTTCCCCCAGAGCCACGGGTCCCAATCCCTGAGAAGTTCTCCGGGGCCCGTAACCTTTTCCGGGACTTCCGCAATTCTTGTGAATTATTCTTCGCATTACAACCACGGACCTTCTCCCTGGAAGCCACCAAGGTGGGCTTCGTGAACTCCTTGCTCTCTGGGGACCCACAGACCTGGGCTCATCGCTTAATGGAACAGAAGGACCCTGCATTGGCCAGCCTCGCTTCATTCTTCGACGCTATGGCCCAACTCTACGAGGACCCCCAACTCTCAGTGACCGCAGAGACCACTCTATGCACCCTCCAGCAAGGGCGGAGGCCCGTGGAGGACTATGTAGCTGACTTTAGGCGTTGGGGTGCGGACACACAGTGGAATGACGCGGCCCTCCGTCATCAGTTTCGCTTAGGACTCTCCGACGCCCTGAAGGACGAACTTGCCAAGGTTGGGGTGCCTCAAACCTTGGACACCTTGGTCAATTTGACCATCCAGATTGACCGGCGTCTGAGAGAACGCAGGGCTGAACGAGCTTCCAGTTTTTCCCATCCTACCTGGATGCTCCCCAAGGCTCCAAGCCATTTGCATCCTGTTCCTGCCCACCGGCCTGTACCTCTCTCTGACCCATCTGAGCCCATGCAGCTGGGGCTCCTGAGGCCTTCCTTAACCCTGGAGGAACGTTAACGATGCCGGACCAATAATTTGTGCCTCTACTGTGGGGAACCTGGGCACTATGTGAGGAACTGCCCAGCTAAGGCCCGTAAGTGCCCCCTCATGCCTGCCAACCTTCTGGACCCATTAAACCAGATTTCCTCTCACCTTGCTCTCTCTGTCTCTTTTCAGCTCCCGGGAAGAACCTTCCAGGCACCCGCCATCATTGATTCTGGGGCATGCAGCTGTTTCATGGACTCTTCCTTTGCAGCTCAACATCAGATCCCTCTCCAGCCCAAGGTCCATGGATTATCAGTTTACCTGGCTGACGGTTCTTCCATCCGGTCGGGCCCGGTAACACAGGAGACCACCCCATTGCCCATGACCATCTCTGATGGCCACCGGGAATTACTTTGCCTGGACATTATCTCCTCTCCATTGTCCCCAGTAATACTGGGCATGCCGTGGCTGAAGGCCCACAATCCAGCCATTGACTGGGCCACTGGGATGGTTTTCTTCTCCTCCCCTTACTGTAAGAGGTCTTGTGGGTCTCTTAACCCTTCCCGAGTTGCTACTCTGCTAAGCCTGGACTCCGAGGTGGACCTCCGTCAGGCCATTCCCCAGGCCTACCACGAATACCTGGACATATTTAGTAAACAGGCGGCAGAGGTGCTCCCACCTCATAGGGCTTATGATTGCCCCATTGAACTATTTCCTGGGGCTGAGATTCCCTTCGGGAGGGTCTTCCCTTTGACAGAGGTGGAGCAAGGTAAACTCAAAGAATACATTGAGGAAAATCTAAGGAAGGGCTTCATCCGCCCGTCTACCTCTCCAGCAGGCGTCGGCATATTTTTTGTGGAAAAGAAAGACCATACTCTCCGGCCCTGCGTGGATTACCGAGAACTAAACAATATCACGGTTAAAAATCGTTACCCTCTCCCATTGGTCCCAGAACTATTTCAGAGACTTGGTACGGCCGTCATCTTCACTAAACTCGACCTCCGGGGGGCCTATATCCTGGTTCGCATAAAAATGGAGATGAGTGGAAGACGGCCTTCTGGACACGTTATGGGCATTACGAGTATCTCGTAATGCTCTTCGGCCTATGTAATGCCCCTGCCACATTTCAGTACTTTATAAATGATGTACTCCGGGACTTCCTGGACTTGTTTGCTGTCGTGTATTTGGATGACATTTTGATCTTTTCTCCCGCCTTTGAGTCCCACCGCAGGCATGTCAAAGAGGTCCTGGGCCGGCTCCGTATCCATGGTCTATACGCCAAGGCGGATAAATGTCAATTTGAACGAGAGAGCATTCCCTTCCTTGGGCTGATTATCTCTAGCACAGGCATCAAGATGGATCCTCAGAAGATCTCCGCCATCCTAGAATGGCCTACCCCTGCGGACAAAAAGGGCGTCCAGCGGTTCATTTGCTTCGCCAACTTTTTCCGCAAATTTATTAAGGGGTTCTCAGCCATTGTGGCACCCATCAGCCAGCTGACCAGACAAGGGACCCGTTTCCGGTGGTCTTCCGAGGCCCAAGAGGCTTTTGAAGCCCTAAAGGCTTTATTCACCTCAGCACCCATCCTCAGGCACCCGGATTCCTCTCTACCCTTTACCCTGGAAGTAGACACCTCCGAAATTGCGCTAGGAGCCATACTGTCTCAGAGGCAAGGGGACAAGTCCCTGTTGCACCCAGTCGCCTTTTTCTCCCGCAAACTTTCCACGGCTGAGAGGAATTATGATGTTGGAGACCGGGAGCTATTGGCGATCAAGGCTGCCCTGGAAGAATGGCGTTACCTCCTGGAAGGGGCCTCTCACCCCATTCTAATATTCACCAATCACAAGGACTTGGAGTAGTTGAAAACAGCAAAAAGGCTAAAACCCAGAGAAGCCAGGTGGGCACTCTTCTTTTCCCGCCTCACTTTTCATGTGACATATCGGCCCGGATCCAAGAATGTCAAACCCGACGCCCTATCCAGGATGTACCACAAACACAAGGAGGAATCCTCTCCCGATACCATTCTGGCCCCCGGGAATTTCCTCCTGCTCCAAGAAGACATACTGTCTCAGTTTAAACGTGCCTCAGCAGGGCAAAGACCCGCTCCCGAAACCAAATTGCAGGCGAAGGACGGCCTATTCTGGTACTTGGACAAGATCTACACTCCAGAGGAACTACGGGTGACAGTCATGGAGCTGTGCCATGACCACGCGTTGGCCGGACACTTCGGTGTCGCCAAAACCACCGACTTGGTACAATGTACCTTTTGGTGGGCTCAATTACTGGCCGATTGCAAGAAGTTTGTGGATACATGCTCCACCTGCATCTGGAATAAGAACCCCAAAACCAGGGCTTGGGGCCTCCTCAAGCCCCTGTCCGTCCCGGAACGCCCATGGAGAATGATATCCCTGGACTTTATTGTGGAGTTGCCTCCGGCAGAGGACCACATGACGATCTTCGTGATCGTCGATCGCCTATCCAAAATGGCACATTTTATCCCCATGAAGGGCACCCCCTCAGCCCCGGAGACGGCACGGGTCTTCATCAGAGAAATTGTCCGACTTCACAGGGTGCCGGCTAGTATAGTCTCAGATCGAGGGGTGCAATTCACCTCTCGATTCTGGAGGTCTCTTTGCCAGGCATTGGACATCGAACTTGCCCTCTCGTCTGCCTACCACCCTCAGTCCAATGGGCAGACGGAGCGGACAAATCCGACCCTGGATCAGTACTTGCGCTACTTTTCTTCCTTTGCCCAGGATGACTGGATCTCCCTTCTACCCCTGGCCGAGTTTGCCTACAATAATGCCACCCATTCTGCCACCAAACAAACTCCCTTCTTCGCGAATTACGGGTTTCACCCTGCATTCCTGCCCAACTCCCTCCCTGACTGCACTGTGCCGGCGGTCCAAGAACGGATCAATTTCTTTTCAACCAACAACCAACTTCTCCAGGAAACCATGACTAGGACCCAGGAGTACAACAAGGCCACCTTTGACAAGAAGAGACGGGGGGAACTGGTACTTGCCCCAGGTGAGCTAGTGTGGCTATCCACCACCAATTTGAAGCTGGCCTGTCCATCAGGGAAACTGGGTCCCAAATTCCTGGGCCCCTTCCCGGTCAAAAGAAGGATTAACGAGGTAGCTTACGAATTGGAACTTCCAGACTCACTGAAGGTTCACCCGGTGTTCCACGTATCCTTGCTGAAACCCTCCGCTGCCAATCCATTTCCCAATAGTCTTAGTGGACGGGGAAGAAGAGTTTGAGGTGGAAGCCATCCTCAATTTCAGAAGAAGGCAGAACCAAAACCAGTTCTTAATTAAATGGAAGGGGTATGGCCCTGAAGAGAACTCCTGGGAGCCTGAGGCAAACATCCACGCTAAGAGTCTGGTTCAATCCTTTAAGAGAGCCCATCCTGAGAAATTTGCCCGGAAGGGCATCCGGAGGCTCCCCCTTAGAGGGGCAATGTCATGAAGATCCTGCCAGTAACCGGCGTCTCAGCATCCCTGGTACCCGTTCGCGGGTGCCATTGTGCATGCGCGAGCGCGCACGTGCGCGCACGCGCCCGCAGACGAGAGCGCGCGTGCGCGGACGAGTGCGCGCCCCCCATTGGCGCCAACGAGGCTATTTAAATCCATCTGTCACAGACGGTCCCTGCTGTCTGCTCTATAGCGTTCTGTGCCTGAAACCTGATCTAAAGCTTGTTACCAGTGTTGACCCGGCTACCCTTTGACCTCCTGTTTTCTGCCTGCACCCGAACTTGGCTTGTCTGTGACCTCTCTCCTGCCTGACCCATCTGTACTGCGCTGCCAGCCTGATAGCCGACCCTGCCTGCCTGACCATCCAACCTGCCTGTTGTTCCAGTCTGCCTGTTGTTCCAGTCTGCCTACAGTTCCAGTCTGCCTGTTGTTCCAGTCTGCCTGTTGTTCCAGTCTGCCTGTTGTTCCAGTCTGCCTACAGTTCCAGTCTGCTTGCAGTTCCAGTCTGCCTACAGTTCCAGTCTGCCTGTTGTTCCAGTCTGCTACAGTTCAAGTCTGCCTACAGTTCCAGTCTGCCTGTTGTTCCAGCCTGCTTACAGTTCCAGTCTGCCTACAGTTCCAGTCTGCCTGTTGTTCCAGCCTGCTTACAGTTCCAGTCTGCCTACAGTTCCAGTCTGCCTGTTGTTCCAGTCTGCCTACAGTTCCAGTTTGCCTGTTGTTCCAGTCTGCTTACAGTTCCAGTCTGCCTACAGTTCCAGTCTGCCTACAGTTCCAGTCTGCCTACAGTTCCAGCCTGCCTGTTTTCAACCTACCTTACCTGCAGTCCTGATCCGGACCATCCTACTTACCTTGTCCGCTGAGCTGATCCAGGGATCTCTCGCTACCGGTCTTACCAGTCCTGCCAGGCACCCGTGCCCCTCCTGACTCCTGGTCCCTCTGTCACCTTACCAGGGGACCTCGAGTGGGAGCCGCAAGGGAGGCCCTCCTCTGCTAACCAGACTTATCACCACCAGGGGCGTGACACCCGTGTTTAGAATAGTCTGACAGCAAAATGACATTTCTAAAGGAAAAAAAGTAATTTAAAAACTTCTCGCGGCTATAATGAATTGTCGGTCCAGCAATACACATAACAATTTAATGATAAAAACAGCATGGGATTCCCCCTCAGGGGAATCCCGAAACAAAATTAAAAAAAAAATGCGTGGGGGTCCCCCCAAATTCCATACCAGGCCCTTCAGGTCTGATATGGATATTAAGGGGAACACCGTGCCAAAATAAAAAAATGGCGTGGGGGCCCCCTCAAAATCCATAGGATTTTAAGGGGACCCCCGCGCCCAAAATAAAAAAAATGGCATGGGGTCCCCCAAAAAACCATACCAGACCCTTATCTGAGCATGAAACCTGGCAGGCCGCAGGAAAAGAGGGGGGACAGAGCGCACCCCCTCCTGAACCGTACCAGGCCACATGCCCTCAACATTGGGAGGGTGCTTTGGGGTAGCCTCCCAAAGCACCTTGTGGGGAGAAGGGCCTCATCCCCACAACCCTTGCCCGGTGGTTGTGGGAGTCTGCGGGCGAGGGGCTTATCCTTTAACAAGGGGACCCCCATATCCGCCCCCCCTGTGTGAATTGGTAATGGGGTACAAATGTACCCCTACCATTTCCTCAAAATAGTGTCAAAAATGTTAAAAAAGACAATAGACGTTTTTTGACAATTCCTTTATTCCGCTTCTTCTTCCATCTTCTTCTGGTCTTCTTTCAGTGTTCTTCTTCTTCCTCCATCTTGTTCTTCTCGTCAGTCAGCTGTGTGACGCTTCTGTTCAGGTGACAGCTCCTTTAAAATGGAGGGTGGGGCCACCCGGTGACCCCGCTCCCCTTGGACGCACGGGGACTTCCCTATGGCTTTCCCCGTGTTGTCAGAGGGGGGCGGGGTCACCCGTTTACGTAAACACACTGGCTTGACTCTCTTGGGCATGGAGTTCACCAGAAATTCACAGGTTGCCCCTGGACTTACTCCTCCATGGCGACATCAGGGAGCTGGTGGATGTTAGAGACCTTGCGCTCCTCCACCTTCCTTGAGGATGCCCCACAAATGCTCAATAGGGTTTAGGTCTGGAGACCTGCTTGGCCAGTCCAGCACCTTTACACTCAGCTTCTTTAGCAAGGCAGTGGTCATCTTGGAGGTGTGTTTGGGGTCGTTATCATGTTGAAATACTGCCCTGCGGCCCAGTCTCCGAAGGGAAGGGATCGTGCTCTGCTTCAGTATGTGACAGTACATGTTGGCATTCATGGTTCCCTCAATAACTGTAGCTACGCAGTGCTGGCAGCACTCCTGCAGCCCCAGACCATGACACTCCCACCACCATGCTTGACTGTAGGCAAGACACACTTGTCTTTGTACTCCTCACCTGGTCCCTGCCACACACGCTTGACACCATCTGAACCAAATAAGTTTATCTTTGTCTCATCAGACCACAGGACATGGTTCCAGTAATCCATGTCCTTAGTCTGCTTGTCTTCAGCAAACTGTTTGCAGGCTTTCTTGTGCATCATCTTTAGAAGAGGCTTCCTTCTGGGATGACAGCCATGCAGACCAATTTGATGCAGTGTGCGGAGTATGGTCTGAGTACTGACAGGCTGACCCCCACACCCCTTCAACCTCTGCAGCAATGCTGGCAGCACTCATATGTCTATTTCCCAAAGACAACCTCTTGATATGACGCAGAGTATGTTCACTCAACTTAGGGGTGTGCTCACTTTTGTTGCTAGTGGTTTAGACATTATTGGCTGTGTGTTGAGTTATTTTGAGGGGACAGCAAATTTACACTGTTATACAAGCTGTACACTTACTACATTGTAGCAAAGTGTAATTTCTTCAGTGTTGTCACATGAAAATATTTACTAAAATATTTACAAAAATGGTAGGGGTGTACTCACTTTTGTGAGATACTGTATATACACACTAGACTGATTGTATTTATATATGAAATACACTGTCACTAACTATAGTGGCCACTAAGTAAGCAGCCTTATATAGTGTGGGGCGTGGACTTAGTCGTTAGGACTTAGGACTTAAGACTTAATTGTTATTATATACAACGGGCAAAGATGTTCCGTCAATTGAAACACTTGACTTATTACAGACTTCAGTTAAAGAGGAACCTTTTGAGTTTAAAATAAAATTCCCAAAGCATATAAAATGGTTTTGGGTGTAGACAATGAAAACGATACAGGTATGGTAATGGCATTTGTGAGAAAATTGAAATATCTTGATCCAACTTCATTAGCCATTGCTCAAGAACAAAATTCTTTATCGAAAGCTTCTAGTTTCATCGATAAAGTTAGAAGACAAATGAAAGGTAGCTCCAGTTCAAAATGACACTAAAAATAAATAGTCAGACTACAGCCAATACAGGATTGCCTGCTGCTAGTAATTATGACAGGTGCAAGCAAATGAGACAGAGTGAGCCCATCAATTGTTACTACTGTCAGAAACCAGGCCATTTACAGTGGCAGTGTAAAAATATTTTTTTGTATTAATAAATTGTTTTTTGTATTAATAAAATTTGCATATTTGCTTGTATCCTGCTTAAGACCATATAAACTGTAAAAACAGCCTAAAAAATGTTAATCTCGATTTCTATTTGTTTTGTCATTTTTATACTCCTTCTTTGGCTCTTCATATGTTATATATGCAGGATGCACTGCTAACTCTCTGTAGTTCCATTGAGCACTGTTCCCTGCCTGCCACTTAGAGTCCCTATCACTTGTGGGGAAAACGTGGGATTCCTGGCTGGCTATTCCCCCCCCCCCCCCACTTTTCATGATCCCCTTTTCCATCTGAGCAATAGTTCTATTTATGATGCTTGCAATCTAACCATTATTTTCCAAATGTATCTATTTTGGTACATCCCTTTGGTCTCGTTATAGCTCCATTATACTTAGACTGTATGGACACCCAAGGGTTGGCCTCACAATCCAACCCTTTCTGCCTCCTTTCACAGCCGCATACCCATGTTGTTACTCTTTCCATCCAGTAACATACTTGCCCCCTTTTTTTCCATCTAACTTTGTTACCAGTGTATAGCCCTAGTGGCGTTATTACTGTGTTATGCGCTGCCTATTTTTTATATGCATCGCTCCTTGTCCCTGCAGTACACCTTCCAGCCTTTGAGTGGCTTCTGTCTGGCTAGATCCCCGAGTGGTGCGTGCGCTGTGTGCTGCGCGCGCATCCACTGCGGGACTTATGGGGATTGTAGGCTGCCTGGCGCGGCCGCTTCTGCGCATGCGCCGGAGGCTTTTTCGTCCGCCGCCTGATCAGGAGTAATTCTGGTCAGGTGTGGGGGGCATATATAGCCTGCTAGTCCACACCATGATGGTGATGGATTCAGGGGCGCCAAACAATTGGATTATCTGCTGCTAAGGTTAGTTATGCTATTACTTTTTCCCCTTATATTTCTTTTCATTTCTTGTTGAATACCACCCCTTATTTACTATGTGTATGTTCCTCTATACAGAGGCTTTTCTACACCAGTTAATTGGCCGGCCTTATAACCTGGATACCAATCTTGAATTTACCATGGCTTTGAGCCATTTTTTTTAGCACTTTGGCCCTTTATAGGTGAGTAAGCAGACAGTATGTCCTGACTCACTATCTTCGCCTTGTTCCTGGTTATTTACCCTAAATTCTTTTTTCTTACTACAGCCTATGCACAACTATAATCAACCTAGATCTTACATGCTTGTTCCTAATCCACTCATTGGCGCCCCCTATATACATAGAATATTCTCTTTTGGTAAGCGTTTTTCCTAGGCTATGTTAGCCAAATTATGGCATTTCAATAATTTGAAGCCATTATAATCATTATAATACTATCTACCTCTTCTACCAGGTTTTATATATACCCCCTACAGCCTAGTATTTGGAGCATCTGCACTTGACCATTTATGTGGTAACACCTGTTTGGCTCTAATTTTGGTTGGACGGTATGTATCGTTTTTTGAATTTGCTCTTGGGGATGATTTCTGGGGGATTGGGGGTTGGGCAGGTTATATTGGAATGCAATGTGAACCCTGCTCAATGCTCTTTACATGCATATCTCTGTATGTCTGCATATCACTAATTGTCCTTTGCATTTAATAGACAAACATATTTGGGTACAGATAACTTCCCTGACCCCGAAGAAGCCAATGTTTGGCGAAACATGTCGGGCCCTTTTAACTGAAACTACATCTGTACCCCCGATCTATACATTTGTATAGGTCTTCAACTTGTTATCTCAAAGGTTTATAGGCTGCATATGGTGTTTCAGCCATCTATGAAGCTTTTTCCCCTCTTTTAGTGGGCTTCATGCTAGTTGATTCACATATTTTTACATTGTACTGCCTTTATTGTATTTTTTTCAAACAATACATTTTTCTATTTTTTTTTAAAAAATCACGAGTGTTCCTTTACTATATGGTACCGCAACAATCCCCTCTCCTGTCCCCACTTACCTATTTACCATTTAAACCCGGGATGAGGTACCTCTCATAGAGAATATTCCAAGCCCTCCCTTCCTATTACAGACTTCAGTTAAAGAGGAACCTTTTGAGTTTAAAATAAAATTCCCAAAGCATATAAAATGGTTTTGGGTGTAGACAATGAAAACAATACAGGTATGGTAATGGCATTTGTGAGAAAATTGAAATATCTTGATCCAACTTCATTAGCCATTGCTCAAGAACAAAATTCTTTATCGGAAGCTTCTAGTTTCATCGATAAAGTTAGAAGACAAATGAAAGATAGCTCCAGTTCAAAATGACACTAAAAATAAATAGTCAGACTACAGCCAATACAGGATTGCCTGCTGCTAGTAATTATGACATGTGCAAGCAAATGAGACAGAGTGAGCCCATCAATTGTTACTACTGTCAGAAACCAGGCCATTTACAGTTGTAGTGTAAAAAATTCTTAAGAGATATGCAGATGAAATATTCAAGAAATATTGTAAAGAAAATGGATTTATAGCTCTTGAACAATCTGCTCCTCCTTGTCCAAATGTAACTCAATCTTCTTCTCCTTATGCTCCTCTGATAAAGCAAATCAGAGAATTATCAATCAGCAATGGCATGAATAAAAAGAACCTGCAATCAGCCACTGTTGAGTCAAATCCATTATTGCCTACTCTATGACTACAAAATAATAAAAAGAAAATAAAGTCTCATTATCTAGAATATGTAACAGCAAAATTTCTAGATAAATGTGGATGTCCTTGAATGGACAAAACAGTAAATTTCTAATCGATACAGGTTCTGAAATCTCTATTACTGGTGTAAGATTACCTCTTTTGACAGATGCAGCAGTTTGCACAGTTGTTGGATTTAACAGATATGGTAACTCTAATGCCTCGTACACACGTACGGACTTTTCCCGGCGGACCTAAGTCCAGCGGACAATCCGCTGGACTTTCCAGCTGGGTACGCTGGACTAAAAAGCGAACGGACTTGACCACACACGATCACGCAAAAAGTCCGGCGGTTCACGCGATGACGTACAGCACGTACGACGGGACTAGAAAAAGGAAGCTCGAGATCCCAAACGACACCCTTTGGGCACCGTCAGCTGATCTCGTGTGTATCGCGTGTTAGTTGACGTTTGGTTAGAGACGATTCGCGCTTCTCAGACTTCTGCTTAATTCGCTCGCTTCTGCCGTTCAGTTTGTGCTTGTGAGGTTTGTATCTGGCTTTCAGTGCGTGTGGATCAGTTCCTACCTGTTCTCAGGCCGTTCTGGTCCGCTCGTTCCTGTTTTTCAGGTCGTTCTTCATAGGCCTTGCTGTTCTTCAGTGCGTTCGGTTAAGTTGTTTGTTTGATCAGCCGACCGTTTTGAAGCCATGGAGTGTGGACGTACTCGGGAACGAGTTCGTGCTGTGCAGGGGCTCGGTGTTGCGGTTAACACCTTGGCCCGAGCCCAGTCCATGAACAGGGTGAGGAGGAGTTCATGGACCAAGAATTGGTTGCGCCAGCGTGACCAATTCTCGCATATGCCTTTGCTCCGTGAGATCCGTGAGAATAATCCTGATGATTTCAGGAATTATCTCCGGATGACGGACCCCATTTTTCACCGTCTGTTGGCTTCGCTGTCCCCTTATATTACCAGGCAGAATACCTGCATGCGGCAAGCCATCAGTGCGGAGCAGAGGCTAGTCGCCACGTTGCGTTACTTGGCGACGGGGAGAAGCTTGCAGGACCTCAAGTTCACGACAGGCATCTCCCCCCAGGCTCTGGGGCTCATTATTCCAGAGACCTGTTCTGCCATTATCCACGTCCTGCAGGAGGAATACATTAAGGTAAGTCTTCTCTTTTAAAATTACCTATGTCTTGTATGTTTGCTAATGTAGTGCATCAATGTCATCATTAGCTAATTACCATGATAGGACTATTCTATGAATGTCCCCTATTCCTGTATATTTTTTAATTTTTGTTTTTTGTCTAGTATTTTATGGTTGACTTTTCGAAATTGCTTTAAGAATGTATTATTAAGTGGGTCACATGCATATTTCCTTGCACCAACCTCCCCAGCATGGAATCTTGGCCCCCTAAACACCCCTAGCCTAGTCACTTTCTTTGTTTAAAAATGTATATTACCAGCTCCATTGTACTGCTTTACTCACCCCCCCCTTTCACCCCCCTTGCCCCTCACCCCTTTCACCCCCCTTGCCCCTCACCCCTTTCACCCCCCTTGACCCTCACCCCTTTCACCCCCCTTGACCCTCACCCCTTTCACCCCCCTTGACCCTCATTTTTAAATTAATTGCATGTGGTTTGGGTCAGCTTGTAATTAACCCACCCCCCCACACACACACACCCTCTTTAATTAATTGCATGTGGTTTGGCTCAGCTTGTAATTAACCCACCCCCCACACACCCCTTTAATTAATTGCATGTGGTTTGGCTCAGCTTGTAATTAACCCACCCCCACACACACACCCTCTTTAATTAATTGCATGTGGTTTGGCTCAGCTTGTAATTAACCCCCCCCCCACACACACCCCTTTAATTAATTGCATGTGGTTTGGCTCAGCTTGTAATTAACCCACCCCCACACACCCCTTTAATTAATTGCATGTGGTTTGGCTCAGCTTGTAATTAACCCACCCCCACACACACACACACCTCTTTAATTAATTGCATGTGGTTTGGCTCAGCTTGTAATTAACCCACCCCCCACACACCCCTTTAATTAATTGCATGTGGTTTGGCTCAGCTTGTAATTAACCCACCCCACACACACACACCCTCTTTAATTAATTGCATGTGGTTTGGGTCAGCTTGTAATTAACCCACCCCCACACACACACACACACACTCTTTAATTAATTGCATGTGGTTTGGCTCAGCTTGTAATTAACCCACCCCCCCACACACACACACCCTCATTAATTAATTGCATGTGTATTGTGTGACCTTACAATTAATTACTCCACACCCACATCCCCATTATTATCTTCTCTGGGCCATCAGAGGGGTCATCAATCAGAGATTTGTCCCTTATCTTTAATCTTTTGGCTTTATTTCAAGGACTTACAAAATAAATACATATGTTGTTCCAAATTGTTTGTTAATTTGTTGCATTTAGTTTGGTGTTTTGCCTGGTTTTTAATTCGAATTGTATCTTTCTGTTTGACTTCACAGTGTCCTTCCACGCCACAGGAATGGCAGACTGTGGCTTCCGAGTTTGCTGCCCGTTGGGACTTTCCCAACTGCGGAGGGGCGATTGACGGCAAACATGTGCGAATTGTGCCCCCACCCCATTCGGGGTCTTACTATTGGAATTATAAGGGGTTCCATAGTATAGTGTTGATGGCGGTGGTGTCGGCACAATACGAGTTTCTTTATGTGGATGTGGGGAAAAACGGCCGGATGTCGGATGGAGGAGTCTTCAACCACACGGAGTTCGGTCATCGTCTCCAGACTGGTGGCCTGGAGCTGCCACCAGATGAAGATAATGTGGAGGGACTCCCGTTCGTTTTCATTGCCGACGAGGCGTTCGGTCTGGGTGACCACCTGATGAGGCCATTTCCCCAAAGATCCCTCACCCCTGAGAGGAGGATTTTTAATTTTCGGTTGGCCAGAGCAAGAAGGGTTGTGGAAAATGCCTTTGGTATTATGGCCAACCGTTTCAGATTGCTCCTTACATCCATACATCTGGCAGAGTACAAACTGAATACTATTATTCTTGCATGCTGTGTAATGCACAATTATTTACGCAAACATTCTGGAACCTAATCATTACCAATCGGGCCTGAGGCGGGAGTGGAAGGCGACATGACAGGGCTGGATACTCGCCGGCTTGGTTTGGCCCCACAATCAGCCCAGCAAGTGCGGGACCGTTATTTACATTATTTTAATGGTAGGGGGGCCATTACAATGGCAGCAGACCCTTAAAGCCTCTATTTTATTTAAAGAATAAATACAGTTATTTCTGTTTGAAAGATTGGTTTTTTCGTATTGTTTTGCTTTTAATTTTGCCAGTTTTATATGTTGTCCTAGTGCACTTCTTAATAGTGGCAAACTTCGTTTGCGTTTAGTAAATAAGCCCCTTTGTCAATGAACCACAACATGTTTTGGTCAAACTGGTAGTATTTAAAAAGAAGAAGCCACACATTGTTTAATTTGTGCAAACATTTTTTTTTTTTATTCTAGTGCACATCCAAACCTTTTTTTTTTTTTTTTTTTTTTTTTTTTTTTGGTCTTTTTTTTTAATTTGTTTTTTTTTTTTTTTTTTTTTTTTTAAAAAAATATTTTTTTTTTTTTTTGTTATATTTTTAAAATATTTTTGGTCTTTTTCTCACAACATATTTTATTTTTTTTTTGTGATTTATTTTTTTAAACAAACATAAAAACATGTATTAAAATGGTAAAAAATTTTGGGTTAGCATTTGAAAATATTTACACAATGTAAAAGTCGAGAACTTACAAAGCTCAACAGGTAATCCATGAACAGTAGAAGCCAAATTTAGAATATGCACACTAATTTAACAGGAAAATGGGTAATGTCAACATGTGCTATGTTCCATCATGGGGAATCAATGGACGTGTTTGGTGTGTGAAACCCCTTCCCTCTCACCTACTAGCATTAGGGGTTGCAAACACCAAATGCGTCCATTGAGATCCCCTGATGGCACATAGCACATGTTGACACACCATGTGCATATTAAAAATTTGGCCTCTAAAATTTAAAAAAAATAGCGCATCAAAAGGGGAATGAAGGACATGATTGATGTTAAGAAATGGAAAAGGGGTCTTTAGATTCTCCCCAAAACATCAATCATGTCCTTCATTCCCTGCTGAATGGTGGCCATCTCCTTCTGCATATTTTCCAGCTGCAGATTCCAGGCCATGATCTGGCCAATAAGCCTGTGGGCACTGTCTGTGGAAAATGGCTCCGCAGCTTGTCCTTCCACAAACAGATCAGCATCACCTAAAAGTTGGGTAGATAAAACACAAGAAAAAAAGTGTCAAAAACATGCAGACCTTAATTTATTAGCTCAATCTGTGTTCTGAGACACTCACTTGGTGGGGTGCAGATTTGATCCACTTCAACCACCTCTTCCTCCACATCCACGCGTGGGCTTGGGCTAACTGCCCAATTAGTCTGGTGAGGCCGGGAGGTCCTCGTAGGTTCGGACTGACGTCTGAGTCTTTTGCCCCCTATGGTAATGGAACACAAAAAGGTACACTTTTAATCACACTGATATTTGAGTGCCAAAATAGGATTATTAAACATTGTTTAAAAGTGTTGTCCAATTATTAGCAGTTTGTTAGAAGATCCTACTTGAAGACAGAATTGAAATGTCTATCTAATGAAACTCCAATACTTAAACCGACCTTCAACCCTAAATTTGAACTTCCGCTCATTGTATCCCTGCACCCCTGTGGTGTCTTATTTGGAACCTTTTAGGGGGGAGGGGTTGCAGATACCTGTGTAAGGCAGGTATTTGCACACACATCCGGCCCTAGACTCCCACAGAAGTATACGCCACATCCCGTCCCACCGTGCTGTCTGCTGGGACACACAGGGGTCCCCGAGCTCGCGCGGACCAGTCCTATTGCATAGCGCAACTGGCGCATGCCCAATAGTGACCCGGGAAGTGAAGCCGCAAAGATTAATTTCATGATTGCAAGATCAGAGATTGTAGCTGCACCATCCAAGGGACAGGTGAGTGTACTTCTTTGAAAAGTCACCACCTACAGTATTTGTAGATGATGAGCATTTTTCGGGAATTGTGAGCTTGACACCCTGCTTAACATATTTTTCCCCCCCCCCCCCCCCCCAAAACAGCTTCTGGAGTCCCTGTGTAAGTTACCCCTAAAACCCTTACTACAGCAGTAATTTTATAGATAGTGACAATAATAAACAACCTTACAACTCCAACAACCCAAAGCCAGGTAAACTGAATAAACGTTATGAAGACAAACGGAACTTTATCAAGTCTGCGCAAGTTTCACGTACGAATGGTAATAACATCTGCGCAAGTTTCACGTACGAATGGTAATAACATCAGCGCAAGTTTCACGTACGAATGCTAAGAACATCTGCGCAAGTTTCACGTACGAATGGTAATAACATCTGCGCAAGTTTCACGTACGAATGGTAATAACATCTGCGCAAGTTTCACGTACGAATGGTAATAACATCAGCGCAAGTTTCACGTACGAATGCTAAGAACATCTGCGCAAGTTTCACGTACGAATGGTAATAACATCAGCGCAAGTTTCACGTACGAATGGTAATAACATCAGCGCAAGTTTCACGTACGAATGGTAATAACATCAGCGCAAGTTTCACGTACGAATGGTAATAACATCAGCGCAAGTTTCACGTACGAATGGTAATAACATCAGCGCAAGTTTCACGTACGAATGGTAATAACATCAGCGCAAGTTTCACGTACGAATGGTAATAACATCAGCGCAAGTTTCACGTACGAATGCTAAGAACATCTGCGCAAGTTTCACGTACGAATGGTAATAACATCAGCGCAAGTTTCACGTACGAATGGTAATAACATCAGCGCAAGTTTCACGTACGAATGGTAATAACATCAGCGCAAGTTTCACGTACGAATGCTAAGAACATCTGCGCAAGTTTCACGTACGAATGGTAATAACATCAGCGCAAGTTTCACGTACGAATGGTAATAACATCAGCGCAAGTTTCACGTACGAATGGTAATAACATCAGCGCAAGTTTCACGTACGAATGGTAATAACATCAGCGCAAGTTTCACGTACGAATGGTAATAACATCAGCGCAAGTTTCACGTACGAATGGTAATAACATCAGCGCAAGTTTCACGTACGAATGGTAATAACATCAGCGCAAGTTTCACGTACGAATGGTAATAACATCAGCGCAAGTTTCACGTACGAATGGTAATAACATCAGCGCAAGTTTCACGTACGAATGCTAAGAACATCTGCGCAAGTTTCACGTACGAATGGTAATAACATCAGCGCAAGTTTCACGTACGAATGGTAATAACATCAGCGCAAGTTTAGACATATCAAGTATAACCATAGTAGCGCACGTGCTTGACTTACTTTTTTTGATGGCTTTTCGAATTTTCCTGTACTGATCGTGCTCCCTGGATTTTATGTCGGACCATCGCTTGCGCAGTTGATCCTTGCCCCTTCGTACGCCGAATTTCTGCTCCAGGGTGCTGACGACTGTAGTGAGAATCTTGTCCTTGCGCAAGTTGGGTCGAGGGTACGGGCCATTTTCCCCGTCGTAATCTTCCCTTTGGAGGATGTCCACCATCTCCACCATCTCTTCAAAGGCCATATTGGTGGCCTTATATCTGCTGCTGGATGCAGATGTGTTCGCTTCTGGGCTTTCCTCCGCGCTACTGGCTGAGAATGTGTCCGCCATCTTCATGAATTTATTCACCCACAATGCAACGAGGGGAAGCGGGGCGGGGAATACTCGTCAGGAGGAACGTCATGGGCGGGCGACGCGGAGGACGCAGGCGGACTTCGACGCGTGCGCAGTGTATATAAGGCTGTTTGAGGGCCCCACGTGTTCCCGAACGGAAGTAGCGAGCGCTCTGTACGAAGGTAAGTGTTTTCTAGGATGCATTACTGTGGTTTATTGGGTTTTGGGCCTGCATTTTTTAAGGATATGTGTGTGTTGCTGCCTGTGTGTGGGTGTATTGCTGCCTGTGTGTAGGGGTTGCTGCCTGTGTGGGTGTGTTGCTGCCTGTGTGTAGGGGTTGCTGCCTGTGTGGGTGTGTTGCTGCCTGTGTGTAGGGGTTGCTGCCTGTGTGGGTGTGTTGCTGCCTGTGTGTAGGGGTTGCTGCCTGTGTGGGTGTGTTGCTGCCTGTGTGTAGGGGTTGCTGCCTGTGTGTGGGTGTATTGCTGCCTGTGTGTAGGGGTTTGCTGCCTGTGTGTGGGTGTATTGCTGCCTGTGTGTAGGGGTTGCTGCCTGTGTGTGGGTGTATTGCTGCCTGTGTGTAGGGGTTGCTGCCTGTGTGGGTGTGTTGCTGCCTGTGTGTAGGGGTTGCTGCCTGTGTGGGTGTGTTGCTGCCTGTGTGTAGGGGTTGCTGCCTGTGTGTGGGTGTATTGCTGCCTGTGTGTAGGGGTTGCTGCCTGTGTGTGGGTGTATTGCTGCCTGTGTGTAGGGGTTGCTGCCTGTGTGTGGGTGTATTGCTGCCTGTGTGTAGGGGTTGCTGCCTGTGTGTGGGTGTATTGCTGCCTGTGTGTAGGGGTTGCTGCCTGTGTGGGTGTGTTGCTGCCTGTGTGTAGGGGTTGCTGCCTGTGTGGGTGTGTTGCTGCCTGTGTGTAGGGGTTGCTGCCTGTGTGTGGGTGTATTGCTGCCTGTGTGTAGGGGTTGCTGCCTGTGTGGGTGTGTTGCTGCCTGTGTGTAGGGGTTGCTGCCTGTGTGGGTGTGTTGCTGCCTGTGTGTAGGGGTTGCTGCCTGTGTGGGTGTGTTGCTGCCTGTGTGTGGGTGTGTTGTGTAATGTTTGTTTAGAAAAACTGGATGTGCGTTTTTCGTAACATTTGTGTTTTTGGTCTTTTGTATTGCCATTACTAACAAAACAGAAACAAACATGTCATCAGCCCAGTTCAATCCATTCAAGGACCAGCAGTTCATGTCAGAATTCATTGCGCTGTACCGAAAAAATACCAACCTGTGGCAGCTCAAGAACCCTTTATATGGAAATAGGGATGTCCGGAAGGCAACACTGGGGCCACTTGTGGATTTTGTGAAGACTCAAGTCCCCAACGCAGACACCAAGTATGTTGAAGCCAGAATTTCAAGTTTAAGGCACATGTACAAGCAGGAGCGCAAGAAGATTGAGGATTCAGTCAGATCAGGAGCAGCAGCAGAGATGGTTTATGTACCGAAGCTGTGGTACTACAACCAACTGGCTTTTATAGGTGACCAGATGGAACCCAGGCAATCACTGTCCACTCTTCCCTCCACCCTTCCCTCCACTCTTCCCTCCACTCTTCCCTCCACCCCAGCTGAGGCTTCCACGGAAGGAGAAGACCCCTCCACCTTGGAGCAGGCTGATGCGCCCAGCTGGAGCCAGGTATATATTTAGTAGCCTAAATTGTGATTGTGTGAATATTAATGCTGTAAACGTTAAAATGTGAAACAATTAACACCCTGAACTCCGAATTGTGAAAAAAGCTGCCAAAAATTGCGCACACTTCGAAAAAGTGTTGGTGCTACATATCGATACATATATAGTGTATACATACATCCAGTAGTGGCAAAAAATGCCTTATACAACATTGGTGATCTGCTTGGAAAATGCAGGGGTCCAAATGATAGCCTTTTGGATCTTTTTTAAAATTTATCTGCTCGTTCATAAGTTTACAATTGGATGATTGAGGAGGCCATAAACCAAAAAACAGGTGTTTGATTTTTGTTTTTATTTGCCCACAGGATGAGCTGACCCAGGATGATGCCGGGACAAGTGGTATGGAGGAGGAGGACATGACCAGCGAGAGCCAGGAGGTGGCTGGGCCCAGCACGAGCCAGAGTGACAGCCAGACTGTATTAAGAAGTCTACCTCCACCCCTGCCCTTACCCCCAAGAAGGCCCAGGAGGATGACCATTGTTGAGGAGGAATCACTCCAACTTATTCGGAAGGCGAGTGCGATTCTCGAAAGACCCCCCATTCCAGAAGAGGCCTATGCCACCTACTTGGCCAGCAGGTTGCTGGAAATGGAGAAGGGCCAACGGCACCTGTGTGAGGGCCTAATTTTTTAGGCTATTAAGGGGGGTTTGAGGGGTCAATTAAGAGAATCCACCCGCCTGACACATGAAGGCCCGACAGCAACTTCTCCTCCTCCTCCTCCTCCTCTTCCTTCTTCTCCTCCTCCTCCTCCTCCTCCTACCACAAGTCAGCCTCCAAGGAAGCGTGCAGGGAAGACTGCAGGGAAGAGTGCAGGGCAGCGTGGTGGGAAGAGTCGGAAGTGATTGCCTGGCTTCAGTCTGGTCTCACAGAAGACACAGGCTGTTGTAGTGCCACAGCTTGGGGACATAGATGTCATCTGCTGCTGTTCCTGGTCTGTCTGATTCCTGGTCAATCTTCTTGTGCTCCCTATATTGGATGTAATCTGCCCAAGCTTAATTTTTGGCTTCACAAACTTGATGTCTGCCGTTGGGGCAAAAAGTCTTCTCAAAATCGCAAAGTGGCTCCAGTGTTGTCTTCCTATTTTGTTTTGCCTTGTTTGTTTAAACCAGAATAAATGGTAATTTAATTTTCCGAAAATAATGATATACGTGCTTGTTATTCAAAAACATAGTTTCTTTAGGAGTAGGCAGGTACATGTCTAAATTATATGGAGGGCATTTCCAAAACGCACATTCATTTGACAATACAAGTGTAAAGTGCAACTTCAATGGAACTGCAAGTGCAGTCGCTGGAAAGGTGAGGGTTAAGATCTGAATTAAGGGCAAGCTCTGCTGACTCCACAATTGTATCATGTGTAATAACAAATCCTTTTGCTAACCAACAAATAATAAAATATATCTAAATAGAGATATATGTACATATATATAAATTATATATATATATATATATATATATATATATATCACTAAATAGAGAGATATATATATATATATATATATATATATATATATATATCACTAAATAGAGATATATATATATATATATATATATATATATATATATATATATATATACACGTATATATCTTTAAATCTATATATATAAATATATGTATATACAGATATATATATTTTTGGGTTTAATGAGAAATATAGATATATTTTGAATTTGGTGATTTGGATATATATATCTATATCTATATATATATATATATATATATCTATATATATATATATATATATATATATAGAGAGAGAGAGAGAGAGAGAGAGAGAGAGATAGATATAGATATATATATATATATATATATATACAAATATATAACTTCACTAAAGAATGCTGAAGAAAAAAAACGTTCGGGAGTACTCTGCGTGAATATACAAGCAGCAAGGCAAAATCATTCTTCAAGTACGATAACATACAAAATGGACTTCAGTCCAGCGGATAATCCCGCGGGATTGTCCCTTCGTGTGTACGCGGCATAAGGCCCCTTTCACACGGACGCAGTCAGTTTAGGCACGTCAAAAAACGTATCAGTTCTTATCCGTTGTCTCATCCGTTTTCATCCGTCATCCGTTCCGTTAATGTCCGTTTTCATCCGTTTTTTGTCCGCTTACATCCGTAAATGCACACGTTTACGTCCGTTTTTTCATCCGTTTTTTCATCCGTTTTGTTCCGTTTATATGTGTGCCTGTGCCTTTAAGAGGTTGAGTTCACAGATAAACACAAAACGGATGTTAACGGATCTTAACGGATCGGACGTTGACGGACGATGTCCGTCAACGTCAGTTAATATCCGTTTGACGGATCTGAACGTATCCTTGTACGTTTAAAAAAAACGGATAAAAACGGAAGCGGATGTTAACTGATGGTGACGGATGTTCATCCGTCTGCCCATAGGAATGCATTGTCGTCCGTCGACGGATGGAAGAAAAACGGATAGACGGTCCGTCCGTGTGAAAGGGGCCTTAACCACTTCCCGACCGCCCCATGTAGATATACGTCGGCAGAATGGCACGTACAGGCAGAACCACGTACCTGTACGTGCCATTCTTCAGGCGCGTGGGGGGTCCGATCGGACCCCCCGGCCGGCGGGGACGGTCGGGATCGCTTCAGGAGCGATCCGGGATGAGGGGACGGCCAGTGGTTTCTGGCCACCCCCTCGCGATCGCTCCTGGCGAATCAGATGCTTCCTCTGTCTGTGTCAATCAAAACACAGGCAGAGGAAGTGATGTCACACTCGGTGCGCCGGTCTATGTGACCGGAACGCCGAGGAGTCAACACACACAGGTTAGTGCACCAACAGTACACTGACACCAGTACACATAGGCACACAAAACACCCCCCTGTCACCCCCAGATCACCCCCCAGATCACCCCCGCCCCCCCCCCCAGTCACAGTGTCACTAATTGCAGTGATCATTTATTTACTGATCACTGCATTTAGTGTCAGTGTGACTGTAATAACTGTCAGTGCAGTTAGTTTTAGGTCCAAGGTAGCCCCCCACCCCCCCCTAATAAAGGTTTAACCCCTTGATTGCCCCCCAGGTAACCCTTTCACCCCCTTTTGCCAGTGTCACTAAGCGATCGTTTTTTCTGATCGCTGTATTAGTGTCACTGCTGTCGCTAGGTAACCATTTTTTTTTTTTTTTAGGTAACCGCCATGTTTATATAGGTTCATAAATAGGTTTATAGGTCAGGTACCCCCATATTACAACCTAAATAAAGGTTTTAACCCCCTGATTGCCCCTAGAGTTAACCCTTTCACCAGTGATCACAGTATAACTGTCACTGGTGACGCTGGTTAGCCAGTTAGTTATTTCGTTATTTAGGTTCCCCGTCAGGTTTTTATATAGTGTCAGGTACCCCCATATATTACCTAATAAAGGTTTTAACCCCCTGATTGCCCCTAGTTAACCCTTTCACCCCCTTTTGCCAGTGTCACTAAGCGATCGTTTTTCTGATCGCTGCATTAGTGTCGCTAGGTAACCAGTTTTTTTTTAGGTTAACCGCCATGTTTATATAGGTTCATAAATAGGTTTATAGGTCAGGTACCCCCATATTACAACCTAAATAAAGGTTTTAAGCCCCCTGATTGCCCCTAGTTAACCCTTTCACCCCCTTTTGCCAGTGTCACTAAGCGATCGTTTTTCTAATCGCTGCATAAGTGTCACTGGTGCCGCTAGGTAGCCAGTTTTTTTTTAGGTAACCGCCAGGTTTATATAGGTTCATAAATAGGTTTATAGGTCAGGTACCCCCATATTACAACCTAAATAAAGGTTTTAACCCCCTGATTGCCCCTAGAGTTAACTCTTTCACCAGTGATCACAGTATAACTGTCACTGGTGACGCTGGTTAGCCAGTTAGTTATTTAGGTTCCCCGTCAGGTTTTTATATAGCGTCAGGTACCCCCATATAATACCTAATAAAGGTTTTAACCCCCTGATTGCCCCTAGTTAACCCTTTCACCAGTGATCACCGTATAACTGTTACGGGTGACGCTGGTTAGATAGTTTGTTTTTTATACTGTCAGGGCACCCGCCATTTATTACCCAATAACGGTTTAACCCCCTGATCGCCCGGCGGGTGATATCAATTAGGTTTTAGGGTCAAATAAGGTCTGCGTCGCCCCAGGTTAGTGCCAGCACCGCAAACACCCACGCACAAAGCATACACCTCCCTTAGTGGTACAGTATCTGAACAGATCAATATCTGATCTGATCAGATCTATACTAGCGTCCCAGCAGTTTAGGGTTCCAAAAAAACGCATTGTTAGCGGCATCAGCCCAGATACCTGCTAGCACCTGCGTTTTCCCCCTCCGCCCAGCCCAGCCCAGCCCACCCAAGTGCAGTATTGATCGATCACTGTCATTTAGAAAACACTAAGCACACATAACTGCAGCGTTCGCAGAGTCAGGCCTGATCCCTGCGATCGCTAACAGTTTTTTTTGTGGTAGCGTTTTGATTCAGTCGCTAACAGTCAGGAGCTTTTTTACCTGTAAATCTCAAAACAATAAAAAAATAGTTGTAGTTTTATTGTTCTCTCTATATTGTTGCTCTTTTTTTACTCCATTCTATTCTGCAATGTTTTATTATGTTTTATCATGCTTGCTTTTCAGGTATGTAATTTTGTTTACTGTGTTTTAGTGTTAACCATTTTTTTGTTTTCAGGTGCGCCATTCAGTTGCAGCACGGATTTATTTATCTTGACAGCAACAGTGTTTGCTCCCACGATACATAAAGACGCGACTCCAACACTGTAGGAGGTGATTTCACCACCACAGTTAAAAAAAAGAGCATATATGCCGAAGCATGGGGCAGCAGGGGGGGGGGGAGCGATGGGCTCCTAATGCTGCGTACATACGGTCGAAATTCCGACGGAGCCTTGCCCCGTGGAAAAGTGCAACCGTGTGTACATGGCATAACTTTTGTGGGAGGATGCCCCCATGCTTCGGCATATATAAATGGTGCATGTATGCCCATCATTAGAAGTGGGTGGATGAAGGGAGGTATTCTAATGGTGGGCATACCCACCAATCAATCTCTTTTTTTCGTTCAGCCAAGAGGCTGCATGAAAAATAAAGATTACAATATATGTCCAGTATGTTGCTGGACTTTGAATGGTTATACCAGAATGATGCCTGCAGGTTTAGGTATCATCTTGGTATCATTCTTTTCAGCCAGTGATCGGCTTTCATGTAAAAGCAATTCTAGCGGGTAATTAGCCTCTAGACTGCTTTTACAAGCAGTGGGAGGGAATGTCCCCCCTCCCGGATATAAACCGCGCCATTGGGAAATTGGGAAAGCGTTTTATCACACCGATCTTGGTGTGGTCAGATGCTTTGAGGGCAGAGGAAAGATCTAGGGTCTAACAGACCCCAATTTTTTCAAAAAAAGAGTACCTGTCACTGCCTATTGCTATCATAGGGGATATTTACATTCCGTGAGATAACAATAAAAATGATAACAAAAGAAAAAAATGGAGGGAACAGTTTTAAAATAAAATAAAAAAGCTAAATAAATAAAAAAAATTAAAAAAAAAAAAAAAAAAAGCACCCCTGCCCCCCCTTCTCTTGCGCAAAGGCGAACACAATCGTTGGTCTGGCGTCATACGTAAACAGCAATTGCACCATGCATGTGAGGTATCACCGCGAAGGTCAGATCGAGGGCAGTAATTTTAGCAGTAGACCTCCTCCGTGAATCTAATGTGGTATCATGTAAAGGCTTTTAAAGGCTTTTAAAAATGTATGTAGTTTGTCGCCACTGCGTGTTTGTGCGCAATTTCAAAGCATGTCCTGTTTGGTATCCATGTACTCGGCCTAAGATCATATTTTTTATTTCATCAAAAATTTGAGCAATGTAGTGTGTTTTAGTGCATTAAAATAAAAAAAAGTGTATTTTTTCCACAAAAAATGCGTTTGAAAAATCGCTGCGCAAATACTGTGTGGAAAAAAAAAATTCAACACCCACCATTTTAATCTGTAGGGCCTTTGCTTTAACAATATATATAGTGTTTGGGGGTTCAACGTAATTTTCTTGCAAAAAAAAAATATGTTTTCATGTAAACAAAAAGTGTCAGAAAAGGCTTTGTCTACAAGTGGTTAGAAGAGTGGGTGACGTGTGACATAGGCTTCTAAATGTTGTGCATAAAATGCCAGGACAGTTCAAACCCCCCCCAAATGACCCCATTTTGGAAAGTAGACACCCCAAGCTATTTGCTGAGAGCAATGTTGAGCCCATTAATTTTTTTTTTTTTTTGTCCCAAGAGATTGAATAATGAAAAAAAAAATATATATATATTTTTTTTACAAAAAGTTGTCACTAAATGATATATTGCTCAAACATGCCATGGGCATATGTGGAAATACACCCCAAAATACATTCTGTTGCTTCTCCTGAGTACGGGGATACCACATGTGTGGGACTTTTTGGGAGCCTAGTCGCGTACGTCACCCCAAAAACCAAGCACCGCCTTCAGGCTTTCTAAGGGTGTAATTTTTTTATTTCACTTCTCACTGCCAATCACAGTTTCGGAGGCCATGGAATGCCCAGATGGCATAAAACCCCCCAAAATGACCCCATTTTGGAAAGTAGACACCCCAAGCTATTTGCTGAGAGGTATGGTGAGTATTTTGCAGATCTCGCTTTTTGTCACAAAGTTTTGAAAATTGAAAAAAGAAAAAAAATATTTTTTTTTCTTTACTTTCTTCATTTTCAAAAACAAATGAGAGCTGTAAAATACTCACCATGCCTCTCAGCAAATAGCTTGGGGTGTCTACTTTCCAAAATGGGGTCATTTGGGGGGGTTTTGTGCTATTTTGGCATTTTATGGCCTTCGAAACTGTGATAGGTAGTGAGGAGTGAAATCAAAAATTTGCACCCTTAGAAATCCTGAAGACGGTGCTTGGGTTTCGGGGCCCCGTACGCGGCTAGGCTCCCAAAAAGTCCCACATATGTGGTATCCCCATACTCAGGAGAAGCAGCAAAATGTATTTTGGGGTGCAATTCCACATATAACTATGGCATAACTATGAGCAATATATCATTTAGTGACAACTTTTTTTTATTTTTTTTTTATTTTTTGTCTTTATTCAATCACTTGGGACTAAAAAAAAAAAATATTCAATGGGCTCAACATGCCTCTCAGCAAATAGCTTGGGGTGTCTACTTTCCAAAATGGGGTCATTTGGGGGTTTTTTGTGCTATTTTGGCATTTTATGGCCTTCGAAACTGTGATAGGTAGTGAGGAGTGAAATCAAAAATTTGCACCCTTAGAAATCCTGAAGGCGGTGCTTGGGTTTCGGGGCCCCGTACGCGGCTAGGCTCCCAAAAAGTCCCACACATGTGGTATCCCCATACTCAGGAGAAGCAGCTAAATGTATTTTGGGGTGCAATTCTACATATAACCATGGCATGTGTGAGCAATATATCATTTAGTGACAACTTTTTGAAAACATTTTTTTTTTTTTTTTTTTTGTCTTTATTCAATCACTTGGGACTAAAAAAAAAAATATTCAATGGGCTCAACATGCCTCTCAGCAAATAGCTTGGGGTGTCTACTTTCCAAAATGGGGTCATTTGGGGGGGTTTTGTACTTCCCTGCCATTTTAGCACCTCAAGAAATGAGATAGGCAGTCATAAATTAAAAGCGGTGTAAATTCCAGAAAATGTACTCTAGTTTGTAGACGCTATAACTTTTGCGCAAACAAATAAATATACGCTTATTGGCATTTTTTTTACTAAAGACATGTGGCTAAATACATTTTGGCCCAAATGTTTGATTAAAATTGAGTTTATTGGATTTTTCTTATAACAAAAAGTAGAAAATATCTTTTTTTTTCAAAATTTGCAGTCTTTTTCCGTTTATAGCGCAAAAAATAAAAATCACAGAGGCAATCAAATACCATCAAAATAAAGCTCTATTTGTGGGAAGAAAAGGACGCCAATTTCGTTTGGGTACAACATTGCATGACCGCGCAATTACCAGTTAAAGCAGTGCAGTGCGAAATTGAAAAAAGACCTCTGGTCCTTTGGCTGCCAAATGGTCCGGGGCTGAAGTGGTTAAGCTTCAAAGTGTAAAAAGTTTTCATTTGAAATTCCTGATTATTTGGATACTGAGGTTGATATTTGGTATGGTCAAGGTGCAGAGAACATTATTGGGACAGATGTCATTCAACGAAGAGGTTGGATAATTGATCTAGGTAATGGTGTTATCTGGAAAGGTTTCGTTAATCGTAAGCCTGTGGTAATTGACCCAGAAGATTACTGTGAATTCGGCAGCATCTGTTTATCAGAAGTGATTGCTGAAGACCATAAATAGCCAGATATTGGTGATAATTGAGATCTAGAACAATTGGTCAAATCATACAAAAACCTATGGAGCTAAGGTAAAAATTTGGCGGGTTTGTTTAAAGACATAGAAGTAGATGTGCAAGGGTGGGATCCACCAGCCCAGAAGCCATACAAATTGCCACCAGTCTATGGAACCAGTATCAATTGTCATAAAATAACTTCTGCAACAGGATATTATTAGGAAAACGAATTCAGTAACAACCAATCTGTTAGAACCTAAATTAGATTACCCTAGTTCTTTCAGGCTTCTGGTAGACCTCAGAATGTTAAATAAATATACCCAAAATTGTGCCCTAATAGTTGCAGATACACCTGTGAACAGGCAATAAATGTGTTAAATTTATAGACTTTAACCACTTGCCTACCAGACACGAACACCCCCTTCCTTAACAAGCCATTTTTCAGCTTTCAGCGCTGTCGCATTTTGAATGACAATTGCGCGGTCATGCAACGATGTACCCAAATAAAAATTTTATATTTTTTTTCCCACAAATAGAGCTTTCTTTTGGTGATATTTGATCACCTCTGCGGTTTTTATTTCTTGCGCTATAAACAAAATAATAGGAACAAGTTTGAAAAAACGCAATATTTTTTACTTTTTATTATAATAAATATCTACATTTTTTTTTTTAACTATTTTTTTCTCAGTTTAGGCCGATACGTATTCTTCTACATATTTTTGATAAAAAAAACGCAATAAGCGTATATTGATTGGTTTGTGCAAAAGTTATAGCGTCTACAAAATAGGGGATAGATTTATAGCATTTTTTTTTTTTTTTTTTTTTTTTTTTACTGGTAATGGTGGCGATATGCGATTTTTATCGTGACTGCGATATTGCGGCGGACATATCGGACACTTTTGACACATTTTTGGGACCATTTACATTTATACGGCGATCCGTGCTATAAAAATGCATTGATTACTGTATACAGTGGTGTGAAAAAGTGTTTGCCCCCTTCCTCATTTCCTGTTCCTTTGCATGTTTGTCACACTTAAGTGTTTCGGAACATCAAACCAATTTAAACAATAGTCAAGGACAACACAAGTAAACACAAAATGCAATTTGTAAATGAAGGTGTTTATTATTAAAGGTGAAAAAAAATCCAAACCATCATGGCCCTGTGTGAAAAAGTGATTGCCCCCATTGTTAAAACATACTATAACTGTGGTTGTCCACACCTGAGTTCAATTTCTCTAGCCACACCCAGGCCTGATTATTGCCACACCTGTTCACAATCAAGGCATCACTTAAATAGGAGCTGCTTGACACAGTAAGGTCCACCAGAAGATCCTTAAAAGCTACACATCATGCCGAGACCCAAAGAAATTCAGGAACAATTGAGAAAGAAAGTAATTGAGATCTATCAGTCTGGAAAGGGTTATAAAGCCATTTCCAAAGCTTTGGGAATCCAGCGAACCACAGTGAGAGCCATTATCCACAAATGGCGAAGACATGGAACAGTGGTGAACCTTCCCGGTCGCCCAAAATTACCCCAAGAGCGCAGCGACGACTCATCCAAGAGGTCACAAAAGACCCCACAACAACGTCCAAGGAACTGCAGGCCTCACTTGCCTCAGGTAAGGTCAGCGTTCATGCCTCCACCATCAGGAAAAGACTGGGCAAAAATGGCCTGCATGGCAGAGTTCAAAGGAGAAAACCACTGCTGAGCAAAAAGAACATCAAAGCTCGTCTCAATTTCTCCACAACACATCTTGATGATCCCCAAGACTTTTGGGACAACATTCTGTGGACCGATGAGACAAAAGTGGAACTCTTTGGAAGGTGTGTGTCCAAGTATATCTGGCGTAGAAGGAACACTGCATTTCAGAAAAAGAACATTATACCAACAGTAAAATATGGTGGTGGTAGTGTGATGGTCTGGGGCTGTTTTGCTGCTTCAGGACCTGGAAGACTTGCCGTGATAAAAGGAACTATGAATTCTGCTGTCTACCAAGAGATCCTGAAGGAGAATGTCCGACCATCTGTTCGTGTACTCAAGCTGAAACGAACTTGGGTTCTGCGCAGGACAATGATCCTAAACACACCAGCAAGTCCACCACCGAATGGCTGAAGAAAAACAAAATGAAGACTTTGGAGTGGCCTAGCCAAAGTCCTGACCTGAATCCTATTGAGATGTTGTGGTATGACCTTAAAAAGGCCGTTCATGCTCGAAAACCCTCTAATGTAACTGAATTAGGACAATTCTGCAAAGATGAGTGGGCCAAAATTCCTCCAGGACGCTGTAAAAGCCTCATTGCACGTTATCGCAAACGCTTGGTTGCAGTAGGTGGCCCAACCAGTTATTAGGTTTAGGGGGCAATCACTTTTTCACACAGGGCCATGATGGTTTTGGATTTTTTTTCACCTTTAATAATAAACACCTTCATTTACAAATTGCATTTTGTGTTTACTTGTGTTGTCCTTGACTATTGTTTAAATTGGTTTGATGTTCCGAAACACTTAAGTGTGACAAACATGCAAAGGAACAGGAAATGAGGAAGGGGGCAAACTTTTTCACACCACTGTAAATGTGACTGGCAGGGAAGGGGTTAACACTAGGGAGCGATTGAGGGGTTAATATGTTCCCTATCGGAGTGATTCTAACTGTGGGGGGAGGGGACTGACTGGGGGAGGAGACCGATCAGTGTCCCTATGTACAAGGGACACACCATCTGTCTCCTCTCCTCTGACAGGATGTGGAACTGTGTGTTTACACACACAGATCCACTTCCTGCTCAGTTACTGGCCAATCGCGGGTGCCCAGCAGACATCATGGCTGCCGGGCATGCGCATCGGGTGCCCAGCGACGCGGCGCACCCCCTAGTGGCCGCAAAGATAGTGCCGTCATATGACGGTGGCCCGGAACAACAGATGTTTCGTGCCGCCGTCATATGACAGTGGGTGGTCATAAACAGGTTAAACACTGTTAAAGTCTATGGGACTCGAACATGAAAAATCGAAAGTGCTAAATTTGTTTGGGGACCTGGGTCCTGCCCCAGGGGACATGTATCAATGCAAAAATGGCCGTTTTCTCGGGAGCAGTGATTTTAATAATGATTAATATGAAACAATAAAAGTGTAATATTCCTTTAAATTTCGTACCTAGGGGTGTGTATAGTATGCCTGTAAAGGGGCGCATGTTTCCTGTGCTTAGAACTGTTCCTGCACAAAGTGTCATTTCTGAAGGAAAAAAAGTTGTTTAAAATCACTTTTGGCTAAAATGAATTGTCGGCTCCCGGTAATACAGAGAACAGTCATTGAAAAAAAAGAAAATGCGTGGGGGTCCCCCCAAATTCAATTACCAGGCACTTCAGGTCTGGTATGGATATTGAGGGGAACCCCGTGTCAAATTAAAAAAAAAATTACGTGGGGTTCCCCCCAAATATCCATACCAAACCCTTTAGGTCTGGTATGGATTTTAAGGGGAACTCCACAGCAAATAAAAAAAAATGGCGTGGAGTTCCCCCAAAGATCAAAGCACGCAACCTGGCAGGTCACAGGAAAAGAGGGGGGCGAGAGAGTGCCCCCCCTCCTGAGCAGTAGCAGGCCACATGCCCTCAACATTGGCAGGGTGCTCTCAGGGTGCTCTGGGGGTAGCCTCTCAAAGCACCTTGTCCCCATGTTGATGGGGACAAAGGCCTCATCCCCACAACCTTTGCCCAGTGGTTGTGGGGGTCTGTGGACGGGGGGCTTATTGGAATCTGGAAGCCCCCGTTAACAACGGGACCCCCAGATCATTTCACCCTGCATTCCACCCTGAAATTTCTCCTTGAGGAAAAATATTCAAGGTGTTTCCAATCAAAGATTTTCACAATGGTTGTTGGCTTAATGACCTAAACAGATCCAGGTTGAACATAATGCCAAATATGTACTCCCTCAATTGATGGAATATAATTGATTAGAACATAAGTGTTCATGTGAAGTTCAAAATGCCTACTCTCCTCTGTTTTGCAGAGAACCAGAGAAGACTGATGAACCAGTGTTTGTGGATGGTTCACGTTACTGTATCTCAGGGGAGTATTTTTCAGGCTATGCAATCTGGTTTCCTAAAAGAGTATATGCCATACAACACAGACTTCCAGTACACTTTTCAGCACAAAAAGCAGAACGGTTAGCCATATAAACAGTGCTGACTGTAGACAATGAAGAGAACCGCGGTCCACTAGCAATCTATAGTGACAGTTCATATGTTATGTGTTCTCTTACTGACTATTTGCCAATTTGAAAAAAAGAGGTTTTGTAGACGCTTCAAACTGGTACATAGAGAAATACTGTAATCAATTTTTACACTAGCAGAGAAAACCCCTTGTGCCCTTTGCAATCATCAAGGTACCAGCTCATAAGAAAGATAATGATGAATTAGGCATTGGTAACAGAGCAGCTGACACATTAGCAAAAGAAGCAGCTATTAACAGTCAGAGATTCCATCTGAACCAGTTTCAGCGAATGTAGTCAGAAAGACAAATACACAGATCCCCTCTTTTGCAGAAGAACAGAAAAATGATCAGTCCCTATCTGCTTCTCAGGTTGATTCAAAATGTCCCCTTGTTTGTGAAAAACAGATTTTGTGTAATGACTTAAACATGGTTCTGCGTCCTGTAATACCACAACATTTACAAGTGGAGTTCACAAAATACAATCACGAAAGCTTAGACCATGTAGGAAAGCAGAGATTGCTAGAGGTTCTCAAAGAGAAGTTTTTCTGGGGAAAAGAATTGAAGAAACTGTTGACAATGTGATTCAATCTTGTCTTATTTGTGCTCGAGTGAACCCCAGACCAAAGGGACAAAAACCTCCCTTACAAAGAATTCCTCCAGCTAATGGTCCATGGTCCACATTACAAATTGACTATATAGGACCACTGCCAACAGGAAAAAACGGATTCAGATATGCTCTCATAGTTATTGATGTTTTTTGAAAATGAGTTGAAATTTTACCTGTAAGTACAAATGATGCACTGACAACTGCAAGAATGTTAAGTAATCATGTTTTTACAACTTGGGGGATCCCAATGAACCTCAGTTTGAAGGATTGCATTTTACAGGTAAAGTAATGCAAGCAATGTGCAATACTATGGGAATCCAACAAAGATTTCATGTTCCATACCATCCACAATCTGCAGGTATTGTGTAAAGAATGAACAGGACTATCAAATCCAGGATTGCAAAGATGTTACTAGACAAAGGAAGTACATAGATAGATGCTGTACCTTTTTGTTCTGATGAGTATCAGAAGTACAACATCTTGGGGGCGTGGCTACCGCGCAACTGAATGGACGCATGATTATTCAGCTCCGCTCCAGAGACAAGAACCGGAGGCTTTAGCGAGCATACCGCCGCTCGAAAACCACCCCAAACAGACCCGGTGGCGTGTGTGAGGACCAAGGATGGCCCCCAAGAGGAAAGGAACGGCGCAACTAAACAAGCTACAGGATTTCTTCCAGCCAAAAGGCCGAGGCCAAATCCAAGATGACGCTGGCTCCGGGAGCTGCTCTCCCTCCTCAGTGAACAGTCCGCGCTCCGCAGCTTCCAGCCCAGGATTGCAGCAGAGCCCGGATCACAGCACACCAGGTGCATCTACCCCAGTATCCCGCAGCCCTGCCAAATCGAAGCCTCGATTAGAGCAGGACCTACAACAAAGCCACACACTGCAGGACAGCATGGAAGAGACAAGGGAGCTGGTAGATCCTTTCACGGCCTTCCCCACCACGGGTAAGCCTGTTTCCGACACCACTTTAAAAGACATGTTAGTCTCCCTCCGCAGCTCTATGCACGCGGACATTATGCAATGTGTCACCAGTTTTAAAGCAGAGCTGGGAGCGGTGGGGGGCAGAGTTTCCCACATAGAAAAGAAAATGGGGGAGCTTGCGGAGTCCCACAATACACTCATTGATGCCCATAACGATCATGATGGGGAACTGGAGTGGCTGAGGTCAAAGGTCGCCGACCTCGAGGACAGGTCGAGACGCAACAATGTGAAAATTAGGGGGGTCCCTGAGACAGTCCTCCCGACACAATTGCATCAGTATGCACTTGACCTAATTAAAACGTTTCTACCTGCAGTACCCGACACGGACCTACATGTGGACCGCATTCACAGACTGCCAAAACCCTCGCATCTGCCTGATAACATTCCACGTGATATGTTGATGCGGGTCCACTTTTACCAAACCAAAGAACAGCTGATGGCGGCCTTTTGCAAAAACCAACAACCGCCGGACAGGTTTGCGCACATTCAGCTATTCGCTGATCTATCTCAGCATACTATGCAAAAGCGCAAATCACTCCTGCCGGTAACGAAGGTGCTTCACAACCACAACATTCCCTACAGATGGGGCTACCCTGTCAAATTGACAATCACACATGAAGGTACTACCACCACTATCTCTGATGTGGATAAAGGGTTCTCCCTGCTCAAATCATGGGACATCATACCTGAACGCCCGCCGGAAACATCCTCTTGTCCACTGCACTCAGGCGTTCATTCTGAGTGGCAGACGGTGACAAAAAAAAGAATAAGAAACACGATGCTAAAGCTTCCAAGAACAAATCGTGAACCAAATCTACACAATAGTAGTTCTTGAACTCTGGAGTTCTCAGTTGTGAATCTCTCTTTCACCCCTTCAAGATATGGGCAATTGCTGTGCCCTCAAGTTCAAATGCGTGTACATTTTCATATTACGTTGTTTGCTCTTTTACAGACTTATCCCAACCCTTATTTCCATCCTGGTTTTCCCCTCTCTCCTTTGGTCCGATCGACATCCTGACTACACCATCGTCATCCCAATGGAAGCAGAAAGTCTCCGCAGAGATATCTTCAATCCACTTCAAGGGACATCTTGGCTACCTTCACCTTCCCAAAGGTATGACTATTATCTTCTCACACCACACTCCAATGGCAGTTAATATAATATCGTTCAATGTGAACGGCCTTAACCACCCAGCTAAAAGATCTGCGGTGTGGAAAGAAGCTCTTAAACTGCAGGCTGACGTCCTGTGCCTTCAAGAGACACACTTCTTGCGCAGCGACCCCCCGAGGTTCTGCCATAGGAACTTTCCCCACATCTTTTCAGCATCAGCCTCTTCCAAGCAAAAGGGGGTTCTCATCGCCATAGGAGACTCTGTAACATTCACTTTGACGACCTCATTAGCTGACCCTGAGGGCAGGTTTCTAATAATCACTGGCGAGATAAACAGCAAACCATTTACTATTGTGAATCTCTACGCCCCCAACTCTCACCAACTACGGTTACTCCGCAGACTTTATACCAAAATCTCTTAAGTCAAAAAAGGCTCCTTGATTGTCTGTGGGGACCATAACCTTTCGCCTGACCATACAATGGACACAACATCGTCGGCTAAACGGCCGCCTCCTCCACTTCAACCCCTACTCAATGCTGAGGACATCTATGATGTCTGGAGGTGCTAACATGCCGATGAAAGAGACTACTCCTACCACTCGCCCAGGCACAATTCATACTCCAGGATTGACCTGATCCTGGTGGATAAAGCTCTTTTGCAGGCTGTGTCTTCCTCCACCATCCATGGCATTACTTGTTTAGACCATTCTCCGGTCTCTATCACGGTGGTGGAGGGACACACCCCAAGCCCTGCATACATTTGGCGAGCAAACTCCAGGATCTTTCACAATCCCTCGCATGTTAAACACCTGGAAAAAAATCTATCTGACTTTTTTGATATTAACAATGCTTCTGTTTCAGATACTAATACAGTTTGGTGTGCCCATAAGGCGTTTGTCAGAGGTTTAATTTTACAGATATGTGCAAGGGAGAAGAGGCAGAGGATACAGAAATTAGACCTTCTTATTAAAGAAATTAACACCTTAGATATGGTTAACAAGAAAAATTCAAATCCCCAATCAGCCCAAAAATTGTCTCAACTCCGTTCTGATCTCAGGCTTCTCCTTGTTCAACAGTTTGATAAACATGTGCATTACCTGAAATTATCCCATTACTCATCGGGTAACCGGGCGGGTAAATATCTTGCACAGAGACTTAAGGCAGCCAGATCCAGGCATTTTAGTAGGCAGCTAAAATTGCTTACCTGTTACATCCCACGAGTAAGGCCAAGTTGTTTAACCCCAAGGACATTGCCAACTCCTTCGCTGCATATTACTCGTCCCTGTATAATCTAGCCAAGGATGATAACACTACCCAGCCAACAGACCAGAACATCCAATCCTTTCTAGCTACTATAAATCTCCCCTCTCTTACCCCGCTGCAACTTGAGACCATGAATGCTCCAATCTCCGAAACTGAGATCAAAAAGGCAATCAAGGAACTTCCACCAGACAAATCCCCAGGGCCTGATGGGCTCCCTAATGACTACTACAAGTCGTTACACTCATCCCTAACTCAACCCCTCCAACAGATATTCAATGCTGCTGTGTCCTCTGCCTCTTTCCCCCAGGAAATGCTGAAAGCATTTGTAGTAACCATTCCCAAACCAGGCAAGGACCCTACAACCCCCCCTAACTTTAGACAGATATCTTTGCCTAATACAGATGTCAAACTGTATGCGAAAATAATAGCCCATAGACTGCTTCAAGTACTACCTACCCTCATTAGGCCTGACCAATCCGGCTTTACTCCGGGTAGGCAGGCCTCTGACGCCACCAGGAGAGTTCTAGACGTTATGCAATATGCACAAGCCTGTCGGACACCTTCTCTGCTCCTCTCATTGGATGCGGAGAAGGCGTTTGACAGGGTGCATTGGGGTTACATGAAACATACACTTCTAAAATTTGGCTTCGCAGGGCCAATACTGTCCGCCATTCTCGCCTTATACTCATCTCCCTGTGCCCAGGTCTATACCTCAAACATGCTCTCAGATACTTTTACCATTACCAATGGTACGAGGCAGGGGTGCCCACTTTCCCCCTTCATATTCAATCTAATGATAGAACCACTAGCAGAAAAAATTAGAACTCACCCCAACATTTCAGGATTTGATATCCAGGGACAGTCCCATAACATAAACCTATTTGCGGACGACATAATTCTTTTCTTAACATCACCGGAACACTCTCTACAACATGCCCATGACACTCTTATCGACTTTAGCAATATTTCCTTCTATAAAGTCAACTGCACAAAATCCACTATTCTGGAACTAGGGATCCCACCCTCGGTCAAATCTCACCTCCAACGGTCCTTTCCCTATGTCTGGAGCAGCAATAGCATCACTTACCTTGGAATTAAACTAACCAAAAATCTCCAAGACCTGGCAGCAGCTAACTACTTACCCTTAATAGACAAACTAACTAAAGAGACCAAAAGGCTGTCTAACACCGAACTAACTTGGACCGGACGCCTAGAATCGTTTAAGATGCTATTGCTGCCTCAGATCCTGTACATATTTAGAACCTTAGCAGTCCCAGTCCATAAGACTCACTTCAAAGCCCTTAACTCTTTAATGACCTCATACATCTGGAAATCCAAGAGACCCAGGTGCTCAAAAGCCCTGCTAATAAAACATAGATCGGCGGGAGGGATGGGCCTAGTTGACATAGAAGATTACTTTAGAGCTGCCTCCCTTACACAGATATCCAAATGGCTCAACCCTTCTCCGGACCATCTCCGGTGCGGCATTGAGCAGTCCCTACACCCTATCAACAACCTAAAAGAACTACTTATGGTGGATGCCTGGGAAAAGTTTCCATTGAAGACTCTTCCCCTTTCCATTCAGGCGACTCTGTGGGCCTGGAGGGAGCTGGGAGGAGTCTCAGCATGCACTGACGACCTGGTGGCCATTGCGTTTCCAATTAATACATTGTCCCATGTGGTTCCGAACTTGAACATCTCGAGCTGGTCTGACAAGGGGATCTTAACCTTAGACGACCTGTTCGACAATGAGAATTTAATCCCATTTGCCCTACTTAAACAAAAGTTTTGCCTACCGAGCACTGACCACTACAAATATATCCAAATAGCACACTTCTTCCGAGCGGTCAGGACTCGCCACATTGCCCTACCCAGGGCTGTGTGGCGTTTCTTCACCGATAACCCTACGCCCGCCAAGGGTATTTCCCTATTTTATAACTTATTTCAGAGTAAAATGACTTTCTCAAAATCACATCCCTATATAAAATGGGAAGCTGACCTAGGTACCTCTTTTACAGATAAGCAATGGCAATGTTCCTTAAGCTCGGTGTACAAGGCCTCCAAATGTGTCAACCACTGGGAGCTGTCTCAGAAAATAGCTCTCAGATGGTATCTCACGCCATATAGGCTATGTAAATTTGGAGCACTGACTTCCCAGCTATGTTGGAGAGGATGTGGGGCGGTTGGTAACCTACTCCACATGTTCTGGACATGTAAACACCTATCCAGTTACTGGAACTCTATCTTTCGTACTATATCAAGCATTACTGGTGTCCTAACCAAACCCAATCCAGGTTTGGCGGTGTTAAACCTAGGGATATATAACTTCCCTATAGAATTTAGAACTGTAATCACACATATCCTCTTGGTGGCTAGAACCCTAATCGCAAAACACTGGAAGGACAACAATGCACTAAATGTGTCAGAAGTTATAGCCAACACCAGAACACATTATGCGTATGAGGCCTTGCTGGCTGGGAAGTAAGGCAACTCTAACATATTTAATAGGCACTGGGAATGTTGGACCTCCTGGTCGAAACAAAATTAATGATATAACCTTCTCTACCTTCACTCTATACGGATGGTTGTGCTTGATGTCGTTCGGACCAAACCCCCCCCCCCCAAACCCCTCTCCCCTTTAACCTTCCCTTTCCCCTCCTAACCTCCCCCCTTCCTTTTGTTATGTAATTAAAAAGTTCTCTATTCGACTCCTATTAGGGGTACTTGCCGGTACTAAGTGTTGTCTTCTCAACTGTCAGCTATTATGATACGATGTATGTCTCCATGCAAAATTATCAGATCTAATGTTCTCCCTTGTATACTTATACTGTGCAGTACCGTATTCTGTTTGTACATTGTTTTTCTTTTTCCAATAAAAACCATTTACACAAAAAAGAAGTACAACATCCTCATCTACGCAATATAGTCCATTTGAACTAATGACAGGTAGAAAAATGCCTCTTGTGTTCCCACATGCACCTTTTTTGTCTACTCTGCAAAAAGCAATTGAGAAAACCAAATGGTTACAGATGTTGCAAGACAATCTGAACACCATTTTGCTACATGCAGCTTCGTTCTCACATGCAGAAAATGATTCCTCCACACTCCTCAAAATTTGAGAAAGGTGGACAAGTCATGATTAAAACCTTTCGGAAAAGTGGACCGTGGCAAATTAATTGGGAATATCCTTTTGAGATATTGGATACACTAGGTGTAATGATATAAGTCCAAAGGTCTCTCAATTCTGTGAAAAATGTGTGGAGACAACAAACAATATGGGTTCACATTGATCAATGCAAATTGGTAATGTCAAGATAATGATACTGCATTTCTTTTGCAGATATGGCATCTGATAATCAAATCAAGCATGGAGGAACAACAAACTTCAAGAAGAAATAAAGAAAACATCAGAAAATCGGAAAGAAAGAAAATACATTAAAGGAAGAAAATATGTCATCACAGGACTTTTTTCGTTAATGATATTTTCCTTAATAAAAACTTACATGACTTTTTCCAGCTCAGCAGAAGAGAACAAGACTGAGACCCTGCATAAAAGAGACTTGCATCTATCCAGAAATAAGAGACATTTTCCGAGATACAGTGACTTTGATACAGGCAATGACTTATATGGGTATGCTTATATAGGTTATGGGGTTACATGTTGTATGGATTTTTATTTTTTCCATAGTAACGCTATTAAAATACACACCAGAATAGAATCCAAAACAAAGTTTATAAAAATGCAAGGATCATATGTACATAATAATAAGACATATGAGTGTAATTTAACAAATATAGGATTCTGGGTTATAGTTTGAAAGGGAAATCAGTCTACAACTTGGACTGGTCATATAACTAGAGATAACATACATTCTGCTTCTGTAGGAGGATCCAAAACAGATATTTGTTTTTTAACACAATATTATTTACAGTTTGTAGATCCTGAAAATTTACAAATTACAGGAGATTAAAAAGGAGATGTAATTAGAATATAGGATTTTCAAATAGCAAGAGGTTTAGCTCAAGTCAAAGTGAAGGTGATGATTACAGTTGTGGATTTGATTATTCCAGACATAAAAGTATCTCTGCAATCTCTTAGGCTCCTTTCACACTGGGGCGGGGAGCCGCGGTGACGGTAAAGCAGCACTATATTTAGTTGTTCAGATAAAGATATTTTGAAAAAATATTTGTTCAGATAAAGATATTTTGAAAAAATATTTTTTTCCCAGCACAACACAATGTGGATGGGATAATTGAACGTATTTATTGCATATTTTTTTATTTTATTTGTTTTCAGCGCAGCCTTTTTTCCTATATACTATATTTAGCGCTGCTTTACCGTCATTTTAGCCGCGGTTTTCAGCCGCTCGCGGTGCGGCTTTACCCCCCGCGAGCGGCCGAAAAAGGGTTAAAGACCCCCCGCAGAGCGCCGCCGTAGCGGCGCTTTGCGGCGGTATTGCCACGGTATCACCGCGATGTCCCATTTTAATCAATGGGAAGGAGCGGTATAGGAGCGGTAAACACACCGCTCCTATACCGCTCCAAAGATGCTGCTAGCAGGACTTTTTTGACCGTCCTGCTAGCGCACCGCTCCAGTGTGAAAGCCCGCCGGCTTTCACACTGGAGTTAAAGGGGCCGGATTTTTTCAGGCGGTGTACAGGCGCTATTTTTTTAGCGCTGTACCGCCTGAAAAACGCCCCAGTTTGAAAGGGGCCTTAAAGTTACAGAAGGAAAAAATAATTTAATTTTGATGTGTACTTCGCAAATATACTTACCTCGGAATTTACTAATAACTTGGAAGAGAAATGGTGAGTTGTTGGGTAGTCTTTTCCATAGCTCAACTAATATAATTCGTAAGGGTAATTTTGGAAATATGGATTGGACAAATAATAGCTTTATTTATCATCATGCAATTTAAATGACACAATAGTTTTATCCCCTGAAAAAATGAAGTGTACTAATGGAAAATGTATTTCCGCCAGTCCTTTTCTAATTATTCATTTACAATCCAGACATCTCTTAAGAGAAGTACATTTTGGGATTTTACTTTGGAAGTTTAACATTTCTGTATGGAAAATTTAATCAAAGTAGGCTCAATGTCAAGAGTATTTAGTTAATATGTAATTGGGTATTGATTAATCGTTTGGAACTAATAGCAAAAATATTAATAGGAATAAACAAGGTATTGTAGAAGGAATTATTGGAGGAGTTGGTACTATTGTAAGTATTACCAATAGTATGGATATTAATAAGTTAACGTCTGATCTAGAAACAGTAGGCTTAGTGGGAAGTAAAAGTATTAAAGTTCAGAGGAATTTAAACCAAATATTATAAAATAAGATAATGAAGACAGCATCTGTTATAGGCCCATCTATAGTCCATTTACAAAATTATACTTTAAATTTAATGGACAGTGAACAACATTCCCATATAGCCAGGACATGTCTAGCGATACAGACTAAAATAATAGCTCAAGCATTTCAAAGTAGAGTAACTCCTCTAGGTATTTTACAAAGTTTACCTAATAAATATGTATTTGCAAAAAATCACACAGATTTATGGGTAAATAAATGGGTAGGATTTAATCAGCATGAATGCTTTAATACGTCAATGATTCCTATAGCTGGGAGAGAACAAATATTGGTTCCAATATACAGTCTTAGAATTACCTGTAAGTGATACTCAATTGTTATATTATCAACTTCAGTTTACAGATTTTGCTTTCGATAGTAATAATTCGGAACCAGAATAACTAGATTTATCTTCCTACAAGAAAAACAGAAATGGAAGGCACGCACACCTTGTGCATTACCAGAGATAATATAATAAGAAGACATTTTTGGACATGCACAGAACACGGGGTACACTAATGCTTTTCAGGGGCTCACCCCCTTCCTCAGACCTGAGCCTAGCTCTGAGGAAGGGGGTGCGCCCCTGAAACATGTTAGCATGTACCCCGTGTTCTGTGCTGTGATGACAAATTTTCTTTTTTAGTCAGAGAATTACTACTAAAACTACTTACCACTGACCAGAAAACTTTTTACAATTTGGCACTGCGTTGCTTTAACTGGTAATTGCACGGTCATGCAATGCTGTACCTAAACGAAAGTTGCGTCCTTTTTAGCCCACAAATAGAGCTTTTTTTGGTGGTATTTGATCATCTCTGCATTTTTTTGCTATAATAAATACCCCCAAAATTGTTTTTAAAAAACACATTTCTTCATCAGTTTAGGCCAATATATATTCTTCTACATATTTTTTGTAAAAAAAAATTGCAATAAGCGTATATTGATTGGTTTGCACAAAAGTTATAGCGTCTACAAACTATGGGAAAGATTTATGGCATTTTATGGCTTTCTTATTATTGTGACATTGCGGCGGACAGATCAGACACTTTTGACACATTTTTGGGACCATTGACATTTGTACAGGGATATGCTATAAAAATGCACTGATTACTGTGTAAATGTCACTGGTAGGGAAGGGGTTAACACTAGGGGGTTATCAAGGGGTTAAATGTGTTCCCTAGTTAGCGTTTCTTATTGTGGAGGGATGGAACTGACTGGGGGAGGAGACATATCGCTGTTCCTACTTACTAGGAACAAACTATCTGTCTCCCCCTGACAAAACAGGGATTTGTGTGTTTACACACACAAATCTCCATTCTAGCTCTCGTGCCCGCGATCACGGGTAGCTGGCCAGCGATCACGCCCGCGGGCCACGCGCATTGGGTCCCCTGCTGTGCAGCGGGCGCACCTACGGCGGGTCTTAAAAAGGGACAACTTACCCATACGTTGTTTTGTGCACCCGTGCCATTTTGCTGACATACATTGGCCTGAGCCGGTCGGCAAGTGGTTAAGGAACGGAAGGATTTGCCCCCTTAATGACCAGGTCACTTTTTGCGATACGCCACTGCATACTGCACGCAACTGACAATTGCGCCGTTGTGCAAAGCTGTACCCAAACAAAATTGACGTCCTTCTTTTCCCACAAAAATAACTTTCTTTTAGTGGTATCTGTTCACCTCTGTGTTTTTTATTTTTTGCCCTATAAACAAACAAACAGCGACAATTTAAAAAAAATATATATTTTGTTTACTTTTTGCTATAATACAAATCCCAAAAATATATATTAAAAAAACACATTTATTCATCAGTTTAGGCCGATATACAATCTACATATTTTTGATTAAAAAAAATCGCAATAGCCGTATATATAGATTGGTTTGCGCAAAAGTTATTGCGTCTACAAACTAAGGGATAGATTTAGAGACTTTTATTTTTTTTTAATTGTTTTTACTAGTTATGGTGGTGATCTACAAATTTTAGCGGGACTGTAACATTGTGACGGACAAATCTGACCCCAAATGACACTTTTTGGGGATCAGTGACATCATTACCTTGATCAGTGCTATAAAAATACGCAGGATGCCTGTGGCCAATTATAGCTCAGGGGGGTTTAGTACATGCCCCACACTATATAAGGCCGCCAGCGCGGCGGCCTTGTGTAGTGTGTTGGCGTTCAGGGACAGAGCAGGATAGGCCGGGACAGTGTCAGCTGTGCTTTTCTTGTTAACCTTGCGCTGTTACAGTGGGTGTAGTGTGTTGGCGTTCAGGGAGAGAGCAGGATGGGCAGGGACAGTGTCAGCTTTGCTTTGCTTCTTAACCTAGCGCTGTTACAGTGAGTGTAGTGTGCCTCCTGCACAGTATACACCTAAAGCTACCCCTCATTGCTGGTGTTGTTCTGTAGTTCAGTTGTGCTATACAGGCATCTGCAGAATATTCAGTGGGTGTAGTGTGCCTCCTGCACAGTATACACCTGAAGCTACCCCTCATTGCTGGTGTTGTGTTCTGTAGTTCAGTTGTGCAACACAGGCATCTGCAGAATATTCAGTGGGTGTAGTGTGCCTCCTGCACAGTATACACCTGAAGCTACCCCTCATTGCTGGTGTTGTTCTGTAGTTCTGCTGTGCAACACAGGCATCTGCAGAATTTTCAGTGGGTGTAGTGTGCCTCCTGCACAGTATACACCTGAAGTTACCCCTTATTGCTGGTTTTCCCATCTCCCTGCAGGCCATTAGTATGGTGAGGTGAAATGTTCTGAACAGGTGCACAGACAGCAAAACAAATGTTACAGGGGTGATAACCCTTCCCTATGTTCTCCAAAAAGCTTAAAAATAGATTTTGTGGCTGGAGCTACACTTAAAAATGTACCTGTTCCAAATTACAAACAGATTCTACTTAAGAACAAACCTACAGTTCCTGTCTTGTTTGCACCGCCTGTATACTGCTGTTCAGAGTATATAGGGTTTTAGGTATAGGGTTTTATTTTGGGTGCAGTGTTCCCCTTAATATCCATACAAGACCCAAAGGGGCTGGTAATGGGCTGGGGTGGGGGGGGGGGGGGGGGGGTGATGGGGTAGCCATGCCATTTTTCTCAAAGATTTTCATCCATATTGCCAGGATCAGACATTACATTAAAGCCGCAAGCAGTTTTAAATGGATTTTTTTTCTTTAGAAATGTCATTTTGTGCAGACACAGGTCTAAACACGGGAAACACATGCCACTTCACAGGCATACTTTAGACACCCCCAGGTACGATATTTAAAGGAATGTTTCACTTTTTTTTTTCACTTTATGCATCATTAAAATGACTGCTCCAGAAAAAACATCCGTTTTTAAAACTTCTTTTTGCATTGATACATGTCCCCTGGGGCAGGACCCGGGACCCCAAACCCTTTTTAGGACATGCATATTAGCTGTTATAATTAGCATTTTAGATTTCGAACGTTTGCGTCCATTGTATTTAATAGGGTTCCAATGTTCGAGCAAACCTTCGGTCCATTCGCAGGTTCTGGTGCGAACCGAACCGGGGGGGGGGGGGGGGGTGTTCGGCTCATCCCTACTGGGGAGGCCCATAATTAGCAACATTGACTATGCATTTAGTAGACTGGGAGAAATGGAGATTTTTACTTTGAAGGTATGGTCACTAGTAACCCAGCATATCTGAAAGATAGTGACAAACTAATTTAAAAAAGCAAAAAAAAAAAAAAAAAAGCTGTTAGATGTAAGCATGACAAAACACTGCCTAAGGGGCAGGCTGGACAGGAAGAGACATTATCCCACTGATGCAAACTGTGGTGAGAGATATCTCTGTAAGAATAGCATCAGTTGCACTGTGGATTGTTTTTTGGAACTGCTGAGTTACTGCTGTAATGTGTGATTAGGTGCTGTTATCCTGGCTGTGCACCAATAAATGTGAGTGAGCATTATTTATGGTTTTAGAATAAAATTTTTAATAAATTTAGTATTTTACATCATATTTTACACCATGCAAGGTTTTTTTGGAGTTTGAGACTATAGTAGGTAAAAATTGAGCTGCTGATCCCTAAAGGGGAAAATATATAAATAATAATAATAATAATATAACTATATAACCCATATTGTGAAAAGGGTCATGGTCATCAGTTGAGTGTTCTGTGTCAGTGGGGGTTTATGAACCATGAAATATTACATAATGTGATGAACTCTTGGACACTTTTTGTTTGCTTTATTTTTTCACTTTTTTTTTTTTACATGCATTGAAACCACAATTGTGCCAAATAGATGTACTATTGAGTGTTTAATATTTGGTATATAATCACTGTTTTTTACCTAGCGCAGCTATGTATATATGATTAATATTTTATAGCATAACTATTTCAATTTATTTTATTTAACTTGGGCTAAATACATATTTTCTTTGAGTGGCGCATGTTTTTTTAAGATTTGAAAAATATTAAAAGGGCAGCTTTGGAAGCCTTTGCCTCTCATCTGTACACATAAAGGATAGCATACTGGATATGTCTTCCTCTAGACCAAGACTACCCTACTGGCTACCATCCTAACCTAATGTAACCAACATATCCCCACCCTAAATATATATTTACTTGCATCCCACAACTGTGGCTAGATGACAGTTGACATCCAGCAATCAAAATGTTCTTTCTGCTGGCGCCTGTTCAGTCAATCTTACCGAGATCTTTGAGTCCATCTCCCAAGCCTGCAGATGGCCCCAATTAAGTCCACGGGGATCAACTGCATAGTGGAAAGAAAATTGCAATGGAATGTGACGACAGAAATTGTGCAACTACAGGATGCAGGCAAATAGACATCTGGGGTTATCCTTTAAGCACAGAGATTAGACTGGTATACTTTGCTAGAATGATGTCATCACAGTAGTAGGCCAATAATCTAACTTCCAAAAAAGCCTCATATTGTAATGTGCATCAACTATGATTTCTGCAGGCTCTCTGTCTATGTGAAGGATTGACATATAGAGATAAAATGAAGGTTATATTGAGGGATGGCATATATATTACAGACTTAAAAATTGTACAACTGGTTAAGATGTTTGCCAGTTTTCCATCTATATTTTATAGTAAATAATCATGTTTAGAAGTTTTAAGCAAATTCTTGAGTTGAATCCTATCTCCTACTGAAAAAAAAAAGTTCCCATTTAACAAACCATCTAATGCGGCGTACACGCGATTGGACTTTCCGGCGGACAATTTCCTAGTCCAGCGGACAATCCGCCGGACTTTCCAGCGGGGGTCCGCTGTACTTTCCAAACGTGTGGACTTGCCCACACAGGCCCGGACTTTTCCCGCGAACAATCCGCTGGAGTTTTGGCTAAAGTCTGTGGGACTTTTGAAATGAACAGACTTGCCCACACCTGGAGCAAAGTCCCTTCATTTAGAATGTGACTCTAGATAGACGGGACTAGCAAAGGAAGTGAATGCCGCTGCCTTGATCGGCGACATTGACACCTCGCTAGCCCCGTCACCTGGTATGGATTTAAAGGGGAATCCCTACGCCGACAAAACGGCGTGGGAGTCCCCCCAAATCCATCTCAGACCCTTATCCGAGCACGCAGCCCGGCCGGTCAGGAAAGGGGGTGGGGACGAGCGAGCAGTCCCCCCCTCCTGAGCATTACCAGGCCGCGTGCCCTCAACATGGGGGGTGCCCTGGGGAAAGGGGGGCCCTGCAGCCCCCCCACCCCAAAGCACCTTGTCCCCGTGTTGATGAGGACAAGGGCCGTTGGTTGTCGGGGTCTGCGGGCGGGGGGCTTATCGGAATCCGGGAGCTCCCTTTAATAAGGGGGCCCCCAGATACCGCCCCCCACCCTATGTGAATGAGTATGGGGTACGATGTACCCCTACCCATTCACCTAAGGAATAAAGTGTAAATAAAAAAACGACACAAGTTTTTAAAATACTTTATTGCACAGCTCCGGGGGTCTTCTTCCGTCTAGGGGGGTCTTCTTGCCGGACTCCTCCGCTATCTTCTGCTCTTTTACTAGCTCTTTCACTAGTGGAGAAGCCCGGCTTTCTTCTTCGTCGCCGCCGCCGCCTGGGGGTCTTGTTCCAAATTCGGGGGTCTTCGGGGGTCTCTTCTGTTCTTTCTGCCGGGCCTCCACTTTCTTCTTCCAGCTCTTTTACAAGCGGTGGCCCGGGCTTCTGTTGCCATCGCTGTCGCCGCCGCCGCCTAATCCTACAAAGAATGCGGAAAGGCCCAATAAACAGAGGTGCAAACTTCAGTGAGGGAACACAAAGTTGGAGATTGCGAGATGACAGCCAGACCCTGACCCCAACCTGGTAGGAAGGCGTAGGCAGGCGTCTGCGGTCAGCATGGAGTCAGTACCTATCATTAGCATGACGCAAAGCCTCCTGGACTTGGGCCTAAGTGTAATGAAGACCACGGAGATGCTCCTCTAACGCAGGAATACTCTGCGGAACAAACGAGTCAGGCAACATGGAAGGTTGGAAACCATAATTCGCTATCAACTAGACATGTGCGATTCGTTTCGTACGAATTCGTAATTCGTACGAATTTTTCGAAATTCGTACGAATTTACGAATCTGTAGTACGAATTTTTTTTTTTACGAATTCCGTACGGAATACGAAATTCCGTTTACGAATTTCGTCGCCGAATGATTCGAATGGATTCGAATGAGTTCGAATGACAAAGTGTCATTTTTGCAGGAAAAATTCCGTTTACGAATTTCAGCTCCAAATTATTCGAATCCAACTACCAATATCAAATTTCAACTAATTCAAACGAAATTATTATAGCAGATATAACGAATGAATTCGAATGCATTCGAATGAATTTGAATGCATTCGAATGAATTTGAATGACAAAGTGTCATTTTTGCAGAAAAAAAAGCTATTTAAAAAACAGTCATTCGTTGATATAAAAAAAAAAAAAATGCGTAGGGGTCCCCCCAAATTCAATAACCGGGCCCTTCAGGTCTGGTATGGATATTAAGGGGGACCCCAGCCAAAAAAATAGAAAATGGCGTGGGGTCCCCCCCAAATATCCATACCAGACCCTTCAGGTCTGGGATGGATTTTAAGGGGAACCCCGGCCAAAAAAAAAAAAAAAAAAATGGCGTGGGGGTCCCCCTCAAAATCCATACCAGACCCTTTATCCGAGCACGCAACCTGGCAGGCCGCAGGAAAGGAGGGGGGGACGAGAGCGGCCCCCCCTCCCGCCTGAACCGTACCAGGCCACATGCCCTCAACATTGGGAGGGTGCTTTGGGGTCCCCCCCAAAGCACCTTGTCCCCATGTTGATGAGGACAAGGGCCTCTTCCCCACAACCCTGGCCGGTGGTTGTGGGGGTCTGCGGGCGGGGGGCTTATCGGAATCTGGAAGCCCCCTTTAACAAGGGGACCCCCAGATCCCGCCCCCCCTGTGTGAAATGTTAAGGGGGTACAAAAGTACCCCTACCATTTCACCAAAAAAGGTGACAAAAATGGTAAAAATGACAGGAGACGGTCTTTGACAATTCCTTTATTAAAATCTTTCTTCATCTTCTCCTTCCGTCATCTTCTTCCATCTTCTTCTTCCTTTGATTCGCTTCTTCTTCCTCCGGTCTTCTCGTCCTTCTCGTCCGGCGTCGTCCTTCTCGTCCGGCATCAGCGTCTGTTCTCGCAGGCCGCTCCTCGCAATGGGAGGCTCCCGCTCTGTGAGGCTCCGCTCCGCTGACAGGTCTTTTATAACGAAGGCACCTGGTGACCCCGCCCCCCTCTGACGCATGGGGACGTCATGTGGAATTCCCTATGGCTTTCCCCATGACGTCAGAGGGGGGGCGGGGTCACCAGGTGCCTTCGTTATAAAAGACCTGTCAGTGAGCGGAACGGAGCCTCACAGAGCGGGAGCCTCCCATTGCGAGGAGCGGCCTGCGAGAACAGACGCTGATGCCGGACGAGAAGGACGACGCCGGACGAGAAGGACGAGAAGACCGGAGGAAGAAGAAGCGAATCGAAGGAAGAAGAAGATGGAAGAAGATGACGGAAGGAGAAGATGAAGAAAGGAAGACCAGAAGAAAGAAGATTTTAATAAAGGAATTGTCAAAGACCGTCTCCTGTCATTTTTACAATTTTTGCCACTTTTTTGGTGAAATGGTAGGGGTACTTTTGTACCCCCTTACCATTTCACACAGGGGGGGGGCCGGGATCTGGGGGTCCCCTTGTTAAAGGGGGCTTCCAGATTCCGATAAGCCCCCCGCCCGCAGACCCCCACAACCACCGGGCACGGTTGTGGGGAAGAGGCCCTTGTCCTCATCAACATGGGGACAAGGTGCTTTGGGGGGGACCCCAAAGCACCCTCCAAATGTTGAGGGCATGTGGCCTGGTACGGTTCAGGCGGGAGGGGGGCCGCTCTCGTCCCCCCCTCCTTTCCTGCGGCCTGCCAGGTTGCGTGCTCGGATAAGGGTCTGGTATGGATTTTATGGGGGACCCCACGCCATTTTTTTGGGCTAGGGTTCCCCTTGAAATCCATCCCAGACCTCAAGGGTCTGGTATGGATTTTGAGGGGGACCCTACGCCATTTTTTTTTTTTTTTGGCTGGGGTCCCCCTTAATATCCATCCCAGACCTGAAGGGCCTGGTTATTGAATTTGGGGGGACCCCTACGCATTTTTTTATCAATGACTTCAATGAATGACAGTTCTCTGTATTACGGATCCAACAATTCATTTGCCGGCAATAGCTGCGAGTGATTTTAAATAGTTTTTTTTTTTTCCTGCAAAAATGACACATTGTACAGAGACAGTTCTCTATATTAGATATACTGAATCTCGAAGCATTCGAAGCATTCATTATATCCACTATTATAATTTCTTTCATATTAGTTGAAATTAGATATTTGTTAGTTACAATACAACATTCGAATTGTTCTCTGTATTACGGGAATCGGCAATTAGCCGCGAGTGATTTTAAATGTCTTTTTTTCCTGCAAAAATGACACATTGTACAGAGAGAGTTCTAAACATGGGAAACATGCCCCCCTTCATAGACGTACTATAGAGTATATAGTATATAGAAGGGGGTCATGTTTCCGTGTTTAGAACTCTCTCTGTACAATGTGTGATTTTTGCAGGAAAAAAAGACATTTAAAATCACTCGCGGCTAATTGCCGATTCCCGTAATACAGAGAACAATTCGAATGTTGTATTGTAACTAACAAATATCTAATTTCAACTAATATGAAAGAAATTATAATAGCGGATATAACGAATGCTTCGAATGATTCGAGATTCAGTATATCTAATATAGAGAACTGTCCCTGCACAGTGTCATTTTTGCAGGAAAAAAAAACTATTTAAAATCACTCGCAGCTATTGCTGGCAAATGAATTGTTGGATCCGTAATACAGAGAACTGTCATTCATTGAAGTCATTGATAAAAAAATGCATAGGGGTCCCCCCAAATTCAATAACCAGGCCCTTCAGGTCTGGGATGGATATTAAGGGGGACCCCAGCCAGAAAAAAAAAAAAAAATGGCGTAGGGTCCCCCTCAAAATCCATACCAGACCCTTATCCGAGCACGCAACCTGGCAGGCCGCAGGAAAGGAGGGGGGGACGAGAGCGGCCCCCCCTCCCGCCTGAACCGTACCAGGCCACATGCCCTCAACATTGGGAGGGTGCTTTGGGGTCCCCCCCAAAGCACCTTGTCCCCATGTTGATGAGGACAAGGGCCTCTTCCCCACAACCCTGGCCGGTGGTTGTGGGGGTCTGCGGGCGGGGGGCTTATCGGAATCTGGAAGCCCCCTTTAACAAGGGGACCCCCAGATCCCGCCCCCCCCCTGTGTGAAATGGTAAGGGGGTACAAAAGTACCCCTACCATTTCACCAAAAAAGGTGACAAAAATGATAAAAATGACAGGAGACGGTCTTTGACAATTCCTTTATTAAAATCTTCTTTCTTCTTTCTTCTGGTCTTCCTTTCTTCATCTTCTCCTTCCGTCATCTTCTTCCATCGTCTTCTTCCTTCGATTCGCTTCTTCTTCCTCCGGTCTTCTCGTCCTTCTCGTCCGGCGTCGTCCTTCTCGTCCGGCATCAGGCCGCTCCTCGCAATGGGAGGCTCCCGCTCTGTGAGGCTCCGCTCCGCTGACAGGTCTTTTATAACGAAGGCACCTGGTGACCCCGCCCCCCTCTGACGCATGGGGACGTCATGTGGAATTCCCTATGGCTTTCCCCATGACGTCAGAGGGGGGCGGGGTCACCAGGTGTTAGGTATGTGTACTTAAGCGCTATAATGGGTATTCAAAGACAGAACGGCAACAATGTTTTTAAGATAGCCAAATGATGATGCTGCAACCCATATATTAGTGTTCTCACACGTAGAAGAAATGGTTTTTAAAATACACACACAATGTTAATAATTATGTGAAATGGGTGCGCTCTCAATCAACCTTAAAAATCGTGTAGATCTAATTAAAAATTGCTTGTGCAATGATACTATTCAAGTGATGTGTAAAACCTCCTTAAAATCCGTGCACTGAGTGTGTATACATAAATAAATAAATACATAAAACCATATGTAAATATATAAATAAGTGGATCCTTTTCCTTTTTGTGGTACCAGTGATTAAGTGATATTTGTGCGATAGTGCTGTGAATAAAAGACAGTTTAAGAATGAGGTAAAACCACGTTTACATTCCAACCCTTAAAAAATCCATGCGTTTAAAACTGAAAAAAAACGCATTAAAAAATCCATGCGTTTAAAACTGAAAAAAAACACATTAAAAAATCCATGCGTTTAAAACTGAAAAAAACGCATTTAATTGTGCGATTTATTTGTGGAAAAAACGCATATTGGGTTATGCGATTAAATTGGGAGAAACACCATAGGTATTTTTAGAATCCTTTAGGAGTCCATGCATCTAATTGATGTCTCCTTAGGTGTTTAATTTGCGGTTGCTTAGACAGGTGTTGTTCCTGATTAGTTAGTGCTGAGATGTTTTACTAACTAATTGCCCTTTGGTGTTGAGCACAGGTTAAAACTTGAAGGACAAAAGGTGTACACCACAAAATGAGAAAGATAAGCACCATTTAGTAAATGTATATTTTTGAGCAGGTATACACATAATACTTTTACTTATCTTTAGTTGTGGTGTCCTCTTTCCTGCTGATCACGTCCTTACTATCTCTTCCGTGTTTGCATGAGGATAGAAGACAGATAAAAAACCATTGCGCAATATAGTTATACTTTGAATGGTGTGCATGTGTTGTGGCTGAAGCCCATCTACTTACACAGCACCCTACGAACGAAGCGCGGTGGTTAGAAATATGTCAGGCACTGTTTGGGCTCCCTGCCCTGCTTGTCTCAGTAGTGTTGCTTAGCTCCTCCTCCCAACGCGTTGCGACACGCCCACGTGTCTTTATCAAGGGATTATCCCTTGATAAAGACACGTGGGCGTGTCGCAACGCGTTGGGAGGAGGAGCTAAGCAACACTACTGAGACAAGCAGGGCAGGGAGCCCAAACAGTGCCTGACATATTTCTAACCACCGCGCTTCGTTCGTAGGGTGCTGTGTAAGTAGATGGGCTTCAGCCACAACACATGCACACCATTCAAAGTATAACTATATTGCGCAATGGTTTTTTATCTGTCTTCTATCCTCATGCAAACACGGAAGAGATAGTAAGGACGTGATCAGCAGGAAAGGGGTCACCAGGTGCCTTCGTTATAAAAGACCTGTCAGCGGAGCGGAGCCTCACAGAGCGGGAGCCTCCCATTGCGAGGAGCGGCCTGCGAGAAGAAACGCTGATGCCGGACGAGAAGGACGACGCCGGACGAGAAGGACGAGAAGACCGGAGGAAGAAGAAGCGAATCGAAGGAAGAAGAAGATGGAAGAAGATGACGGAAGGAGAAGATAAAGAAAGGAAGACCAGAAGAAAGAAGAAAGAAGATTTTAATAAAGGAATTGTCAAAGACCGTCTCCTGTCATTTTTACCATTTTTGTCACCTTTTTGGTGAAATGGTAGGGGTACTTTTGTACCCCCTTACCATTTCACACAGGGGGGGCGGGATCTGGGGGTCCCCTTGTTAAAGGGGGCTTCCAGATTCCGATAAGCCCCCCGCCCGCAGACCCCCACAACCACCGGCCAGGGTTGTGGGGAAGAGGCCCTTGTCCTCATCAACATGGGGACAAGGTGCTTTGGGGGGGACCCCAAAGCACCCTCCCAATGTTGAGGGCATGTGGCCTGGTACGGTTCAGGCGGGAGGGGGGGCCGCTCTCGTCCCCCCCTCCTTTCCTGCGGCCTGCCAGGTTGCGTGCTCGGATAAAGGGTCTGGTATGGATTTTGAGGGGGACCCCCACGCCATTTTTTTTTTTTGGCCGGGGTTCCCCTTAAAATCCATCCCAGACCTGAAGGGTCTGGTATGGATATTTGGGGGGGACCCCACGCCATTTTTTTTTATTTTTTGGCTGGGGTCCCCCTTAATATCCATACCAGACCTGAAGGGCCTGGTTATTGAATTTGGGGGGACCCCTACGCTTTTTTTTTTCTGCAAAAATGACACTTTGTCATTCAAATTCATTCGTTATATCTGCTATAATAATTTCGTTCAAATTAGTTGAAATTCGATATTGGTAGTTGGATTTACTAACGATTCGTAACTATTTTTTAACGATTCGTAACGATTCGTAACGATTCGTAACTTGAAATTGAAATTCGATATTTGTAGTTGGATTCGAATTGTTCTCTGTGTTATGAGAACCAACAATTCATTAGCCGCGTTAACGATTCGTAACGATTCGTAACGATTCGTAACTTTACTAACGATTCGGAAAAAAAATTACGATTCGTCCGAATTTCGTACGAATTCGAACGGAATTTCGTACACGAAGTACGAATTACGAATTTTTTTATATACGAAACGGGACGAAACAAAACAAATTTTTTGACAGTTCCCATGTCTACTATCAACAGGGACAATCGGGAAGCAGAATTCAAAGCACTGTTGTGAACAAACTCTGCCCATGGTAATAGGTCTGACCAGTTGTTATGATGGCCAGAAATATAGCAACGTAGGAATTGATTGGCTTGTTCTGTGGCCCCATTAGAATGCGGGTGATACGAAGAGGAAAAAGCAAGCTGAATTCCCAACTATGCACAAAAGGCTCGCCAGAACCGGGACACAAACTGACTACCCCTGTCCGAGACAATCACCTTGGATAGCCCATGTAAGCGAAAAAGATCTCCTGAGCAAAAATGGAAGCCAGTTCCTTAGACGTGGGCAACTTCTTAAAGTGGTGTTGCACCCAAAATAAAAAAAAATGCTTAAAATTCCTAAAAAAAAATTAAAAAAAAAACATTGGGAAAAAAATAATTTTTTAACTCACCTTTAAATGCCTGTTGCTAGGGGGTCCCTCGTAGTCTGCCTCCTTCAGTGCCCGGGCCGGTGACATCACTTCTCAGCGCAGGAAGGGCTTAGCTCTGCCCCTCCCTCCTGTCAGTCATCTGGGACACGTGACAGGTCCCAGATGACTGCAAGCGCAGTGGGTGCCCGGCTGTCAAGCCACAGCCAGGTGCCCACAGTTGCAATGCTGGCTCTGCCGAGCGGATGGGGGGACGAGCGGAGCTTCGACCCCCGCATCGCTGGACCCTGGAACAGGTAAGTGTCTGATTATTAAAAGTCAGCAGCTGCAGTATTTGTAGCTGCTGACTTTAAAAAATTTTTTTAATGGATACTCCTCTTTAAGTGGAATACAATGACACATCTTTGAGAACCAGTCAACCACCATAAGGATAACTGTGTTGCCCTGGGAGTTGTGTAACTCCACAATGAAATCCATAGACAGGTGGGTCCAGGGCCTCTCTTCATTGGGTATGGGTTGTAGGAGGCCCACAAGAAGGTGTCGTGGAGTCTTACTCTAAGCACACATGGAACAGGCAGCTACAAAGGCAGTTACATCAGCATGTAGACTAGGCCACCAGAATTGTTGGGAAATGGTCTAAATGAATTGATTCTTCCCAGGGTGGCCAGCTGCCTTCGGAGAATGGTAAGTCTAGAGCACGGCAGTACGGAGACTCTCTGGGACAAAGCAGCGGTCACAAGGTTTCTCAGGAGGAGCATGGACCTGAGCAGCAAAAATGTTGTCACCCAAACGAGAAGTGAGAACCGTAGCCAGAATATGATCAGGAGGAATCACAGGAACCGGACCAACTCCAACTTGGAAGTGGAGGAAAATTGTCGTGACAAGGCGTCAGCCCTTACATTCTTAGTACCGGGTAAGAATGAGACAATGTAATTGAAACTTGACAAGAAAAGAGCCCATCGCATCCTTCTGGGAGAGAGGGGTTTAGCCTCAGACAAGAATGTGAGATTCTTATGGTTAGTAAGAATGAGAACCATCACAGTGGTACTTTCGCGGAGATGTCTCCATTCTTTCAGGGCTAAAATGATCGCCAACAGCTCTCTGACACCAATCTCGTAATTACACTCTGCAGGTGACAATTTCTTGGAAAAGTAGCCACAAGGATTCATAGTGCTCTCAGAGGTAGGACTTTGAGACAGAAGGGCGCCAACACCAGTCTCAGAAGCATCAACCTCAAGGATAAACGGTAACGTAGGATCAGGATGTGCCAAAACAGGAGCAGAAACAAAGGCAGCCTTGAGACTCTCAAAGGCCTTAATGGACTCCAGAGACCAACTCTGTGGGTTACCATCCTTTCTGGTCATATCAGTCAGAGGCTTGACCAGAGACGAGAAGTTACGAATAAACTTCCGATAATAGTTGGCAAAGCCCAGGAAACGCTGCAGAGGACGTAAACCCACGGGTCGGGCCACTGTAGGACTGCCAAAAGTTTCTCTGGGTCCATCAAAAAAACAGCAGTGGAAATGACATAGCCCAGGAATTTAACCACTTCTCCAGTTTACAATAGAGATTGTTCTCTCTTAGTTTCTGAAGCACACAACAGATATCTGTGTGGTGGCTCTCCAGGGACTTCGAAAATATGAGCATATCATCGAGATAAACCACCACACATACCTGCAACAAATCTCAGAGGACATCATTAATAAAATCCTGGAAAACTGCCGGGGCATTACAAAGGCCAAAAGGCATTACAAGGTACTCATAATTGCCTGTTCTGGTATTAAACGCAGTTTTCCACTCGTCGCCTGACAATGGAACCGTCTCATGAGACACATGGGCAGGCTGTAAAGGTATCCCGCCACGAGCCTCAATGGCAAGTGAAGTGTCATGCAGCTGCAGTAGAATCGAGTACTTCGATACAAAGGCAGCATCAATGAACAGGCCTGTAGCCCCAGAGTACATTACAGCCTCTATCTTGATGGACGACTCAGCCTAAAAAGGGTGACCAAAACCAGGGGCTTATCCTTCTGGATAATTGAGGATGAAACAACGCCACCTAAGGTCTGTCCGTGACAGGACCTCAAGGTTTGGGCGTTCCCTGGATGGATAGAACAAGACTTCAAAAAGTGACCTGCCTGGCCACAATAAAAGCACAATCTCTCTCTTCTCCTAAAGGTTCTCTCATTCGCAGAGAGACGCGTGAAACCCAAGTGCATGGGTTCACCTTCACTGCCCGACTCGGTACCAGGAGGCATGGAAGGTGAGGGAGGCATGGGTGGGACTGAAAAGCTCAGAGACAAACTTACAGGAGGCTTCCGCAAGCAGTCTTTCTCTGAGTCTGGAGTCAATGAGGATGGCAAACATGATCAACTTCTAAAGCTCAGTGGGTATATCTTGGGCTGCTATCTCATCCTTGAGGGTATCCGAGAGACCATGAGAAAAGCAGCCATGAGGGCCTCATTGTGCAACCTCTGTTGCCAGAGTACGGAATTCAATGGCGTAGTCGGCAACATTTCTCGTATTCTGTTCGATATACATGAGGCACGTTGGCAGCAGAGGCGGAGCGTGCAGGAATGTCAAATACCCTTAAACAAAGCCACAAACTCAGGGTAACAAGACAACAGGTTTCTGCATCTCCCATAGAGAGTTTGCCCAGGCCAAGGCTCTCTCAGAAAGCAAAGATATCACAAAACCTACTTTGCTTCTGTCCGTGGGAAACGACTGGGGCAGCATCTCAAAGTATATCTCAACCTGGTTGAGAAACTCTCTGCATTGGACTGGATTGCCCACAAATCTCTGGTGAAGTGGAGCGGAACCAGACATACCTCTTATAGAGCAGCAGGGTCAGCCTGCAACATAGGTTGTACCAGGGCAGCCACAGTGCGAAACTCCAGGTGATCGTCTCAGGAGCGTTTGTAACACCATGGAGAACTGATCCATGCAGTGATCCAGTTCATTGACTGCATCTTCTGAATTCATGGCCTTCGCCTACTGTCAGAAACCATTAAATCAGGCCGAGACAGATGTACAGTTAAATCACACTTGTTTAATAATATAAGTAAAAAGAACAAATGTAGTCAAAACATAGCCAAAATTCAGTAACCAGAACGTATAGTCAGCCAAGCACAGAAGTCAGGGATCAAAGTAGATGAACAGAAAGCAGAATCCGGAGCCAGAAGGGATGTCAGCAAAGCCAGTTTTTAAACAGGAATGCAGGAGATGTTTCTTGTGATGTTGACCAAGGCAAAGGCAGAGCTCCTCTAGACTGGACGGCTTAAGTAGGCAGGACTGACAAGCAGCAGTCATCAACAAGAGCTGAGTAACTGTGGAGAGAGATAAGAGCTGGCAATTAGCTGACAGCTGAGTGGCCAGCTCAGAGAAGGAAGGACTGAGCCCAGCCCTGACACAGTCTTGCATTGTACATGAGGGCAATGAGGGCCTGCCTGCATCCTGTGATGCTGGAGAGTGGTGAAGAGTGCCAACTGCAAGGAAATGAGGAATAGGGTAACAATTACTGCTTATTCCAATTCCTCTGGACAAAATTATCATTTAGGCCTGGTTCCCACATGTGCGGTGCCAATTGAAGCTCAGGTTTCCCTGCGAAGAGAAAGATCAGTTGTTCAGTGTTTCATGTCAGTTTTTGATCAGGATCAGGTCAGGATTGCATCAGTATCAGATCAGGTTTACATCAGGACAAGGTCAGTATTTTATCCTGTTCACAACAAAAGGCATCTGTGAATCAGATGCGTTCCCTTAGAAGATAATGTGCTTGAAATTCGCACCGCATTGCCCAGAAAACGCACAAGTTTTTTGGGCAATGCGGAATGCAAATGCAACACACATATGTGAACCAGCCTAGTATTTTAAAACGTCCTGCGAATTGGATGCGGTGTAAGCTGTATTCAATTGGCATACGTGTGTACCGGGCTTTAACCTGTGCAGTGCTGTGAAGGAAGAGTGCATTTTTACAGCTGACTGGAGATCCACTTTAAACAAAAAAAGTATGTGAAGATATGCTGTGCATATACTATTTTATTATTGTAACATTGTATAATATCATGTGCATTGCAAAACGCTTTAAAATACTTATTCTACAGTAAGAAGCATGAAATTAATATACCCTCATATCAGTACCTAATGCACACTTAAAAATAGTAATACAACAGACATAAAACATCCATTAGCAATCATTTCATTAAATTGTTAGAAATATTTACATGTAGACTAAAATTGCTGATAATGGTATTATTATTAATTTTTTTATTCGAAAGTAGAAAGAGCAATCTTATGACTACCGTAGATCATTTATCTATTGCATTTATTGTACTCACCAGTCCAGAAAGAAATGGCAGTGATAAGGTAAGGGGCCTATTTCTAATAAAAAAAATTGATGTGACAATGCCACAATACTGCAATTAGGAAAATACTCTACAGAGGCTCCTCGTTTAATGACTTACATGTTTAACGACCGCTAGGACTTACGACCAGCTCTCCCGACATGAGCGATGCACTATACATCATTGTATTGTACAGGATTTTTGTTGTTTATATTTATGTGTTCTGTACTTATGCAAATTAAAACAACGTTGATGAGTTGGAGTTTTGTGTTTAGACCCTTGTTTCAGAATACAGTACAGTACAGTAGTTGGGAATGCTTACAATATTTATTACTTTTGACTCCTCGTTTAATGGCCAATTTGTTTAACAACCTGGTCACTGGAACGGAACCTGGTCGTTAAGTGAAGAGAGACTGTATTATGGCTATTAGCTAGAGCTGACCATTGTAGAAAGTACACATATCAGACACATTACAGGAATTATTTGCCCTGCTGAGATATTCACAAATATAATTAAAATAATTTTTTTTTTTTTCAAATAATTTTTATTGAGAAGAATAACAGAACAATGGATACAGAAAATACATACCGAATACAAAAACAGTATGCATGAACAATTAACTCCTGTATATTATCTCTATAGAAATCATAACAGATAGCAGAGATGACACATGGCTGTGCATCAGATATAGAGTAATTGGAGTAAAGGAAGAATGTGCAAAGCAATTAGAGAACCTAACAAAACACATAACAATGGAGTGGGATAGTGAGTCTTGTGTAGGGTGAAGCCGTGGACTAAGTTCATATGTAAAAGTGCTAACACGAGTCATTTTACGTAAAGTCAGAATAAGCCCAAGGCGCGTAAGAGTGCTTGTTGTTTGTGGAACAAAACCGGGGTAAATTCCACTCAACCCTAGCACCCCAACTGGGGACATGCTGTGCCAGGGGAGCCGGAAATGGAGGATCATAAAGTATGAGAAGGGTGGTGGACCACAAAGGGCATGTCTAGCCTGGGTGTGTTGGAAAGTGACCGAATTCTTTTAATTTTTTATATTTTGGGGGGAGAACTAGATCTAATATGAAGGTTTTAGAGCCTCATATGATTAAAAGTAGGATAGGGTGGGAAAAGAGATCAAGGGGGCAAGTGAAAGTCGAGATGAAGGCTTTCAAAGGACCTAAAGGGTGTTGAGGAAGAAGGTTATAAAACGAGAGAATCGGCATGTGAACCTATTACGTTAGTAGGGGAATGAGAGACAAAAACGCGAACAGCATAGCATGACGGAGACCTGTCCTGAGGGGAGTGTGAAATAGGAATCAATACTGGGGCCCGTGGATGTGTCTTTAAGGTGCATCAAGGAGATCTTGGTATGTTTGGGAGGCCTTAAAATGTATCCAGCAAGACCAAATATTACTATATGCGGTCGGAGTGTCTTTGGATTGATGGATAATACTTTCCATTTCCGAGGTTTTTTCTATACGTTGAAACCAGTCTGATAAGGTCGGTGGAGTCGTGGCCCTCCAGCGAGTAGGTATGCATTGTCTGGCCGCGTTGAGTAAGTGCGGGACGATGGTTTTTTTGTAAACCGAATAAGGGAGCGAGATGTGCTGAAGGAGAAATTGAGAAGGTGTAAAGTCCACAGTATATGTGGAGATATGTGGTATGAGAGCATGGATTTCCTTCCAGAAAGGTTGGATCTTAGTACATTCCCACCAAATGTGAAGTGGGGTGCCCGTTTCTAGACCACATCTCCAACATATCGGAGGAATTTCAGGGTGGTATTTATGTATAACATTTGGAGTTCTGTACCATCTGGCGTACATTTTGTAAGAGTTCTCCTGTGCTGAGACATTGATAGTATTTTTGTGAATGCGTTGAAAAATAAGCTCCCATTCTTTACTGGAGAGATCCATATTTAGTTCTCTTTCCCATGTCTTGACTATTTTGTTTTGTTTAGGGTCATAGTCATTAAATAGGAGTGCATAAGTTTGTGAGATAAGGTGCTTTTGTGGAGAGTCGGTGGTGCACAGGGTTTCGAAAGTATTAAGATCTCTGAACCACATAGCAGTGTTTCGAACCCCATCGAGGTAATGTCTGATCTGAAGAAAGTTATAGAACTGGATGTGGTGGTCTGGGAAGCGTGTCTGAATGTCGTGAAAAGAGAGTAGGGAACCGTTAATAAAGAAATGAGAAGCCCGAAGTGTAGCGGGTTCTGGATTGTCAGTCAAGTTCCGAGAAGGTATCCCCGGAAGGAAGTCTGGGTTTCCCTGTAATGGGGTCATTGGGCCAGGGGACGGTGACCAGTTCAGAGCCCGGGAGGCATGGCTGAATGCTCGTAGGGTGGCACCGGTGAGAGGGTGAGAGGAACAGGTCTTGGGTATTTTGGATTCTGAAATCCATGGTAAGAGGGTGAGTGGAATGTCATCAAAGGAGTTCTCAATTGTAATCCAATCTTTGGAAAGTGTGTGGACGTGCCAATCAATTATCCTTGTGAGGTGACATGCTAGATAATACTTTTGTATATCAGGAAGGCCCACCCCCCCTTTGGATTTCCGGAGAGTGAGCGTGTCCCAGCTAATCCGGGGAGATTTTGCCGCCCAAATGAAGGTCCGGCATAAACGCTTGTAAGTTGTGAAGAAGGAGGTAGGTAATCCGGTCGGTATGGCATGTAAAAAATAAAGTATACGGGGTAGAATATTCATTTTTAATATTGCGACGTGCCCAAACCACGAAAAATGTCCAGATGTCCATTTGAGGAGGTCATTTTGAATGGTTTGTAACATTGTAAGGTAATTCAATTGGTAGAGGTCAGTTGAGTTGGTAGGTAGTTGGATTCCCAGGTACGTAAGGGATTTATCTTCCCAAATGAAAGGGAAGTTAGACTTACAGAGGGACACGGTTTGTGGTTGGAGGGATATATTTAGAGCTTTTGATTTAGAAAAATTAATCTGTAAGTTAGATAGTCGTCCATACAGGGCAAAGTCTTTTAGAAGATTAGGTAGGGAAGTGAGCGGGTTGGATAGGAAGAGGAGTATGTCGTCCGCGTAGGCCGCTAGTTTGAATTGTCGATTGTGTATCTTTATTCCAGTAATGTCCGGGTTCGATCTGAGTTTACGTAGGAGGGGTTCTAAGGTAAGGATAAAGATAAGGGGTGAAAGCGGGCATCCTTGGCGAGTGCCATTGGAGACAGAGAAGGCGTTCGACAGGCGACCATTGATCCGTAGTCGAGCAGTCGGGTGCGAATATAATGATAGTATCATTTGTAGAAATTTGGGAGGGAGGCCCAGAGCTTTAAGCGTAGCGGACATGTAGTCCCAAGCCACCCTGTCGAACGCCTTCTCTGCATCAAGAGACAGGATAAATCCTTTCTGGGTAGTTTTGTGCAAAAGCCATCTGTGGATGGTAAGGGCTTTAATTGTATTGTCCCTGGCTTCTCTCCCAGGAACGAAGCCCACTTGATCCAAGGAGATTAAATTGGGTAGGAGTGGAAGGATACGATTGGCAAGAATTTTAGCATATCATTTTATATCTACGTTCAAGAGCGAAATGGGTCTATAGTTAGACACTATAGTGTCATCCTTACCTGGTTTTGGAATCAGCGTAATATGCGCTTCTAAGAGGTCACTGGGAACTGAGTCGGGGGAGGCAAGAGAGTTAAAGGTAGTAGTCAGGTGCGGGGCTAGCACGTCAATGAAGGTTTTATAGTAGCTAACAGTCAATCCGTCTGGGCCTGGGCTTTTGCCCGGTTTAAGTTGTTTTAGGGTAGACAAAGTTTCCCCTAAAGTGATAGGGGTATTAAGCATTTCTGCGTCTGCTGTGGAGATCGGGGGGATGCCAAATTGTGTTAGGAAGGTTGAAATAGATTCTCTTCTATGGGAAGGGTGTTTTACCGCGTCAGTCTGTGGTAAGTTATAGAGCTTAGTAAAGTATGAGAGGAATTGGTTGGTGATGGATTCTGGTGATACATGCGTGTTACCTTCGGGATCAATGATTTTATGTATTGTTGTAGTAGCCTTTTTACGTTGTAGTGCTTTGGCAAGTAGTTTGCTTGTTTTGTTTCCAAACTGATAGAATAATTTCTGGGAAAGAAGATATTTGCGTTTAAGTCTTTTATGTAACTCTTCCTTGAGTTTGTTCCTAGCCTGAATGAGATCCGCAAGGGTTTGTTGGGCAAGTGAGGCTTTGTGCTGACGTTCCAAGGCGTGGATTTTGGTCGATAGGGTAGAAATGTGTTGGCATCTTAATTTATTTCTATGCGCTGTCATGGAGATAAGTTCACCTCTGATCACGCATTTGTGAGCCGCCCAAGTAATTGAAGGTGTGCAATCGGTAGTGGGGTTTTCAAGAAAAAATTGGACCAGACGGGTTTTGAGTTTTTGAGTGTTGGACATATCAGTCAGTAAAGAGTCATCCAGGCGCCAGATGGGAATGGGATTTCGGGCATGTGGTATTGAGAGCGTCATAGAGATAGGATTATGGTCCGAAAGGATCATCGGGTCTATTGTCGCTTTTGTGAGGAGAGTCAGGTCAGCTTGGGAGATAAAAAAGTGGTCAAGTCTGGTATATTTGTTGTGCGGGGAAGAGAAGAATGTGTAATCTTTCTCATTGGGATGCATGGTACGCCATGTATCATGGAGGGTCAATTCCTGGAGCCTCTTTTTAATGTCTCTTAAAGCTCTGTACGTTAGAGTAGAGGACCCGGTGGAGGAGTCTAGGGCCGGTGTGAGTGTCACATTGAAGTCTCCACCTAAGATGACCATGCCAGAATGGAATTCCGTAAGTAGGTCAAGAGTTTCTCGGAAAAAGGGGACCTGTTTTATGTTGGGTGCGTAAATGTTTGCTAATGTAATGGGTCTGTTGTGTAACGTGCCTTTGATAAAAATATATCTGCCATTGCTGTCTTGTTTAATGTCAGAAACCAGTAACGGGCAGTGTTTGGATAGTAAAATGGAGACCCCTTTAGATTTGGAGACATCCGTAGTGGCATGATAAACCGTGGGGAAGTAGTGGTTGTGAAGTTTGGGGATATTGTCTGAGCGGAAGTGGGTTTCCTGTATAAACGCAATGTGGGTTCTGTCTTTTTGCAAATGGTATAATAATTGTGAGCGTTTTTCAGGAACGTTCAAACCGCGTATATTAAGTGAGCAAAATCTGACCGGGGGGAATTGTGTATCGGTGGGAGGAGGCGTTCTGGATTCCGCATTATGAGATGTGTCCGTCATGCTATGCTGTATGTCGCAGACCTGTGTCTAATAGATCAGGCCTGTAGGAAGTAGTGGAGAAGTGTAAAGCTGAGACTCGGAAAGGAGGGGAGGGTGGTAGAGGCAGGAAAACCAGCAAGGAAATCTGTACAAGGTGGGGAGGGAGGTAGACAAAAACTAGCCCAATCCAGTCAGGCTGGATTCAGGTCAGGAGGGTACAGTCGGCAGTAAGCAGGTCAGTTAGGTAATATAAAATATATGTGATAAAGTACTGCGCCGTAGGGGGGTTGACTCGATCCGAACAAGGAGACAACTAGTATGAATCGAGAATGAAAAATTATGATGAGGCCGCCGTTGCCCCTCAGGAAAGTATACAATGGGTGAGAGGAGGGAAGAGTGCAACAAGATGGTTGCATCAAGACCCAACAGCTTTGTAAGTTGTAAAAGAACCTTTGAAATAATGTAATGGGGGGTAGGGAAGGGGAGATTATTGTGAAACAATTGTTAAATGGAGATAATAGTAGGAGGAGCCTGCAGTATATAAGGGGAGTTTTTGATCACAAAAAACATCTCTGGTTGTGAAAAATATTGTAATTGAGGAGGAGAGGTTAGGCTATATTTAGTAGGTCAGAGTGTCGCCTATGTGGTTTGTTGGAGGCAAATGAGAGGGAGGGCATATGTGGAGGGAGCAATAGAACAAAAGAATGTCATAAGATAGAAAATAAAAAAAAAAAAAAATGTGGAGTCTGGACAATATTGTAAGGTTCACATTGTTACTAGTGAAAGCCACTAACATTAATATATGCTACAATATAGGTTATTTCAGCCATGTTGGGATGGAGCTCTTGGAGAACGGATAAAACCAATATAGCCAACAGATTAGTGGGGATCCGCATGTACTGCGAAAGGGAAGTCAGATGATTCAGGATGTACTAAAGCCAAGAACGCAGTATGAATACGTAGGGATATGGTCCCAACGGCTTGTAGATCAGCCCAAGGGTAATTTGAGTATACTCTGCTCAGTGTGTGCCTCATATCAAGGCCATGTGTATCACTGTAAAGATAGGAGGCTGGCGTATCAGTGAGGGGTGTGTTAAGAATTTTACTGCTTCCGTTCTCCATTTACTGCCGCATCCAAGTGGCTTTCTCTATGATAAAATAATGGACTATATATTCTCCCAGGACAATGCAAGTCCGAGCGTCATACATATTATAATAAGCACGATATTACAGCTTACAGTATGGCATAAGTATTGTTCGAAGTACTCACATGCTGCGGGTAGGTATAACGCGGGGTCTTGTATCAGTGGGAGACCTCAGAGAATTTGGTTAAAACGGAGATTACACAGAGAGGACATGTCTCTCAGATAATTGGTGAGGCACAAACATTACCTCAGGCAACGGTGCAATTTTACCCGCTCTATGGGATCAGTGCTTCTGGAGAACGGGAAGAACTGTAAATGTTAGAACATGCCTGCAGCTGGAGTTTAAGGAATGGGGGCCCTTTATAGGCAATACCTGTTCAGAATGAGTCTCATAAAAGCGGGGGGAACTTAGTTTCTCTGCTTCACACAGACGATCTGCTAGCTTTGGCACACACAATCGGGTAGACCACTGACATCAGGGTAAGCATATCATGGTGGAGATAGGGGGGCTGGCGTGTTAATAAAGGGTAGCATGTGAGCGATTACAGTGTCCCCGTTCTCCGTTCGCTGCCGTATCTGGGTGGTAATATATGGGGTAGAGCAAAGTGTGGGGCAGCAGCCTATTACAGAATAAATCTACAGCATAAAATAATATATAGAGCCAAAGGAAGAACATCAGTTTAGGAGATGCAGTTGTAATGTTAAAAAGAGCATCTAGTTATCTGCATGCAGGTAGAAAGAAATAAGAGGCAGAGGCCATGCAAGTATGAATACTCTGAAACTCAGGAAACCAATAGAGATTTAGCATGCATTTCAGGTTGAAAGGGAATCAAGTGTCCAAGAGCAGAGGCTGAAAAATGAGTTGCATCGTAGGGTAGGTTTAAGCGTGGTGAGGCAAAGAAGATGAGGGTGGTTGCAGTTGAAAAAGGCAGGAGTTAGTAGAGTAATCTTAGTTAGTGCCCATCAAACAGTTACTCACATGTTTCTTCTATAGGCAGCAGTTAAAAAAAAAAAAAAAGAAAGAAAAGCATTGAATCGCTTCATACCTCCGTCTGTAGAACCGAGAGGTAGTCAGTGATGCCATATGTAGCGGCGTCCACGGCGGGAAACAACCTAAGGGGAAACAATAGAAAAAATAAAGAACAGCCAAATGATCAAGATACTCAGCCGGGGGTCCAGTAAAAGAAAAAAAAAAACTAACAGAGGCCCCAGTGAGAGACAGTAGAACTATCAGGCATCTTCAGTAGTCCCTGTGTGTTCTCCGGGATCTCGGAGACTCAGCCGGACCGTATCCACGGTCCAGGTGCCTGGCGGGTCGCATTCTGGAGCTTGAGGGGGATCGGCGTCGATATTGTTGGGTATCATGAGTGTCCATCTGATCCTCAGTTGGTGATGGGCGTCGGGGTGGGTGCGGGCGGTATTCAGCATACCAATCCGGTACATCAATGAGCGGGATATCCAGCGTGCGGCAGAAGTGGCGGAGGTCTTCTGGTACTTTTAGGAGGGCCGTGCGGCCTAGGCGGGAGGCGGATAGGCAGAAGGGAAACTTCCATCTATATTGGATGCCTTGCGCACGTAGGGATTCAAGCAGAGGTTTAAGATGTCGGCGGTGTTGGAGGGTAATTGCTGACAGATCCTGGAAGATCTGTATGGGGGTACCGTCATGCTGCAGACGCGGGGTGTCCCTGGCCTGTCTCAAGATGTCTTCCTTCACATGGAAATCAACAATGCAGCATACGATGTCCCTTGGTGGGTCAGATTCTTTGCCTCTGGGACGGAGAGCCCTGTGGATCCGCTCAAACTCAATACAGGTCCCTGGCGGTCTGCGCAGTAGTGAATTAAAGAGGGCCGTCACTTCAGTTGTAAGGTTCCCGGAGTCAATACTTTCCGGCATCCCTCGGATCCGGAGGTTATGGCGGCGTCCTCTGTTATCCAATTCTTCGAGGTGACGATTGGCATCTCGTAGCAGCAGGGTGTGTGAGTCAATTCTTTTGGTGGCTTTCCTGAGGACCGTCTCGTGTTGTGCCGTTGTTTTCTCCACATCCACTACTCGCTCTGAAAGCGCGCAAATGTCCTGCCTCAGGTCTGAGATGGCGGCCGACAGCGTGTCTTTAATGTCAGCCGCGATCACCCTCAGGTCCTGCAGGGAGAGTTGAGGCTGAGGAGGCACGGAGCGGTCGTTGTCCAAATCCTGAGGTGGATGCTGGAGGGCAATTGTTGGGTCAGCGAGCGGCGGCGCTGCAGATTGTGAGGCATTGGCGCCATATTGTTCCTCTGCATCCGGAACATCTCAGGGATGTTTTGAGTCCCGGTCCCCGGTGGTTCGCGGGGGGAGCGGGATCTGGAGGCAGAAGTATGTCTCGATGCTGTACCCATCTTTTCAGGGGGTTCTGTGAGGCAAAGAACACCGCTGAAGGAGCTTAAAGAGAGGCAACGGCGGGAGCAGATCTCACAAGCGGCCATCTCCTCGCTTGGCCAAGCCACGCCCCCCAATTAAAATAATATATGCTATTTGGAGCAGGATTATACACAGGAATCTATAAGCAGCTTCTACTGTTTTTAATTGATGGCAATATACTGATAGAGGGCAAAAATGAGGGACAGATTTTTTACTTTTATTAAAATGCAATAAAAAGGGCAAGACATATTTAACCCTTTGTTAACGTGTTGTTACCCTAAAAAAAAAAAAAAATTGGATCCTTTAACCTTAAAGCTAGACATGGGAACTGCCAAAAAATTCGTTTCGTTTCGTTTCGTCCCGTTTCGTATATAAAAAAATTCGTAATTCGTAATTCGTGTACGAAATTCCGTTCGAATTCGTACGAAATACGAAATTCGGACGAATCGTAATTTTTTTTACGAATCGTTAGTAAAGTTACGAATCGTTACGAATCGTTACGAATCGTTACGAATCGTTAACGCGGCTAATGAATTGTTGGTTCTCATAACACAGAGAACAATTCGAATCCAACTACAAATATCGAATTTCAATTTCAAGTTACGAATCGTTACGAATCGTTATGAATAGTTACGAATCGTTACGAATCGTTATGAATAGTTACGAATCGTTAGTAAATCCAACTACCAATATCGAATTTCAACTAATTTGAACGAAATTATTATAGCAGATATAACGAATGAATTCGAATGACAAAGTGTCATTTTTGCAGAAAAAAAAAAAGCGTAGGGGTCCCCCCAAATTCAATAACCAGGCCCTTCAGGTCTGGTATGGATATTAAGGGGGACCCCAGCCAAAAAAAAATAAAAAAAAAAAAATATGGCGTGGGGTCCCCCCCAAATATCCATACCAGACCCTTCAGGTCTGGGATGGATTTTAAGGGGAACCCCGGCCAAAAAAAAAAAAAAAAAAATGGCGTGGGGTCCCCCTCAAAATCCATACCAGACCCTTTATCCGAGCACGCAACCTGGCAGGCCGCAGGAAAGGAGGGGGGACGAGAGCGGCCCCCCCTCCCGCCTGAACCGTACCAGGCCACATGCCCTCAACATTGGGAGGGTGCTTTGGGGTCCCCCCCAAAGCACCTTGTCCCCATGTTGATGAGGACAAGGGCCTCATCCCCACAACCCTGGCCGGTGGTTGTGGGGGTCTGCGGGCGGGGGGCTTATCGGAATCTGGAAGCCCCCTTTAACAAGGGGACCCCCAGATCCCGCCCCCCCCCCCTGTGTGAAATGGTAAGGGGGTACAAAAGTACCCCTACCATTTCACCAAAAAAGTGTCAAAAATGGTAAAAATGACAGGAGACGGTCTTTGACAATTCCTTTATTAAAATCTTCTTTCTTCTTTCTTCTGGTCTTCCTTTCTTCATCTTCTCCTTCCGTCATCTTCTTCCATCTTCTTCTTCCTTCGATTCGCTTCTTCTTCCTCCGGTCTTCTCGTCCTTCTCGTCCGGCGTCGTCCTTCTCGTCCGGCATCGTCGTCTCTTCTCGCAGGCCGCTCCTCGCAATGGGAGGCTCCCGCTCTGTGAGGCTCCGCTCCGGGTGACAGGTCTTTTATAACGAAGGCACCCGGTGACCCCGCCCCCTCTGACGCACGGGGACGTCATGTGGAATTCCCTATGGCTTTCCCCATGACGTCAGAGAGGGGGCGGGGTCACCGGGTGCCTTCGTTATACAAGACCTGTCACCCGGAGCGGAGCCTCACAGAGCGGGAGCCTCCCATTGCGAGGAGCGGCCTGCGAGAACAGACGACGATGCCGGACGAGAAGGACGACGCCGGACGAGAAGGACGAGAAGACCGGAGGAAGAAGAAGCGAATCGAAGGAAGAAGAAGATGGAAGAAGATGCCGGAAGGAGAAGATGAAGAAAGGAAGACCAGAAGAATGAAGAAAGAAGATTTTAATAAAGGAATTGTCAAAGACCGTCTCCTGTCATTTTTACAATTTTTGACGCTTTTTTGGTGAAATGGTAGGGGTACTTTTGTACCCCCTTACCATTTCACACAGGGGGGAGGCCGGGATCTGGGGGTCCCCTTGTTAAAGGGGGCTTCCAGATTCCGATAAGCCCCCCGCCCGCAGACCCCCACAACCACCGGCCAGGGTTGTGGGGATGAGGCCCTTGTCCTCATCAACATGGGGACAAGGTGCTTTGGGGGGGACCCCAAAGCACCCTCCCAATGTTGAGGGCATGTGGCCTGGTACGGTTCAGGCGGGAGGGGGGGCCGCTCTCGTCCCCCCCTCCTTTCCTGCGGCCTGCCAGGTTGCGTGCTCGGATAAGGGTCTGGTATGGATTTTATGGGGGACCCCACGCCATTTTTTTTGGCTAGGGTTCCCCTTAAAATCCATCCCAGACCTCAAGGGTCTGGTATGGATTTTGAGGGGGACCCTACGCCATTTTTTTTTTTTTTTTTTGGCTGGGGGTCCCCCTTAATATCCATCCCAGACCTGAAGGGCCTGGTTATTGAATTTGGGGGGACCCCTACGCATTTTTTTATCAATGACTTCAATGAATGACAGTTCTCTGTATTACGGATCCAACAATTCATTTGCCGGCAAATAGCTGCGACTCGATTTTAAATAGTTTTTTTTTCCTGCAAAAATGACACTGCAGGAACAGTTCCCTATATTAGATATACTGAATCTCGAAGCATTCGAAGCATTCGTTATAGCTGCTATTATCATTTCTTTCATATTAGTTGAAATTACATATTTGTTAGTTACAATACAACATTCAAATTGTTCTCTGTATTGCGGGAATCGGCAATTAGCTGCGAGTGATTTTAAATGTCTTTTTTTTCCTGCAAAAATGACACATTGTACAGAGAGAGTTCTAAACACGGGAAACATGACCCCCTTCATAGACATACTATAGAGTATATAGTATATAGAAGGGCGCAGGTTTCCTGTGTTTAGAACTCTCTCTGTACAATGTGTCATTTTTGCAGGAAAAAAAGACATTTAAAATCACTCGCGGCTAATTGCCGATTCCCGTAATACAGAGAACAATTCGAATGTTGTATTGTAACTAACAAATATGTAATTTCAACTAATATGAAAGAAATTATAATAGCGGATATAACGAATGCTTCGAATGATTCGAGATTCAGTATATCTAATATAGAGAACTGTCTCTGTACAATGTGTCATTTTTGCAGGAAAAAAAAAACTATTTAAAATCACTCGCAGCTATTTGCCGGCAAATGAATTGTTGGATCCGTAATACAGAGAACTGTCATTCATTGAAGTCATTGATAAAAAAATGTGTAGGGGTCCCCCCAAATTCAATAACCAGGCCCTTCAGGTCTGGGATGGATATTAAGGGGGACCCCAGCCAAAAAAAAAAAAAAAATGGCGTAGGGTCCCCCTCAAAATCCATACCAGACCCTTGAGGTCTGGGATGGATTTTAAGGGGAACCCTAGCCCAAAAAAATGGCGTGGGGTCCCCCATAAAATCCATACCAGACCCTTATCCGAGCACACAACCTGGCAGGCCGCAGGAAAGGAGGGGGGGACGAGAGCGGCCCCCCCTCCCGCCTGAACCGTACCAGGCCACATGCCCTCAACATTGGGAGGGTGCTTTGGGGTCCCCCCCAAAGCACCTTGTCCCCATGTTGATGAGGACAAGGGCCTCATCCCCACAACCCTGGCCGGTGGTTGTGGGGGTCTGCGGGCGGGGGGCTTATCGGAATCTGGAAGCCCCCTTTAACAAGGGGACCCCCAGATCCCGCCCCCCCCCCTGTGTGAAATGGTAAGGGGGTACAAAAGTACCCCTACCATTTCACCAAAAAAGTGGCAAAAATTGTAAAAATGACAGGAGACGGTCTTTGACAATTCCTTTATTAAAATCTTCTTTCTTCTTTCTTCTGGTCTTCCTTCTTCATCTTCTCCTTCCGGCATCTTCTTCCATCTTCTTCTTCCTTCGATTCGCTTCTTCTTCCTCCGGTCTTCTCGTCCTTCTCGTCCGGCGTCGTCCTTCTCGTCCGGCATCGTCGTCTGTTCTCGCAGGCCGCTCCTCGCAATGGGAGGCTCCCGCTCTGTGAGGCTCCGCTCCGGGTGACAGGTCTTGTATAACGAAGGCACCCGGTGACCCCGCCCCCTCTCTGACGTCATGGGGAAAGCCATAGGGAATTCCACATGACGTCCCCGTGCGTCAGAGGGGGCGGGGTCACCGGGTGCCTTCGTTATAAAAGACCTGTCACCCGGAGCGGAGCCTCACAGAGCGGGAGCCTCCCATTGCGAGGAGCGGCCTGCGAGAAGAGACGACGATGCCGGACGAGAAGGACGACGCCGGACGAGAAGGACGAGAAGACCGGAGGAAGAAGAAGCGAATCGAAGGAAGAAGAAGATGGAAGAAGATGCCGGAAGGAGAAGATGAAGAAAGGAAGACCAGAAGAAAGAAGAAAGAAGATTTTAATAAAGGAATTGTCAAAGACCGTCTCCTGTCATTTTTACCATTTTTGACACTTTTTTGGTGAAATGGTAGGGGTACTTTTGTACCCCCTTACCATTTCACACAGGGGGGGGGCGGGATCTGGGGGTCCCCTTGTTAAAGGGGGCTTCCAGATTCCGATAAGCCCCCCGCCCGCAGACCCCCCACAACCACCGGCCAGGGTTGTGGGGATGAGGCCCTTGTCCTCATCAACATGGGTACAAGGTGCTTTGGGGGGACCCCAAAACACCCTGCCAATGTTGAGGGCATGTGGCCTGGTACGGTTCAGGCGGGAGGGGGGGCCGCTCTCGTCCCCCCCTCCTTTCCTGCGGCCTGCCAGGTTGCGTGCTCGGATAAAGGGTCTGGTATGGATTTTGAGGGGGACCCCACGCCATTTTTTTTTTTTTTTTTTTGGCCGGGGTTCCCCTTAAAATCCATCCCAGACCTGAAGGGTCTGGTATGGATATTTGGGGGGGACCCCACGCCATTTTTTTTATTTTTTTTTGGCTGGGGTCCCCCTTAATATCCATACCAGACCTGAAGGGCCTGGTTATTGAATTTGGGGGGACCCCTACGCTTTTTTTTTTTCTGCAAAAATGACACTTTGTCATTCGAATTCATTCGTTATATCTGCTATAATAATTTCGTTCAAATTAGTTGAAATTCGATATTGGTAGTTGGATTTACTAACGATTCGTAACTATTCATAACGATTCGTAACGATTCGTAACTATTCATAACGATTCGTAACGATTCGTAACTTGAAATTGAAATTCGATATTTGTAGTTGGATTCGAATTGTTCTCTGTGTTATGAGAACCAACAATTCATTAGCCGCGTTAACGATTCGTAACGATTCGTAACGATTCGTAACTTTACTAACGATTCGTAAAAAAAAATTCGTATTCCGTACGGAATTCGTAAAAAAAAAAAATTCGTACTACAGATTCGTAAATTCGTACGAATTTCGAAAAATTCGTACGAATTACGAATTCGTACGAAACGAATCGCACATGTCTACTTAAAGCAGTGTTTCTCAACTCCAGTCCTCAAGGCGCCCCAACAAGTCGTGTTTTCAGGCTTACCCTTATCTTGCACAGGGGATTTAAACAGTTTCACTGCCTTAGTAAATACCACAGCCGTTTCATCTGAGGGAAATCCTGAAAACATGACCTGTTGGGGCACCTTGAGGACTGGAGTTGAGAAACACTTCCTTAAAGCATGTTATACAGCACAGTGCTTGTGTTGTGTAATTTTGCCCCCTGTTTTACCTGAATTACCTGGCTGATCCTGCCTGGTTTTATATAGGGAAGCAGACTGGGAGGCTGGCCAGTAAGTGATAGAAGGGAAAAGGATATAAATCTACAGTAGAGCAGGTGACACCCATACAAATATGCTGTCAGCTGGGCAGAGGAGAGAGCCGAGGAATCACGTGAGTGCCGGGACTCTGAGGTATAATCTGCATTTTTTTTTAAGAAACAGTGTAGGCAAAGGAACACATAGCATTATATAACAGAGGGGATGGCATGATAATAGTATAGTGGGTTAGCAACCACTTTAAGATGTTCAGTCTTGTTCGTCTAGTTTTAGTCATAATGAAATCTTCCAGCACAGTACAGCAGTATAGACAGGGTTAATTGTGGCATACATCAGTCACCCCCCTCCATAAAAAGGGAGCACACATTTTTCAGTCCTGGAGTTTTCTGGAAAAAAAGGAAACTGCCATTTTTTTTATTTTTTAGCGGTAATCCCGAGTGTGGCTTGGGTGGATTTTCAGTACCAAAAGCGGTAACCCGAGCCACACTCTGGATCACATAGCAGGATCCAGGCAAAATTACTTACCTTGTACTCAGGATCCTCCGATGTCTCCCCGCTCTGTGTGCGAGCTGTGTCCTTCGCCGGATCTATCACAGGGCCGAGCTCCGTTCCCTGCGAGCTTGCGACGCACGGGACAGAGAACGGCGCCAAATTCAAAAAGTAAAAAACACATAGCACATACAGTATACTGTAATCTTACAGATTGCATTACTGTATCAAATTATTTCACCTCCCTTTTGTCCCTGGTGGGTTGTCCAGTGCCCTGAAACTGGATATTGTCCATAGCAACCAAAAAGTGTTTTAGACCAGCTAGAAAACAGCGATAATATATTAGAATCACTTGCATAATTGAGCGATAGTGATTCGCGGGGAAATCCATCATCAAACACTGAAAGTAATGACAGCAACAATTCTGCGACTGAGCACATTTCAGTGTTTTTGATTTGATTACATTATTGAAATTTTTTTTATTATTATTATATTATTATTTGTTATAATTATCTATAGTTATTTATTATATTATAATTTATGATTTCGTGTTTCAAACTTTATCATACCCGGCATGTCTCCTGTTTGGAGAGATTTAAGTGTGTTATTCCTAAGAAATATAGGCCTACAATATAAAACGCCAAATTTCAATGCAAAATAATTTACTGCTTTCAGCATCAAAAATCTGAAATAATCATAACGCCAGGGAGGTTAAGTTATGATATGTGAACATGTAACAAACATAAAGTAGATGTTATCCCAATTTGGCTGCAGAAATACACTCATTTTTTAAACGTTTTGATGTACCCTTTGAAAATTAAATTGAGTCTTCATGGGTATTTTTTGCTTTCATTTGGAGGAAGGGAGGACAGTCCTTCTCAGCTGTATGCTGCATGCTTGAGCTTAATGCAGATGGATTCCAGGCAGGGCCGGACTGGGAATAAAATTCAGCCCTAGAAAAAATTTCATACCAGCCCCACGGCATTATTCTACCAGCGCAACAGCATAACGTCATTATTTTCTGGTTCATGAAAGGGAAAACCATACATTTTAAAGCACATTTGAAGAGTGTATTATATACAGAAAAGACAGATATGAAATCACATAGGGCTTTATATATATATATATATATATATAAGCAAATTCCAGTTAAAAGTGGTCAATCATCAAGGGGGACCCCAGGAACTGGAGAGCAACGGGGGGGGGGGAGCTTGAGAGCACCGATGGGGGCTAGAAAGTAAAGGGGTGGAAAGCACGGGGGACTGGAGAGCACTGGTGGGGTTGAAGAGCACATGGGTGGGGCAAAATGCAGGGGGGGTGGAGAGTGCTGGGGGGAGCTTAACCACTTCCATACCAGGCACTTAGACACCTTCCCGCCCAGACCAATTTTCAGCTTTCAGCACTGTCGCACTTTGAATGACAATTGCGCGGTCATACAACACTGTACCCAAACAAATTTTTTATCATTTTGTTCCCACAAATAGAGCTTTCTTTTGGTGGTATTTGATCACCTCTGCGATTTTTATTTTGTGCACAACAAATAAAAAAAGACCAAAAATTTTGAAAAAAAAACAAGTTTTTCTTTGTTTCTGTTAAATTTTTTGTAAATAAGTACGTTTTCTTCTTCAATGATGGGCACTGATATGGCTGCACTGACGGGCACTGATAAGGCGGCACTGATGGGCACCGATGAGGTGGCACCAATGAGGTGGTACTGATGAGGTGGCACTGACGGCCACTGATGATGGGCACTGATAGGCGGCACTGATGGGCACTGATAGGTGGCACTGATGGGCACTGATAGGTGGCACTGGTATGTGGCACTCATATGTGGCACTGATGGGCACTCATAGGCGGCACTGATGGGCACTCATAGGCGGCACTGATGGGCACTTATGGGTGGCACTGATGGGTACTTATGGGTGGCACGGATAGGTGGCATGGATGGGCACTGATGGGCACTGATAGGTGGGCACTGATGGGCACGGATGGACGCTGATAGGTGGCACTGCTGGACACTGATGGGTGGCACTGATTACACTGATGGGTGGCACTGATAACACTGGGTGGCATTGCTGGGTGATGGGTGCCACTGATTGCTACTTGATGGTGCCAGCCAGTGCCCATTTGTGGCCACTGACTGGCACAGATTGGGCATCATTTGCACATGTGGATGGCCAGGGGGTACATACCTGGCCATCCACATGTTGCCCACTTCCCTGGTGATCCTAGTGGAGTCCCTGGTGGTCCAGTGCGGGCATCTGAGGGGGGCTGCGCTGATAAACAATCAGCGAAGACCCCCCCTGTCAGGAGAGCCGCCGATCGGCTCTCCTCTACTAGCGTCTATCAGACGCGAGTGAGGAAAAGCCGATCACCGGCTTTTCCTGTTGACATCGTGATCAGCCGTGATTGGACACAGCTGATCACGTGGTAAAGAGCCTCCGCCGGAGGCTCTTTACCGAGATCAGTGTAGCGGTGTGTCAGACTGACACATCGCACCACCGATCGCCGCGATGCGCGCCCCCACAGGCGCGCGGCGGCATGTTATCCTGAAGGACGTCATATGACGCCCAGTCAGGATAACGGAACCACTTCCCGGACGTCAATATGCTATTGACCGGGCGGGAAGTGGTTAAGAGAGCACTGGAGGGGGAGCCAAAAAGAACAGGGGTGGAGAGCACCAGGGGCAGAAAGAACAGGGGTAGGGAGCACGGGGGGGGGGTGGGGAGCACTGGGGTGGGGGCTGGAGGCTGATGGGGAGAGCTGGAGAGCACCGGGGGGCAGAAATAACAGGGGTGGGGACCACGGGGTGGCTGGACAGCACTGTGGGGGGTGGGGAGCAGGGGGGGGGGGCTGGAGAGCACAGTGGGGGGTGGGGAGCACAGGGGGGCTGGAGAGCACTGTGGGGGGTGGAGAGCACTGGGTGGGAGCTGGAGAGCACCGGGGGCAGAAATAACAGGGGTGGGGAGCACAGGGGCTTGACAGCACTGTGGGGGGTGGGGAGCATGGGGGGCTGGAGAGCACTGTGGGGGGTGGGAGCACGGGGGGCTGGAGAGCACTGTGGGGGGTGGGAAGCACGGGGGCTGGAGAGCACTGGGGGGGTGGGAAGCACAGGGGGGCTGGAGAGCACTGTGGGGGTTGGAGAGCACTGGGGTGGGGGCTAGAGAAGGATGGGAGAGCTGGAGAGCAGGGGAGGCAGAAAGAACAGGGGTTGAGAGAACTGGGGCGAGGGGCTGGAGAGTGTGGTGGGGGAGGAGAGCACTGGGGGGAGCACAAGGAGAACTGGGGGGGGGGGCAGTGAAAGAAGTTGGATAGGGGGATCAGCAGGGGGCGGCATATAGAGGAAATTAGCTTTCTATATTCTTTCATGCAGCCGCTGAATGCTTGATTCTCCTCCTCTCCCTCCATTCAGCCGCTGCATGGAGGAATATAGAAAGGTTATTTCCTCTATATGCCGCCCCCCCCCTGCTGATCCCCCTATCCAGGCACACAGTTAGGGCTGTACTCACAGGCATCTCTCCTCCTGTGATCTCGGATCTGGCCAGGTCTGTGTTCTGCGGCCCCGCACCGCGCTGTAACACAGTCCCGCCCCCCTAGACCCGCTCGTGTGATAACACTGAACACTGATTCTATTTACTATCACACGAGCCGGTCTAGGGGGGCGGGACCGTGTTACAGCGCGGTGCGTGGCCGCAGAACACAGACCCTGCCAGATCCGAGATCACAGGAGCAGGAGAGAGGGGAGCACTGCAGCTGCAAAGCGGCCCCAGGGCAGGCAGCCTACCAGGAAATATCCCGGTAGGCCAGTCCGGCCCTGATTCCAGGAAGTAAATGCTTCACAATTCATCTTCTCCTACTCAAGATGGCCATGGATGGAAATGTTATGGGAATGTTTTTCAAAGAGATTTCTCATAAAAGATGTGGTTGGATGTGAGTGTTTGCTTTGAATATTACAAATTAATTAAATAATGTTTTCCATTTGTGGTGCTCAAATACAGATTAGTTCCACTTTAAGGATAGGACTTTAGCAAAACAGCACCAGGGGTTCTGTTTACTGTACATCTGGCCTAGGTCAGAACATAATGGTGAGAAAAAATTCTAGCCCACTGAAGAGAATAATTTTCATAGAATTCAAAAAGGAAGCATGATAATAACATTGTCAAAAGAACACCGCAAGACATATAAACCAAATCAATACCACAACACTCTCCTATTTGCAATAACACAACACATTTTTTCCCCTTTAGCAGTCCTTACCCATTATTAGTATGCCTTAGTTTATTAACATTAATGCTCAGCAGCCATCTTTCTTAAAGTGGTTGTAAAGACTGAAGGTATTTTTTTTAACCTTAACCACTTTCCGCCCCGGCCTATAGCAAAATGATGGCCGGGCGGTGGTTCAGTTATCCTGACTGGGTGTCATATGACGTCCAGTAGGATAACAAGCCTGCAAACGCCTGTGGGGGTGCGCAGTGCGGCGATCGTTGTCGCGGCGCGTCAGTCTGACACACCGCAACTCTGATCTAGGTAAAGAGACAGAGACTCTTTACCACGTGATCAGCCAAGTCCAATTACAGCTGATCATGATGTAAACAGGAAGAGCCATTTATCAGCTTTTCCTCACTCGCTTCTGTAAGACGCGAGTAGAGGAGAGCCGATTGGCTGCTCTCCTGACAGGGGGGGTCTGCGCTGATGGATTATCAGCGCAGCCCCCCCAAGGATACCCACATAGTACCACCAGGGATGCCACCAGGACCACCAGGGATTGCCACCACTGATGACCACCAGGTATGCCACCCATGGCCACCAGGGATGCCACACTGTGCCAACAAAGAATGCCAATCAGTGCCCACAAATGATGCCAGTCAGTGCCCATCACTAATGCCTTCCAGTGCCTCCTTTACAGTTATGCCCATCAATTCCATCTATCCATGCCCATCAATGCCACCTATAAGTGTCCATGAGTGCCACCCATAAGTGCCCATCAGTGTCGCCTACTAGTGCCCATTAGCGTCACCTATTAGTGCCCATCAGTGCCACCTATGAGTACCAATCAGTGTCGCCTACCAATGCCCATCAGTGCTGCATATCAGTGCCACCTATCAGTGCCCATCAGTGCTGCATGTTAGTGCCCATCATCAGTGCTCATCAGTGCCACCTCATCGGTGCCCATCAGTGCTGCCTTATTAGTGCCCATCAGTGCAACCACATCAGTGCCCATCAGTGAAGGAAAAAACTTACTTATTTACAAAATTTTATAACAGAAACGAAGAAAAACTTTATTTTTTCTAAATGTTTGGTCTTTTTTTATTTGTTTAGCCAAAAATAAAAACCCCAGAGGTGATCAAATACCACCAAAAGAAAGCTCTATTTGTGGGAACAAAGTTTTAAGTACAGTGTTGCATGACCGCGCAAGTGACATTTAAAAAGCAACAGCGCTGAAAGCTGAAAATTGGCTTGGGCAGGAAGGGGGGAAAGTGCCCTGTGGTTAAGTGGTTAAGGCATTCTCTGCATTAAAGCATAACTTCAGTCATTTTTTCAACTTTCCATCTATTAAACCCTCTGACATTTTTTTTCTGTCAGTAAATACCGTATACAGCCCACTTTCTGTTTCTTGTCTGGTAAAAAGCCTAGGCTTATAACATCATGCACAGCTCTCTCTCTCACTCTTGTGAGAGTTTGCCAGGAAGGGAGGGGGGATGAGTCATAAGAGAAATAATCAGAGCTGCATAGCTGGAGGTGTGCCTCTGTGTGTCTGTGTAAATCCAGGAAGTGAACAGACACCAGCTTCAGCTGCCCACAGTTAAAATGGATGCAGCCAGACTCAGTGGAGGGAGATTTCTGCAGCAAATTTGACAAGTACAGAATCACAGTATATATAAAATAATATGCAAAGTGGTTGGAGGGAAGCTTCAGAATGGCAAATATGTTTTTATTACAAATTATGTGAGCAGACTGCAGTTCCTCTTTAAGTTATAAAACCTTCCATTGTCATTGCACTCCCCAGCCCCTCCAAATACTTACCTGAGCTGCTGCTCTTTCTCTCCCTCCTCACAGGACTCAGTGACTCAGTGAGATCAGTGGGAACCATGGGCTCCTAATGCTATAAATCAATTTCAGTGACAAGTTAGAAGGGGTGTGGTCAAGCTGCACTGTGTGTGTCAATGGATGCACAGACAGTGGTTTAGGATCGAGCCCTCATGGGTGCCACCATAGGAAGTGGCTTCCTATGGTGACACATGGAGAAGAGAAGGAGCCCAGAAAGCCAGCAAAAGACCCTAGAAGAGGAGGATCTAGGTTGCTCTGTGCAAAACCATATCACAAAGCAGCTAAGTATGACATGTTTGTTATTTAAAAAAATATATTTGACTTCACAATCCTCTAATATATCAGATCCAAAATTTCAGCCCTGACATGTGTAACAGTTTATATAGGCTGAAGTGGTAATACCAGAATAAAATGGTGGGTATTCTACTACTACACTACCAGCACAGCTCAAAAGAAGCACCGGAGGTAGAACCCTCCAGTGACATAATCGCCTTTCCAATTTTCTGTTCACCCAAAGAGGCTGATTGACAGCATATTACCTCCCTATGTAATGCTCTTTGAGTGTTTTGCAAAGCCAATCAACACTTGGGGTTGTGACTATAGCACATGGTACTGACTTGAACCTCTGCAGCAATCCGTCATTGGCTGATTCTTTTGAAATTGTAAGCAGAGAAGCCAGATGATGTAATTTTGGATAACCAATCTCAAAGTATTTTTGCAGCGTTTTGTAGTATTTTTTTCTGGTACATTGAAATCAGCTTTAAAACATACCATGTCAAAGTGGTATTAAACCCAAAGCCAAAAAAATTAATATATTGCAGCTTACCAATCCTCAGATGTGATACCTGCACTAGTTTTCTTAGGCTTTTTCGTCTCTCTGTTTTCATTGACCAGTAACAAGCTAAGGGGGGTACCTCATCCTAATGAATATGTAAAGAGAAAGAACAGCCAACCTGACGGATTATCTCGCTACCTGAACACAATTATACCTAAATACTGAAAAAAAAATTTCTAAATGTCTTTTATTATCACAAAATATATATAGTACATATAACATTAAAAAGATCATTGAATTACAGATATGCATACAGACGTAATAAGTCAGATTGTTGAATCGAACATGCTGATCGATACTGGTTGATGCGTTTCGCTTATGGCTTCTTCAGAACCAGAAAACAGCAGTTATGATATCTGTAGTGTATCATAGAAAAAACATGTGAGTTACATGTAAGTGAGCCATCAGATTTCCTCAGTTTCATACAGAAAAATAGTTTAGAAAAAATACTTTCAATTGACATTTCATTAACATGTGCCTACCTTCAAATTTACATTTCTTAGAAAGATCCACCCAAATAGTGGCTGAGTAGTTTATAGACCAGGTATTGTCACCTGAATAGGATATAATTTTACAGAGATAAGTAACCAAAAATTTATTTTGGGGATCTGAATCTGACAAAGATGGCACACACTGGAGAGGAGAAAAAAAAATAAAAAAAAATAATTGTAGTTAAAAGGCTAGTCCAATATCACAGGTATTAAATCCTGTAAGTATATATGTAAGATGTACTTACATCTGACAGATAAATGCAACTGAACGGTGTAATCACCAATAATATCCTCTACGGGAATGGTATGGATAAGTAAAGCTGGAAGAGCACTTTACGCCTAAAACGAATAATAACAACATTATCAGCAAGTCCAAATAAGCTCAAATTAGTGCAAACTATTGGTTAAAATACCAATGAGTACCTGACAAGGCACATAGAGAATTCCCTGCCTGGGATGTATAGCCAAAAGTCTGTGGTAATCCTACCAACAAATGGGACACCAGACAGGCATACTATGGAGATAAAGACATATATAATTGTACCAATGTCCCAATTAGATATAATCCAAGAAAATCTCACTTATGGTGGCAACAAACATACTAAGGATAGCAGTTTTGGCGTAAAGTGCTCTTCCAGCTTTACTTATCCATACCATTCCCGTAGAGGATATTATTGGTGATTACACCGTTCAGTTGCATTTATCTGTCAGATGTAAGTACATCTTACATATATACTTACATGATTGAATACCTGTGATATTGGACTAGCCTTTTAACTACAATTATTTTTTTTTTCTCCTCTCCAGTGTGTGCCATCTTTGTCGGATTCAGATCCCCAAAAGTAATTTTTGATTACTTATCTTTGTAAAATTATATCCTATTCAGGTGACAATACCTGGTCTATAAACTACTCAGCCACTATTTGGGTGGATCTTTCTAAGAAATGTAAATTTGAAGGTAGGCACATGTTAATGAAATGTCAATTGAAAGTATTTTTTGTAAACTATTTTTCTGTATGAAACTGAGGAAATCTGATGGCTCACTTACATGTAACTCACATGTTTTTTTTCTATGATACACTACAGATATCATAACTGCTGCTTTCTGGTTCTGAAGAAGCCATAAGCGAAGCGCGTCAACCAGTATCGATCAGCATGTTCGATTCAACAATCTGACTTATTACGTCTGTATGCATATCTGTAATTTAATGATCTTTTTAATGTTATATGTGCTATATATATTTTGTGATAATAAAAGACATTTAGAAAAAAACTTTTAATATTTAGGTATAATTGTGTTCAGGTACCGAGATAATCCGTCAGGTTGGCTAAACCCCCCCCCCCCTGTTCTTTCTCTTTACAAACCTCCTGTATTAGAATCCCCCCCCCCCCAAAAAAAAAGAATCCCCCCCTCTGAAGGAGCACCTTTGAACAGCAGCATTGTTAATCTGGGAGGAGAGGAGTGTTATATGTACTAGCGGATTTAGATACACTAACAAATTCAAGCCAAATTGTAGCTCACACTAAAGGTACACAAACGGTTGCAGGAACAGTTTTTTTCCTTTTGGGATAAAGGTTTTACATAAATAAATAAATAAACATGGATCATTGTAAACCCCTGTCAATGTTAAATAGTTTGTCTCAATACAATAGCTGGGACAGCTTGTTCTGTTGAAAAATAACACACTTACTGGCTAGATCACCAGGTGAAAATAAAGCATAAAAAGCTTAAAAACCAATGCAGTCACCACATCTAAAAATCGGTAAGCTGCAATATAATATTTTTGCTTTTGGGTTTAACCACTTGCCGACCGGGCGATAGCCGAAAGACGGCTACAGCGCGGTCGGTTTAATCTGGGTGGACGTCCGTAGGACGTCCTCCCAGAATCTTGCTCCCGCGCGCCCCCCTGGGGCGTGCACTCGGTAACATCCATGACCGCATCACGGATCATGGTAAACGGCCGCTGATAGCGGAAGTTTACCATGTGATTGCTTCGTCAAATGACGGAGCGATCACATGTAAACAAACCAGCGTCACGTCATGACGCCGGTTCCTCCCTCCCCTCTCTGTACCGATCGGTACAGTGAGAGGGGAGGAGCAGAGAGGGGGAGAGATGGCTGCAGTGCTGTGGGCTGGATGTGTAGTGCCCACAGTGCAGCTCTATGCAACACTGTGCAATACTCTGCCAACACTGTGCAATACTCTGCCAACACTATGCAATACTCTGCCAATACTGTGCAATACTCTGCAACACTGCAATACTCTGCCAATACTCTGCCAATACTTGCCAATACTCTGCCAATACTCGCCAATACTCTGCAACACTGCAATACTCTGCCAATAGTCTGCCAATACTCGCCAATACTCTGCCAATACTCTGCCAATACTCTGCAATACATTTTTAATAGAAACAAAGAATTTATTTTTATTTTTTTAACAAATTTTCAGTCTTTTTTGATTTTGTAGGGCAAAAAATAAAAAAAACAGCGTTGATTAAATACCACCAAAAGAAAGCTCTATTTGTGTGGAAAAAAAGGACAACAATTTTATTTGGGTACAGTGTTGCATGACTGAGTAATTTTCATTCAAAGTGTGAGAGCACCGAAAGCAAGGAAGGGGGTTTAAGTGCCCAGTGGTCAAGTGGTTAATACCACTTTAACTTTTCCCATTCAGTCAGTTAATAAAATTGTTCATAAAGAATCCAACGGAGTAGAAATACTTCTATTTACTATTGTGTTGAAAATTACATAATGTATTACTGTTCTGGTTGTCAAAAACAAAAGCCTGTGCTATGTTAAGGTGTCAAACTCAGTGAAGAAAATAATGTTGTATAACAAAACTTAGAGGTTAAACTAATAATTTTGTATATTTGCTTTTAAATTATACAGGCTGATTCAAAGACTGATTGTATTCTCTAAAGTCTTTTCCACTGTCTACCTGCAGAGAGGAATAAAATGCATGAATGTAATTATAGTGCTTGCCATTCATTTCACACATGAATGAATATATTATTCATATAAATGAAAGTGTGACAGGAACTTATTCATACTTTGATTGCAAACAGCATCAATTTGTGTTATAGTTAACCATAATGGTTGATGCAGGTACAATAAGTTAACAGCGAAAAAAGTAAATCAGTAAAAAATAACTTGAAGATAATGAAAGTACTAACAAAGGAAAAGCCCACTTAATCCTGGTACTCTGGTTGTAGGTACAGTATATGTCAGAAAATTGAATCACCCATCCGATTCTTATATTTTTGTTAATGCATGCAAACAGTTTTCTTGACTAGAATTCCAAGTGTATACCCAATTCTTTGTAAAATGGATTGAGGATTCGTATTAAAGTGTAACACTAGCCAATACACCCACCATAATATTTCATATCCCATGGGATAGAGTGCAGCAAGAATGTATGGTTCTTGTGTAAGAGGTCCTGGGTGACTTCCTTGCCCTTTTAAGACCTATTGGAATTGGTTTACCAAATGCAAATAGAGACTGTTCCTTTTTGCAAGGAAGTTGCACTTTGCATTTGAATTTTCCTCAGTGCTAAGTAAATAGAGTGAAGCATTGTTGACTTCCATCATCCAATCATTTTCAGACCAAAAAACATTTTTATTTTTCTTTGCACATGATTGGGTAATCTTTGCAAAGTGAATTTTCACCACTAAACTATGCAAAAGTTCCCATGAAAAGTGCACAGTAAACTGTCTATTTGCTTTTAGTAAATCAACTTTGTTATATATTGAGCTGACCATACTGTATACAATCTGATTATACAATCTCCTTTAGCTCTACCATCAGCGATGTAGTGCAAAGGCCTGCCTGGTTGATACAGATCGAATAGTACAATTATATTATATAGTGTATGGCGATCTTTAGAATATTCCTAAATGTGCTAGGGAAGAACTGATTTACATAGCTCGAGATTCCACCGCAAGATTTTAACCTAAATGGACCTATTGGACTCACTTTCAGACGGCCACAGAATTTTCCGACCTTACCGCCCCCTTCTACCTAACCACCTAGCTGCCTTTTTCAATAACACAAACCTACCCTACCCTAAATCGCCCTCAGCTTGAGGAGCGATTCTGGCCTCTAGACCTCAGTTCTACACTACATCCTTCCCGATGCCTATCGCCACCCAAGGAGGGGCCAGACAACATTCCTACTTGTCATGTGGGGGAGGAAGAGATAGTTCCCTATCCTTTCCTTCTTTCTCCCCTCTCCCCCCCTTTTTTTTTTTCTTTCTTTCTTCCTCCTCTCTTCCAGTGCTCAGAGACTGCTGAACCACGTGCTAACCGCAACTCTAAACCAAAATACACTCCACCTTCTTTTAAATTTAAATCATTTTTATTGATGATTTTTCAGACAAAACAGTAAAAGTTATGCATTAACAGTGCATGTTTCCATTAGGACCGAAAAGTTCTAGTTCAACTTCTATAGGCAGGCAAAATGAAAAAAGTGTAAGCACAATGTTTAACAGAGGGAAAGAGTAACTATCAACCTTCTGGTGGCACTCCATCTTCTTTTATGCCCTATGATGATCTATTACAAACACTTGCAGAATCTACTTCTCATCCAATGTGAAACCAAATGATTCTACTTCTGAGAAATACACAACCTGAACTATGTTTATACAGCTAGAATTATCAAGCTTATATGTGGAACTGGCTCTCCCAAGACTTCCCTATGGTCACCCTACCAGCCTTTTGGCCCTGAGGCCTATGCAGAATAATGCCCCATTACCTGAGATTTGGGTGGTCTTTACCCAATGTTTATTAACTGAAGAGTTTTTTCCTTTGGTTGTTCACCTTTTTGTTCCAGACCTAGAACTCTATCACGTTGAGGCAAGATCACCTTCATCTTTAGATGTCTATGTATAATCAATCTGTTTATACCTGCTATGATACTATGTCCTTTGTACTTAAAAGATGAAAGCAATGTCTGTATATGTATCAACTGTTTATTTCATACTTTATGTCCAGTGTGAAAATGTTTATCATGTTTAGATTTATACAATAAATTATATATATTTTTTTTACATTAATTGGTGTATTGGTCACTTTCAAAGTCCCACTTCCTAAGGGGGTTTTTTATTTTCATATTCTATAATCAGGATGTTGTGACCAATAAACACTATTCTCTTGATGCTGGAAAGTTTTTTTCTGACCAGCTGTACATGGTCAGTAGGGATGGGCCCGGTGCTCGATGCGAACCCACGTTCGCATCGAGCACCGGCGTTCGCTCGCTCGGCGAGCCCAGAACTATTTGGGCCGTTCGCATCACATTCGTGTGATGCGAGCGGCCCCGCAATGCATTGTGGCCGGCGCGGCCGGCGCAGTGCATTGCTGGCTGATGATTGGCCAAGCATGCACTGTGACCCCGCATGCTTGGCCAATCACAGCGCCGGAAACTCGGAGAGCAATAATTGGCTACAGGCAGGACGCCTGTATCCAATTAAAGCTCAGGGGCTTTAGTACACGCCCCACCATTTAAAAGGCCGCCACGCCGTCGGCGCCGGTCACATGAGTTCCGGCTTTAGGAGAGATCAGGCTGATTCTGTGTCTTTGCTTGATTCATTGCTACAGAAAGATTTGCTCTTCTTTGCTAAACCATTGGCTATTTATTTGCTAAACCATTGCTACCTGTCATTGATTGTCCATTGCTGCTGGTTAGTGTGTTATTAGCTGCTGCTGGGGATTAGTCTGGTGCGTGTTTTACTGTTAGTACAGTATTTCAGTAGTACCAACCGCAGTGCTGTTAGCACAGCATTGCACCCCAAAAGCACCCATAGGACTTCTAGTGTGTTAGTGGCATCACACAGAGCTCCCATATTTTTCTTCCCAGAAGCACCCATAGGACTTCTATTGTGTGTTAGTGGCATCACACAGAGCTCCCATATTTTCTTCCCAGAAGCACCCATAGGACTTCTAGTGTGTTAGTGGCATCACACAGAGCTCCCATATTTTCTTCCCAGAAGCACCCATAGGACTTCTAGTGTGTTAGTGGCATCACACAGAGCTCCCATATTTTCTTCCCAGAAGCACCTATAGGACTTCTAGTGTGTTAGTGGCATCACACAGAGCTCCCATATTTTCTTCCCAGAAGCACCCATAGGACTTCAAGTTTGTTAGTGGCATCACACAGAGCTCCCATATTTTCTTCCCAGAAGCACCCATAGGACTTCTAGTGTGTTAGTGGCATCACACAGAGCTCCCATATTTTCTTCCCAGAAGCACCCATATGACTTCTAGTGTGTTAGTGGCATCACACAGAGCTCCCATATTTTCTTCCCAGAAGCACCCATAGGACTTCTAGTGTGTTAGTGGCATCACACAGAGCTCCCATATTTTCTTCCCAGAAGCACCCATAGGACTTCTAGTGTTTTAGTGGCATCACACAGAGCTCCCATATTTTCTTCCCAGAAGCACCCATAGGACTTCTAGTGTGTTAGTGGCATCACACAGAGCTCCTATATTTTCTTCCCAGAAGCACCCATAGGACTTCAATTGTGTGTTAGTGGCATCACACAGAGCTCCTATATTTTCTTCCCAGAAGCACCCATAGGACTTCAATTGTTTGTTAGTGGCATCACACAGAGCTCCTATATTTTTCTTCCCAGAAGCACCCATAGGACTTCTAGTGTGTTAGTGGCATCACACAGAGCTCCCATATTTTCTTCCCAGAAGCACCCATAGGACTTCTAGTGTGTTAGTGGCATCACACAGAGCTCCCATATTTTCTTCCCAGAAGCACCCATAGGACTTCTAGTGTGTTAGTGGCATCACACAGAGCTCCCATATTTTCTTCCCAGAAGCACCCATAGGACTTCTAGTGTGTTAGTGGCATCACACAGAGCTCCCATATTTTCTTCCCAGAAGCACCCATAGGACTTCTAGTGTGTTAGTGGCATCACACAGAGCTCCTATATTTTCTTCCCAGAAGCACCCATAGGACTTCAATTGTGTGTTAGTGGCATCACACAGAGCTCCTATATTTTCTTCCCAGAAGCACCCATAGGACTTCAATTGTGTGTTAGTGGCATCACACAGAGCTCCTATATTTTCTTCCCAGAAGCACCCATAGGACTTCTAGTGTGTTAGTGGCATCACACAGAGCTCCTATATTTTCTTCCCAGAAGCACCCATAGGACTTCTAGTGTGTTAGTGGCATCACACAGAGCTCCCATATTTTCTTCCCAGAAGCACCCATAGGACTTCTAGTGTGTTAATGGCATCACACAGAGCTCCCATATTTTCTTCCCAGAAGCACCCATAGGACTTCTAGTGTGTTAGTGGCATCACACAGAGCTCCCATATTTTCTTCCCAGAAGCACCCATAGGACTTCTAGTGTGTTAGTGGCATCACACAGAGCTCCCATATTTTCTTCCCAGAAGCACCCATAGGACTTCTAGTGTGTTAGTGGCATCACACAGAGCTCCCATATTTTCTTCCCAGAAGCACCCATAGGACTTCTAGTGTGTTAGTGGCATCACACAGAGCTCCCATATTTTCTTCCCAGAAGCACCCATAGGACTTCTAGTGTGTTAGTGGCATCACACAGAGCTCCCATATTTTCTTCCCAGAAGCACCCATAGGACTTCTAGTGTGTTAGTGGCATCACACAGAGCTCCCCTATTTTCTTCCCAGAAGCACCCATAGGACTTATAGTGTGTTAGTGGCATCACACAGAGCTCCTATATTTTCTTCCCAGAAGCACCCATAGGACTTCTAGTGTGTTAGTGGCATCACACAGAGCTCCTATATTTTCTTCCCAGAAGCACCCATAGGACTTCAATTGTGTGTTAGTGGCATCACACAGAGCTCCTATATTTTCTTCCCAGAAGCACCCATAGGACTTCAATTGTGTGTTAGTGGCATCACACAGAGCTCCTATATTTTCTTCCCAGAAGCACCCATAGGACTTCAATTGTGTGTTAGTGGCATCACACAGAGCTC